>JANJGK010000003.1:62446245-62456245 GCA_039081455.1 Macrobrachium rosenbergii | reverse complement strand
CTGAAATAACGACTAGTATACCAACTAGACTGCTTTGCACAACATGGAATAAGGAAACAAAGCCTGATGATTGGGAATTGGAATTCATGCTAAAGGTACCAAACAAAGGTGGTCTATTTGATTGTGGCAACTATAGTGGCACTGTGCTTCGCTACCTATTATTGAAATATGTAGTATGTTTATTTTCAATAGGCTGGAGAAATAAATTGATAAAATGCTCGGAGATGAATCAGCTGGTTTTAGAAAATGCATAAGTTGCGAAGGTCAAATAAATATGTTTAGAACTGTTGTGCAGCAGTGTATGAAATTTAAATCTTCTCTTTTGATGGCTTTTATTGATTACAAGAAGGCATTTGATATCATCCAGAGGCCAATATTACGGAAGAGCTTGTGTCACTATGACATTCCTGTTAAGTATGTAAGACTAAATTAAATTATCTATGAACGAAGTAGATATAGAGGTAATGTTTATAAGGCCTTGTCTACTGATGATACAGATTTTATGATAAAAAAGACGTTGACGGAGATAGCAGAGAAAATTTAGACTGGAATAATGAAAGAAACCTAACTGGCGTACAATGTGCAGAGGGTGCTGTTTTAATCAGCAAAACGCCTCGACATTTACAAAGCCCTCTCGGTAGAAAATATCACATATCTAGAGATATGGGACTCAAAATAATGCTAAAAAAAAGCAGAAGTAATAATAGAGAGTGTGTACAAAGAGATTAAATAATATTTGTTGGATTACTGAGGTTGAATCTTTCAATTATGTGAGAACAGTGATATACGGGATGTGGAGATGGAATCTAGTGAAATGCTTAAAAGGTATACAAAAAATGTGTAGACTGATTTGGAAATCAGATAGACTGAAATTGCAGTCTAGCATGATTTGTATTGCTGTACAGAGTTTGCTATGACACCGGAACTATCTTTAAAAGGTTTCATTCATATGACAATAAAGCTCTAAGGTGACTATTAAGAGTCAAATGGCAACATAGTTGGAAAAGGATACCTTTAGGGAAATAACGAAACTTCCATAAGTAGATGAAATAATGAGATGAAAATAGCCTTTACATGTCCTTCACCCTTCACACAACCCTACGCAGATTAGTAAGAGACAGAGTCAGCTGGGCTCATGCAGGCAACTGAAGAGTGAGAAGACCCAGGCCTACTTGGATTAGAACTGTCAGAAGGGAAGCTGAATATTAGTGGAGATTAGTTGAAGATCAAGCACGGGAAAATCATAAGTAGTGGAATTCTGCAGAGGTCCTTTGCATCATGCAGTGTTGGATAAAGAAACTAAATAAACTCCTCGAATTTATCATACCTCATTTCAGTATACATGTGACTTACTATCTGGAAAAGAATACTGAGGGTAGGACATGACTGGCACCAAAGGGGGTGGGGATGACATGTAAAAATAACAATAAACGACAGATAATAGTGTCCAATCCATAGTTTTCGAGGTCGCTGAGATGAATGGTGACACTCCCGATGTCCATTAAGTCCAAGTCTAGCCCCAATAGGAAGGGGGGCGGGATGAGAAGGGGTGACAAATAAAATTTAAAAAATGAGAGATATTAGTGTCTAATCCATAGTTTTTGAGGTCACTGAGATGAATGGTAACACTCCCGATGCTCTGTAATTCAAGTTCAGCCCTGATAAGAATTGGGGGGCGTGAGAAGGGGTGACATATAAAATGTCAAAAATCCTGGGCAATGTAATTGAAGCAACTATTTTAACAGGAGAGAGAGAGAGAGAGAGAGAGAGAGAGAGAGAGAGAGAGAGAGAGAGAGAGAGAGAGAGAGAGAGAGTTTGAGGGAAAGGAAGTGAGAGAGAGTAGAGGGGTGTTAGGGAAGAGAAAGAGGGAAAGAGTGAAGGAGAGTTGGAGAGAGAGAGAGAGAGAGAGAGAGAGAGAGAGAGAGAGAGAGAGAGAGAGAAAGAGTGAGAGGAAGAGGAAATGAGAGAGAGAGAGAGTAAAAGGGGTGTTAGGGAGAAGAGAGAGAGAGAGAGAGAGAGAGAGAGAGAGAGAGAGAGAGAGTAGAGTGGGTGTTAGGGAGAAGTGCATTTATCAGTTGTCATTCAGAGTTTTGCCAGGCAGTGCTGGGTTGGTGAGCTAATATACTGTATAAATATATATATATATATATATATATATATATATATATATATATATATATATATATATATATATATATATATATACACACATAATACATTTATATATATATATATATATATATATATATATATATATATATATATATATATATATATATTTATATATATATATATATATATATATATATATATATATATATATATATATATATATATATATATATATATATATATATATATACACACACACGCACACACACACACACACAATGTGTGTGTCTGTGGTTAAGTAAATGCAGGCAAATTGTGCTTTGCAAGATGATAGCCATGGGTACTGTTTATTGACATGCATGCAGAATTGTCAGCTTCGCATGATCTATCGTCATATTGATTACGTCAAGTGATATTTCCCTGATCAAGATTCGGATATATTTCCATTTGGGTTGAAACTAGGTGGACAGTTATTTATTGTGCTCTTCCAGTGACCGAGATAAAATTGGCGACGACCACTAATATATATATATATATATATATATATATATATATATATATATATATATATATATATATATATATATATATATATATATATATATATATATATATATATATATATATATATATTTCTACGAATGTTCGAGGGATGCTTACTTGATTCTGGGCGGCAACGGATGAACGCAGGGAGTTCCTTACATTATCAAGAAATCTATTGTATTTATTACACATCTGACTCAATAAAAGGACACCTTCGTAGACAAACAAGGGAAAATCTGTGGCTTAGGGCCTTCTTCATGTGAGGGAAAATTACGTAAACTCAAGGGTTCTCTTAGCTAATTATATTTCCATAACAAACACAGATCAGAAGAATGACGAATTACTGGGCAGGTAATAATAAGGCCTGCTAAATGAATGAATCCTACACAGAATAAATATTCTACGCCAATGATGTTTTCATAACAGGAAACATCACAGTTTTGGTAGAAGTGGGGGGGCGGCTGCACATGGATAGAGCCAAGCGATTTCACAGTTGAGGTCTATCTGCAATATATGCAAGACGGTTACTTGCAAGAATAATAAGACGCTCAAAGGGCAGCTGAGGGAATGCACAGATGGTGCCAAATAACTCGGTTCAACACTAAATACATAATTACGTTAGCACTAAATGTTCCAACACAAATTACTAAAGGTGATCATACAGTGGAAAATAAATGAAAATCACACAGAGAAATAGCAGGAATTGTGACTGACTAAGAAACCTTATTCTGGTACATTACCTTCGTCAAGATCACGGTGTCCTCATTCGATAGGGCGCTGGCGATGGAGGAGATAAGGGAAATACCACTACAAAGGTATACTGATTCGAATTTTGGGGTCGAACGCGTGGAAAGTTCGAGGGTCAGGCAAGGCTAAGGACATCTGTCCTTGGTGGTGTTCTGCGCTCTTCTCTCTCTCTCAATTGCTGTTGCATCGTCTGTAAATAGCCTTTGGATATTATGCTGTTGCATCTTCATAGATAGCACAAAGGTCAGTCTTCGTCATGTTTTCTATAATGACCGCATGGCATCAGTCAACCTCGTGGAGGGTTAACATAGCGGGCAGTGCCAAGTTTCTCATTTTTGGCTCCTCCCTTGTCGCTGCTTGAGGCCAGGAAGGTACGACAGTTACCTGGAAACAAGGCCTTAGGCAGTCATTTGAACAGAGAGATGGGTTAGGCTTAACCACTTTGGGGAGAGAGTTTACGTAGGGGCGAGTGGAAACCCACAGTTCTGGTAATTAAAACAATTTGAAATGAATCTTATTTCTTTCTCAGCTACGTTACAGATGTAAAAACGGGTGAGGTGGCTTGGAGAGAGGTTCCATCCGTTGCAGTATATATATGTACATATATACAGTGTATGTATCTAAATATTATATATATATATATATATATATATATATATATATATATATATATATATATATATATATATATATATATTATATATATTTTTTTTTTTTTTTTTTTTTTTATATATAATTTTTTTAGGGGACTCACAAAACTTTCACGTGACATCTAACTTGCCGGTTCGCCACAAGGAGAAAATAAAAACTAAATACCGAGTGCTCTCGTGTAATTGTTGCACATTTGTTAGGTGCATTTTCAGTGTACACTGAAAATATGTGACAATTACACGAACGTACATTATACTTAGTTTTTAATTTTCTTCTCCTTCTTATCAACTATAATTCCCCTTCGGTTTACATATATATATACCTATATTATTTCCGAGGTAGAGCGAATTGGATATTAAACGACATTTGTAGCTTAATGCTTATATATAAATCACGGTGATGTGATAAAAATCCTTATATTCACACACACACACACACACACACACACACATATATATATATGTATATATATATATATATATATATATATATATATATATATATATATATATATATATATATATATATATATATATATATAAATGTGTGTGTGTGTAAGACTTCTTTTTACGAAGCTACTTGGGCGAGAAGTGCCTCGGTATGACTAATTCATCCACGCTCAGCATAGCTAAGAAATACATGTAGGGGCCTCAACCCTTACGAGGAATTTACAACTTTATTATTCACCTAATTCTTTTTTCCGCGGAAAGCAGGTTGAATTATTCACCTGCTTCAGTCTGGAAAAGACTTCGGGAGTAAGTTCGTGATTCCTTATCATGTTTCATTTTTGCCCCAACTTTTCTTGCATAATAATAATTTTAGGTACTGGTGGGCGTTTTTTATTATACACATGGGTATGTAAATTTTGTAGATACAAGGAAATGTTTCGTATTTTGGACATTGAACTTATTTATTTCTATAGGTACCCATGTTTTTTTTTATAGATCTAATATAAATTTCTTAGTAATAGTTGGCGTTTTGTACTATGTTTATGAAGTATAAAGTCTACTGATACTTCTGAATATTTTGCATTATACGTCAGTACTTAGCAAATTCTGTAGATACTGATGAATAGGTTGGATTTGGGTTTTGAGCTAAAATATATGTGTAGACACGTATGTGTTTGTATAAATACTGGAATGTTTTGTATTGTCGATAACAATCATGTATTATATCCATGAAACCGGATATTATTATATTATTATAGATACTTTGGAATGTTTTATATTTTGTAAATTTCTCTCATACAAGAATATTCTGTAGGTCGCGGTGATTTTTTCATTATGGATATTGAAGTATTATTAATTCTGCAGGATCTGGCGATTATTGTAATATAAAATATTGTGCTACGAAGAATTTCTTATTTACTGGGAGTGTTTCGTATAATGGCTAATGTGCTAATGTTAATGTTACCGTTCTCGTATATATTTAGGTTGCCATAACTCGTACCTGAGTTAACGGCTTAATTTTACAGAAGATTATTCTTTCACAATATGAGTTGTTTTTACGTTTTACTTTCTTGTTGTTAGCAATGTTCCCCAATATTAGAGAAGTAGCCTTCATTCCATGGAGTATTTTATGAGTTCCAGTAATGCAGTCATAGTCAAAATTAGTTATTTTTTAACTCGGAGTCCGATGAAGCGAAAACAGGAAGATTTTAATGCTTTCATTTTTGGTTCTAAAAAGGATTGCTGTAGTTTCTCACTGAATTTTGTCTGTATGTATGTATGTATGCATATGTATATATACAGTATTTATATTTATAGATAGATAGATGAATAGATTTAGTTTCTGTTTGCCTGTCTGCCTGCAATTATTTATGCATCGTTTCTTTACACGAATAAAGCATCAGTGCTTTTAGGATGACATGCTTCCAGTATATTTTTTTTTCCACTAAGGAAAAAAAATTTTTATCCCAGAATTTATATCAGTCCTAGAAAGCTCTCTCTCGTTTCTGGAAAACTGGTCCCAGATCTGAATTAAATTCCGTTGTAAAGAAAAGTAAAACGATATATTCTTGGCGGCAAGAAGAAGAAGGGGAAAAGACCAGAGTTCAGCAAACACCATTCAGGATTGGCTAAACCAACTGTAAATCCTGCAGGATGTTAGTTTCCTTAGACTTAAAAATTAATGTGGAATTGAGTGCTGGGCAATTATATTGCTAGGGAAATTATACAGTTTTATAAAGGAAAAGTATGCACTACTATCAACTCGTGAAAATGATTTTTCATGAAAATGCAGACTACTATAATTGTTTTTATTACAGTATAGGTGGCCATGCTAAACATTTGCTTAAAGATGTGACAAATATCGTTAGTCTGCCAGTGTAATAGTTGAAGAAGAATAAGTAAAACATTTTATTTCACTATTTCTTATTTTTCTAATAAATCTTTTTGTTAAAAAGTCACTCCTCTCTTTTCTTTCAATTTGCATGGCCTTGCTATTGTGTTTTAATGAAAGAATATATATGAACTAATCTGTTTGCAAAATGTTTGAATAAAATTAATCCTGATTTAAGTGGCATTGCTATTCTGTCTCTATAAAAGAATACGCACGAACTGATTTCTGTTGGCAAAATGCTTGAATAAAGTTAATCCTGATTTTATAGTAATCCGTATTCTTGCAACTAAGTACAATTACACAAATATTACCTCATAACTATCAGCACATTCTTATCGAAAAGGAGTTATAGAAATTCCATAAACAAAACACCAAATAATAGCTACTTTCCCCTCCATCCTCCACGCCCCCCCCCCACCCCGACAAGAAAAAAAAACATGCGAGAAAGGAACTCCTCCATTGAGAAATGAGAAGCATCCTTAACGCCCTTCTGGCAAACACCTTTCCCGTTCCCTTTGTAGATGGGCAGAGTCTCTGAACCTTCCTCGGAAATGGCCTATAACTTCTGCCCTCCGTCATTTGTATTCAGGCATTCCTTGGAGTGGCTCTTCCGCGGATATAGAAAGCGAAAGTGCAGCTACTGTCAAGGAAGATGTAACAGGTATCAAACCATATCCTTTTTTCCATGTTTTCGTTCTGTATATGTATATAAATATATATATATATATATAAATATATATATATATATATATATATATATATATATATATACATATATATATATATAATGTGTGTGTATGTATGTATTTATGTGTTTGCGTATGTGACGCCTTTTACCGAAGAGTTAGGCACTCCACAGGGATGACAATCAACATTTATTAAACCGTATTAAAACGGTTATGTACTAAACTTATTTAGCTAACATCACAGGTTAACATAATGCTGTCAGGCTTAATTATAGGAACTTGTATAAGTATTCTGAACGGGGTTTAAATATAATTATAAATAAAAAAGTAAACAGAAAATTGCTTTGAAAAGAGTCTATTTTTTTTTTTTACTTATACATCTATTGGTACTTGGTTCCTCAAAAAACATTTCTGGAGAAAGCCTCAAGGGCAAAAGATAAGTATTGAGGAAGGAAATCTTATAATATACATA
The DNA here is from genome assembly GCA_039081455.1 of Macrobrachium rosenbergii. Taxonomy (NCBI): domain Eukaryota; kingdom Metazoa; phylum Arthropoda; class Malacostraca; order Decapoda; family Palaemonidae; genus Macrobrachium; species Macrobrachium rosenbergii. The sequence goes on along the minus strand of JANJGK010000003.1, from coordinate 62,448,694 downwards.
CATGCATACATACATACTTATATTTCTCTATTTATATGTCTGTCTATCTATCTATATATCCATCTTTATAAGCATAATTATATATATAGATAGATAGATAGATAGACAGATAGATATATGTATGTAAGTATGTATGCATGTATGTATATTTTACAGATTTCCTTCCCCAATTCTTTGTTGTTATATATATGTATATATATATATATATATATATATATATATATATATATATATATATATATATATATATATGTATATATATATATATATATATATATATATATATATATATATATATATATATATATATATATATATATATATATATATATATATATATATTATAGTGTAACGTCGAGGTTTCTGATGATACAGAAAATAAGTGAGAAAGGCGACCACGAAAAATCTTTTAGGCCTATTGCTCACAGCAGACATACGAGCGACTCTTTTGAATATTTTATTACTTAAGGGATAAGGATGGATGTTAGGTGATTTCAGGTCCATTCCATTATAGTTATGGGATAGAAGGTAATATCTAACACAAAGAGGTAATACTCTTTAAGCCTTTAGCGGTAGAAAGGCGACAAAAATGTTGAGGCTTGTCCTGATTTTTTTAAATTCCACTCGGATGAATTTGAAAATGTTTGGCATCCATTTTTCAGATTCTAGTAACTTTTATGATGCGCTATTTCACGGCCTTGTAACTTACCCCACAGGAATATATGATTATTTTGAGATTATTTCAGATCTGTTCCTTTACGCTGTTGTTTTATTTATCTCCTTTTCTGTGTAATTGTAGATTCTTTTTGTTTTCTTGTACTGTACTAATTTTTTTTATTTTGTATTAGCTGGCTTTTCACATAATGTAAAACCATATCTTACTGAATATCAGCTCTGTTTAATGGAGTTCCTTTATTTTAGTCATGCATTCCTGTACCATTATTCCTTAGTACTTGTGGGTAAATTACTTGTCCAGAGATCAGAAAATTATATGGATTTCTTGCAATTTTTTGGTAGCATAAATAAACTTTGTGTCGAAAGTGTAAATAATCATACCAAATGCAGATATAGTGCTTATTAACAAACAGATGTACTTTAATAATATTTTAATAGAATATTTCAGTAGCAGATGTGTTGTATTGTGAGTGATGCTCGACAACACTGGAGACTTTGAAAAGACATGAAAATTTCTGAGGTATGGCGAAGGGACGTATTATTAAATCATGTGTGAATTAATATTAGAAAGGAACCAACGGTTGCGGGGAAGAATAAATGAAGTCGCTGTTTTAACACAACAGATTATCATGATCTGAAAAAAGAGCTCCCCTTGTCATGCTTTAAATGCGTATATCTGTCTATAGCACGTATACGCACTTCCCCTAAACATTTAATTGCCCTGTTACATTTTGCTTATGTCATCAGGATACAACAGTTTGGCTGGTTGGTTTAGATTTAACATGCTTTGTGCCAGCACGGGTTCTCGCTCGAATGGTATCGTGTTGAAGGGAACAAAATGCCTGATATGGGCCTCTGGATTCTGCGTACCCAATATAGCCTGGCTGCTCTCACAAATGACAGAAAGGCAAATTTTGTGAAATATGGCATTGAATTCAGCTACTGGATATCAAGATCTTCAGAATATAACGAAAAGTTATACTCTGGGTTTAAATTCAGTTGAAGTTCCATATCAAATTCATGTACAGAAAAAAAAATTGTCATTTTCAAGGATAGATTACAATATTCAGTATCCTCTGATATGGATTGAATAGAACCCACCAGCGTTAGACGGACTGATCCCCAATGAACTGCATCCTAATCAACTACTTAAAGGTCGAAGCCAATATCTTGGGAAGGGTAATACCGCCTTGAATGAGGGCCTATAATATGCTGATTCTGGGAACTACGTCTGCAGAACAGTCGAATATTGCTATTAATTAACATCAAGGAAATCTATTAGGTGGAGATGTACCTGAGCGTCCTCAGGAGAGATATAGATGATCGCAGGTGAATTATTGCGGTTCCAGGGATTCCTGTGATAAGTAGTTGCCATCGACAACGAAAATGTTAATTAGAAAGGCGAGTTCTCATCCATCGCAAGTTAATAATGTTTGGTGCCTTCTAGGTGTTGTGGTCTACTCGGTTTAAACGTGAAACATATAGAGTATAAATAAAAGATTTAGAAACCGAGGTCAACTGCATAAAGTATTCTGTAGAGGAGGCATTTCCAAAAGTTTATTTTTTTATCTCTTGGTCCTCAGCAGTTCCTTTTGGGGTGAGGTAGCTAGCTATTCCTGCGCTCTACTCGAACCTAATCCACTCCTTAGGTCAACAGAGATACAGTAGGTTTTAACAGATTACACTTATAATTGGACCCTTTAAAGCCATTACTTCTATGAGCTTTTCAGATTATTGCAGGTCCCTGTTGCTTGAACCGAATCCAAAGTACACA
>JANJGK010000003.1:62371245-62436245 GCA_039081455.1 Macrobrachium rosenbergii | reverse complement strand
CCTCTCTCTGCTTAACACATACAGTAGCACTATTTCTATATCTATCTAAAAGAAGATAATGTTTCGCTTAGAGGAAATGACTTTTCCAGGTAAGATAGATAAGTTAGAGGCTTGAAAATCTTGAAATGTCAAAACCTGTCTGGAAATGAAATCTTATTTTGCTATGAAACGAACGATTCCCTTATCGCCTCATTTTTATTTTATTTTATAACATTTCGAGGATAGTATTTTATATTTCTATTCTTCGTTGCAGTTAACTAAAGCTTTAATTTATTATTGCGTCCCCTTTTATGCAGATATGAAGAATGTTTAATCTTTTGTATGTATTAATGCGTAGCATCAATATAAAAAAAACTTTGGGAGGGAATCTAATTACTGGTTTTTCTTGTTATTTTATCTGAAAAGGTAATAGACAAGTTTGAAAATAAGTTTGATAGATAGCTGACAATGTGCAGTTGTCATTAACAGGGGAATATTTCTCTCTCTCTCTCTCTCTCTCTCTCTCTCTCTCTCTCTCTCTCTCTCTCTCTCTCTCTCTCTCTCTCTCTCTCTCTCTCTCTCTTGATATACAGTATTTATTTTAACTGTTTGTGCCTAGAAATATCTGACATTTACTGGTATATTAAAATAAGATGGACTAAAGGAAAAGACGATGTAAATTACAGAGAATAAGTCCAAGAATCTGTGCATATCTAAGCGTACAAATCCTTATCAAGAACATCCTCCTATTTTAAATGTTTTGATTTGTCAGGCACTATACTACGAGTATATCTAGACCGTCTCGTTTGCGTGTTCTTAGTAAGGCTTTCCCTTACTTTGAATAAAGAACCAGCTTCCTTTTCCTCTCATGATATTATTGTAATTATTGCCGAGGCGTTGTTGTCATTGTTGTTGTTGCTAACCATAAATTATAATACTCTTTCAATCAATTAGGAGACGTAGTTACGTAAACAAAGGCAACAAGAATAGAAAGAAATAGATGAACACAGATGCAAATTGAAACAGTTGGATGTAATCATAATCATACCTTATATGTGTACAAATTAAATACAGAAAAATAGTAAAGAAAAGATATTCACAAGTGTGTACCCCGAGTATAGCACCTCACCCCAAATATTGTGAAAGGTCATAGTAAAAAGACTACGAAAGTCCAAAACATAAGAAAATGATTGTCATGATCGTACCCACATCACTGTAACTTCAAGTAGACATTATTTTGCAGCGATATGGGCTTTTGTAATCTTTTACCATAACCTTTCAAAATATTTGGGTTAAGGTGCTATGTATACTTGGGGTACACCCGTGTGATTTTTTCCTTTTTTTTTTTATTGTGGTTAATTTGTACATACATAAGCTGTGATTATGATTACATCCCTGTTTCAATTTGCCTCTGTGTTCATCTACTTTTTTCAGTTCTTGTTTCCATTGTTTACATAACTACGTCTCCTATTTGAGTGAAAGGGTTTTTTTTGGTTGCCTATTATAATTTGTGTTCAGCCAACAACAACAACAATGACAACAACAACCTAGGCGATAATTATAATAATATCACGAGAGGAAAATAAAGTTGATTCTTTATTCAAAGCAAGGGAAAACGTTACTAAGAATCCGAAAAACGAGAAGCATCTAATTAGCCTATATCACTCTCATTAAGGTGGCTTTAGGCAGTAGTGGAAATACACTTCAACGAAGTCTGAGATTAAGTTTTATCTGATACAGAAATGAGTAATCAAGTTTTAAGGTTTAATTCCAACATCAGATGAGCAATCAAGTACCGAGGTAGAATGATTAAATCTTGGGAAAACTGCACGCCTACATAGAGAATTGAGGGGAATTAAAAGGCGGCTTAAAATTGGAGATATTTTGAAGACTACCGGGAGACGCCTGGTACAGTGGCCTGAACATGTAAATCGAAGGGGAGACTCTGGATAACTCGAGGTGATCCTTTGTATTTGGAAAAATAGGGAAGAACCTAGTCTGGTTGTGGTCGTCATCGTGAAGAAATCCTTAAATCACTGGACAGAAAATAACTTATTCCAAGCAGTCCAAATTGACGACAAGTTTTAAAAGTGCAAGGTCTTTTGTGGAAAACGGAAGAAATGACAATCAGTCACATGAAAAACATATTTGATTTGAGACCTTAAGCATCTCTTATATCACGGATGATAATTGTGGTGCTGCGGAATTCTAAAACCTCAAATGGACTCAAGAACCCTTAACCTCTCAGAAATATATTAATGTATTGCTTGCTTTATCCTATTTACGAACGTTATATAAAAGTCTCATTTCATTGTAAATTTAACTAAGGGTAGGTTAATTGTCGACATACTTCTATATCAAAAGAAAAACCATAAGTTTTCTTTGGTACATTTTGCTTAAAAGGATTTTAAAAATAGCAAATACTTGCAAGTATATACAGTTATTTGTAGTTATATATACGTAAGTGCAAACACAACCAGAGATATACAGTATACATTATACACACATACATACATACATATATATGTATGTATGGATGTATGTGTGTATATATATACATATATATATATATATGTATATATATGTGTGTGCGTTTGTGTGCGTGTGTGTATGTTTTTGTCTATGTGTGTATGTTTGAGTGTTATTTACGGCTATAAATCGCGTTTTAGCATCCATTGCCTGAAAATGAAGTTTCTTTTTGTCTTCGAACCCTTTGTAGTACGTGGGCAGAAGATTTACATAGCAAAGACGCAGGCAAGTTAAAAAAAAAATCTTAAGTAAAGAGTTAAAACAGACAGACGGACGTACCCACAGACAAAAATCCTTATCTATGTACATCAAACTTTAGACCTGACAGAGAGACAGCCGGTCGGACAAGCTTATGGACTGATACCAGAAGAAATATCCTTGAAGAAAATATTACGTACATCCATTCCAATGCATATATATATATATTCCTCAGAGTTTTACCCTGCTCTTATCGCTTACTGAAGATAATAACCCAGAATGGAATGTGTGCCAACGATAGGACTTGTGCCTTTATGACCACAGTTTATGACCTCCAGTTAGGGCCATCAGAGCGATAAAAACCAACCTCCATTCAAGGTTTGAATATGAGGAACGACACACAGGTTATGCGTATAGCTGCGAGTCAAAGAGGTTATTAATGTGTCACCCCAAAAGTAAAATTTCCTGATATCTGTTTAATAGCTATTGTAAAGTCTTGACTAGCTTTTTTTTAAAGCCTGCTTTGTGTAAATTTCTGTGGAATAACACATTTAAAGATACTATCTATAATAAAATCTGAGTGGATCTTTCTTGTTTGTCCGCCCGGGTGGTGGCTGGGTAGGTAGGGGATCGGGAGGGTAGGGTGAGCATGACACATCCACCCTCCTCATGCAAACCTGTTTGTCCGCCCCGAGTGGGGGTGGGGTAGGCAGGGGATCGGAAGGGTACGGGAGACATGACGGGCAGTGCCGGGTCCCAGCGCAGCGTAGCGCACGCCACCAAGCTCTTACTAAAATAATTGACATTTTGTGTTAAGTGATTGAAGATGTCACTGCTTCAAGAACACAAGAAGTTTAATGTTTTAAGAAAAAAAGTTGCATTTCCTGGCCGTCTGATGTGATTTGAACAATTAGTAAAGTCCCTGAGGTTGTGCAGTTAGAGCCTCAAAAGTGCAAGCGAAGAATTAATGCATTACTACCCTAAAACAACTTACTCTATGTTTACTAATTTTTATTTATTGATTTATTTATTAATTGAATTTTTATCATTCTAATAACTGACCTCTTCTTTCTGTATTTCCTATTATCTGCTGTAACTTCTTTCAGATGAACATCATATTCTTTGGCAGATTGAATTTTAAGTCAGTGGTCCCTGCAGCCTTGTTCCATATGAATAGGGTTCATCTCTGAATAATAATAATGATAATAATAATAAATATAATACGGTTGTTTGACCGTCGGTTGGTCTGTCTTTTGTGAAAACTAATGATCATTTTTCTCCAGGATCCAATTTATATTTTTGTGAGGATTCGAGTCATTTTCTAGATGCATGTTATTTTGAATTTGCTTGTTCATTTTTTTTCACTGTTCAATGTTTAAAGGTAACATTAGCGTTACGCTATTTTGAATAAAATACCGTAACTGGCTTAGTTATAATGGGAAAATTAGTAATTAATTTAAAATTAACATATATCTAACGATTAAGAATCATTAGCATGGACTTATGTGTAGTAAGTTCATCCTCCTTTCAATTTCTGTATGATAAAAAATGTTAGCCCTTTATTACTGGGCCTTTTGTCACCGTAACTTTTGAAATTATATTCTGGAGTTTGACCGCAAGTTTTAATGATGCAAATACACTTGCTTCCCAGTTAATTTCTAGTGTTGAATGTTCTACTGTATATACTGTAGGTACACATACCTTGGATTCAAATAATTAACTCCTCGCCACTGTAAAATATCTTGGAATGTGGTACGCTAGCTTTTTAGTTCTCTGTAAAAGAAAACTATTGTGCCGTCTTTGTCTGTACGTCCGCACTTTTTTCTGTCCGCCCTCAGATCTTAAAAACTGCTGAGGCTAGAGGGCTACAAGTTGGTATGTTGATCATCCACCCTCCAGTCATCAAACATACCAAATTGCATCCCCCTAGCGTCTGTAGTTTTTATTTTATTTAAGGTTAAAGTTAGCCATAACCGTGCTTCTGGCAACGGTATAGGAATGGCCACTACCGGGCTGTGGTTAAGGTTAAAGTTTCATGGGCTGCGGCTCATACAGCATTATACCGAGACCACTGAAAGCTAGATCTATTTTCGGTGGCCTTGATTATACGCTGTACGGAAAACTCTATTGCGTCGATTGTTTTGTTAATGTTCTACTGAAACAAATTGCTTAGTTCTTTCGGTATTGCAGAGCGTTTTGAAACAATATACTAGAGATTTATTAAGAGTTGCAATGCTCCCCAGTTAACTATCTCCATACCACTGTAGAGGGATAGAAATAGGACTTTAATATCGTTTACTATCCTTGAATGGTAATGTTTGACGATGGAGTAGTATTGTTTGCAAAGATGTTGCTTAGAAATTTACTTCAATGTTTTATAGAAGTTGAATGAAGTTGTAACATTAGTGAAAAAAAAAGTTCTCAGTGGAAATGTTCTTATTGTAAAATACTGGAAAGTCATAAATATCATAACGTTTCCCGAAGTTCATGATTAAAATGAAAGGAACCATTTTATGTGGAAATAAAAGCACTGTAAGGATGAAAATCTCCTCAGTGGAAAAGACCAAGAAAGATGACATCCACAACAGTGGAAGTGTATAGCGTAGTACAGTTGCTATTATGCTCAGTTGATATCAAGGCTATGACTCGTGTCAAATCCGAAACGTCATTTAATTTTGTCAGAGTGTTTTAAAAGAAATTAGAAAAAAATAATATTAATAAATAAAATAAAATAAAAAGTAAAGAACGCAGGTAACCATTCAGTTTCAGCAGTGTGAAGAATGTTTATCATCATCGTTTTTCTGTAGGAAGACTGACGCCAGATATTAACGAACTGACTAACGTAAAACGAGGATAAGTGAATGTCGAATGGTAGAGAACGAAACAAAACTAACCGACGAGAGATTAAATTAAATAATGATGTAAAGAAATTGTGCAGTTCAGAAAAGTTTTACGAAGCACGCCCCGTGAAGGCAAAATTCTAGGATGATGAGGCTTTAGAATATTAGATATTTATTGGCAAAGGTGGAATTATACCTAGTAAAGGTCAGTGACAAACGACAAGTTGACAATAAACGTCACTGAACCAGTAAAAATGACTATCTGAAAAAGAGAAATACGATACAGTTTTTAGTATAAAAGTCAGAGCATTTATTATATGTTTTGTATTAAAATACAAATCGACGGATGTCTGAAACTGCGTGTTCAGTTCCTTAAAGCAATTCTCTCGTGTCAGTTTGGCTTCATGAACTTGATTAACGTTGCAAAATATTGCTAAACTTGCAATGATAAAGAATTTATTTTTGCAGTGGTCTTTACAACTAATCAGCTGTGAGGAGAAGGGGCAGTAAGTGATGTTGCTAAATCAATGTTGATGTATGAATTGGTTTGACGTCAATAGTTTATGCATCTGATATTCTCAGGGAGAAAGAATGATAGGCATCATAGTTAATTATTTTGTTTAGACATACGAAGTATGAAACATATGTGCATTAGCTTTTTAAAGCTGGCAGTTCATTACTGCATCGTGTCCTTCGCATGCAAAGAATATAAGCATCCAATTTCTTTAATATTAGGGTCGTTACTAAAGTTTCAAGACTTTTAACGTTGCTAAAATCTAAATCAGTGTCTTTCCCCTACGAAAATTGTGAAGGGCTGTTCTAAAATATTTGGTAATGGAATGTATATTTTTCGTTTTTAATAGGTTTCATAAGATATTTAATGTTTACCTCCGGTTTCTCAAAATAAAAGTTGACATGAAAATAAAGCAGAGATCAGAAAAGCCTCATACAAGCTTGCTATTCGAAAACTTACTAGAAGTGGAGGATGTCCGGTTGATAGCTGCTTCAATTAGTTCTTTAATCATGTCTATTCGTTAGGGGTGTCAGGATATTGGTTTCCTATTCTCTGGTTTGATTTCCTAGTCTGACAGCAAAGAAAACAAAGAAAAATGCCATTGGCATAGGCAAAATTAATAAATGGAGAAAATTTCCTTTATTTTTGTTTTATGACGGCAGTGTGATTTTCAGGAAAGAAGATTAGTTATATTTACGAAAAGTAAGGAAAAATATTGTGAAGCAATCTCCCTGTTATAAGGATTTCAAATCATGCTGATTCTGCAAGGAATCAAACGACGAAATTCTACCAGAATGAAAATAAATACACTTAACATTTTTAGAATCATGCTGACCTTGCAACGTAGGGAATGGGGATAATCAGAATAAAAGGGGCCAACTTCAGCGAGGGGTGGGGGGGGGGGGGGGGTGGGGGGGACAGGAGGAATAACACTGAGCAAAATAAAGCATCCGATTCCGAAATTCAAGTGGGAGATACCTGGAGTGATGACCGCTATGACAAGTAGCGACGCCTGCTTGATGACGGAACTCCAACCCATTATGACTGTTTTATCACTTCTGAAAGGGGGTCGAGGTCAGTTTTTATCTTCGCTTCCAAGCGCACTCAGATGTTGATTTTATTTTTCCAGTTTAAGGGATGGAACAGTCTTAGTTATATTAAAATATTTATTTAGTACTTTATAGATGATATGATTATTGCTTAGTGTATCCAAGGTGAATGTCGTTAACCATAAGTCAATAACGAAAGATATTCCGCTTTATGAATGAGAGACTTTTACACCAAGTCGAGTTCGACGTTCCTCTGAAATACAAGGCAAGGTAATTTGCCATTCATTTGTCACCATATGCATTTATTTAGTACATAAGTTCAGGCTGTCCCGCCCAGAAGAACATACATTCCAGCGATATGTCTTTCACCAAATCCCTCTCCGTAAACAAACGCCCAATGGACAGGCGCCGACTGACTACGGCGCGTGCACGAAGCTGCGGAGGCAAGAGGGCTACAGTCCGTGTCTAACCTTATCGGCGTCTGCCAAGCTACTGATGAGGGAACCCGGGCCCAGCCCTGATGCTCTCCGGGAGATCAACGGTTCACCGCCATACTGCGATGGGGCAAAATTTCATTCATGCGTACTACCGCCATCTCTTTAAAGGCAGGTGTTTCTCAGTGACATGTATTTCCTCAGTGTTCCTGCAATCAGCGATATTCATATTTTAATGATAAAGATAATTTTATACAAATTACTAAGCACCAACAGAAAATATTTCGAACACAATCTTCTACAGTATATTGTCATTCCCATTGTGCCATTTCACTTCTTTACAAGAGGTGAAATGGCAGAATTTCGCGTGGAACACTACTATATTCAACGTATGGCATATTAATTCATAACATTGTACATATTCTACTCTTTCTAAAGAAGGGAACCAGAGTTTCTGAAAAGCTTCCGAATGTGCTCTTTTTTTTTTTTCAACCTTTACCATTGTATCCCGAGCACACGATTTAAATTGCATTTCTGTTTTGCACCATTACATTCATTAAGTGAAAATTATTTCACACTCGGTAATTGGTTGCATAGTTTTACTTCAGTGCGAATGTTAAAACCTTAGTATTCCAAGTATCAGTTCCTTGCACATTGTCATACAAAACAGAATTGTCCTTGGAGATCAAATCACACTAGGATAAAAAAAATCTGTAATTTTTATTTTTTTATTTTGTGAAACTGCAAGGAATAGCTTAGAATTTTCTTTATACTGGCATTACCGTAATTCTCGTTGCAGGCAAATTAGTTAAAGGCATTTGATTTAGGAAATCCATAGATATAACACAAAATCACTTCATATCGCGGTCGGTCAAAAAAGGGTGGTAATATACAATCTTTATTTTAGAGAAAAACAGTTATAATAAATTACAATGAAAGAAATTCCTTTTGTAAAAGAAATATTCAAAAAAAGTAAATTTTTTTCCGAAGACCGTAAAACAATTATTTTAATAAAAATACATTGACATACTTTATTTGCACACACACACACACACACACACACACACATATATATATATATATATATATATATATATATATATATATATATATATATATATATATTAATGCAGTTTTTTCCGTTATTGACAGAAAAACAATAATGTATATATATATATATATAATATATATATATATACATATATATATATATATATATATATATATATATATATATATATATATATATATATATATATATACATGCATATATTTGTCAACGCTGACATTACAGGGATCATTAACCATAAAATTTGGAATACTATAACTTGATGGAATTATTTTCTTAAAATAACGAGAAAAAGGTGTAATGATAAAAATAAGACTTTTATATCCTTTCGCAAAATGTTAAAAGTTCTGTGTCCTCCCTCGAATGAGAGATTGTCTAACCCATAGGCATTTCTACTCTCCACTTCACTTCCACTCCCAGGTGGGCTTTCAGCCTGTCAGTGGGGTCAGTCGTCTTCTCCAACCTCTTCTGTCTTCAAATATTCCATCTCTTCTAAGCTCTTCGATTGTTGGCGCGTTGTGCTTCGTCAGGATCTCCTCCACTCCATCCTTCCAGCGCCTACGAGGTCTGCCTCTCGATCTCCTTCCTTCAGGTATCCAGTTCCATCTTTTCTTTGCTATTCTATTTTCATCCGTTCTCACTAGATAACCCAGCAATCTCAGCTGTCCCTCTCAATCTTGTTCATCAGTGGTGCCACTCCTACTATTCTCCTATCATTCTCATTTCTCATTCTGTCTCCCCTTGTTTTGTTTATTTTTGTCCTCAGGTTTTTCATCTCTAAGGCTTGGACCCTACTTCTGTCTTTACTTGTCATTGCCCGGCTGTCCGATCCAAACGTACTCTAATAATACAAAAAATACCGTAATTTTAAATGCTATTCCTTCTCAGAATTGTAGGGTGTCATTTGCGCGCTCAATAAAGATCCCCAACGCGAAAGGAAATTCTTTTGAGAAAATGGAAAAAATAAACATTAATGAAATAACTGCGCGTCGATCATATTTTAAATAAAGGGGTCATTTACCTAAAAGACAAATAGTTTTCCCCTTCTGTAACTGTAGAGATCCAGAGACAATCGAGTTTCAAAGGTAAAAAAGAAATTATTCTAAGGGTAGTTCTGTGGGTATATTTCTTTCGTAAACAAAGGGATCCCTACGCAGAGCATACTCCATGTAAAAAATGGTACTAATAAAAAACGCTGCAATAATAGTTATCTGCAAAGTTATGGGGAGTCATTACTCCTTTAAGTAGGGATCTCCCCTTCCCCTATCTCTTAAACTAATGAGACACACCCAAAGATAAAACTAGACAGAAAAAGTAAGAAAATTGAAGAAGTTTTATTCGGAGCAGAATTCCAAGGAAATATATTTCCCTCAAGTAAGAAGATTCATAACCTTAAAGACGATTTATTTTGAAAATGCAAACACTTGCATGATTAAGATAGCTCTGCTTCCTCAGTTTTATTTTATATATACCCAAAGAAGGGATCATCACCCCCCCACCCTGAAAGGAGAAATACTCCAACTTTCCTAACGAGAGAGACACCTAAAGTATTTTGCGACAACCTTTACTCGCAAAAAGAAGTTTTGATAAAAATGCTGCAATCTTATTTTCCAGAGGAGTTCCAGGTGTTCATTATTCCCCCTGAAGAAGATGGATTTTCAAAGACATCTAAACTATTAAAAACATTGTTATAAAAAACATAATAAGAAACGCTGCAACCCTATTCTTTTGCAGAATTCTAGGGGGTAATTTCCCTTCCCCCCCCTTCGAGCGAGAAGGACTTCTCTTTCCCCTTTCGGGGGAGGGTGAAGTCCCACCTAAAAATACTCCTAACGCGGACGCGCTGTAGGACACAAAAGACTTGAGGTCCGACGAGAGGCCTCTGCCTCGAACAGCTGACATCCCAAGATGGTCTCTAGTGGTTGTCAGACAGGATTTCAGGGGTTTCCACTTCTCCGCGCCACTGCTCAGGACGTTCTTTTATTAAAGCTCATCTGAGCGGGTCACAAGAAGGAGAAAGCATATATTATATACACACACACACACACACACACACACATATATATATATATATATATATATATATATATATATATATATATATATATATATATATATATATTGTATGTGTGTATATATATGTATATGTGTATGTATATATAAGTATATGTATATATGTGTGTATATATATACATATATATATATATATATATATATATATATATATATATATATATATATATATATATATATATATATGAAATTTTTATCACACCGTGATTTATATACATTCATGAAGCTACAAATGTTGTTTAACATAAAATTCACGCTACTTCGGGAATATCCCCGATGGGGAATTATCACTGAAGGGGAATTTATAAGCAATACATGGATCGGCACTGCCGGGTCTCGATCCCTCGACACAGTTACCTTCCAACACCTGTAGTCGACGGTCTACCCACTAAGCCATCAAGAGAGATATAAGTTATTGCCGAATCTGCTGTACTTGTTTACCCGTCAAGAGCGGGGAAATTATACTTAGCTTCGGCATTAACCTACCTCCACCATGACAGCTCATTGGTACGTTTCAAACACGCAGCTCTTATTATGAAATTTTTATCACACCGTGATTTATACGCAATTATGAAGCTACAAATGTTGTTTAATATCAAATTCACGCTACTTCGGGAATATCACTGATCGGGAATTATCACTGAAGGGGAATTTAAAAGTGGTAAATGGATCGTTACTGCCGGATCTCGATCCCTCGACACCGTTACCTTTCAATAACTCCAGTCGACGGTCTACCCACTGAGCCTACTGCCGGGTACCGATCCATTTATCACTTATAAATTCCCCTTCGGTGATAATTCCCCATCGGGGATATTCCTGAAGTAGCGTGAATTTGATATTAAACAACATTTGTAGCTTCATGAATATATATATATATATACATACGAGTGTGTATATATATATATATATATATATATATATATATATATATATATATATGTATATATATGTATATATAGACATATATAATATATATATATATATATATATATATATATATATATATATATATATATATATATATTTATATATATATATATATATATATATATATATATATATATATATATATATATATATATATATATATATATATATATATACATATATTTCCATACTTACTTTATAATTGCTGATCTGTAGGTAAACCTGGCAGTAAAGCTTCCACTATGCTGACTGCTTCATATATCTACACAATACTCATTAACAGCTTGTCTAATGCCCTTACACTTGCAGTGCGCTTCCAATGTATTAAGGCCCCGCTGCCCTAATACCACTGAACGTCTGTCCAACTCTTCTTGGTCTTCCTCTTCTTCCTCCTAATACAGTATATCACCCGCAATATATTTGTATATATATATATATATATATATATATATATATATATATATATATATATATATATATATATATATATATATATATACCTAAACACTCTTATCTTATATACACACATACTGTATATGCAAAAATAAGATATTTGTTAGAGTTTTTACCAAGTTCAAATTATGAAGATATACATTTTCACCTGACTTTGTGCTGTAACTAAATTTTGGCTCATTGTGTTGTACTGAAACAAAAGGGCGAAGTAATAATAATAGTACGACATTTTTGGCTGCAGTCGTCTGCTTTTCAGTAATAATAATAATAATAATAATAATAATAATAATAATAATAATAATAATAATAATAATAATAATATGAGAAGGGGAAAATAGAAAGTCTTTAAACTTTGATGCGTTGAGAGAGGAAAGTATCAAATCCATGGCACCATAATTGCAAATAAGCAAAAATTGGATATCGCAATAATAATTCATTTAGTCTACATATCAGGATGGTATATGATCTATACTTATATATTCGGTTCTGTCCTTTGATCTCTCTTGCTCTTTCTTTTATTTTCTTAGTTCCATTATTCTATAGACAGCTTTGAGATAAAGGGAAGACGAAGGATATATGCAATATTATATTTTCTTCCAAATCGATTCATTACTTGTTCCATAGCCTTACTAACATTTTTTTATTTTCTTGTGAAATAATTTGCATTTTATTTGTCTCAGTTTTCGATAATGATGTACAAAGACTGAAGATCTTATCCACATGTCTGTACGTATGTTTTTTTTTTTTTATTTAGTGGACTACTTGCATTTGAATAAGCCCAGAAAAGTTTTCAAAATTCCATATGTTAGGGTAACATGCAATACTGCTCTCAGTGGGAGTAGTATGCTATTATATACAAGATACATGAACTCATTGTAAAATGGAAAGCGAGAATAGCTCATATTTTAAGTTTTGAAATAAGTTATTTAATGGTATACAGTACATCATATCTGTTGCAATAATTTATATGTTACTTGGAATTTCTTTATTATTCTATTGCGAAAGGGAAAACAGACGAATGATTTTCGTCCCTTTCAGCATGATTGATTTGAAAGATCTTATTTGCACCCTCCATTCCAACTTCAATCGGCGGAGGTAAAGCTGCCATTTTTCCTCTTTCATCGTAGAGTCTGTTTAATTAAAAAGGGGTTGATAAGAATGAAATTCCATTTGATTTAGTACATGAAAATAAGACTTTCATTTAACACGTAAAATACACAATAATGAAAAATTTCTATGAACACTTTTGAAAAAATTGCTGTAGGCAAATAAAATAACTTGGCAAGCATGTTATTGTACATAGTTCATTAACAGAAATAAATGAATGTCAAATGTAAAATCCTGAACATACATCTGAATGAAGGAAACTTAATTAAAGTTTAAATCACACGTGAATCATTAGTTTTCCTCTTTTTTTCACAGTTGCTGAATTAATTTCTCGCTCTTTTTAGCTCTGTTTTATTTCTTCGTTTCAGTTAAAAAGAAATACGAATTGCGTGAACTGCCTACAGTAATTTTGCCTCACGATATGATAATAAATAACCCAGAAATTTGCATACTGTAGTTAAGTTAATTTTGACAATTTATTCACCAAATAAATATCGATCGAGAGGGAGAGGGAATTTCCCTTACTAACTGAAAACGACATTAATAGAGAGAAAACGACTGTAATGAAACAGAGAGTCAGACGTAAATTTTATTTAATAAACTTCAGTGGGTAATTTTCTGAAACGCATTTATTTGACTTATCGTTCTGAATGATTCCTGCACAACGATAGAATTATGTCATTTACCACCATCATTATTCCTCTTGTATTAGTAGCGTTAAAACACCAAAAATTTCCTTCACGACTTGAAATAATTTTACAAATGTTACCTACATGTTGATTAAGAAACCTAAAAACTAGATTATCATTTTAATTCGAAACTTAACGTTTCTCGGATTCACATCCGACCCGCATATTCTTTGAACTGAAGCACTTATCCTCACATCATATGTGTTATTTATATTCTGACAAATATTCAGGGACTGGTTTGATTCGGGAAGAGCATTCAACATTTAGTTAGATTATGGAAGAGAATTATTATTATTTCAAAATTCCAAGAAAAAAGTGTCATATAATAATTATTCTCGTCATGAGTACTTAATTGAGAGAGGATGAAAAAGCGAACGCGTAAAGGGGCCCTCTTTCTCTTCTTTTTTTTCATCTCTTTTTATTCCAGTGAGAAAACTAGGGAATGTGCACATATGGTTATAAGCGTCATAGTAGTTTCAGTAAAACAATAAACATGTCAGTTAAAAACCGAACATGAGGCTTTCGCGTTTTGGTATTTTACCGGAACTGGTAATAATCTTAGTTTGCCCTCGTTATCAAGAAATTTACAATGTACTGCAATTTTGCGTTAGGTTCCATATTAACAGAAAAGGAAAAGTAAAACAATTTACATAGACTGACATCAAAACCGTTTTTTTTTTTTTTTTTGGCGAAGTTTGCATGAGTGGCAGTTTTAGTACATAGCAAGCAATTCAATATGTTGCAACTTTGTAGTCATACTTAATATTATTAACCCCAAACACTACAGTTTTTTTTTTTTTGGGGGGGGGGGGCGACGGCCAAAATTTGCAGTGACTGCAATTTCCATCAGATGAAAGTAAATTGCAAGCTACCGTAATTTTGCAGTCAAATTCAAAATTTTGTAACGTAGACTGTACAGTACGACAAAAGCCCAGGGTTCAGATATTCGGACTCATTTCTGAATTAGATAAACATCAAGTGGATAAGAAAGGGAG
Source organism: Macrobrachium rosenbergii (assembly GCA_039081455.1). Classification (NCBI taxonomy): domain Eukaryota; kingdom Metazoa; phylum Arthropoda; class Malacostraca; order Decapoda; family Palaemonidae; genus Macrobrachium; species Macrobrachium rosenbergii. The sequence goes on along the minus strand of JANJGK010000003.1, from coordinate 62,421,389 downwards.
TACAGAATGGACCTTTGAAAGGTTAGTCATTAAGCACAACGAGGGGCATAGGGAATCTACTGAAAACAAGAGAAAATTAAGCACAATGTTTCAGGTAGTAACGCGCGTTGATAAATTACCGAATGAAAGTATGTTCCAGTAAATAAAAAAGAAGTGGTTGTTTCATCATGGTAATAATATAAGTAAAATTTACACAACTTCGTAACAAAACATTAGTTCCAGAAGTCTGGTGTTTAAAAATCTGTCATGTAGTGTTATTAAAATGATTTATGGCTTGGTTCCCTGAAGACAAGTTTGTGGAACAGTTTCGAGCTATTGAATGTTTTAGATCCGTACTCCAAGTATTTAAATGATATAGGAAAGTGTAAACAACAGTGTAAATACGATGGGTAGATAACTAGAGGAAAATCTTCTGAATTAGAGTTCTGCCTTTGACAGCCGCATGAAGACGTGCAATGCTCTAAGACTTGCCAGTGTTTTATACTATAGCTGTTCCATTCATGTAGGACCCGCGAGAACTGGAGGTGAACCCGAAATTCAACTAGGGCAGTGGTTTCTAACCTTCTCTGGCTTCAGGTACTCCTGCCAATTCTTCCATAAGTCACCGGCACCCTTATTAGAAGACTGTGTTTGTTGGTGTTCTGCATTCAATTCAGCGCCACTGACAAAACTTTGTCCTTGGATAAATTGAAAACGAAAAATATTCGTCCTTACATTGGTGTTGCTTTATTCAAAGTAAAATGAATGAATAACGATGAAAATGTAATTGTATCAGTAGTAAATGCAGTTGCTAACTAAATATACGATGAAAGGTTACATTAACAAAAACGAAACATGCTATCATGACTTAATCGGGTTACAGTAAAAATAAAGAAAAGACTGTTTTAACAAACACACAAAAAACACATTTTTAATGTTCTGCTGTGAACACATATTTCCTTGAAAAAAAAAAAAAAATTATTATTTTCGCAAATATTGCGGTACCCTCAGTCGAGGGTGCCGCGGCACACCGGTTGGAAACCATTGACCTAGGGCAATACGCAGTAGTAACATTCAGCTGTAATGGTAACATCTGCTGTTAGGTACTGAAAATTATATACAGAAGATGGTTAAAGGGCGCTGCTTCAGCGTTAATGGGTTAAACTAAATTCCTACACACCGATATTGTTATAAGCAGAACCTAGACACTAACTTTTTGCAGGTGAATAACAATAATTTATTCCAGTATTCTTGGTCTCCTGCAATCAAATACACGTTAATTTGTAAAATCTATTCCGATGTACAGAGAGAGAGAGAGAGAGAGAGAGAGAGAGAGAGAGAGAGAGAGAGAGAGAGAGAGAGAGAGAATTAACACTGCATTCTGCTTATTTATTAAAATTTTTATATTTTGTCTCATGCGAAGTTTCAGTCAGCTTTGTCTTGCATGACCTTTTATGCCATCTGCGCATAATTTCCTGTATCCTGTCACTTTTTTAAGAAACTGTTTCACCACTAGGAGAGTTATGTATAGGCAGAACTATAAGACATCCCTTTTTGAGAAATTTTTCCCTCGATACGCACGTCCTTAAAAAACAATACACTTGCTATTATGTTTGAAAAACAGACTGTTCTTAGGTGTATATTCTTGACTGCTAAGGGAAAGAGGGCATATCTCCGAAATAATGATATATCTTCACAGTTTGCAAAGGAAAGTAAAGTCAGAAATAAAAAAAAAAAAAAAAAGGTGAACAACGCCGATGATGGAAGATGAACAAAAGTGAAAGCAAATCGTAATCTGGCATGAGAGAGAGAGAAAAAATATGGAAAAATGTTTCACCCTAGAGAGAATATCATGGAGACGGAATCACAAAGGGATTTGGGTTGGAATGAAAACCGTAAAAATGGACATTAACCTTTTTGTCCTGCTCTTCAGCTAATGAGACAACCTCTCAAGTTTCTTGTACACCACGGTGGCTTCTATCTTGTGCGAAGTAAATTTGAAATTTTACAGAGAGAGAGAGAGAGAGAGAGAGAGAGAGAGAGAGAGAGAGAGAGTCGGGACGAAAATATTCCGGCACTGCTCAAGGATCGTTGGAAAAACGTTTGGATTTTTTGGGCTTGTCATGCTTCAGTTTGAAAGAAAGGGTTTCATCATAAGAAAAACACACAACACAGCTTTGAGGATTTCAACACAATTCATAGATATTTTCGATAAGCACTGACTGCTTTTTATAATGATCGCTCACTGAATATTTCGATAATATACACAGATGCTCGAAGATTTTGCTTTATGAGATAAGAAACGTTTGTTGTATGTTATAGAATTTCAGCAAAAATTATAGCAAATGATAACGTGATTGTCGCTGTGTAGAAAGGTTCATGACCTTGCTATAAAAGTTTAGCGAATCTTAGCTATTTATAGATCAGATTCCAGTTTCAAATAAAAGAGTTCTTCGTTTGCTGTTATATTACGCTATCGAGAGTTCATCACATGGCCATAAAATTAAATGTTAGCTAACCATAGCTATTTACAAATCCTCATTAAACTCCTATTAAACAGAACTTTATCTTTTCCCAGTGTATTTTGGCCGGAATAAATTCATATCGGATTTATGCAGAATAGACGCAATGACTCACTAACGAATCTAATCCAATATTTAGCAATATTTCACGGGGCTCGATACCCAATTCACCAGTGTCACAGAAATGCAATTTAATTTCATTTATTCATAGCGTCATATCGATTTCTGTTTTGCGGGCACATAAAGCTTTCAAGCTTATATGAATAACACAGAAAACGGTAGCGAGTTCATCGTATATATATATATATATATATATATATATATATATATATATATATATATATATATATATATATATATATATATATATATATATATATATATATATATATAGATATATATATATATATATATATATATATATATATATATATATATATATATATATATATATATATATATATATATATATATATATATATATATATATATATATATATAAGAAGCCCATAAAAACGCCAGGATGTAGAAAGTAAAGGCTATACTTCAGAGACCAAAATGTCTCTCTCACCAGGTAAATAGTGAATAAGAAAAGTTACAGAAAAACAGTATTTCTACAAGAAGGTCCATAGGTCAGCCGCTACATCACTCCAGTTGACAATTTCTCTTTAACCTTCTTAATCGCTGGTTGAAGAAAGATTTTATCTATCATATCTGAATCCCAGGCGCCTCTTGAAGGATTAATGGTATTTCTTTGTTTAATCAAGGCTGATTCCACCATCTGGCTAAGGTATTTGGGTAGGTTAAAGCAAAAGGGTTAGAGTTTCCAAGTGTCTGTGTCAGTGTCTTAATCCTGTCCAGGTATGGGATTTTTATTTTATTGTTGGGCGTCTCTCTGGTCTTGTTTTTGGGGGGACGGTAGAAAATAGTGTTTGCTTTGTGGATGGCTTTCTCAATTATATGGTCACGGTACTTTATATATGACAGCTGCTTACGGATTAGTTCAATTTCCTTTTCTAGGAAATCCGGGGAGCAAATCCGTAAGGCTCTTAGGAATAAATTGCTGGTTACGCCAGTCTTGATAGAGATGTCATGATAGCTATAAAAATGGATATATGGCAGAGAGAAAGTTGGTTTTCTGTATATGGTAAATTTGTATTCTGTTGTGTCTCTAATTTTTAAGACATCAAGAAAAGGAATTTTGTAGTCTGTTTCCCATTCAACTATAAATTTGATGCTAGGGAGCAATGCATTTAATTTTGAAAGAAATTCATTGAAAATGCTCCACTTATTATCCCAGAATGTTAAGATATCATCTACATATTTCATCCATAGCATGCCCGTCGGTTTTATTGCATTTATTACTACAGTTTCAAAATATTCCATGTATAGATTGGCTAAAACAGGACGTAAAGGGCTTCCCATGCTGCACCCGATTTTTTTTTTTTTTTTTATAGAATGACTCCCCGAATGAAAAGATGTTATTTGTTACACATTATTCAACCAACTTTATTATTTTATCTAGGGCTAGTGGAAAATGATCTGAATAGGGGGCCAATTTTTCCCTCAAAATCTGTAGAACTTCCTGTACTAGTATTTTTGTGAATAGGGAATCTACATTTAAACTTAAAAGTTTTATGTTGTGAAGAGGTATACGTGCTTCTTTGAATTTGTGACAGAAATCTTCAGAATGTTTAATGTGACTGGGAGAAAATGTGCCTAAGAAAGGGGAAAGGAGGCCGGCTAACCACTTAGAAATTTTATAATTGGTTGGCCTCTAGATCTGTACGGAATAATAGGTGACAAATTTAATTGTTTATATCGTTCTCGTTCGCAATGATGGATTCTGGATTTTCACTGTGGTCCATTGCCATTCACATTAACAACAAATTTCTAAACGTTACTGTAAGTTTCTAGGTACTAACTTTGACATAAGGTTACTAGTCCCATGACCTTGACCATTCAGACAGTCACGCGACCTTATGTGCCAACAAGGCTTCCCTTTCAAATGGTCATCCATCCATACAGCCACTGAACGGACCAACTTCTTATAACTTCACCGATCAGAAACAATCATGTAAGCGTTAATGTGCTAATCAGATTTCCTTTTCTATTTGTTAGGCAGAGATCAGAGGTTCACATTAGGTCTCGAAATCCTTTTCAAACGGCATGTGTGATACCATATCACACTATACAGGCAAGGCCCCGTGCTGACATAAGGCAAGTTTAATATAATCAAACCATCAGGTCTCATAACTGGACAGAACAAACACCACATATACTTCTTAAAGGAAAGCGAGAGTTTTCTTTAATTACAGAAATACATTGACTTTCGCAAACGTGATTTCACCATACCATTTTTCAAGTAGATTCGTTTTCGTATTATTACAATTACCCTAGTTGTGTGTTGATTAAGTTTGACCAGTTTTGTATTTACACCAACATACTTAGAAAGCTAAAGGAAGCCGATAAAGCTCTGTGAGGCTTTCCAAACGAAAAGCCATAAAAACTAGGTTCCGACACGTCGAGAAGCACACGTCAATCTGTGAAGACCAGCAGAACAATGAAGTTACTTCTGTCATGGAGACAAAAAATGAGAACAAGTGAAAAATGGTGATAATGCGAAAACAGTTAGATCAGTTTCAGAGACTGTCTGGCGGTTTTTGTTTCTCGTATCAAAATGTTTTGGTTTCTTTTAGTTTCTTTCTGTCAGGCGGAAGGTAAAATAAAATACTATTAAAGAATTTCACTTCAGTTAATAATTTCAGATATCTCTCATTTTGTCCTTTATGAGTGTTTGAAGCCTGAGAGACAATAACAACTTTAACGAAGAAAGTGGTAAGGTTTTTCCTCGAAGTCTTTCTTTCTTGGGATCATTAACGTTTATATTCATCGACGAGAATACTGTGAAAGGGATCAAGATTTACATCAAGCATAAACAAAAATCTCTTTTCAATCATTTATTCCAATTGTTTTTGGAACAAGATGCAGCTCGGTGCTTACGCGTCTACCTAGAAAATTGTCTAGATAGAATTTCGGGAATTTTTTTTCCACCAAGTAAAAAATAGCTGGCATTCAGAAAAAATGTAACTAGAAAAGATCACGAAGTGGAGAGAGACTCCAAAACACATGATTGATGACGTCATAATAGCAAGAAAAACGATGGTAGAAAAACGGTTTAGTGGACTGATATGCTTTTATCCGCTTTTTTTTTTATTTAGAAGGGACGGGAAATCACCAACTTGAATGCGCGTGCACTTGCGCGCACACACACACACACACATATATGTGTGTATATGATATATATATATATATATATATATATATATATATATATATATATATATATATATATATATATATATATATATATATATATATATATACACACATACACACACACTAGCTGACCAACCCGGCACTGCCCTGGAAAACTCTGAAGGACTCAGAAAAACTTTCCTACATCTCCTCTGAAATGTTTTGTTGTGCTTTAAATAAACATGATAAATATAAATTATATATATATATATATATATATATATATATATATATATATATATATATATATATATATATATATATATATATTATATATATATATATATATATATATGTATATATATATATATATATATATATATATATATATATATATATATATATATATATATATATATATATATATATATATATCCAGGCACTTGTCTGATTAAAATGGAGAGAGAGAGAGAGAGAGAGAGAGAGAGAGAGAGAGAGAGAGAGAGAGAGAGAGAGAGAATGACTGATTTGCAGTGGCAAATATTCTTTATCCCACTCCCACCATAGAAGACCCTACCGACGTTGCTCAGAGTTCAGCAGTTACCGTTTCTTAATTTAATCTCTGTTTGCATCATATCCATTTACCCTCCGTAAACGTAGATTCTGCAAATGCCTTTCGGAAAAGATTTCCAAATGCGATGATCTATATTCCGCTATAACGAATTCCGAAGGTAAAAATAAAGAAGGAACTAACGTTTCGTCGCGAGTTATTATTCAATGAGGGGGTAGGTCTGTCACAGAAGCATTTGTTCCTTCAATACGCATGCGCGGATGATGGATTTCTTCCTGGCGATGAATTAGTTCTTGATCTGCAGAGTTGTACCCGTAATTACGAATTTTTTTCTTGGATTAAATATTTAGATATGATGATGGCAATACCACAGGTACTTCAGAATTTGTATTTTATTGGCAGGGTATGATTAAGATATGTTTGGCTTAAGATGAACCCTGAAAAAAAAATTTAATTTCGGTGCGAGTAATTGTTTAATGGGGGGTAGGTCTGTCACAGACACATTTGGTCTGTTACAACTTTTTTCCATGGCAAGAATTTTAAGGGCTGCCTGGTGTGGTGGTAAAAGTTATATTTTGAATTACATTGCTTTTTGACTGAATGAAAGTAATTCTAATATAGTCAAACACATTTGTGTAATTTTTTTTTGTGATTATAGGGTTTGCAGTTGGAGGAGTTTAATGACGTGGTCAACAGAAAAGGTGGTGGTTTTCTGCCCAAGCTACTTGTGACTCCCGTAGATTACTGAAGAAGAGGTGAACAGTGCTGGTAAAATCGAAAATTCGTTTGTTTTGTTTGTGTTTGTGTGTCTGTCACGGGGTAGGGTTTTGATTTTGAGTTATAACCTTTCTGGGGTGACACAGGGGCTGCGTGCAAAATTTTGTCAGGTTCTGTCAAGCGGTTCGGATTTCTGTAGCGGACAAACATGGAAACATTCACTTTTATTATTTAAAAGATAATATATATATATATATATATATATATATATATATATATATATATATATATATATATATATATATATTATGTATATATATATAGATATATATAATCATGAAGCTACAAATGTCGCTTAATATCAAATCCACGCTGCCTCGGGAATATCCCCGATGGGAAATTATCACCGAAGGAAAATTTATAAGTGATAAATTGACAGGCACTGCCGAGTCTCGATCCCACGACACAGATGCGCATTCAGCAACTCCAGTCGACGTTACCACTGAGCTATCAAGAGAGGTATAAATTAATGCTGAGTCTGGTGTACTTTATTTACCGGTCGAGAGCCGGGAAATTGTACTTAGCTTCGGCATTAACCCACCTCGACCATGATAGTTCTTTGGTACGTTTGGAACACGCAGCTCTTTTTATGACATTTTTTATCACACCATGGTTCATATACAATCATGAAGCTACAAATGTCGCTTAATATCAAATCCACACTGCCTCGGGAATATCCTCTCTTGATAGCTCAGTGGTAACGTCGACTGGAGTTGCTGGATGCGCATCTGTGTCGTGGGATCGAGACTCGGCAGTGCCCGTCCATTTATCACTTATAAATTCTCCTTCGGTGATAATTCCACATCGGGGATATTCCCGAGGCAGCGTGGATTTGATATTAAGCGACTTTTGTATCTTCATGATTGTATATGAATCACGGTGTGATAAAAAATGTCATAAAAAGAGCTGCGTGTTCCAAACGTACCAAAGAACTATCATGGTCGAGGTGGGTTAATGCCGAAGCTAAGTACAATTTCCCGGCTCTCGATGGGTAAATAAAGTACACCAGACTTGGCATTAATTTATACCTCTCTTGACAGCTCAATGGTAACGTCGACTGGAGTTGCTGAATGCGCATCTGTGTCGTGGGATTGAGACTCGGCAGTGCCTGTCCATTTATCACTTATAAATTCTCCTTCGGTGATAATTCCCCATCGGGGATATTCCCGAGGCAGCGTGGATTTGATATTAAGCGACATTTGTAGCTCCATGATTGTATATGAATCATGGTGTGATAAGAAATGTCACATATATATATATATATATATATATATATATATATATATATATATATATATATATATATATATATATATATATATATATATATATATATATATATATATATATATATATATATATATATATATATATATATATATATATATATATATATATATATATATATATATATATATATATATATATATATATATATATATATATATATATATATATATATATATATATATATATATATATATATATATATATATATATATAATATAAAGCAAAACCAGAAAATGAAGAAAACATACAATTTACCACCAAATCTGAACAACAAAGATTTTCGACTATTTCGGAAAATTCTTTCATTGATGAACAAAAAGGTTTAACAAAACAATCATTCCAAGGTTCCGGAAGTCAGAGAGAGAGAGAGAGAGAGAGAGAGAGAGAGAGAGAGAGAGAGAGAGAGAGAGAAATTAAGCGCCCTATACAGATAATATCGTCTGGAGAGAGACAGACAAAATTTCACAATATATCGTTGAGCATTTTTTGGTGGGGAGAGAGTAGGTTCTCGTGGTTGCATCTCGGCTTGGTGATTACGAGGGGTTTTGTTTAAGGCACTCTGGCCCTGGATTTCCAAAGCCACCCCCTCCCCCATCACCTTCCCCCTCCCCTCCTAACTCCCCCCATCGGTCGCTTTCTCAGACCGGATTTGGGTAGAGGAGGGAAAAGCTTCTGAAGAGGTAAGTTTCAGAGGTTTTATAAGCTTGGTTTAAAAGCAGGGCTTTCCTTTTGGAGGATCTAGAAAGAGGTACGGAATGGAAGGGGTGTGTTGGGGTGGGGATGGTGGGTCATTTTGTGTGGATTTACCCGGAATTTTGGCGCAAATGGAAAAATTCTGAAATAATGTATTTTCAATGTAAAAAATAATCTGCAAATTCCCTTTATACTTGAAATTTTGTGCGTTTTTTTGGACACTAGTATGCACACAGCTCAGTATGTTTAAAAGCAATATATATATATATATATATATATATATATATATATATATATATATATATATATATATATATATATATATATATATATATATATATATATATATACACATATATACACACACACACACACACACACACACACACACACACACATATATATATATATATATATATATATATATATATATATATATATATATATATATATATATATATGTATGTATGTATGTATGTGTGTGTGTCTATTGAACTTAAGAAATTTAAGATTCGAATATTCTCCTTTTCGTTCACCATTGATTAGCAGTGGAAGTACCAAATCAACAGTTTGTCATAATAAACGTTCCAGTTGTACACTTTAAGGGTTCCTCTCATGAGCATCAAGAGTTTAAATCATATTAGGTTACTTTATGTATGTGTGTGTGTCTATTGAACTTAAGAAATTTAAGATTCGAATATTCTCCTTTTCGTTCACCATTGATTAGCAGTGGAAGTACCAAATCAACAGTTTGTCATAATAAACGTTCCAGTTGTACACTTTAAGGGTTCCTCTCATGAGCATCAAGAGTTTAAATCATATTAGGTTACTTCATATGTATTGATTTCAAGACCTATGTTGTAAAAACGCCACTTACTAATCTCCTGCAGAAGAGAATATAACACAGCAACTACAGAATGTCTGAAACCCTCATTTGTGAAATTCATGCCAATCACCATTCAGTATAAATTGCGTATTGCTAAATTATGATCAAAATTTGAATAGTTTTTCTTTTGTTTCTTTTTGACGTTTTTATAAAATGTAAATCTCAGTTTTGTTACCGCCTGTGCTGTCAGTAAAGAGATCATCTTACACCACAGTAATGTTCTCTTTAAAAATCAAAAATAATAAAACGTGTATAGCATATAAGATTATATATACTGTATATATTATCATTCCAGGTAAATTATGAGGTATTTTTAATTAAACTGCTAAATAAAAAAATTCAAATTTTATCACCTTTTTGTCAACTTCGGTATTTACATGGCACTTTAATAGCTGAAAATGAGCTTGTAGTTCCTTATGATATCGCAAGGTTTAGTTTAAAAAAAAAAAAAGGTTTTTATTTCATTAACTTGTGGGACGCTTTCATAGGTTATGAGACAACTGTTTCATGATAAAATATTATAGGAGATTCTTTCATAAATAAAACTCTATTCTGCTGTTGACCTGAATAATGAAATGAGATGTTCATATTATAATTTGGATCGAGTATTTAGCTAACAAATAGCATTCCTAGGTGTGAGAGACCGTGAGCTACCATCTAATCATTATTTAAGCATTTCAGGGGAAGTGGGTCCTGATTATTAATCGCCACATGCATTGTCACGCAAGCAGTCTTATTCATTTTTATTTAGGAGAGCAGGGGGTAGCATCAGTTTTAATATCTTGTCGGTATGCTTTTCAGTAGAAAATAAGTATTTTTTTTCAAATTTAGACAAAAATTTAGTCGCAGTTTTCTTGTTTTCGAGACATCGTCTTCAGGAGCAACAGCGCGTAAATTTTGCAGTCGTGTAAAATATGTAGCCAAATGCAAATTTTAGTTCGTTCACATTAGAGACATTTTAATATGTTATAGGAAATTGTCTTATGTCAGTATATTTATAGCATAACGTGTTTTGAATGCCAAATTGATTTTAACTTCCAGTTTGAGATTACATCCGCAAAGTTGTCGCTTTTGTATAAAAGGATGATTGATAGTGAGCAATTAAAAGATAAAGTGGTTAAGGAAATGCTAAGAAGATCCAAGTACCCGATTATATCACTTTGATTTGAAACGTGTAAATAGTAATAGTGTTTGAATGTCACACACACACACATTTCAATTTATAACATTACTATGGGAAAGGGCCATACACCATTTTGTGTATGTATGTATGTATATACATACATAAATACACACACACACACACTATTCCAGTCATAACATTACTATGGCAAAGGGCCAGCCACAACTCTGGCAGAGAGTGCTCTTCTTTAAGAACATTTCCTGAGCTTTTTAAGAAAAAGTTACAAAAAAAAGGTCTTAAAAGACCGCCCTGATGCATCAGCTATAAATCGTCTAGGAAATAAAGGCTTCACAGACACCAACCTGTACTGGAATATACCCTAAAGTGGTCGAAAAGGTTTTCTTTTCTCAGATAACATTAAGGGAGTAAAAAAAAAATATACGAATTATATGGAGATAGTCTCCTCTTACTGCTAGGAAGCTACTCCTTGGTAAAATGTTAAAACTACAACTATTGGTAATAATGTTAATAATTTTTTCGTCCTGATAGTAATGTTAATAGTATAACTGTAGGTAATAATGTCAATAATAACTTTTTCGGCATTATAGTAGCTTTAATACTTCAACTATTGGCAGTTGTATTGATAATAAACTTCTCGTCCTGATAGTAACTTGAATGACAAAACTATTGGTGATATTGTTAATTATAACTTTTTTCGGCCTAGTAGTGACTGTCATACTACAAATATTGGCAATAGTATTAACAATAACTTTTTCGGCCTGATAGTAACTTGAATACTCAAACTGTTGGTAATATTGCTAATAATAACTTTTTCGGCCTAATAGTAACTTTAATGCTATAGATATTGGTTAAATGTTAACAATAACTTATTCGGTCTGGTAGTAACCTTAATACTGCAAGTGTTGGTAACGATTTTAATAACAACTTCTTACACTTGGTAGAAATGAATGTATATTCATGTTTGTGGTTTTAATGAATCTGTTTTTGCACAGTTATCAGTATTATCGCTTCTGCTTAAATAAAATAAAATGTTGTTAATTAAAAAAACAAATTTATGTTCGTTAAGTCGGACGTCCTTTAATGATTTCCATAAATATCTCACAACAGTAATAAAGAATTAATGTTCTTATTCGTCATGTCATCCTAGAACAATAAAATTCCTAAATGATTCACAGAGAGAGCAAAAACTCGGCGTTCCTGTCCATCATTTCAGGCCATGAATAATTAATTCCTCTCTCAACGGAAACAAGGACTCTGTTCTTTCTCAAATAAATTTAGTACTTATTTCAGAACTATAACAAAGACTCGGTGTTCTTATACGTGACGTCAGTCGATGAAAATCAACCCCTTAATTTCTCTTGGCTAAAACTCCGTTGTGGGTAGTGCCATCGGAGGCCCTCACGCGGTGAACTGTAGTCAACACTGAGGGTTTTTGCAGTGTCCTTTCGGCCCCTAGCTGCACCGACTTTTCAGCCTTTTACTTTACCTCCATTCCGCTTCCTTTTTTTTCATTCTTGCTGTCCAGTATCTGTAATTATTACTTCTTAGTGCAACTGTTTTTCTTTCAGTTTCAACATTAGACCCTTGTACTTCATCTCATTTATTATCTAGGTCTCTCTATTTTGCTATTCAACCACTCCAACTCTCTCTTTTCACTCCCTTTGGCTCTGAATGGCTGCAGGTGCCTTAGTACTAAACGACAATAATTAAATTACCATTTATCATCCTTGATATTAGAAAACGCCATATCAGTTCCCTCGATTACATAGAAATGACAACAAAGACAGGGTTTTCTTGCCCGTCATTTCCAGCAGCTATGACGATGACGTCGCATCTTTGTTATCGTGAGGAACGACCCGCACGTCACCGAATATCACACGCTGCATCAGCCATTCGTCCCTCCGTCGTGGGACGTCCCCAGCCGTGCTTTACGATCCGCGTCTATTTATGTCTTTCGTCAGCGTCACTCGACAGTGCTTTACGACGCTTTATCCCTCTTCGCATCGTCCTCTCTCTCCGCGGCGAGATTTCTTACTCAGCAGAGATCATAACCTCGTTTAACGAATCACACTTGTCAATCAATTTCGGTCCTTTTACCTTTCAGAGTGGGTGGAGGGCGGGCGGAGATTTTGTGGGATGTTTAATAGAAAATGTGCTATGTTTGCCTTAGCGATATTCACTTGTTTGATTTTTTTTAAAGTTTGTGTTTATGAATAACAGCATCTTATCATTGGTGAATCTGGTGCGCATAATCAAAAGAAATTTTTTTTCTATAAATTCATACAAATAATTATTTAAGCATGTTGCTTTATATACTAATTATTTCCATTCCATAGAGTAGCCTCATATCGGATATCTCGTTACTGAAGAGCTGGAACCCTTCAGTGAAATGAGATTCATCAGAGCATAATTAAACTTATGCAGTGGAATAATTATAGATTTTTATTTGAGATAGCGGTGAATATGTGCAGCCGATATCGCTAGAATCAATCGGGAGTGGCTGGAGCTTATGATGCCTCGGGATGCTTGTTAGACAAGTCGCTGAAATGTTTATGCACCTGTATTTTTAACTTTCCCTTTTTATCCATGGAGTTTGTCATCATTGATTACATTATGTCAGTAGTTTGCAAAATTATCCAAGATAGTAATGGTAGAATTACCTTTTTTGGATGTCCATAACGGCAACACGGTATTTGAAAACATATTATTATATTGTATCCACTTTAAACTTCTACAGTTCATTGGCTAGTGAGAAGGGTGGAGCTCCGATATATTGCCCGTGGACATTTACAGTTAGCTCAAAAAAATGCATTGTATTTTATGTGAAAGCTAATGGAAAGAACAGCCCGTGTCCTTAATTGGCAATGACCCGAAGACAGGCAGACAGACAGACACGTATTTAAGTCCAAAGACCTGTCTCGTTGAGGCTGGAGTGAGAAAACGGAAGAAAATTCCAGAGTTTGACAATTGAGTGAAAGTAGCAATCACTTGCTCCTGAAGTATAACAAACCTTGAAGGAGTCTTTGTACCTATACTGAAATCCATTAATCCAATAATGATCATAAAAATTATAATATTTGTACCCACCCTTTTCTGGAGGAATTATTTCTCATTTAATATTAGTACTATCGGTAACAAATAGCAATGATTTTGAGATGATAAAATTCAAATTCATGTGCTTATCACGTATTATAAGTGAGTATATTAGTAATTATCATAATTCGAGATTTATCCCTTACTCTAGAGGCATTACGCATGTTGTATAATCTGTAACTTAATACATTACACGATTGTTCGACTTTTTTACTCCATTGCAGATTCTCATAATTTACAGCAGTTTTGCAATAATGATAATAATAATAATAATAATAATAATAATAATAATAATAATAATAATAATAATAATAATAATAATAATAATAATAATATAGGTAAAACCCTTATAATTCATTTTCCTATTATTATAAATTTCTTCCACCCAGCAGGGAGTAGGCAGTAGACATCCTAGGGAAGCTTTCATTGTAGCTATATTTAGCAGTAAACAAATAATAGTATAATAGTAATAATAATAACATTAATAATATTAATGATAATAATAATAATGCATTCGCTAGTATTTTATTTTCCATCAATGTTAAAAGACTGTAAAAACTTGCACGATGTGATACTCGTTGCTTTGCAATAAATGCTACGGTATTAATAAAGTATGCCTGAGCGAGCTGGCGTATGTGTGATTATGCATTTGCATCCTGTCTTACAGACATACAAGGGTTATTTTTTGTAAATGTCTATTTGCTTGTATATGTGCCTGGCTTTATTGCTTTAAGTCAAATGCCCCGATATGAAAAAATGAAAAAGCCATAGGCTTCTTAAACTATATAAAACCGTATTGGCAAAACTTCCATTGGCACAAGGAACACACCATTCGTCTGACTAGCAATTAAAGCCTAAGAATACATAAACAACCCCTTCTACCCCCATCCATCCACCCATTCGTGTTTGAGAATCGGCGGCTGTTGTCCCCCCATAGAGATGGAGGAGGCATCCAGAAATCTCCATCTATAATCGCTGACTGGTCTCTCCTTACTCATCAGTTCCTCGGAGACGGGGAAATATGAGGACTACTTGATATGTTAACGACCGCATTATCATCCCCGGCGTTATTTTCACGGTTCTTAATGTTCAGAAAGATGCAATAACGATCACGTGCATTTGTCTTCCGAACGGGAGGGCTAGAGTTTATGGCGTGCGATTGTCTGAGGGAAGAGGTGCGTTTCTTTCGTCGATATGAAATATATTTGCGCTTTTTTTTTTTTTTTTTACATTTGGTTGATGCGTGTTGACACTGCGCGTATTCTTCATTATGTTGTAATGAGTGCTTTGTTTTCTGTTTAGATTCCTAAGCCCTTTTTTTAATCAGTTTAATATCATAGCGTCGTTTTACATCGACCTCTAACATAAAATGGAACTATAATTTTTTTAGCATTTTTTATTTTATTTATTTATTTATTTATGAATTTATTTCTTGAGACGGTCAGACTAAGTGAATGGCTAGAATGCATAGGTTTTACTATAAATTGGACGATTTTTCTTATATCGATCTTCAGGAAAATTTTGTTAACATAAGGATAATACTTTATATATAACAATAGGCTAATACAGTAACCATTGTTTCGATCTTGTTAGTTTCAGTGACAAAAAAATTACAATAATCAAGGAAAGGTCAGCATCAATTTGTGTTCAAGGTGTTACAAATTATAATATTCTATTATACTGAAGAAATCACATAAACATGTATTTATCAACTTACATATCATGTTACCATGTAACTGATAGTTGTTATTTAGGAAACTATGTAATATAAAGAAACCCTATTTAAATAATTATGGAAATAAGAAATTATGTATCTGTACTACATGAGCGCATTAGGTAACAAAGTTGAATCGGGAAACACCAAGTTTTTTCCCAAATCTATGAAAACCTTTTCAAGGGGACTCTTGATATTTCTCCATTCGTAATAACTGGAAGAAGTTTTCTTTCTATTTTATGGTAATTTTTTCACTTGCCATGATTTTATCTATCTATCTCTCTATCTATCTGTCTGTCTGTCTATCTATCTATCTATCTATACACAGACACAGACACACACACACACACACACACACACATATATATATATATATATATATATATATATATATATATATATATATATATATATATATGTATATATATATATATATATATATATATATATATATATATATATATATATATGTATGTATATATGTATATATATATGTATCTGTGGGGTGAATGTTTCGTCATTCCCTTTCTTTAAAATAACTGGCATTTACTTGAATACCAGTGCAAAGTACAGTAGGTCTTGTTCTGCAATAGCTTGCACTCACCAGTTTACAGTTTTCTTGTTAATAATTACATAATTTGCAAATTCTAGGACTTCTCACTCTCGCCGTAATACATTAAGTAGTCCGCTCCATATCCCTTTCAAAATATCTTGGTATAAGTGTGAACACTTCGCTCTGTCCCCCATTTTCCATTATTGACCTATTCCAGCAACGTTGCCAACGTCTTGGCACATACAGAGCGTCATAATTCGCAGACTTTCACTTATCAGTCCATTTATGTTTTGAAAGAAGTGAGCTTTCAGTGAGAGTTCTGGGCACGAACTCTGAGAGAGCCCTTTAAATATAGAAGAAAATAAAACTTAGAATAAGCTGGAAACAAATCCGCTGAAGCTGCAGGGCGAGTGTACTTACGTGTTTTGGTTGCAGCGAGAGGATATAGAAACCTCAGCAGTTTGGGAAAGATTGATTTCACGGAACTAGTATTTTGGTTGTTTGGTTTCGGGTTTAGCAGGCCTTTGCCAGAGTGGGCTGTTGATGCCTTAGGGTGACCTGTAAGTGGGTACGGTGTCAAAGAGGTGACTAACCAGGCAACTGAGACAACGAATGGTTATTTGTTTATTTTCCATGTAAATAATTAGGTAAGTGCGATCATGTTTATAATGTGCTGCTTCAAAGGCAATAACTTTTGCTGCGTTTTCATTATATTTCATAATTCCATTCCTTTTTCATTGAATCCAAATGAATTAATGAAAACACATACAAACTTTAATGTTCCAAAAAGTGAATTGCAGATTTCTAGCATAGATATTGTAAGTGGAATGAAATATGAGTATAACTTGGTGTGTTTGAATGCGTTATATCTCTGTTGAAAGTTATATGGAAGTATTTTTATATCTGTTACTGTATCACGTTCATAAAAATTATCCTCTAGCTGCCATTTACTCTTGACATTTTTTTCCATGGTAATATGAAACTATAGCTGCATCGTTCATCTGTAGGGAAACGCACAACTCCATGTAAATGTCGTTCACCTATTTCCACATTTCTCGTTACATCATTCTTACTTTTCTTAATCCTTCCTATAATCATTTTAAATTCTCTTTCGTCTCCGTGCACTCCATTTCTATCAACCCTCGGTTTTCCCTTGGGACTTGCATTGTATTACTGTTTTCGAACGTCCATATGATTTTCAAAGCATCGAAGTCATACCTGCATGTATACTTGAGTAATGTATTCCCCACCTTCTCAGTTTACCATTCTGCCTCTTCCTAAGCCTTCGTCAATTATTTCTCTCTCCAGTTCATGTTTTTCCTTTTACTTCTGATATCCACGGGTTTCCCCCGGGACTTCCATTTCGTCCTGTTTTCGAACGTCAGCGTAATTCTCTTCGTCGACGTCAAACATCTCTCCTCTCCATTCATTGCTGTTTTGAAGTGAACGGAATCCTTTTAGGTGACGTCCACAGCACGAAGGGCAGGAGTCCTTTGCAGACTCGAGAGAGAAAAATATCCAGCAAATCCTCTGGGATGGTGGGACTGACCCATGCCCTTTGATGGCGCAAAGGATCCAGTCGTTGTGGCTGTTTGCACATCGATGGTTCGGGGGGAAATAAAGATTTATTTCGTGTTTCTATCTTCGATGGGAAAAGTAGATAAATTGCGTTGGGCGCATTCGTATCACAGGGGATTTTTTTTTACCTTGGTGATTATATATATATATATATATATATATATATATATATATATATATATATATATATATATATATATATATATATATATATATATAATGTGTATATATACTGTATATATATATATATATATATATATATATATATATATATATATATATATATATATATATATATATATATATATATATATATATATAATGTGTATATATACTGTATGTATATATATATATATATATATATATATATATATATATATATATATATATATATATATATATATATATATATATATATATATATATATATATGAATCATCATATTGTAAAATGTATTTGCATTGTGTTGATACCATTTGATTCCATTTTTTTCTAGAGAATTTCTCCAATACTTCTGATATTCATTTCATAAACGAGTGCAAAATGTTGTTTTATGTTCACATGATGCAAGAATTTTAATTTTGAGCATGTGTTAGCAGTAGTTTCATAGTAACGGTATTTCTTTACTTTAGTAGATGTGCAGAATGCTGTAAAGTAATAAAACTGTTCCCTTCACTTCTATCTGTGTTGGCAGTTATGAGAACGCAAGCTGGAGCGCACAATAGAATCGCAAATATCCCAGTTATGCAAGACTGCCATTGCTTTGCTTGTCTGTGACGTGTGTGTTGCATATTGCAGAGAGGTTATCTGCCTTCTGCTACAAAGAAGCTTAATTTTTAGGGCAGCGCTTTAGTGCAACACTTCTTATGACCTCAGCAAGTTTACGACGATAAAATACATTTTTTACTTATTGTAAATTTTTTCAACTTCTTTAGTCGATCTGAAAACTGAAAAAGGAGGGGAAGGTGGTGGTCGAGGAATATCAGGACGTTAGCTACAAGCGTCTTTAGATATATAATTATAGGTTACAATTCTTTTACCTTTTCAGTCCAGTCGAATCTTGGCACAAAGTCTCGCAGAATCTCGATAAAAACTCTGGTTTAGGAATAATATGACTCGAAAGTACTTAATATTAATAGTATTCTGTATAATTCTGGTATAATACTTTGATTATGCACTATATAAAATAGCGTGAAATCTCTCATTGTATATGTTTCTTCCACCTAGAGGAACATAATAAAAATCTAAAATAATCGTATGAAATTATCAACGAGCTATTGAAGGTAACATATAACAGATGCTCTCTCTCTCTCTCTCTCTCTCTCTCTCTCTCTCTCTCTCTCTCTCTCTCTCTCTCTCTCTCTCTCTCTCAGCACCCCTCTAAGTGCCATAATAAACTAGGAATGTCAGCCAAAGATCTCCTCCAGCAATCGATTTGGGTTATGAAACTATGGAGGTCCCCTGGGAGGTCACCCGCCTCCCATCCCCTCCTAACCAAATACACCAGGAGTCCTTTGAATGTACTAAAAACCTCAGGCAGATTCCGAGAACAGATGAGGCCTCCCTTGGGACTGAATTGCCTGGGATTCAAGGAGCTGGCGACGCTGTTGCCAGCACCTGATTTTATAAAAGAGGTATAATTCTGTAAATTTTGCTTTTACGCCTTTTTTTCTGTTCCTGAGTAATTCGCCCTATAATGGTATTTTTTAACCATCCTGTTGGCGTTCTCCCTTATCCTTGAATTAATTAGCTACATAAATGAGATAAAATGTTTTGTCAGCTTGGATTCATCCCACTTGAAGGAGAGAAATACTAACAGACAGAGATTCAGGGTGAGGGGAAAATCTAAACGTGACCTGCTTTGTTAAAGCATGATCCTAATTTCCTCCCAGCCAAAAACAAAAACTGAATTGCTCCAATTGTTGCCCTTTGTTGGAGCAATCCAACGCGCGGCTCCTCTTCATCCAGACAAAGCTCGTCGTATGCACCATAAACTCGATGGTTGGCTTCCATTATCCATCTCCCTTAGGCCCCCCAAATGTTGCACCTTTATTGCAAGGATCATAAATTAAAGATGAAAACGATCCCCGCAACGATTCTGGAATGGGAATTGAAAGCCACGTGTTTGTTCGACTGGAAAGTGCTTTTATTGCAATGCTCCCGAGGGAGACAATTTTTTTCACTGAAATGTATTTGTTTTTTATTGTGAAAATATTTTCAGAGTAGCATTTTTGGTGACAACAACAAAAACAAATCCAGCAATTTATCACATCACTTACACAAGAAACCTCTAAGTCTTTTTTTTCTTCTGACCTCTTCGTAACCATAAAACAACGAGGTGATAATTAATTCTCAAACAGGTAAATAGAAGATGCTCTGAAGGGGTATGTTAGTTATAATTTCGAGGCAGGCAAATGAAGCTATAATCGACTACATATATAATGGAATCTTGATTGTATTTAAATGAAAATCTTTTTCGATCAAATTATTCACTTACATTCATTTACTGATTTAATTTTGCAAACCAGCATATGGAACGAAGTGATCTCCTGAAACAAAAACGAACACCGGGTCTTCCATATCTCGATTGTGTGTTTCTTAATTTCTATGCTTCTCATGATTTCTCGGATCTGCATGATTCCATCGCTCACCTTTCATGTCTCCACGAGTGTGCACGATTTTGTTTTGTGGGAAAGAACACCTTCCGGTTTCTAGCTGTGGAGCAGGTTGAACTGACAAATTGGGAAAGAGATGAACCTCAATATTTTTCAGACGATGTTTGTTTGGAAATGGAGGGCCTCAGGAGGTGTTTGAATGGAGGAAGAAATTGGGCACGAGAGGGAAACAAGGAAAATTAAGAAGTACATTGGAGGAAACAGAAAGTGAAATGGTAGAATGAAAAACAATGGAGAAGGGGGAATTGGAATCGTAGAAAGGAAAAAAAGAGGATGATCTTGAGGAGAAATAGCTAAAAGAGGAGTAGGGTCGAGCAAGACTGCGAAAAATTGTGTAAAGCAAAAAAAAGGGTAGTCATTAGTACTTGTAGGAGGAAACAGGATACTAAGTATGTCTTTATATATATATATATATATATATATATATATATATATATATATATATATATATATATATATATATATATATATATATATATATATATATATATATATATATATATATTATATTATATATATATATATATATATATATATATATATATATATATATATATATATATATATATATATATATATATATATATATATATATATATATATATATATATATATATATATATATATATATATATATATATATATATATATATATATATATATGCGATGAAGAGTTCATGGAGATGTGTTCTAATTGCATACATTTATTCAGGAGCCGTCGTTTCGCGTCGGTTGATGCATTTTCAAGCCTGGAAAAGCGATTAAAAACAATGAATACTTGTATATATAATTTGAAAGGTATATGCAAAATTTATTTCTCACCTTATTTATATCTTAGGCAGAACAGAGAGCAAAAAAGAATAAAAAAGGGAAGACAAATAACTGCAAAGGGGCACAGAACACTTACCCATATTCGTAGTGAAGGCTAGACTCCCGTAAAGAACAACATAAATGAAAAAGACACACCGGATAAAAAAAGAAAAAAAAAAAACATTAAGCAATAAACAGCTGTGTTGATGACGATTGGTTATTGAGTGTTGGAATGGTGAGTTTGATCATCATGGATCCCAAAGTGGTTAGTTCCTCCTCACTTCGCACCTTTCCCACAATTTTAAAGTCGTTGACGTCTATATGATTTTGACAAATTTTAGCATTATTCCTTATGTTAGATTGATACGGGCTCGATAGTTTGCTTCCAGTTCTGTAGCTAACCCCCTGATGAGAGTAAATTCGAACTTTTAGTAGTCTCCTGGTGCATTCAATACACAGTATGTGCCCAGACTACATCTAGGACAGGTATACTTATAGATCACATTAGATACAAACAGAGGACCCATTCTATCCTTAGAATGGAATAAGGATCCAATAGTTCGTGGGTTGTTCGGGATTAGCTTCAGATTCAATGTTGGTAATTTCTTATTAAATAGGCTAACACATTTTCTCATGAATTTATTATCATGTAGGAAGGGGAATTTTGCATACAGACGTATTTTGGGGACCGTATGAGCTATAGGCAGATCACTCATCTTGAGATTGAGCAACTTATTGAGGGATCTATGGAATGTAATAAGTGGGAAACAGTTATTCTTAAAATTGTTGGTTAGGAACGTGGTTTCGTTACGAAAGCCGGCCCAACATAGAGGTAACCGTAAGAGCCTTGCGAAGTAAAGTAGATATGGAATTCATCTTGCAATCATAGAAACAGGAACTGTAAAAATTGGTGCTTAGACCAGTTAAAGTGCTTTTTCTAAAAATGCCAATATGGAACCCTATCTTATCCTTTGTAATTCGAGGGTCTAGGAAAGCAAGCGAGTTGTGGGACTTTTTGCGTATTCGAAAAAAATTATTAGCATGATAGTCGTGTCTGAAGAGAACGAAGGTATCGCCAATGTAGCGATTATAGAATAAAGGGTGAAAATTAATGGGATAGTCATCTAGTATTTGCTCCTCCAGGGAGTTCATAAAGATATTGGCGAAGGTCGACCCTAGGGAATCATCGAAGGGAAATAATTTGTTTAGGATAATATCTATGGTCTCTCCCACAGGAACGTTTGTGAACAGAGATTCAACATCGACACTTGCCATGACCAAATTAGAATCCTGTTTAATCATTTCGTCTTTAATCATTTTAGTAAAACCTATTTTAAGCAAATTTTAGAGCTGGCGTGCTGGACACGGCCTTCGTTTTTAATGGTACCCTTTACAGACAGGTGGAGGGGATGGCGATGGTTAATCCCCTAGGCTTGACATTCGTCAGTATCTTTATGAACTCCCTGGAGGAGCAAATATTAGATGAATGTTCCCTTAGTTTTCACCCTTTATTTAATTAACGGTACATTGACGATACCTTCGTTCTCTTCAGAGACGACTATCATGCTGATAATTTTTTTAGAATACGTAAAAAGTCCCACAACTCGCTTGCTTCCCTGGACCTCCGAATTACAATGGATGAGATAGGCTTCCATCCTGACATTTTTAGAAAATGCACTTTCACCGGTCTAGGTACCAATTTTTACAGTTTCTGTTTCTACAGTTTCAAGATGAATTCCATATCTACTTTACTTCACAGGGCTCTCACGCATACCTCTAGTTGGGCCGCCTTTCATGACGAAATCACGTTCCTAACCAACTATTTTAAGAATAACTGTTTCCCACTTATTATATTCCATTGATCCCTCATTAAGTTGCTCAATCTCAAGTTGAATGATCTGCCTATAGTTCATACGGTCCCCAAATTACGTCTATATGCAAAATCCCCATCCTACATGATAATAATAAGTTGGGGAGAAAATGTATTAGCCTATTTAATGAGGAATTACCAGCTTTGAATCTGAAGCTAATCCCGAAGAACCCACGAACTGTTGGATCCTTATTCCATTCTAAGGATAGAATGGGTCCTCTGTTTGCATCTAATGTGGTCTATAAGTATACCTGTCCCAGATGTAGTCTGGGCACATATATTGGATGCACCAAGAGACTACTAAAAGTTCGAATTTGCTCTCATCAGTGGGTTAGCTACAGAACTGGAAGCAGACTATCGAGTCCGGATCAATCTAAAATAAGGAATCATGCTAAAATCTGTAAAACTCATACAGACGGCAACGACTTTAAAATTGTGGGAAAGGTGCGAAGTGAGTAGGAACTAACCACTTTGGAGTCCATAATGACCAAACTCACCATTCCAACACTCAACAACCAATCGTTTTCACATTATATATACAAGTACTTATTGTTTTTAACCGCTTTTTCAGCCTTGAAAATGCATCAAGCGATATGAAACGTCGGCTCTTGAATACATGTATGCAATCAGAACGCCTTTCCATATATATATATATATATATATATATATATATATATATATATATATATATATATATATATATATATATATGTGTGTGTGTGTGTGTGTGTGTGTGTGTGTGTGTGTGTATACATACACCATAGCCGCGAACCTTATTAGTTGGCTAACAAGAAATTAAATAAGGTTCGGTTAGCATAGGCATACTAAACTTTAGGGAACACACCCATTCGTCCATGCTCGCCCAGTTTTGAGCTGTATTATAGAAATGCTACTAAGCCACATACAGAGAGAGAGAGAGAGAGAGAGAGAGAGAGAGAGAGAGAGAGAGAGAGAGAGAGAGAGAGAGAGAGAGAGAGAGATTTCATGAACACTGTTGCTACTCTGGTGAGGACAGTTTCTTTTAAGCATGTTATTACAGTGATATTATATTAAATTGTGTACAATGAAAATTTTCAACAATAACTGTACGGCCTCATTGCCGATATCGGCTTTATTGAAAATATTCAGTGTGGGTGTGATATTATCATATAATAACATTGTAAAAACATGCTAATAAGAAGCTTTCCTCACTAGAATAGCAGCATTGTTTATGAAATCCTGTGCATGGATTGCCCTTCATTTTAGTTGAGTAAGGCAAATGAAGAATTAAATGCCAGGATAAATGAACATAAATATTCAGTAGGAGCTGACACAAGGATAACACTCTTTCTATGTACTTAATGGAAAAGCACATATGATTGATTGGTATCACAATAGTATATTGTCAAGATGTAAAGATATTGTTCCCAGAAACCTCTCAGAATCTGCAATAATACAGTTAACAAAGACAGTGATAATAATATATGCCAGGTCTGTACATTCTTCACTCCATTCTATACAAGAGGTTTGAAAGAGAAACTAGTTCCTCGGTGGATGAATCGGTAGAGTTCTCGGCTAACACTCTGCTAGGCCCGAGTTCGAGTCTCCGGCCGGCCAATGAAGAATTAGAGGAATTTATTTCTGGTGATATAAATTCATTTCTCGCTATAATGTGGTTTGGATTCCACAATAAGCTGTAGGTCCCGTTGCTAGGTTACCAGTTGGTTCTTAGACACGTAAAATAAGTCTTATCCTTCGAGCCAGCTCTAGGAGAGCTGTTAATCAGCTCGGTGGTCTGGTTAAACTAAGATAAATTTAACTTTTTTAAAGAGAAACTAAAGAAAATCCGTAATCCTTGGTATGTAATATGGTAATGTGTTATCTAGCACTTGAGTTAATCATAGACAGATGTTCTTCACTTGGTAATTGGCTATTTAAGATGTAATGACCTTGTATGCATTAAAATAGCTATATACCCTGTCAATCTTAGTTGGTTGTAAAACTGAATCTTTTTGTAATCTTTTGTTCCATCGTATGTAGAGTGATTGAAAGTGCCTCAAAGAAATGGGGTCTTGCACTATTGTATCACTTACCTTATACTATATATATATATATATATATATATATATATATATATATATATATATATATATATATATATATATATATATAAATATATGTGTGTGTATATATATACATATGTATATAAATGCATACATATTTATATACTTATATAAATATGTGTATATATACATATATATACACACATATATATGTATATATATACAGTATACACATTCACACATATTTATATAAATATATATACATACATACATACATACATACATATATATATATATATATATATATATATATATATATATATATATGTATGTATAACTGATTCTCTAAGATATGGAACTTGACGATTGTACGTATAAATAAAGGTAAATGCCACGAAGGCAAAATGAAACAACGGAGTGGTTGGTAGGTCTTTCGACAGAAGGCCCTTTACTAGCAGTCTGCTAGTAAAGCACCGTGTGTCGAAAGGCCTACCGACCACTCCATTGTTTCATTTCTCCTTCTTGGCATTTTCCTTTATATATATATATATATATATATATATATATATATATATATATATATATATATATATATACATATATACATACATTAAACTACAAGTCTCGTTTGATATCCAATCCGCTGTACTTCGGAAATGATGCGAGACAGAGCGAATTGGATATTAAAAGACATTTATAGCTTGTTTGTGAATATAACAACATCACGATGATGTGGTGTATACAAAGTATTTATTTATTCATTTACTTATTTGTTTGGTGCAAGGAACGACTTCGAGCGAATAGATCAAGAATAATGATACTGACGATAAATGGAATATAATTCTCCAAACCATTCTGATGCGAAGGCTTTCCTCTAACGAAGCCCAAAGGCCAGACCTCATGTCCCAGCAAATCTGCAAGATTTTATTTCGACACAGTCAAAGGGTTCGCATCGTGTTGTGGGCGTCCTGAAGCGGCTCAAGAGGTTAGACTGGAAGGACGTTTGACTTTAGCATTTACAGGATTGCGAATGACCAGAAATAAAGTGAGGCAAATGTTTCATAGGGTGAAGGATAGATAAAGGAAGTGGATTGGGAGGATGTTTGGCTTCAACGTGCCTAGAATTGTGATTGATTAGGAAGGGGAGTGAAGTGATTTCACTGATGAAGGGAAGAATACGTAGGATGAATAGACTCGAAAGACGTTTGACTTTAGCCATTTCAGAATTGCGAATGACCAGAAATATAGTGAGGCGAATGTTTCATAGGGTGAAGGATAGATAAGGAATGATGTATTGGGAGGATGTTTAACTTCAAAGTGTCCAGAATTGTGGTTTACTAGAAATGAAAGTGATTTATTGATGAAGGTAAGAATATTAATAAGGGTTAATAAACGCAGTCCAATAGAATTGTAAGACGTTTGACTTTAACTTTTCAAGAGCAATTTTGATTAGAAAGTGGATAACATTTCAAGAGCAATTTTGATTTGAAAGTCGAGTGAAGTGAGTGGTTAACAGATGAAAGAAAATGAGAAAAAGGAAGATGGAGATAGGGAGATTAAAAAGACATTTGGCTTCAACATTTCCATTTCCAGAATTCCAGTTGTCTGAGTCTGAAAGCAGGGTGGCGGAGTGACGTGATGTTTTCGTAAGAAAGAGAAAATAACTATGATGAGAGGTTGATAATATTAGAGGGAATGAAGAGAACACATATTAATGAACAGCAAGGAAGATTGGGTAAAGTGGAAATATGGGACCATTAATGAAAAATAGCTGAGAATTTGGATAGTAGAAGTTGTTAAAGAAAACTGAGAAAAACAAGAAAAGTTAAAGAATGTAAAAAGGACAACACAGAAAAGCAGCTTAGAAACGGAACTTTGACGGAGGAGAGAGAACGGTACATGATAACGTGTATTACATATACATAATACCTTTCCCTAAAACACGATTTTTTTAATCTAATCAACAAATAAAATGATAAAACTGCTACCCCAACCAGAGCATTCGCAGTTGATGAAGAATTGAGATTTCTCATTATTTGTAAATTAACATTTACACAGTCTTGTAAATATAACAAACTGTTATTCTCTTCGTGTTTACATGAAGGGGCTTTGAAAGTCCTTCATCTAAATAAGGTATACATAGCTTTTTCCTTTGGATCATTTATAATTTTCATATTATTTTTCATATTAAAGTATTGTATATATTAATTTCATGTTATATAGTGTCTATATATTTATTTTTTTAGATGATTAAGCGGTTGCTATGATCTTCATGTGTGTGTGCGTGTGTGTTTGTGTGTGTGCGAGCGTGTGCTTTTTCTGGCATTGAATATTATAGAAATTCTAGATATATTTGGAAGTTCATGATGGCTGAGTTAGCATGATGAAACTGAGACCCGGTCATAACCTGAAATATAAAGAACCACAGGTGTTATTGAATTACAAAGTTTTCATGGAGAGTTATTTTAATCATTTCCATTTTATTATAAAGAAGTTGAAATTTTATTAATTTCTTGAATGGGAATATTATCAAGAAAAGTGGAACAAATGGTGCTCCAGAAAAAAAATAAAATACGGATGTACGTAAGAAAAACAAAGTCTGATAAAATTTTGCTGAAATAAAAATTTGCTGAAAAACAAGGGAAAACAGAACAGAATATTGAGAGAGAGAGAGAGAGAGAGAGAGAGAGAGAGAGAGAGAGAGAGAGAGAGAGAGAGAGAGGTGGGGGGGGGGAAATGGTTTCACTGAGAAAAAGTAAATGGGTTGAAGGGCACTGGGATTACAAGAAAAAGAGAAAACATGGTAAGCAAAAACAAGACAGTTACCTCAGTAAGTTTGCAGATAAATGTTTTAGAAGGCCAAGTTCTAGTTTACGATATTACCTGCACAAAAATCATTGTTTTCTTAAAATGATTTGGGAAACTAATATCTGCAACTTCCCCACGCCTGAAGAACGCAAGGGAATTGAGAAAAGTAAAAAAAAAAAAAAGGTCATTTATCCCCGAAGGTATCTATAGACATGACACAATATTTTTGAATTTTTGAGGGGATAACGGAAGCAGAAAGCAACTTCCGAGGAAACCACACGTATATATATATATATATATATATATATATATATATATATATATATATATATATATATATATATATATATATATATATATATATATATATATATATATATATATATACATGCGCGCGCGCGCGCGCACACACACACACACACACACACACACACACATATATATATATATGACGAAACACTCGGAACATCAGTTATTCCCCAAAGAAATAAACTTCTGTATTGATGTCACCCGACTTGAATTGAATAAAAAGAAACATTAGCGATTTCCATATCCTTTCGAGTGCTACGAGGCGATCATTAACCAAGTGCTGCCATAACTCCCTCTTAGGATATACGTCCCGGCCTGTATAGCCACTTGCCTTTATAGTTCCATAATGCTTTCTCGTTCATTGGGGCTTCCTTTCACCTCTGGCCAATATAGAAAGCGTTATGGCAAGCATAAATTCGGCGATCTGTTCCTATTATCCTCGACTTCTGCTGCAAATCCTGATTTGGAGTTTCCTCTCTTAACTCCAGGTTATCTGTGGAAGTGCGGTTAGGATACGATTCAACAATGCTCTCTGGCACTGCGGGTATTTTCTGTGATATGCTTCAAGTATTGTCGCCGTGTGCTGCAGATTTATTTCTGTGCGTACACAGCTGTTTCCTTCTACTGTAGACATTGTTTGTAGTAATATATACTGCAGACATTTTTTGATATGTGTAGTCAGTGTACTGAGCCGTCGTCTTTTATTGAAATTTCTTTTTTGTCATATTGGTAGTGAGGATAGTGAACATTCATCTTGTGCTACAGATATTTTTTTGTGATACGTGTAGTAACTGCAATGAACCAGCCGTCTTGTATTGCAGGCATTTTTTTCATATGTAGCCAGTGTATTGAGTAGTCGTCCTGAACTGCAAGCATTTTTTTTATTATGTATATCCACCATATTGGACGCTCGTCTTGTACCCGTCAGTTTTTCTTTTTACATACAACAAGTCATTTTGCCTTTGCTGAAAAGAAATAGCTTCAAGAAATCTTGATTTAATGAGGGCAGAAGGATTTGATAGTGTCATTTTGCACTGCAGGTATTAAAAAAATTTTCTGTAGAAAGCTAGAGTTCCGTGTTTCTAATCAAAATCAGTGTTAAGACTGTACAATAGCAATGTTCGTAGTGAATCTTGACTTGCATGAGAAATATAAAACTCTTTGAACAATGAAATTCGGAGCGCAAAAATATATTTCTCCTAGTTGAATTAAAGTGAATTTTTCTCACTTTTAAATTTAGGTTATTCGGAAATGATAAAAGAATAGTTTTATGAAACCAGGCGCTACACTGCCTTCAGATATGATGCATTGGAATCCTTAACGGCAGCAGTGACCAGTTACTACTGCTCTCTACCAAAGAGGTAGCAGTCACCTTAACTGACTGGCCTGAATAGATGGTGTGAAAGTGGTATTAAAAAGGAGAGGCCGCAGCTTCCAGGAAAAGAGAGAGAGAAATAGTACACTGTCCTGTGGCTGCATATGTATGATAGGTTGTGACTTATTTTGCACATATCATTTTTATGCTTTTAATATTAAGACAAATAACTCATTGACATTGCATTTACTTCAACCTGGGAACATCTCACTTTCGATGGAATATATTTTGGATGGGGGTGTGTTGATACATGGAAGACAGTGACTTAATCACTCAGCCATCAAGAGAAGCAAAAAACTTATTTTGGTTCTTTGATACTTGCTCCAGATGAATTCAAGTTCTGTTGTTAGAATCGAAGTCAAACATATCAACCGACATACTGTAGGTTAGAGCTAAGATTATAACACACGGCTATAGATGAATGATAATCTGTCATTGTTTTAACGGATTAATTTTTTATGCATTTAATACTAAGCCACAGATAACATGTAAACATCGAGTTCACTTACAATGAATTATACCAAAGGGAATTATACATAAGGTCACATATCGTGGCATTTTAGGTTAGCACATGAATGACTGACTATCAACTTTATATGCTGTATATATATATATATATATATATATATATATATATATATATATATATATATATATATATATATATATATATATATATATATATATATATATATATATATATATATATATATATATATATATATGTGTATGTATGTATGTATATTATGAGGCTTAGTGCCTGTTTTGTCTGTGGAACGATTGTTTCCTTGTTGAGGGTGCATTCCTTTTCCCGGTGGTGCTTGTTTTTTTGTGCATACAGAGTTTACGTCTGTTGTCTTCGCTGTGGTAGCGATAGTCAAGTCTGGGTAATCATCGAGTCAGGGCCCAGACAGTATAGCAGCATGGGCAGGTAGTTGTTACCTGTTGGCCCCTACAGGTTTCGAGGATGTGGAGTTCGAGTTCGAGGATGAGTTGATGGCTAACCCTAGTCATATGTGGAGAGGAGGCATTCCTCTGGGACAGCAATTTGGCTGTCGCATCGACTCTGCCGTGAACGTCTGTGTTTCATGGAGATGTTCCTGTTTGCTGTCATGGGGCGGTTTTGACGACTTCATGGCTGTTGTTTGGTGGTCATCCTCGACGACCTTTGATGGTCATCCTCTGTGACCCTTGTTTACTGGTCTTGACATCTCTGGGTAGACGTTTATGTATTATCTGTAGGAGGCTTGTTAATTATCATTACAGATGTTTATGTATTATCAGTGTAATTGGTATTTATGATAATTTGGTTTATTTGTGCTGCTTTAATGATTTTTCAGTTATCTGGATTTTTGGTTATGCCATTATTTTATGTTAATTGATGCTGATTGTAATCATTATGCTGTCTGGAATGTTTGTGTTTTCTTGATGTAGCGTGAGTGTTTACTTTGATTTTGATGTTTTATTTTTAACTAATTTTCTACATCTTTATTTATGACTGGCTCTTTGGTTGTTTGATGTTGTATATTTATTTATTGATTTATGCCAGACTTGACTCACTTGCAAATATGTCTATTACGTAATGTTAATAAATTAGTATTAAGGTTATTTTGCTCGTTTTGTCGTTCCTCTTTCCTCGTCGTTGTCTCGGCTTCTGCCAGTCTTTCCAGTCCATTTCTTTGTAATTGATGATAGAACCTCATGAACCGAGATGCGGTTCATAACAATATATATATGTATATATAAAATTTTGTATCTCTGATATCAGCTATCTTCATGTTAATTTACATAGGTTAAATGAGAAAGATTTATACCTTCCTTTATGCTTGAAGTTTACCTATGTTGCATTTTATTTCAAGAAAGTCTTTTCGCAGCTACTGCTTTATGGAGAAACTGGGACTATCTCTGGTAGTGACGAAAGCCTTATAACAATTTAAAGAAACGTTTGAAGGGCAGAAGAGCGACAGGGACGGGCTATTACACGGGAACAAGCTGCAGATGGTAAAAGAAAGTGAAGTTTACAATAAAATATATTGATGCATGGATAAAAAAGTGAAACCCTTTTAATGACGTAGAGAGGGAAGAAGAAAAATAAGAAGGGAGAAGTCCGATGGAAACAAATAGCAAATGAAACCCTTTTAATGACGTAGAGAGGGAAGAAGAAAAATAAGAAGGGAGAAGTCCGATGGAAACAAATAGCAAATGATAAAAGGAAGGGTAGAGCGCCTTATCATCTCTCTGGTGGATCCCAAAATATGAGCGCGCTTGAGAAAGTGGCCATGCCTGGTTCGCCTCCTTGAATACAAATGTTCGAGAGACTCAGGGAGGGACTCCTGATACCGAAGACTCTCCAGGGCCATTCTCTTTCCTTCTCTCGTTAGGTAGTCCTGGAAGCGAAGGTCCAGCTAAGACTAATGGCCACTGGAAAGACTCTGGAATCCCAGAATGTATGGAGTCTTAACTCCAATTACTCTTAGATTGAGAAGTAATTTTGATTCGAGCGGAGAGATTGAAGAGGAGCAATAGGAAAAGATGTTTCCGAGAGAACGGTATTATTGGATTTAGGCTTTTTATCTCTCTCTCTCTCTCTCTCTCTCTCTCTCTCTCTCTCTCTCTCTCTCTCTCTCTCTCTCTCTCTCTCTCTCTCTCTAGTCCTATTTTCTTCCTGTTCTCCCTCATTTCGTGTTCCGTTTTGCTTTTGAAGTTGGAAGCGAATTCAGTGTTTGATTATGGAGAAATAATTTCCTCTCCGGCAGTTCGAGGGTGGAAGTACGATAATGAGACTACAGTTGTTATTGCGAATGAGGCGTTTTGTTTATCGCTCCTTATCAGTAAGCTTGTGATTAAAGACGCCAATAGGACCATAGCAATATGCATTTTTATTATGAAAAGATATACGATTAAAAAGTACAAGAAAGAAACTCTTAATTTTATACATTTAATAAACCAGCGAACGACACCTGAAATTGCATTATATCAATCAGTCGTTTTGTAGGGTGAGATATGGGGGTGAGTGAAAATAAATTAAAGAACACTACATTGGAAGAAAAGGTAATATCTATTCAAAGCTGACAAAACATTTCCTCTCATGAAAAATATATGTTAAATCAGTAATAATTGTCATTAGATTAATGTAGTAACTTGATTTGTAAATAAAACTGATACGGTAAAAAAAAAAAAACTAAAACGGCAGTACATTTTTAATGAACTGTAGAGGTAATAAAGCTATATAATAGTTATTATTTTCAAGTTCGATATTATTTCGGAAAAGAATATCCTTTGTGCAGACGTCGTCATCTTCCAATTTATGAAAAACCTTACTGCAGTTCAGCATTAACCGTTTTCTGCACCGACGTTTGCTATGTTCTATAAGGATCCTGTAGGGTTTCCTTAGCAGTGGTTAGTAACGGCAAAAATGTTTAAATTTCTAAAACGGCGGATCTATCCGGTTGATTACATATTATCCAATAACAGAAACTCATTCTTTGTTTGCCTCGAATTGTTAAGAAAAAGTGAATAAATATAAAACAGGAGCTTTCGACCTTCACTAAGGTCCTCTTCAGTTGTACTAAACAACAGTTACAGAGTTTTAACAAAGAAATAAAAAATTAAAACAATTTTTAAAAGAGAAATTCAAATGAAAACTGTCGATCTGGGGGTCTACCTTGAATATCATCATTTCCTGAGGGCATCTTATTGTCACGATGTAACAGAGTCGTTTGCTGGCCGAAGGAGCAATTTCCTCTAAAATATTTAATTCATTCACTTAAACTTGGTTGTGTATAATGGTTCTTTCTTAACCAATCGATCATATTAACATAGGACTTTGTTTAATTAAGACTTTTTATCTAGTTTAAGATTTAAAGATAGTGAATTGTGTATTATAAATGCAGATGGAAGAATAGGATGCTTACTTAATGTGCGACTTTTGAATGGCTGAAAGGCCTCACTTTCGTTTCACACTTCTTTATAACATTTACCAGTCCACAGTTTCACACGTTTTCTGTGTGGGAAAAGAAAAAAAATCTCGTAATCCCTGTTGTGTAGGCGATCTTTGCCTTTCCAAATTGTTTTAGTTTTCCTCTCTGAAGAAACATGTCTATCGCTTACCACAGGAGTAGAAACCCAACTTTTTGCTGTTTATTTTTGCCTCTGTTTCTATCATGGCTGGTGTAGATATGGGAACAGTCGCCTTTACGATTATACATACAAATGTACATACATACATACATACATACACATATATATATATGTGTGTATATATGTATAGGCTATATATATATGATGAGTTTATCGAGTATAACAGTTAACAGATTAGATTGCCAAAATCAACGAGTAGTTTCTCATGCATATGCAGATATATATATATATATATATATATATATATATATATATATATATATATATATATATATATATGTATGTATGTATATATGTGTATATATATATATGTGTGTGTATATATACACACACATATATATATGTATGTATGTATGATATTATTATCGAGTATGACAGTTAACAGATTCGATTGTCAAGATGAACGATTAGTTTCTCAAAAAAGAAATGACCATGAGAAATTTTCTTAAGCCTATTAAGAACTACCCTTGATTATCATCATTAACCAAAGTCAATCAAACAACATAAACGATTAAGTTACTCCAGTAGAAAAAAAAAAGAGAATTAATTATTTTCTCCCAAATGACATTAAACCTGCGTGAAAATTAGCAGCGGGTCGTAAAGGAAATTCGGCAGAACCCAAGTAGGACCCTGGCATTAGCTCTCCGGGTTTATGCGCAGGATGATGCATACATTATGGCTTCATCGGGTTTTATAGCGAGTTAAGTGAGGTAATAAAACCCTTTTTATCCCGAACGCATTTTGGAAGCTTATTATAATTATACCTTTACGAACGTTTTACGGAGAAACCACGCTACACCCTTACATGTCAGTGAGTGTGTGCAAGGGTGTATGAAAGAAGACAATAAGAGAGAGAGAGAGAGAGGAGAGTCTCTTTTTGTCAGTGCTTGGAAATGGGCATCAAGGAGAGAGAGAGAGAGAGAGAGAGAGAGAGAGAGAGAGAGAGAGAGAGAGAGAGAGAGAGAGAGAGAAAGAGTCTTTGTTTGTCAGTGCTTGGAAATTGGTATCAAAGGAGAGAGAGAGAGAGAGAGAGAGAGAGAGAGAGAGAGGAGAGAGAGAGAGAGAGAGAGAGAGAGGGGGGGGGGGAGAGAGTTTGTATCACAGCGAGTACCAAATGTTCATAAAGGAAGAGAGAGAGAGACAGAGAGAGACAGAGAGAGACAGAGAGAGACAGAGAGAAGCCAGAGGTTCCTACACGAGTGCCAGAATGGTATGTCAGAAGATATACCATTCAAATGATTTACTCAAAATACTGGTGTGAAAATTAGTTTGATTTTTATAACAATGCCTGAACTTAGATGATAATAATAGAAAATTCTTATTTTGCATGCTTGTTGTTAATGGTCTGGAGTAGTATGAAGAGCGAGTGGATTTGTAAAAACTGGCTAATTGAAGTTTATATAATATATTTAATATGGAAAGTTCCTACAAGGTTACTCACATATCAGTTTCAAATTATTTACCGATAAGAAAATTTGCTGAAGTCAGGAAAAGGGGTTTTGTATTGTATTAGGTTTTTGATTTCCTCTTTATTGGTATCCTTGTAGCAAAATCATGAACATCAAAATGCTAATGAGTTAAATGAGAGGCATGAAGATTTTTTTTTTGTTTTTTTGTTTTGTTTTATAGAATAATGAATGTCATTAAGGATATAAACGTTAATTCAAGGAGAACAAAATTGTTCTTTAAATCAAACGTAGGCAAAGTAATAGCATGAAAATGTAAATAGGAAATGAAGAGAGACAAAAAAACCACTTTGCGGTCATGCAAGAAAAAAAGAATTTATCAAGAGCGAAGTCTAAAGTTGGATAAACAACCGATAGGTCTGATTCAGCACATGATATGAGAATGAATATTTGCATCGTCCGGATTTTCGTCTTCCATTACGACAAATTTCTGATCCAATTCACATTCTCCTCACCGGCAAATTCAACTGTAGCTTTTGATTTTATAAAGGGAATCGTTCTCTTCTTCGATGCTGAAAAATGGCACAGAGATTTGTGTCATGGGGGCCGGGCCAGGATCTAGAGAGTAGAGATGAAACTAAATAAATAGAGATTTAAGTTAGAACAGATTCCTTGGCGGGAGTCCCAGGAACACAAGTAACAGACTGCAATAACGGAGGGCCCAGTCAACACAGAATTCAATTACCTATGGCATGGTAAACAGACGACTATTCCGGGAGAGTTTTTCCCGTTTCCCAGATGAATATTCTCTTTTTGATATGGCTTCCTCTTCTTCTTCTTCTTTTTCTTCTTCTTCCTCTTCTTCTTCTTCTTTCTCTTTTCTTTGATTTGGTTTTTGATGAGAAATAGTAATAATTCTACATTGAAAAGAAGTGAAATATTTGGAATATGTGGAACGTGGTCACAGAATTGTACTTTCTTTTCTCTCTCAGTAGGAGAGTCCCCCCCCCACCCTCCTTTCCCGCCCTCCCCCTCCCCCTCCCCTATTCACCCTTCCCGT
The DNA here is from genome assembly GCA_039081455.1 of Macrobrachium rosenbergii. Classification (NCBI taxonomy): domain Eukaryota; kingdom Metazoa; phylum Arthropoda; class Malacostraca; order Decapoda; family Palaemonidae; genus Macrobrachium; species Macrobrachium rosenbergii. Next base: position 62,384,836 of record JANJGK010000003.1, on the reverse strand, counting down.
CCTTTGTGTTACGATCGCAGTTAAGGTGACTTACGCCATTATCAAAGGAAGGATGCTGATAATCGATTGGAATTCACTGTAGCAGAAATATTTCCATTTTGATGTAAAGGCCATTTGCATGTTATTCTGTATGAATTTGCTTGAAAAATTATCATCAGTTTTGAGGATGCAATAAAAATAATTACTGCCTTTCACAAACTTCGGAGTTACTGTAAAAGAAAATTTCTAACGAATATTTTGGTTTATATAAGAGAACTACATCTTGAACACACGTGAGCAGTTATCGCTATATCAAAGATAATTGAAAATTAGAGGATGCTTTAAACAATTTACTGCATGATATTTACTATCTTTAGATTGCGACTACATGGAGAGAGCAAATAATCTTTGGGCCTATAATAGTTATGACTTATGAGGAAATCCCCATCTCTTCTGTGCTTGCTGTGAGAAGATTCAGTAAAAGGCTGACATATGGATATTCTCCCCCCCCCCTCTCTCTCTCTCTCTCTCTCTCTCTCTCTCTCTCTCTCTCTCTCTCTCTCATAAGACTTCGTTTCGAGCAGCTGTGAACTGGCCTGCCAGCAGGAGGATATATATATATATATATATATATATATATATATATATATATATATATATATATATATATATATATATATATATATATATATATATATATATATATATATATATATATATATATATATATATATATATATATATATATCATGAGTATACGTATATTGTGGAGGCAGTAGGTCACAGTTTGGTTAGGAAACTTAATAATTTTATATTTCCATGTGATATGTGATCTCGGAAATAAATAATGTGTAAGTAGTTTTTTGACATTATTCATTATAACTTCAGCCTGTTAACCAGTAAAGAAATTATCATTATCACAGTACTTGATCCTTCTTTCGAGTACAATCCTCTCAGGAACCAATATTGGGTTTAAAATCTGTTATATATATATATATATATATGATAAATAGTATTCCAGAATATATGATGGTTTCCTCTTTTTTAGGTTTGAATTTTTCATGTTTCTTAAACAAAAGGGGTATATTTACAAATCGTGAGGTCGGTTTTGTAAACTAAAAGTAATTTTCTTATGACTTATGTCAAGGTTTTGACATTTATTTTTTTTTTCTCATTCAGTAAACTTATCCTTCAAGGTGGGAAAAAAAAACAGAAATTCATTTAATAAAGAAATTTCAGATGAACAATATATTAAGAAACAGATACATTCTACAGTGATTCATTTGAATATTTTCAGTATATGTTTTTTTTTTCAGCCCAGTAAAATAAGACAGCCATTGCTTGCAGCCAAAAAAAAAAAAAGTCATGTGGTCCTTCCCTTTTATAAAATAAACGACCAAAATCCCCCAGGAAAGTCACTTTTATTTAGCCAAGCTGTTGTCCTATACAGTGGAATCCGCAGACTCAGTGAAAGGTGACTAACACCATGAAATGACACCCACAATACCTTAAAGCGACACAGGCGAGTACTGTGCTTTTTGCTTGCACAGCTCTCTTCTCTGTTTCCTCTTCCCTTCCCCCTTACCCACATCCATCCTCCCTCCCTTACCCTCCTCTTCTTTTCCTCACAAATACACGCACATTCGCACAACATCTTTTCCTTTTGTTTAGGCCTTTGTCATTGCTCTCATTCCTTCATCTCTCTTTAAGTCCATGCTTTTGATTATTCCCCTTTCCCTTTCTCCGTCCCCTCTCTCCTTTCCCCTAACTGTTCTTATTCACTTTACTTCTCTCTCCGTCTATCTTATCTTTTAATGCATTTCAAGGTAATTTAAGTATTTTTTTTTCGTTTTCCTCCCTTTCGTAGGATAGTTGCTGATTCCCTGAATTAAAGCGTCTCTCCTTTTCCTTTTACTGTCAGTACTGTATACTCCTCTCCATCACTTGCCTTCAATCTTACGCACACTCTCCTCTTAGATTTTTTTGTGTGTACCATTCTTTCCTATTCTTCACTACCGCTTCTAAATTAGCCTTCCTTTCCAGCAACCCCCTCCCCCAAACCCTTAAACCTTTTTTCTTCCTTCTGCTTCCACGCACACTTTCGGACTGCTTAGGCTTTCCTCTGCTTCCTACCCTTTTACCCTAATTCCTCACTTTGCGTCCTTACCTCTCCAATACCTTCTTTGTTACTCCCTCTCTTCTCTCCATGCGGATTTTGACATTCATGCACACTCGTCGTTTTTTGCAAGAAACTCCCAAGGTGTGTTGCCCTTGCCCCATTCCTCCGCCGTGATTGTATTCCTCACTTCCCCTCCCGCTTCTCCCATAACCATTGTCAGCTTACTTACCCTTATCTCTCTTTCACTCTCCCCGCATCACTAACATCTATCCGCTTTCCTCCCTTGTTTTATCTCTAGCTTTAACCGACCTTCCCACACGCACCTTTAATTGTATAATCAACCTTTCTATGCCCTTGTCTACCTTTTCCTTTTATTTCCACATCCTCTCTCTCTCTCTCTCTCTCTCTCTCTCTCTCTCTCTCTCTCTCTCTCTCTCTGTGTTCTAGAGCCCATGATGAAGTCCAACTCTCTCTCTCTCTCTCTCTCTCTCTCTGTGTCTGTTCTAGAGCCCATGATAAAATCCAACTCTCTCTCTCTCTCTCTCTCTCTCTCTCTCTCTCTCTCTCTCTCCTTTGCTGGAGCCCACGATGAAGCCAACTCGGCGGCAGAGAAAAAACTTCAGATATCGGTGAATGATTTTACACAAAACAGTAAAATGTTATGAGTAACTACAGATCGGGTTTCAGACATGGGGAAAAAAAGAGAAAAGCTATTGTTAGAAATGAATATGCAGTGGTACTTAGGTACAACTTTTGAACTTTAAACTTTAGCCATTCATTTGGATGCAAAGCTCGAAATCCTTGCACATCAAGAGGCCAAGAATATGTAAAGGGGGTGTTTGGGAATTCTCCATAATATTTTTGTCTTCTTTTTCTTCTCTCTATGTTTCTTAGAATTATTATTATTATTATTATTATTATTATTATTATTATTATTATTATTATTATTGGAGAAACAAATCCACAGTTATATATCTGTACAAATATATTTAAAAATAAAGTTAAAAAGAGAGCTTTCGAAAATCTGTACGTTTGAAAAGGAGAATCGTTCGGATTCTCCAAAGCTCTCTCTTAAGCTTTATTTTTAAATACATTTGTACAGATGCATAACTGTGGATTTGTTTCTCCATTTTAGGACTCATGCTACTCTGAGTAATTATTATTATTATTATTATTATTATTATTATTATTATTATTATTATTATTATTATTATTATTATTTATTTGTTTATTTTGTTTTCTATCACAGTCATCTTATTTGATTGGGTGGTTTTTATAGTGTAGGGTTCCGGGTTGCCTCCTGCCTCCTTAAGAGTCCATCACTTTTCTCACTATGTGCGCTGTTTCTAGTAGCACGCTCTTCTGCCTGAGTCCTGGAGCTACTTCGACATCTAGTTTTTCCAGATTCCTTTTCGGGGATTTTGGGATCGTGCCTAGTGTTCCTATGATTACGGGTACAATTTCCACTGGCATATCCCATATCCTTCTTATTTCGATTTTCAGGTCTTGATACTTAAATTTTTTCTCTTTCTTTTTCATCTGCTTTGGTGTCCCATGGTACTGCCACATCTATGAGTGATGCTTTTTTCTTGATTTTGTCAATCAACGTCACGTCTGGTTTATTGGCACGTATCACCCTATCTGTTCTGTACCATAGTCCAGAGGATCTTTGCCTGATCGTTTTCTATCACTCCCTCGGGTTGGTGTTCGTACCACTTATTACTGCAAGCTAGCTGGTGTTTATTGCACAGGCTCCAGTTAGAGAGCCATTGCTTCTGAATCGTGCCTCTTTTTGTACTGGTTCTGTGCAAGCGCCGAACATTCGCTTGCTATGTGGTTTATGGTCTCGTCTTTCATATTGCACTTCCTGCATATGGGTGAGATGTTATTTCTATCTATTGTTCTTTGAACATATCTGGTTCTTAGGGCCTGATCTTATGCCGCTGTTAGCATTCCTTCTGTTTCCTTCTTGAGTTCTCCCCTCTGTAGCCATTGCCATGTTTCATCGCTGGCCAGTTCTGTAGTCTGTCTCATGTACTGTCTGCGCATTGGTTTGCTGTGCCATTCCTCTGTTCCATATTTCATTCCTCTGTCTCTTTATATGTCTGGGTCTTCGTCTACTTTTATCAGTCATTCTTCCCATGCACTCCTTAGCCACTCGTCTTCACTGGTTTTCAGATATTGCCCCAGTGCTCACTCTCGATTTTGACGCAGTCCTCTGTGCTTAGTAACCCTCTCCCCACTTCCTCTCGTGTTATGTATAGCCTGTCTGTATTTGTGGTGTAGTGCTTTGTGTATTGTCATGTGTTTCCTAGTTTTTTGGTCTATGCTGCGGAGTTCAGCCTTCGTCCACTCCACTACTCCTGCGCTGTATCTGATTACTTGTACTGCTCATGTGTTTAGGGCTTTCGTTATGTTTCAGGCGTTGAGTTTTGACTTGAGTATCGCCTTAAGTCTCTGCATATATTTTTTCCTGATCGTGTCCTTCATCTCTTGGTGTTTTATATCCTCTCCTTCTATTATTCCGAGGTATTTGTATCCTGTCTCATCTATCTATCTATCTATCTATCTATCTATCTATCTATCTATCTATTATTATCATTATTATTATTATTTATAGTAAATTATCCCGTTCTTTATACAAGAATGTTATTATTAGTTACCAAACAGTCAATCAACGATCAGCTCTTTTTATATCACAAACTTACTCCTTTTTATTTTTAATATTGTTGATATAATAAATGTTAAAATTATAAAATGAAGATAGATACCCACCGACCCAACAGTTGATCCAATGTCAGTGCTAAATTTCCCCACTTTAACTATAGTCTAAACCCACTAGCAGCATAGAATTGTTAATATCATTATTACCAGTTTAACAGGAGCATTAGTAGCACCAGCCGTTGTAGAAGTGGTGGTAATATCTTGAATTTAAATAAGTTTTCCCTAGCCTATGGGTTAGTGTTGTTAGTTACAATGGTATGTCTCTAATAACTAAAACCCCGTTAGGTGGTAGTGCGGTCAGTGCACCTCGTGCGGGGCACTGTAGGCATTACTTAAGGTTCTCTGCAGTGTGCCTTCGGCCCCTAGCTGCAACCCCTTCGTTCCTTTTACTGTACCTCCTTTCATATTCTTTCTTCCATCTTACTTTCCACCCTCGCCTAACAATTGATTCATAGTGCAACTGCGAGGTTTTCATGTTACACCTTTTAAACTTTTACTATCAATTTCCGTTACAGCGCTGAATGACCCCATTGGTCCCAGTGCTTGGCCTTTAGCCTAAATTCTATATTCAATTCAATTCTAATTAATAATAATTTATCTGGTAGTTATTTATATCCATTTATATTAGCTTGCTTTTCCTTCAGAGGATAACATGCATTTTTTAAACTTATCCATTAAGAAAATGAATGAATAGGATACTACATGTATAATCTCACCCCTTTTAATTAAAGCCTTTGTTGTTTCAAAACCTGTTTGGTTATAATGAATAACTAATAATAGTGACAGGCAGTGGAAGTGCACGCATTTAATAAGCGAAGTTTAATCACGGTATCGTGCCGATCATAGGAATATGATGATGACGAAGAATAGAATAGCGTCTTTTTCATTTAATTTATTCACATGAAATTTCCTGTTATATAGCTTCTCGTACATGCATACATATATTATATATATATATATATATATATATATATATATATATATATATATATATATATATATGTGTGTGTGTGTGTGTGTGTGTGTGTGTGTGTGTGTGTGTATGTGCGTGTGCGGGAGTGTTTGTGTGGTTATGGCCTTAATGTTCTCTTCCTTTCGATATGAAATGCTGTGTCGATAAAGTAAAAATAAAAAATTTCTTGGAGCTCTTGTCTGTGAAGATTTGAAATATTGATTAATATTTTCCATTACTTATATGAAAAGGGTCAGTAAACTTGCTTAAAGGCGCGAAAAAATGAAATTAGTTCATAAAACGTTCGTTTGTTTTAGTTTTCCGGACATGTATTGCAATTTTTAGATCTATAATGTAGATTTTTCTCTTTGTCTCCGCTACATTATTAGTTTCCAGTACTGTTCAACTTTGGCATCGTGTACTAAGGTAGCTTGCTTTGCGAGGCATGGGCTTGTTTTGTTGTGGTACTTTGATATAAGAATAATAGTAATAAGAGCAATGAAATGAAAATTATTTACACTATATCAGTGATAATTTTTACTAAGTAATTGGTCAAAAAAGGCGTAGAAGAAATATGACTTATCAGTGGACATTGGAATTTTTCATGCAAAGTTTAAAAAATTATTTAAATAAAATTCCTAAAACCCCAAATATCTGTGTGGTTTATTGCTTGTGTAGGATAGAATTTTTCATCCATAAAGTATGCCACCTCAAGACGTGCATTGGTGTATATTTAAGGTTTGTTTTCTTGAAACGCGAGAACAACAAAGAAACAAAAAGAAAATATGCGGTTAGAGCAAAATAGGAAACGATCCGAGCAGAAGAGGAAGGTGAGCTGGAAATTTAAACAAGATGAAACAGCTAAAATATTCTTTCTTCCCAAAAATGTTCTGTGGCTAAAGTGACTTTGATAATAATTATATAGTCAGCATCGGTATTTGACCCAGTGATTAAACCCTTCAGTCTCTGATAATAATTGTATAGTCAGCATCGGTATTTGACCCAGCGATTAAACCCTTCAGCCTCTGATTTTCGCAACGAACTTCAAAATGATGGCTTAATATAGGCGAATCTCCCCTAGCGTATAAGAATTACTGTAATTGTCCCCGTACTCATTCGCCCACTTAGGCAGATTGCACCTTCTAGAATCTAAAGGTTGGCGTGTGGATGCCACGTGTATGCGCCGTAGTTAAGTTGCGTGGCGCTAGTTTGGCGCTAGGGGTGTCCTTGGATCGCTCCAGCTTATTGCCCGAGTTTCCACTTAGCTGTAACTTGATACCAGCATTTGTGGGGTTAAATAATGGGGCGTGGGGCTGTCAAAATACTGGATGAATGTCCCCTTCTGCCTTCTCCTTCTGAAGGTGGGGGGTTGCGGGGGAGAGTTATTGCACTCTCGGTCAAAGTCACAGAAAGTCAGATCTTGTAATTATAATACATGACAGTGATGGGTGCAAAAATTACAGGTCTGTTACGCGTGTAATTACTTGCCATTGCATGTGTAATACTAAGCTTGTATTTTTCTGGTAATTACAGTATTGTGTACGTTAGTTATTAGGGTTGGGGGCGTAATTGGTGTTCAGAGCGTGGCTGTGTACTTATGCTTAAATGATTGTTTATAATTGCTGTTTTTACCTGCGACTGTCATTTATTTTGTATACGTATTTCTGAGCATTGCAATTGCTGTCTATTCAATTTTCTTTCACACACACACACACACGCTCAAAGACACCATCACGTACACACACACAAACATACACACACATGTATGTATGCGGCAAACCCATCGCCCACCTTTGGAAGGTGCATCCATTCATTGTAGACGTCGTGGCTTAGTGGTGCAGCACTATGATCACGATTACTAAGCCTGTTGATTACTCACGGCCCACTGCCTGCGACCTCGCCTATACCATTATCTGGTAGGGTTGAAAGAGTTAAGGGGTTGGTGAGAAAAGTGTACGCTTCTGCGGAGCCCCTTTACAGAGGAAAAGGTACCTGACTATTTAGAACCCTGTACACTTGTAGAAAAAGATAAAGATGAGAGAGAGAGAGAGAGAGAGAGAGAGAGAGAGAGAGAGAGAGAGAGAGAGAGAGCACCTGACACCGACACTGGCATATTTTATACTACACGTTATTGAAATAAGTATATAAATCCTAACATCTGAACATCCAGTTGTTTGAACGTAAATGTCAGTTAGCCTCCAACTGTCAACTACAGCACATATAAGTATCATGAAGAGTGTACGCTCTTTCGAACTCAGCGGAGCGTGATGGCACTCACAGGGCTGCACAATCGTAACTCGATTTCTCTCTCGAATTCAGCAGCTAAAATCCCATAGGATTTACTGGGGAGTAACCCCTTCAGTGACACATACGCCGACTAAGATTCTCCATGTCTCCGACAGAAGCATCTATTCAACTCCCCAGCATGGATCATAAAACAAAACAGTTGAAAGGAAATGAACCAGTTCTGGCAACTTGGAACGAAACGTTTGAGTCGCAACGAAGGTCACTTTGCATTATTCGTGTCTGGGTAAGCATAAGTGGAAACTAAGGCCACAAGGGAAGCGAGTCCATTAGATGGGTCGCTTCAAAGGACAGGATGCAGCTTAGAGGAAGATACAGGAGGATGTTAGTTGTAGCGGTGCTGGCCGTCAAGGGGGTCTCCTAACTGGCGTCGCAGTTCCTATGATAATTGGCAAGGGCTTCTGGGCGCGTAAAGAGACAAGACAGAAGTACATCGCAATGTGGATATTGTCTTCGATCTGTCGTCGTTATTATCCTCTCTCTCTCTTTCTCTCGCTCTCTCTCTGTATATATATATATATATATATATATATATATATATATATATATATATATATATATATATATATATATATATATATATATATCTGTTCTGTAGTAACTTGTTTTATTGTGTAATTTTCGGCTTCTTGAACGTAATGTTTACTATTTTACTGTTCCTTATATTTATTTTGTTTGCGCGAAACGACGACAATCTATATTTAATGAACCCGCATTGAGATTTGCCGTCGTCCAGCCCAGTGTTAGCCTCTGTCACCCCTGTCATCTATGTAAGCATGAATAATGAAAGTACCTTGGTCATAGCTGTGGGACGGAAAATAGCGTTCCCATGGTCGGGACTTGATGTCTCGGGCCTCATTCCTATTACTGTCACGTTGGTGATATGGGTTTACTGATAAAAATGATAATGATAATATTAAGATTATCATACAACAGAATTAGTTCAAATCCTCCGATAGAAACAAGATTGACATAAAGGTAGTTTTCTTACGGGAATTGAGGCTAATTAAATTCGTGTTTTTTTTTTCTTTTTTTTTTGAGGGGGGTGGTTAGTTTAAGTTTGGAATAAGAATTATTGTTAACATATTGCAATATGTGTTAACATATTGCAATATGTTTTTCAAAGGAATCCCTCTTTAATGTATAGGAAAGACAGTTTTATAAAATTTTCTAGACGTCTTATGAGAAATGATGATCGAAAATACAAAACAAAGGACAGACAGACAGACAGACAGATTCAGAGAATACCAAAGTCACACATGTCCTGCTTCGTAATAATGACTCTCTCTCTCTCTCTCTCTCTCTCTCTCTCTCTCTCTCTCTCTCTCTCTCTCTCTCTCTCTCTCTCTCTGTTCGTCTCCATGCTTCCCTGTCAGGCATCCTAACTGTCTCTATTTGCCTTTGTGTGTCAACAACACGTCCATCAAAGTTATGTATAAAGGCGCTGTCGACGATGCGGAGTACTTGGCATTATTCTGTTATTAATAATATATGTCCTATTGTTTGTCGATTTCACGGCTGTTCCCATGTTATATCACTACTGCTACTTCTACTATTATTGCTATTATGTGGCTACAGTGTAGTGAACGATTTTTTATTACTAAAAAGTCACTACTTATTTTACCCACATTTATTCACCTTTTTTTTTTTTATAAAAAATGCTTAACTATTTCTTTTAATTTCTTTCGGTCTGCATTTGAGCGAGCATGGTATATGTAGAGAAACCCAGTCGATGACCATCGTCGCTGCGATGCCAGACTGATAAAAATCAATAAGATAAATCAGTTATCGAGCAACCATATAAAAGAATTGCAAAATAGTAACTTGCATGAATTATTAGAGATGAATGAATTACTAATGTGTTAAATGAAGTCTTTCGTAAAGACTGAGCAAAATGAAGAAGTTGTTTGCGAGAATTCATGTTGAAGAGAATTGATTCCGTTACAGAAGTATTTCACCTGTTTTCCAGAAAGAGAATTGCCTACAGTTAATGCTTCGAAAGATTTCATTTTTTCTGACTTTCAAGTAAACGATTTTTTTCGTCTTGCATCAAGTAATAATTTTGTTTCTTTAATAAAATGCATTTTGCTCTATTATAGACTATGATGATGATAAAAGTTTATGCAACGAAGTCTTCAGACAAATTAATATCGTAGATAATATATTAGATTATGAAGATAAACAACAAATTTCATATGAACAGACAAAACACAAGGAATCACTGGAAAAAATAAAATGCAAAGGCCATATTACGAAGTGGTGGTGAAGCGCCTAGCGCCAGTGGCAAAGGTTAACAGTGAGGCCCGAGACTGAAAGGAATAAGTGTTTTGAATATACAGAAAATGGAAATATAAATCCCTAGCTCTCATCCGCGTCGTCAAAATGAATTCTTCCCTTTACACTGATTGATTTTATATTAAAAAAACTGGCGTCCTCGTCCAATGTAGCGATCATAGCCCAGGGGGATATCTTTATTCAACTTTATTCATATGAATACATTGCACCTGTAACATGCAAAGGAGCTCGCTGAAATATTGAACTACACAACAGTTGATAGCAGGCTGCATGAACTGGTGTTACAGTATGCATACAGTGATTAAATATTAATTCCTGTGTGATTCAAAATGAATGTTCATAAAAGGTACGTGAATTGTTCATATTTCATCATATAAATAGAGCAATGAGCCCACGGGGATTATTGTTTAGCATGAATAATACCAGTAAATAAACTCGCTTCAACTCATAATAATTTAAGTTATCTGTTTATGGATTTATTCAGAGCCAGTAGAGTTTATATGAATATAATTTTTGACAATGATGTGTGTGTGTGTGTGTGTAGGAGAAACATAAACATTTTATTTACACATGTTTGTATATATATATATATATATATATATATATATATATATATATATATATATATATATATATATATATATATATATACACACACATAAAATATTTATATCCAAAAAGAATATCAATATTACAAAAGTCGCGATTTGGATTTTAAATTGCATTTGTATTCTGAGCTTTACATAAACAGTTTACCATTAACTCTACCTATTCTTTTTATATATGTATTTATTTAATTTAGTTTACTTTGAAAAGTATATGGTTCACATTATAAATCGACTGCCAATGGGAAAAAAATAACAGCATCTTTTGAAGTGCATATTTTTTCCCCTCGTCGAATATTGAGAGGGCAATAAAAAAATGTCATGTTTATGTTGAAAATGATAAATGTATGCTGTCTATTGAACTCATACATCATAGATTTCTAAGCTGAATATTTTGCAAGATTTGTTGATGAGAAATCACTTTCTCTAACACCCTTCCTCAAACCCTTATTCTACTTCGCTCCTCTCTTCCCTAAGACAGAAGGCAATAGATTTGCAATAAAACAACAAAAAGAATAAGATGAGGAAAGATGGGCTTGCATTTTCCTGTAGTTTTTTATCCTTATTTTTCCTATTTTCCTTGAAAATATGATGCCCTTTCTGGTACTAGACTTGCCGCCTAATTTGGTTTAATTAACAAGAACACACGAGTTAGGTGAAATGGAGGAAAACCACAATAATTTATATTTTTATAATGTGTGAATTGTAAATTTTACAAGTGAAGGTTTTTGGGAACTAATTTAGATTCCATTTTTAACAAAGCATATCAGATGTATTGAAAACAAATGCATCCGCGGATTCTGGTACCCTAAAAATGTTGCATTTTCAAAAGCCAGCATGTTCTCACTGTCAGGCTACTTTTACGATAGTTAATCATTTGTATTCAAACCTTTGTATTATATTTCAAGCACACTGTTAGGTTTTGATATTAATCAATCATTATTTTCATAATCATCATCATTATCTTCATCTGCTCGAAAGAATTTGGTTCCTTGAAAATTTAATGATAAAAATGACTATAATCCATATTACACCTAAGATTATGAATAAAAACAGCCACGATAATAATAACGATAATAATATCCTCAGTAATATGTCGTGATAATTATGATAAGTTTCCCTTGTCGGACGCCAAAAAGTAGTGGGATTTTCTCTCTGTCCCGAGCTCTGGTGGAAACTCATATTCGCCGGATTACTAACTTCATTACATTAAGGAAATGGCGGAACCTATTCCCTAAGTCATACAAGGGAATGATCGCCAACTATTCCGAACCTAGAAGTTCGAATTGCCAAGCTTTTGACAACACATCAGCAAGAGGGGCGACTTCTGCTAGTCATCTCTCTCTCTCTCTCTCTCTCTCTCTCTCTCTCTCCCCCTTTATATATATATATATATATATATATATATATATATATATATATATATATATATATATATATATATGTTTGTTTATACACACACACATACACACACACACACACACACACACACACACACACACACACATATATATATATATATATATATATATATATATATATATATATATATATATATATATATATATATATATATATATATATATATATATATATATATATATATATATATATATATAGACCTCTCTCTCTCTCTCTCTCTCTCTCTCTCTCTCTCTCTCTCTCTCTCTCTCTCTCTATATATATATATATATATATATATATATATATATATATATATATATATATATATATATATATATATATATAATACAATGTTATTCCGCAGTTTCCCATTTAGAAGAGTATGAAGACTGAGCAATTATCCCATCAGAAAACGAATTATAAATGAAGCTTAACTGAGACAGTATAGGTAAAATGTCCCTGGATCGAGTTTTTTTTGACGAAATAGATATGAGAAAAGTTAAAAGGCTCTGCGGTATTCACAGAGTTGAGAAAGTTACAACAGACATGGTAGAAATACCACGCGAAACGTTTAATATGCAAATGTTCCAGTAAAAATGCAAATATCAGGAAGGAAGTCGTTGAAAAGTCATTTTCAATCCCATTTTATTTTATTTTTATTACAATAAAAAAACGCAAAGAACAAAATAAAATCGCATTAAAGGTATTTTCCACTGCATTTAGTGAAAATTTGTTCATTTCCATATAAAAAAAAAAAATAAAATAAGAAATGCAAAAAAAAAACTAATATTGTATGCCAGTGCGTAGACAAATCATTTGCTGATTTTTGTAAAGATGGACATAGAAACATTAAAAAGAAAATTTACGTTCATTTTTGCGATTATCAATGTGATAAACTAGCCAATATATTTTAGTTTTAAAGTATTGAGAAATGGCTATAAAACTATGTATTAACTCACAATTATAAATGGAAGTTCTAGAAGCCGTAAAAAAATTCGATATAGTTTTTTTTTTATAAGTCTGGAACTGATAATGGAAAAGTATCTACTCATCTTTTTGAATACCAAATAAAAATTCTATTTAATTTCCTTGGTGTACTTTTCCCAGAAAATTAATAGCAGTGGTAGTGGTAATAACCTAAAATTGACTAATATAATCTAGGAACCTCAAATGGACAAGGTTAAAGGGCTGTTGTATAATTCAAGCATA
>JANJGK010000003.1:62362521-62371145 GCA_039081455.1 Macrobrachium rosenbergii | reverse complement strand
GAGAGAGAGAGAGAGAGAGAGAGAGAAATAATCCAGTGTTTTCAGTACATTCACCTATGAGATAGTTTGCCATAATTTTCTCAATAGCCAGTGCTAGGCAATTTTCCTTCCAAATCTACCAGTTGTTGAGTAGAATAGACGCCAGTAGCACACACTCAGATTCCCAGTACTCTCTCAAGTTTAAAAGGAAAAACAGCTCTTGTTGACGGCTTTGGGACTTGGCCTAAAAAGAAGGCTTATTAGTGAAACCAGTCCTTCAAATTAATTCAAGGCTTCTTCCAGTTCCTAACACACAACTTTTTTGGGAGCTATTGTGTTTTTTTTCTTGCATGTGTGTGTGCGTGTGTGCGCGCGTGCGCTCTGGCGTACTCCATTGTTTGCAAAATTAGCTCCTATAGTTCATCCGGCAAGCGATCGCACGTACCTTGATTACTTTCTTTTGAGTCGCTGATTAAAGAAATAAGTTCCTCGGCCCTTTTTCACTTTTTCTGAGGAGTATTGTAAAGACGCTGCGCCATTGTAAGAAACAATCACAGGCCTTGATTGAATACCTAGATTGCGTAAAGATTTTCTTGCTTTCTTTCTTTCCTTCTCTCCCTTTCTTTATTTGCCATATAGTAATGAGAAGAAATTAGGAACTATATGTACGGAATATTTTTGTACCTATTGTATGTTGGTCTTATAGTGCTTAGCAGAAAGAGAGGAAGTGAATTCTCGAGTTATTTTTTGCTTTGTTACCGATTATTTCGATGAAAATATCTTTTGTTAATAATTCTAATATGAACTTCTATTCATCCAATGGAAATGAAAATGAAATTGAAAGTGTTAGTAAGCTTTTCAGTCAGCGATTTACGCCTCTCTCTCTCTCTCTTTGCAATAAAATCGTTATTTCTAGTGGCGAAAGTAAACTGCAGTAAGTTTATTTTTTATTAAGACTTAGTTCAGTCTTTAGCTTGCGCCAAATAGAAATGCCACTATATCAGTTCCTTAAAATTATTTAATAATTACATCATCGTCTTCGCCTCCAACGACAAGCGACGCATAAGGGCCTCTGTGAAATTCTGCTGTTTGTCTTTCCTGTGATTTTTCTCACAAATGTCCCCTCATATCCAGCCTTCCACGTCGTGGTTTTCAAACCAGTAGGTTTTATGTATTCCAAATCTTCAGATAACCTCAGGAGCCCAACTGGCAGTATCACGGAGGTGGAGCGAAAGATGTCCACTCCATCTCCATGACTCTTTAAATCAGTACAATGCTTTTTATCTTTCTTTGCAATCCACATCGTTTACATATAGTTAATGGTAATGTTTTATTAATCTCTGTTAGGTGAGAAGACCATGAAACAAAGTAAATGGCAGATGCATTAAGAAGAAAAATAAGATCAGATAATTCACTGGTGGCCTGTATGTAGTCTTTTGTAAATTTTTAAACCTTCTGCCACATCAGTTTCATCATAACTTCATGAGGACTTCCTTAATTTCCTACATAGAATCATTTGACACGTGTCACCTAATATTCTTCTTACAGCTTTATTTTCAAATCGACCGCGAACTTTATACTGTCATCGTCCTACCTTGCGTACAGAAGTACAGATCTTACTAGGCTAATTTTTAATTTTACTTTCGTATACAGTTCCAGTTCATATGGTTTTCATTAGACGCGTTTTTACCATTTAGAAGGAGAGATACTTAAAGGGCAACACTTTACGTTTTCTAGCAAGTGCCTAAGGTTTCAAGGGATGAGGCTGCTAGCCCATTGTCCATTTCATGATCCCGGGTGACAGTTACCTGTGAACAGCTGGGTGGTCTGGTAGGCGACGAGCTGGATCATACTGTTGACATCGAGAATGCGAGCCTAGTGTAAATATATATTGTTAAGAACTCCATTGTCCTGATAAGATAATTTATCAAAAAGCTGGGTTTTCCACTCTAAAGTTCGAATAACATTTCTAGGCACTTTCTGAGCCTTCCGAAGAAAATAAATTACCTTTACTACGACAGCTTGCAAGCTAAAGAGTGAGATTTACCAGCAATATAGACAGAATACACTTTATTGAGGGGATAATTGAAAAATTCAGCGTAAATGCCTAGATTTCTTAAAATTAATTATTTGTCCACGAACACATTCACTGTGAAACTCACAGTTAACTTTCACGGAAACGATAGTTAGAGGAAAAGTGCCGAGGAGAAGGGAGAAACAAAACAACTTCCGCACTAAGTCAGTAGTAAGTGGGAAATGAAAGAAAGAGCGAAAACCTTAACCCAACTCTACACAATATTTACGGTAATATATCATTACATGGAAACGTTCCCCACACCGGACAAAAACAAGGCAATAATCTCCGCCCTGAAGCAGTTTATCAAACGAGTGATGGTTTCGACGGCTCTTCGACGTATTGGTCGTCCCAGGACGCTAATGCTTAACCATAAAGGAATGAGTCTATTCTGGATACAAAGAAGGCACAGAATCAGATGCTTACTCTTCTTCGTGACCAAAAGGCCTCCTAACGGCCCTCAGAAGATCCCGAGTCAACGGCTGTTCGCAGAGATTCCGGAGACGCCACCATAACAATTGACAAGAGCTCAGGATGTGGGCGATGACGATGGTCGCAGCACACCTGAGAGCACGAGAGCACACCCGTACGTTACTAAGGGGGTCAGGTGTGCGCATCCAGCGACACTGATCATCAGCAGCAGACAAGAAGTCCATCCAAATATAGCAGAGCCGTAAAAACAGACGGGATCTTCTCTAAATGAGAGTCGAACGCAATCTCTTGTCAATCCAGACGAAAATATATGAATCACCTCTTAAATAGTCCAACGTAGCAGGAGGCCGAAGGCCAAACAAACGAACCACTCATACATGAAAATAAAGAGAACTTTTCATGAGCGGAGTACCAGTTAACAAGTAACAGCCTTCGGTTGGAGAAGCACAACAAAACAAAACTCTAACCAAGAATTCGAGGCTCAAATGGACTAGTGAAGCACTGAACAGTAATTAATAAACAAATGTTTACTTTAATGGAGCCACGAGATAAAATGTTATGTAGCTGATATTACAGCGCCCCACCGACAGGAAAAAAAAAATTATTTTTCTTAAAGGCAAAAAACTAAATTGTGAGTTTAGATTAATGATAAGAACATGCTAAACTTAAGAAAAACAAGCAGGATTAAACAAAGCAAAATCTGAACTTGATTCACAAAAAAAAAACAAAAAACAAATTAGACAATGTCAAATATATAATTGAGTAATTAATAAGCACAAATGACCATTCACTCCCTCTCATAGATCCTAGACAGAGCATCAGGCACCACATTCTTTCTGCCGGCAATATATGCTTAATAATGAGGTTGTATTCCTGGAGTACTAAACTCCATCTGAGTATTCGTAAGTTTTTGTGCTTAAAACGGTTAATGAAAATCAATCGGCTGTGATCCGTGTATACTTCTGTTGGGGAGGAGAAGTTTGATAAATAAACATTAAAATGATTTAGCGCTTTAACTAAAGCGAGGGCCTCCTTTTCCATGGTTGAATATGTTCTCTCGGCTGGCGACAATTTCTTAGAGAAGAAAGCTACTGGATAGCTGATTCCTTCTTGATCTCTCTGGATAAGTACTGCACTTAATCCGGTGTCGCTCGCATCTGTGGCTAAAGAGAAAGGGAGAGAAAAATCAGGGGATCGCAAAAGTGGGTAGCTTGTCAGGGCACTTTTCAACTTTTCAAAAGCCGCCTGGCACTTACTATCCCAAACAAACTTTACATTTTTCTTTAACAGATCTGTTAAAGGAATGGCGAAGTCAGAGAAATTTTTAATAAATCTATTATAATATCCTACCATACCAAGGAAGCTTCTCACGCCTCTACAGTTGGTAGGGACTGGGAAAATCGTGATGTCTTCCACATTCGCCTTTTTAGGAGTGACTTCGCCCAATCCGATTTCATGTCCTAGATAAACGACCTTGGCTTGAGCAAAGTCACTTTTTCTTAAATTTATAACGAGACCATCTTTTCGAAGGGCCTCGAACAATGCCTTAATTCGTTTAATGTGAGTGGGCCAGTCGTCGCTATAGATCACCAAATCGTCTATGTACACGACACATCCTTCCAAGTCACAGGTTACTAAGTTCATTAACCTCTGAAAGGTGGCGGCTGCGTTTTACATCCCGAAGGGCATGACCAAACACTCATACAGGCCGTCACCCGTCACAAAAGCTGAAACTTCTTCGCCCAAAGTGTAAGACCGACCTGCCAGTACCCTTTTAAAAGGTCGAACTTGCTAATGAATCTAGCGGATCCTATGCGGTCGTTGCAGTCCTCCACCCGAGGGAAAGGATAAGAATGTTTTAGTAACCTCGTTGACCTTTCGATAATCGAAACAATCTATTTTGGCCACCTTCCTTCTTTACAAGCACCACAGGAGAACTCCATGGACTAATGCTAGGCGTTATCAAGTTATGGTCTAACATGTATTTAATCTCTTCCTTAACTATATCCCTTTTTACGGGGTTTAATCTGTAAGGACATTGTTTCACAGGTTGGGCGTCCCCAACGTCTACACCATGCTCTAAAATAGTAGTCAAACCCGGTGCATCCTGAAAAAGGTCTTTATATTGATTTATTAAGTCAACAAGGGAAGAAGCTTTATCCGGATCCAGATGCTGAAATTTCAAAGAAAGGTTATTAAGGACATCAGAATTATTTGATAAAATATTGGGCCCAATGGTCAATTTTTCATCTACTTCGGTAACCACATCACCTAAAGAAATTGGTTCTACTTCTATCTCTTCACTGTTTCTACTAACATAAGGTTTTAACATATTTATATGGCAATGTTGAGACTTCCTCCTACGCGCAGGAGTCTCAACTAAATAATTTACTTTACTAATTTTCTTTAAAATTCTCCACGAAATTTTAGTCACTTCGTTCCTTCTTCTGAAGGTTGTTCAGCTGTTAAAAGACTGATTGATTCTCTGTTTTGGCTAGCAAGGAATCTTTGCATTGCACTACACTCGGGCTTGGTATCCCCCTTTCGACTACACCAAAAACATGTAATATTTAACCTACACCCCAGAGTGTCACTGCTACCGCTAGTACTTCTATTAGTAAATCTATTACTATCGGAAAAACTACGTGGTATTACACTACTGACCTTACCCTCTACACCAGCGTAGTTATATTCATCTTTGGCCACAAAGCTTGTTTCTTTTGGCTTATTAATTTTTCTCCAATTGTCGGGGGCGACTTTCCTTGCCAAAACTGATCTCCTTCTTCATGGATTCCTGACGATGAGCCAGTGAATATTCCTCAGCCACAATCGCTACTTCTTGAAGAGAATCTATTTTGAGCTCTTCAAGTTGTATTTTAAGATCCTTAGACGCCGTTCGCTTAAACTCTTCAACCAAGATAAGCTTAAGATTATCAAAATTATCTATCTCCTTACTCCCTAGCCAATCCTCAAAAAAATGCTCTTTCTTCCTGGCAAACTCAATAAAAGTCATGTCCAAACCTTTCCTTGAATTACGGAATTTTTGCCGATATCCCTCTGGGACGAGATCATAGGCGTTCAATATAATGGATTTAACAGTATCATAATCAGTGGAAAGTCCATCGCTAAGAGTATTGCATACCCGCTGAACCCTACCTTTCAATTTGCATTGGACTAAAATCGTCCACATATCTCGAGGCCACAAAAGTTTGATAGTGATACGTTCAAGAGACGTGAAAAGTTCAAGCACATCCTCTTCGTTAAAGCAAGGAACTAACTTTATCGCAGTCATCAAATTAAAATTATCTTTATTATTACTACTATCACTATTCAACTTTATCTGAAGCTGTAATGACTCCTCCTTGTGTTTTCTATCCTTAGCTCTCTCCTCTGCTTGCAATTGCAAAGATTTAAATTCCAAATCTCTTATTTTACTTTGTTCCCTCAAGATACCCAACTTTAAATCACCTGCTTTTTCAGCTAGTCCCCGACTAACATTGTCCTGTTTTTTATTGCCACTAAGGATTTCTTCACCATGACTAACCTCCAAAATAGATTCTTTATAAGCTTTAACAGCCTTAACCACCTCCCATAACAAAGAACCCTCCGTGATCTCGGTGGCGAGATTTAAACTAAAGAAGTCTGCAAAGAACCACAAATCATCCCTTTTTAAATCATACAGCTTTCTTTCCCAATCCTCATCGGATAAGAAACGAATTGCCCCCTCCTCAACGTTTTCCTTTGGTGAACCCATGTTACCTACTTTGGTTGGGGGCGAAGGGGGGGGAACCTAATAAGACTTATCTAACTTTTATCTCCTTATTACCCCTCAAGTGCTTAACCACTATATTGCTCGTAATTTATACTGGTAAAAGGTCGCCAAATGTTAAGAACTCCATTGTCCCGAAAAGATAATATAATATAAAAAAGCTGGTTTTTCCACTTTAAAGTTCAAATAACATTTCCAGGCACTTTCTGAGCCTTCCAAAAAAAAAAAAAAAAATTACCCTTACTACGACAGCTTGCAAGCTAAACAGTAAGATTTACCAACAATATAGACAGAATACACTTTATTGAGGGGGGTAATTTAAAATTCAGCGTAAACGCCTAGATTTATTACAATGAATTATTTGTCCACGTCCATGAATTACTGGCTGAGGGCACAAACACATTCACTAACAACTCCCATTCAAACCCACAGTTAGCCTTCACATAAACGATAGTTAGAGGGAAAGTGGCGAGGAAAAGGGAGAAACAAAACAACTTCCGCAATAAGTCAATAATAAGTGGGAGATGAAAGGAAGCGAAAACCTTAACCTAACTACAAAATATTTACGGTAATGTACCATTACATGGATACGTTCCCCACACCAGACAAAAACAAGGCAATAATCTCCACACTGAAGCAGTTTATCAAACGAGTGATGGTTTCGATGGCACTTCGACGTATTGGTCATCCTAGGACACTAATGCTTAACCATAAAGGAATGAGTCTATTCTGGATACAAAGAAGGCACAGAATCAGATGCTTACTCTTCTTCGTGACCGAAAGGCCTCCTGATGGCCCTCAGAAGATCTCGAGTTAACGGCTGTTCGCAGGAAGATTCCGGAGGCGCCACCATAACAATTGACAAGAGCTTAGGATGTGGGCGATAACGATGGTTGCAGTACACCTGAGAGCACGAGAGCACACCTGTAGGTTACTAAGGGGGTCAGATGTGTGCATCCAGCGACACTGATCATCAACAGCAGACAAGCTCACTTGAAGCAGAAGTCCATCCAAATATAGCAGAGCAGTAAAAAAAGACGAGATCTTTTCTACAGGAGAACTGCACACAATCTCCTGTCAATCCAGACGAAAATATGTAAATCGCCTCTTGAACAGTCCAACGTGGCAGGAGGCCAAAGGCCAAACAATGAACCACTTGTACATGAAAATAAAGAGAACTTTTCATGAGCGGAGTACCAATTAACAAATAACCTTCGGTGGGAGAAGCACGACAAAACAAAACTCTATCCAAAAATTCGAGGCTCAAATGAACTAGTGAAACACTGAACAGTAACTAATAAACAAATGTTTACTTTAACGGAGCCACAAGATAAAAACTTATGTAGCTGATATTACAATATATATATATATATATATATATATATATATATATATATATATATATATATATATATATATATATATATATATATATATATATGTATGTGTGTGTGTGTGTGTGTGTATAAGTATATATATGTATATATAATGTATATATGTTATACGTATATATATATATATATATATATATATATATATATATATATATATATATATATATATATATATATATATATATATATATATATATATATATATATATGTATATGTATATGTATATGTATATGTATATGTATATGTATATGTATATGTATATATATATATATGTATATGTATATGTATATATATATATATATATATATGTATATGTATATATATATATATATATATATATATATATATATATATATATATATATATATATATATATATATATATGTATATATATATATATATATATATATATATATATATATATATATATATATATATATATATATATATATATATATAATATACATATGCATATACATTTATATGTATTACAGTATGTGTGTGTGCGCGCGCGCGCGCGTTTATTAAATACTAAAGAACTTTCGGAAAGTTAAAAGAAAAATTGTCCTCGCATAACTGAAAGCAATGTTTGTAAGAAAAAATGTCTTTTAATATTTCCAGTTCAACAAAACCTCTCGGAAAACCTACTTTAGTAAAAGATCAATTTTTTCTCTGGTTCAGAATGTTTAAAATTGTGAGATTGCCTTTCATGTGCATTGGCCCGCATAACGACCCAGTTAAGTTGCCGATCCACCGACAATTGAATTACTACGGTGCCTAAAAAAAAAAGGGTGGGCTGGGGATAACCATGAAAAAAACATTGGGAGGAGAATAATGAATGCGTGCAATAGGCGCCATTTAATCAGCCAACCGAATCCGGTCAGTGGGGCTAAAGTCAATTTTTTACTTTTTAAAATGAATGGCTAAAAGCTCGATTACGTCCTGGTTAATCCCCTTGTTATTTATTTTGTTGCT
>JANJGK010000003.1:62342521-62357521 GCA_039081455.1 Macrobrachium rosenbergii | reverse complement strand
TGCCAACCCTGAATATACAGGGTGTTTCGAAATTAGAGGCCCCCCCCCCCCTCTACAGCATAAACTAGATATTTTGTGTGGCCTCCATCTGCCTGTACCACAGCCTGCATTCTTGAGGGGTATGATTTCAGCAAATCGCAAAAAAGCTGAGACTCAAACTTCATTTCCCTGAGCACTTCGGTCACCTCTTTTCGCAGGTTGTCGAGGCTTGGTATGCCATCATAGTTCACTGTGGGCGCTTCAACACGATCCTTTAAGATACTACCAATGTTTTCACACACATTAAGGTCAGGGGAGCTACCTGGAAATTAACTTGACGAGAAGGAATCGATATCACTGTTTCAAAGCAGCTCCTGTGTCTGAAGAGCCTTGAAACATGGTGCCTTATCATGCAAAAATGTGAGTTCTTCAACAGATAACATGTTTTCAGGATCTTTGAGGAAAGGAAATACTCCACCAGTAAGCACAGTTTCTCTGAAGTTTTGCCATTCCATGACTGTCCTTTTCCTTTGATGATCCACATTAACCATTTGGCTGTGAAACAGAGAAAAATTCCCAAACATTCAGGAAATTTCACAACTTGGCGATAGCGCATGTCATCGCTGATATCACCCAACTTTGCAGCCTAAATGATGTCATTTTTATGATTTGGCTTCCTGACTATGTAAATGAAGAATTCATCTGATGCGGCAATATGGAGAAAGTCAGCTTCATCCCAATCTTTAAGAAATGAACCACAAAACCATGCATGGTCTTCTCTCTGTTGCTGAGTGATGTTGGGCTTGCTGATAACATGAAATGGCTTGATATCAGATTTTTTCAAGTCACGATATACAGCACTATAACTTCTCTTTTTTTCCCTTTTTGTTTCTAGTTCAAGCGCCAATTTACGTAAAGACTTTCTTGGTCTACCCACTGCCCCAGCTATGATGTCTTTTGACTCCTGAGAAAGGACTTCAGGCCTTCCAAGATTCTTACTCTTTTCGCGATGACAGTCATGTGGATTTTTGTTACACTTTCTTTTAACAAAGGATTCATCCCTTTTAATGCATTTAGCTATCCGGGAATGTGAAATGAAGGATGTGCCAGCATCCCTGGCCTCTTTGAAGGTTATAGCCCAGATTCGGTCAATCCATCTGATTTCCTCTGAGTCGTTAGCCATGGCGGTATCTAACTCCGTCACTCAGTCTGAAAATACAAGAAATGTAAAATGATAAATAGCTAAATAGAAACTTAAAATAATGTACTTGGAGATAGGCTATAGCAGAAAACTTCATAACTTTCCATTTGTTCTGTGGAGGGGGGCCTCTAATTTCGAAACGCCCTGTATATATATATATATATATATATATATATATATATATATATATATATATATATATATATATATATATATATATATATATATACACACATAAGTGTGTGTTCTCGTTCGAGTTCGCGCAAAAACACTTAATATTTGGTCTGTGACTGGGGACCTTTTTATCTTGGGACCTTTTTAGCTGACAAAAAAATAAATAAATAAAAAACTGCGACAAAGCGTTACTCAACCCTCGACGTGGTTATAATACAAAATGTAGCGTAACTGTCGCAGCTATTTATTTTTTGCATAGTAGTATCTCTCTCTCTCTCTCTTGTCTCGCCCGAATCGCGTTTTTTATTTTAATCCTAATAATGAATATTCCATTCCCATATCCTGACCCAGTTTCAAGTCCATTGACATTTTAGCTTTGTGTATATACCCGTATATACATAAGATCATTTGTCATACAAGTAAATTACTTTAAGAAAAGAAAGTTGGATGTGAAAGTAATAAAGGTTTTAAAACAATGTTGAAAAATGAATGCAAAAATCAAGTGGCTTAATTTATATTTTAAACAGGTTTAATGTTAGAAGCAACAATTTATACTAACTTGTACGTTGCCATCTAAAATCTGAACCATTAAACGTTTTTATAAACTTTACATAAGTAAAAAAAAATTATACATATGCCAGCAAATTGTTGTATGTTTTTATGTTTTTCTGTTTTGTTTTTTAAGTTTGGGATAAAGCTACACTGACGATGGATAACGGAATGGCTTAAATTTTTAGCTAATGGATTGTATTTTCTTTTTTACAGCCTTGGTACGTTGGTATCTCAGACTCTGGATCCGATCTGCAACGTATATTTGTCAGGCCCTTCATCGACAAATTTTTCATCAAGCTGTCATCGGCCACTAATCATCACTGCGACTAAGGTATTGTCCAGTTGTTGTTGTTTTTTTTTGTTTTTTTTTTTGTTAATATAGTTCTTCACGCTTTGCATTCCACTTCATCATCTTTTCTGAATATGTGTCGCCTTACTACACTTGATCTTCCATGTGTTCCCTTACTAGTGGTCGACATTTTTTGTTTTCCTATTCATGTTTTCTGGTTTTGTTTGAAGCATTTTTCCATATATCTTGATTATATATTAGTGACTGGTTATTGCCTAATCATTCTTATCATGGAGACTATGAACAACAGTAGTGATACTGTATCTCCTTGAAAGTTATCTTGTGATGTTTACCTATGCCAGTGTGGTTACTGACGTCAGGGCTGTCTTCCAGTGCTACACCATGTTGGAGAGTCATGTTACTAAGCTATCACCAGCTTCTTATCTCATCTAGCACGAGTGAGGGACTATACTGAAGATCTTCCTGTAGTCAGTCCATGCCATACTTATGTTCAACTTCCATTCCCTTACAATTCTTCAAGACCATCTTATCCACTAGGAGGTGGTTTAGATCCCACTACATTTACTATGGCATCATTTTTGCTGCTTAGGTATGGTGTTTGTTTGCTTCTGGTAGCTATACAGTTCCTCGCGCATGATTCCTGTTAGTGTCTCCATTTGACTGGCAGGCATATGTTAGGTCAGGAGTTACTAACTACAGCGCCCTTTTCTTGGTCATTTTGTACTAGTGATGTTCTGTCTTTTGTCATCCAGTTTCCTACATCTTTTTACTGCACATATTCTTTTAGCTTCTGGGTAATTTCTTCATCCATGGACTTGAAGTCCTTTAGCCAATATTCCTACATGCCATCCGGTCTTGGGCTTTCCAGTTTGGCACTTTTCTTGATTTCTTTCTTTGCTGGTCGTGATGCTAACATCACGTTGTTTAAGTCTTCCTCCTTTCTATTATTATTATTATTATTATTATTATTATTATTATTATTATTATTATTATTATTGTTATTATTATTATTATTATTATTATTATTATTATTATTATTATTATTATTATTATTATTATTATTATTATTATTATTATTAGCAGAAACCAAGATACAGCCCCGGTAAGAAAAGTAAAATAATACTAGGCCAAAGGCCCGAATAGGGGAAAAGCAATAGTTTTGAAGAATTAACTATATAAAGAAATAAAAAGAATTAAAATAAAACAAGCAAACTCGGAAATGAGGCTCACGTAAGCCTGCTGCAAATTTTGTGCAATTCCAGTTTCTGCTTTAATTTTTTGGCAATATAGAAATATTTTGACTTTGTTTGTGTATCGTTGAGTTTACACAGGTTTGTTGTTCTTCCAGTTTTGAATTTTTTCTTTTTTGCTTTACTGTACGATGTTCCTATTACTATTTTGTTGCCAAGTCACAATAACATTAATTCGTTTTCATTTGTTATTCAATTTGTTAACCGTAAAATACAGATTGAATCCTACTTTATTCTTTATGGTTGCATAACATTATTAACGCTTTGCTTACGTGATATTTTCGATTTCTGTCATGTATGAAGGATAAGTCATATTTAAGGGAGCCTAGAAGTTTTTTAAATGTTCTCACAGACTCACAGACGCGCACCCACAGCCACACCCAGAATTCCAGTGTGAGAATTCTATAAAATAAAGTAGTAAAGAGTAAGCTAATGATTCGTGAGGCTTCAAACTTGAATCCTAAACAGATAGTACTTTTCATTTTAGTCGAGTTTGTATTTGGCATTCAAAGAACTCGGCAAATGAATAACGACGAAAGATTATTCAAGAAATGGGCGGGAACTACATTGCCAAAAGAAACAGAATAATAGCACTGAAGTTGATGAATGTTAAGTGCCAGGAGCATGTGTAGGAAATATGGTAACAGTAATATTCAAACATGGCGTGGTTTTGTTTTCGTTTCTCTTTTCTTTTTTTATTTTATTTTTTTTTTATCTGTCCGAAGTGTTCAAGAACATAGCGGACATAAACGCCCATGCTTTAGAGAGCCGCTGTAACTTAATGCAGAGTTAGTTTTGTTCTCTTGTAAATTCTGGTCTGTAGGTTTACTTGTTTGCTAACATTATACTTAGGGAGACTGTAATACAAAATAGTCAAGATTGAAAATCTAGGCTATAAAAATATTGTTTTTGCAAAAGCTAAAGCTAGGAAAATGTATTTATATGATGAAAATGAAAAATATAAATCAGTAAGTTTATTTAACAGCTGTACAAGTAAAAGAAAAAAAACTAGATACAATATATGAGAATTAAACGGACAGCTGGAATTAGAAAATGCAAGACAAAGAAAGGACATATGAAACATTAAAACTATTTTGCGAGCATAGAACATCAGCAAAGTTTGTGCAACTAAAATATATAAATCGGTAATCTTATTTTATGAAAGATGATACCTAAAAGGGGTTAGTGGCAAAAAAAAAAAAAAAAAAAAAAAAATTTAAATGATAATCATTAACCTGCTGTAGACAACAGAAAAAGCAATCAGCAATTTTGTGTGGACAAAGGGACTTGAAAATGAAATCCAGAAATAATAAACAAAACAATAAAAAATAGTGGGCGCATGAAATTACTACAAAATGGGTAGATAGAAAGTCTCCATGAATAAGAGTAATATAAACAATTTATACGAAAGCAGTATTAATCAAAGTCCTTGCTATGTAACGAATGGGCCTAAAAACTGAGATAAAAAAAAAGGACTGTGAAGAAGTACAGAAAAAATCTTTCAAAAAATAAATGAAAGAATTGGAGAAACTGGAAAAAAAGGGTAAAAATAAATGTGTGGGAGGGGAGCAGTTAATTTCCTGCTTAGGCCTCCCGTAACCAACAAAGGTTATTGGACAGCGTCCCGAAGTCATTAACAAAGGACGTTTTGAAAAATGAATTGATCAGGTTGCGTGTTACTGACGTTTCTTTTGAAGACCTTTAATTGTGAACGGGGAAATGCTTGAATGGTTTGGCTCGGGTTTTATCCCCAGCCCCTTTTCTTTTTCGAACGGTATTTTTTCATTTTCACATTTTTATTTTTATGATAATGATACGAAAAGCTTTGCAATGGTTAATTCATTGGTATTGTTTTATTTACTACTTGTTTTTAACTTTTATTTTTATTTCCGTTTTTATAAATTTATTATTCTTGACTATTTTTATTTAATTTTTAGAAATTAGAGTTGAGAATTTTATAATGATTCTTGTGTAGTGTTGATGAATTGCTGAGTGAAATTGTTTAGATGGTTTTATTTAAGTACCACTGGTTTATAATTTAAACATTTATATAGTTTTTATTGATTTCTTCGACCGTAAAGTTGGTTATTTTTGAGCTATTTTTTAATTTTTTACTTGATTTTTTTTATTTTCCTACTTTCACTTTTTGTTTTTTGCTATTTTCTTTATGAAAATGCTTGGTTGGTTTTTTCAGGGTTAGTTAGTTAATATTCGGAATTTTTCTCTTCCTTTTAAAATTGGAAAAGTAAATGAGTTTAATTTTTAAAAGAGCTTTTTGGTTGACTTGGTGTAGGTATTAATGGTTTAAATTTAGTGATTGCTTTTTAACAAATCTTCGTCATTTCCCATTTTTTTAGGATTAAGCATTTGCGTTTCTGCAGGCTATAAAGAAAACGTTGATTTAAGTTTACTGCATATTTTACAGAAGTTTGGTTTACATTAAGTTTTCAATTTCCATTTAATGATTTATATTGGGATTCCAATAGTTTTTTACATACATAAATTGATTAACTGGGATGGAAAAATGCTTGAATGGTTCATTGCTGGTTTTATTTTTATTTTTATTTTTGTAATGCATTTAAAATATTTTATGTATTTGTTTTTAAAAGATTCACGTGGATTTCAGGTTTCATGATATTTTTTTTTAGTTCTGAAGGGAAAGTGTTTGGCACATGTGAGTTGGTGTGAAGTAAAAAAAAAATTCTTATAACGCTTAGTTAATACTGGTGGTTAATACTGGTATTTTTTGGAGTATATTAATAGCCTTGGGAAAATGTTTCTAGTGGGCGCGGATTAGGCTGACACTAAAGAACGTTTTATATGTGTAAGAACCGTTTTCTAATTGAACGTTAGATATGTATTTTTTAGATGTGTAAAATGTATTCGTTTCATTGTACCATATCTTTTCATTTAGTTATTCAGTTTTTTGCAGAAGGATAATGCCGTAGGAAATAAAAAAAAATTATATAGGCACTATACCACACATCATTTATGATGCGGATAACTAAAATCTCTAACACTTCATATTTTAATGTTTTTTACATACTCAGACAGTTCTTGTGAATGGGTTTGTCCAATTTTCTTCAGATATAAAATGTCATTATGAAAGTTTAATAGAAGTACTAGCTCGGTAAGTAGTTGGTACTGATTTTTATATGTACTCCTATTTTCTTGTTAATAATGTGATTGACACTGGCAATAATCATATTACTAGCATTAATGATATTCCTGGTACATTATTTATTACGACTACCAATATCACTTTTACCAGAACAAGCATTATCCTAATTTTATTTATGCAGTGAAGAATTGTAATAACGAATTTGTTTTGGAGAGAAAACTCTAGTTCGTTAATGATTAAACTTCAAATTGACACCGACATGACCGCATTTTAATTAAAATAATGACGGACCGAAAACACCTGCTTTTTCATCCAAGCTAATGAAGGGAAAATATGAGTACCGCTCGTTTTTCGAATAATGATTTAGCCAAAGATGAACTTTATATGTTTCATCAGTATAGAAGAGATATGTATTTGCGATTATTTTATTTTTAATTTTTATGATTCCGCTGCCATTTACTGTCATTGTAAAGATTCACATTTGTAAGTTTATTCGATATGTGTTTTTTTAGATGTGTAAAATGTAATAGTGTCATTGTACCATATCTTCTTATTTATTTATTCAGTTTTTTTCCAGAAGGATAATGCCGTAGGAAATAAAAAAAAATATATATAGGCACTCTACCACACATCTTAGCCAAAGATGAACTTTATATGTTTCATCAGTATAGAAGATTATTATTTTATTTTTTTATATTTTTTATGATTCTGCTGTTATTTACTGTCAATATAAATATTCGCATTTGTAAATTTATATCGATTTTTCATTATTTTGCATCTCTGCTTAACGGCTTTTGCATAGTACTCGTATTTGATGTTTTATGCTTTCATTGTCTTCATCTACCTTTATTTAGCGTCATCACCGAAAATACCGATTTGTGTGTTGTTAATCTATTTTTTTTATTTTACTGTGCATCTACTTATTTCCAGAAAAAAAAACATTTACGCGTTTATACTGTTTTATTACCTTTCTGTAACTGTTTACACTGTTTAATGCACTGCAAAAATAAGGATTTGTGGTTTCATTCTCTCTTTATACGCCGTCATTTTTACGACGCTTTTTGTTTATTTTGTGAAGTTTAGCACACCTACTCTGCAATTTAAGACTCGCCTAAAATAGAACTCGCGTGTTCGCTCATTCTACTGTCTCATTTGGTCATCCCATCGAAAACATTCATCATTCCATAGTCAGTTTGAACACTCATCGCATTGCCTTGATATTTCATTAGACTGTTTGCCTAAAACCCATCTACTGGTATCACAAAATAATTGTCTGTGTTGAGATACGTTAGTGTATTATCCCTATTCTCCCCCACTGCACACACATTATATATATATATATATATATATATATATATATATATATATATATATATATATATATATATATATATATATATATATATATATATATAAAAGAGAGAGAGGATCTGCTGTTCACATTTTACTAGTACGTAAGTAATTGTAATGGCCACAGTGCCTTCTCAGCTTGTCGAATTCTTCACACTTTTGTGATACGCTTGTCACGACAAAACCTTAGATCCAAATGCAAGAAATATGAAGTAATTCTGAAGTCCGGTAGTGGGAATCGAACCTGCATCCCGAGTAAACAGAATGAGATCACGTTGATACCTGACCACGAGAAGGTTAAAAGTCTATTGCCCCTCATACATACACATACATGTGGAATTCAGATATATATATATATATATATATATATATATATATATATATATATATATATATATATATATATATATATATATATATATATATATATATATATATATTCCACATATACTTGTGGAATTCAGATATACGAGTATCTATTAGAGCTGGAATAGACCCATCCTCACCATCGTAGCCAAGTGGCCAATCGTTTTTATTTCTTGTTATTATGCTGCAATATGTATATAAAATGTACTGGTCACTTTTTACCAGATCCGTATGCAATTGTAATTGCCATAATGCCCTGAAAAGCCGTCGTTCCCAACCATTTGGTGGCTCGAGTCCCCTTGGTGACTTATTGCTTATAAATTCGCCTTCGGTGTACGTCATTCCGAGGTTGAGTGAATTTTATATTAAACGACATTTATTAATGTTTATGAATATGAAAAATGTCAATGTGTATGTGACAAAAGTTGAAGGAAAAGAGAGCTGAAGCCTTAGAAAGGGCTCGTTAGATTACGTGAAAGAAATGCTGAGAAGTAAATGAGGAACTGAATGTAAGTTGTGTGGCCGCGATTTTGATAAACCTTTTGTCTTGAAGGGCACTGCCGCATTTACTCTTTACCTGCTGATTCGTTGATGAAAACTTTGGCCATCAAGACAAAAGGTTTATCAAAATCACGGCCACCCAACTTACATTCAATCCCTTATTTATTTCTCAGCATTTCTTCCACGAAATTTATCGAGCCCTTCTTAAGGCCTCAGCTCTCTTTTCCCTCTAACACTTCAAATTCATGCACGTATCGTCCTTCATGCTTTCTTCATGATTCGACCATCGAAAATACTTTGATCCAGTATTTCATCTGCTGTAATCTTTTTACCATTTATTTCACACACCTTATTTCTCAGTTTTCCAGTACCTTTAAAGTCCCATATACCACTCAGACTCCGCCTCTTTACAGCTTTTTTTTTTTTATTCATATTCAACTTTAACACTTCACGTTCATATTAAAGATGGCTCAACTTTCCCTTGATACTAAACAACCTTGGCTTCCATAAATGCTCAGGCTGTCCCCAACTTTTCCCGCACGTCCTTCTGCTAGCCTTACTTCATCTATTCTGTGTCTCGACATCTCCCATCTTACCATCATTCATCTCTTAAACATAACATCTTTACGAATCAACCACTTCCATTCTTCCTCCTTCCACATTAACGATCATTTTCCCATCTTTCTTTACCTATATAGATATACTGTTGCTCATATTTACTTTCGGCTTTCTGCACTACCGAACACTTTCAGATTCGTTTGTTAATTTGTAGTTTCTCTTCACCGGATCCAGTCGGTACCGTGATATCTGGTAACATCAACCATCCAACTTTCCGTTCACAACTCATGGTCTATTTCGCAACAGCAAATACGGTTAATGCCCTTTTTCTAAAATATACTTACTTCACAGCTAATTTCCCTTTTCTAAACGTATCGCCTCTACTCTATACATAAAAATATTAAAGCGCCATTGCAACACAACACATCCTTTGGTCAGACACATTTTTGCACCAAGCTATTCACTCCCCCATCTACATATTCTCAGATGTGCTTCGCTTCCAGCATAAAAACTTTTAATCCCTTTTAACAACGGATTACCTAAACTTACCTGCTCTGCACAACCATCATTGAATCTATCGATTTTATGATGAACTTTGATCGTGGTTTAAATATGCCATGTACATACATCTTTTTGCTGTTTACTTTCAGACTTCTCACATAACAGTTTCGTAGAAATAAACATCATCCACGAACCTCCTTCTTCGTGCAGACTCGGTAAACTTTCTTAATTTTCTGATTAATCTTGATAACTGGGTGGTTTAAGGCGCGTCACTGATCGTCGTTGGTTCTCATGTCAGCGGTTCGAGCCCGTGAGATGACGAACCACTTATCAATTATAATTCCCCTTTGGTATATATATATGTATGTATATATATATATATATATATATATATATATATATATATATATATATATATATATATATATAATGTAGAATCTACTGGTCACTTTTTACCAGATACATATATTATTTCCGAGGTAGATCGAATTGGATAATAAACGAAATTTGTAGCTTAATGTTTGTGTGTGTGTGTGTGTATATATATATATATATATATATATATATATATATATATATATATATATATATATATATATATATATATATATATATATGCAGAGAGAGAGAGAGAGAGAGAGAGAGAGAGGATCGTGCTTAGAATAGAATACTATTGGAGTATAAAAGTAAGACTCGGTAAAATAAAAAAATTTGTCGAGCTAAACTGAAACTTTACGATATTATGCGATTTTTTTAGGTTTGCTAAATTCAAAAAGTTCAGATAGTGGAAACAACGATACGAAGAGCAATGGCAACAGAGCAATTTACCAGGACTTTGTCCTGTAATGGGAAATGTCAAAGTTAGTCCTACTGACCTCGTTCGGAATAAGTGTGAACTACGATTATTGCCCAAAAGCGCGTTATTCATGCACGGCTGAGCCTCCCGCCATTTTAATATCTATTCTTTTTTCGCTTTTCCAATGGACCGTGACAGCCGTTTCAGCATCCATTCGCCGAAGTTAGTGCTGTCCAAAACTACCTTGCTTATGGCTCGACTGTGCGATGCTTTGAGCGACTGCGGGAGGAACTAAAAGGGTTTTTGTTTTGTGGTGCTGCGTTGAGGAGGAAAGTTTTGCGGCTTTGTTTGGGTCCGGTAGGTCTGATGAAGGAGAATGCTGAATGCAGCCGCTGTTAATTTCAGTCTCCGAGGGAGAGTGCTCTCTGCCTGAATGCCGAAGGGTCATGGTCCAGTGAGATACACAGAGTTTATTTGGCTTAATACCGTATGATTTAACACATTTACGCACACATAGGCGTTCATTTGTGGGTGTGTATGTATGTTGGAGTATGAAAAAAAGGCTTGTGGATATCACGTTATTTTTAATATAAGCATTGACGTTACAAAAGAGTTGGTCATTGATGTGCAACAGTTTTTATCTATGTATGTTGTGACAATAGAAATGAGAGAAAAAATTTTTGTCATCTTCAGTGATCTCTCACCTGGTGCAAATAGGCAGTAAGAAGCAAAATAACTGTACACTTAATTTTGAATTTAACTAGTGAAAAGAGATATTAATGAACCTATATGCCTTTATAATTTCTGAGTTACCAAATTCAAAATTTACGGAATGCTAATGAAATTTTGGAAAAAATAAATAATGTCAAGAGCAGATGGTAGAATTAAAGTTTCGATGGTTGTAATTAGGGTGCAAGGTCGTGTAAATGACAAAAATGCAGAGGGGAAACGTTGCAGACGACCCAATAGAATTATAAGGGAGTCAACCCTATGTGATTAACATCTAATATGACATTAGAAAATTACCAATAAAACAATGGTAACCGTATTTCTAGAGTAATTAATGATGCGTTGAAACAAGCTAAATTTATACAAAATGTCATCTACAGTAACTACCCTTCTTATGATTATTGTTTCGATTCTGTATGGCATTTTAGAAATATATGGAGCCCTCGTTATAGTACGGTCACTGACAATTTATGCTTGTTTGTGATAACAGGATAATGTTTATTATTATGATAACTGTTAATG
Organism: Macrobrachium rosenbergii; assembly: GCA_039081455.1. NCBI lineage: Eukaryota > Metazoa > Arthropoda > Malacostraca > Decapoda > Palaemonidae > Macrobrachium > Macrobrachium rosenbergii. Next base: position 62,345,611 of record JANJGK010000003.1, on the reverse strand, counting down.
ATCATTATTAGCTCGTGTTCCGGCCCAAACTATTATTATAACGCCAATTTTAGCTTCCCCTTGAAAGTGGTAGATGAGATTTTTACAAAAATAGCCGATGCTTCAAGAAAAAATTTCGATACATGTACATACTTTTGCATATATATACAGATATACATGTGTGTATATATATAAATGTTATATATATATATCTATCTATCTATATATATATATATATATATATATATATATATATATATATATATATATATATATATATATATATATATATGAATAAAAAGGAAAGTACGATACAACATTAAATATGAGCTTATACACATGACATTCATGTAAGATATTTTTTTGGGACCTTTAAATTATCACAACCATGTGTAATGGTGGTAATAAGCCCAAAAAAACAAATTATCCTCAATGTAGTAGTTGAATCTTTGGTGCCATCAAGAATATTCTGTATCCTTTACATAAACGACGAATTAGAAAAAAAAAGATGCTATACACCCCACAATAAATCCAACCCAATAAATTATTTTAATTTTTGGTGCCTTCCCAAAACAAATAAATTAATATCCGGTGTTTTCACAAAGCGTGCTTCCTAAATTTAACAAATAAACGACAATTAACCGAAACAGCCGGCCTTTTCGGGCCACAGTGAGATAAATCGTACGTAATAAAGGTACTGGATTTCCCCTGTTTCTAGACAGCTAAATTCCTAAAAGTAATAAAGGATTAAAGGCGGTGTCACTGAGAGCAAAATTCTCAAAATAAAGCCGATAAGAAAATTACTGGTTCAGTGTTTTCAGTGAACACAAATCCGAATAAATGACTGACTAACCTTGGGAAAAAAATCCTGCCTAGTAAGTTCAATGAATTTTTTTTGTTTTGTTCTCACAAAAAGCGAGTCCCAATCTAACGAGTAAACGACGAATTGATCGACAAGAAACCAAAGAAAAAATCTCACAACAACAACTCCGACAAACAAGAATTTGCTCGACGTAGACAGCCTGAGCCGGTCTCGCGCAAACTCCCAATTCGGAAATCTTTTTCACCCGTGTAACAAAGGGTCGTTCTCTCTCTCTCTCTCCCTCTCTCTGTCTCCCCCTCCCCCTTTTTTCTAATAGAACAAAGGCCAGCGAAGAATGTCGGTAAAAGTGAACAGTGAACCATGAACAATCTCGCCCAGATAGTTATTCACTTTTAGCCTATACAAGCTGAATGATGGAAGCAATTAAGGGTACATGGCAACCGCACGAGCGATAGTCGAACGGGGCTTTGCCCCTGTTATTTCCGGCTTTACAATTTTTTGGAGCTTTCTTTTTTTATATATGTACATATTTTTTTTAAGTATTGGTACACTGTTGAGTCTCACTCACTCTCCCAAACGAGCTAACTGTGTGGCGCATATTAACATAGCGGTTAAGTGACGTTTAAGCCTTTGGTAAACGCGAGCTAATAATGTCTCTCTTGCTCTCTCTTTCTGCTTATGGTACTAATCAGAAGTTAACAAACCTGTGAGACTAGGTATATACTGTATAATGTGCCAAGGTACTTATCTGTTTACCTATCTATTCGTCAGCTGTTGAACTTTTATTATGGTTTATTTTCATGCATCTTTTTACTAACATGACCGTTAGGCTTTGGTAAATAATAATTCAAAATATTACTATCCATTAATCTATCTATCTCGGAACATTGTTGGTTTGTTTTTGTATTAGTTCCTCGTTGGCCGAGTCGGTAGAGTTCTCGGTAGCACTCTGCTAGGCCGGAGTTCGAGTCTCCGGCCGGCCAATGAAGAATTAGAGGAATTTATTTCTGGTGATAGAAATTCATTTCTCGGTATAATGTGGTTCGGATTCCACAATAAGCTGTAGGTCTCGTTGCTAGGTAACCAATTGGTTCTTAGCCACGCAAAATAAGTCTAATCCTTCGGGCCAGCCCTAGGTCAGCTGTTAATGAGCTCAGTGGTCTGGTTAAACTAAGGTTTACTTAACTTTTTTTTTATATTGTGCTTTCCTTGGATTTTATAGGAAATGAAAGTTTTAATTTTTTATTCATTTCGATCATCATTCTGCTGATGGTGATCTACCTTTGTTGCTTGTTAAAAAATTCTGTCAAATAAAAAAAATATCTTTTTCTATTTTTTCTCTATTCCAGCTTATCCTATTTCTTTTCCTTTGTGGCTCACTCGGCTTTCAGAGGAGGAATGTATGGTATGCTTGGCTGCATGTGTAAATAAATTTTTTTTTCACTGGGCCATTCCGAATGTTGTTTCCAAAAGATCTAAAAAATGTGTTTGTTTATATACGGAAAAGATTAAAAAAGGCAAAGTTGTATAAAACAATAGCGTTACCAAGGATGGGAAAAAGAAACGGGGTCCTTGAAATAGTTTTAAGTGGAATGGATTCACGGTTGTATTTTAATAATCCATATCTTACAGCTGTGTTGATGATGGAACGTGAACTTTAGATTGACTAAAGCTTTCATTTTTGATCAGATGACATGACTGGGAAAACTGTAACTTTTTAATTTTAAAAAAGGTAGTCTTCATTGCCTTGAAGCTCTGTACTTATCAGGCTAAGATCTTAAGAATTTTGTTTACAATGACAAAAGTTTACTTTTCCGTATAGTACACTTATCCCTTTATTTATGCAATACATAAATAAAAATTCAGTGGGTTTTTTTATGGCTTTTTATCTTTCACTTTTTAATCTGATAGTATTACAAATCAAGCAATATGTAATGTTGGTCTTAACGTTGGTCTTAAAGCCCCATTAAAAAAAAAAAATGCAAGATGAAATAGTCAACAGAGTACTCGAATACTGTTTTTTTTTTTTTTTTTTTATTAATGGCCATTATTTTGATGATATGGCTGCTGAAACATTTAAAGTCTGGAGGAATTGTCTAATTGCTTTACTGACCCCCTTTTAATACTCATCGGAGAGCATTGCATTCAAATGATCAAATGCTTTAGAGGCTCAGGGCGCAACTTTTTATAAGAGAAGCTCTTTCGTCCTTCATTGTGTGCATCTGTTATTAGCGAGGAATAAAAATTGCTATGATTACGAATTTTATCTTTAATCTGATTCATTTGTT
>JANJGK010000003.1:62330021-62337521 GCA_039081455.1 Macrobrachium rosenbergii | reverse complement strand
TGCTAAGTTGACTGGTGGTGATGTCATTGCACAGGAGTTTAAGTATCACCATGCCTGTCTTTGTGCCCTCTTCAACAGAAAAAGGTCCTACCTGAGGAGCCTTGAGAAAGACCAAGGTAGCACTGAGTCAGAATCAGATGTGTATCCACTAGTTCTGTCAGAACTGATGACATACATTGTTGAAAACAACCTTTGTTCAGATGATCCAGTCACATTTCGGCTGGCAGGTATTTGCCACCTCTACCAACAACGTCTGGAACAATTAGGTGTAGAGTCACCAAGTGTAAATTCCACGAGACTCAAAGACAAACTTCTGGCAGAAATTCCAGAACTTGAGGCTCATAAATCTGGCAGAGATGTATTACTTGCATTTCAAAAGGATGTGGGAAAAGCACTTGCTCAATCATCTGATCTTTCAGAGGCAGTTATCATTGCTAAAGCAGCAAATATTCTCAGAAAGTCTATACTTGATCATCAGTCACGGTTTGATGGCACATTTTCTGAGGCTTGTGTACGAAATTCTGTGCCTCCTCTCCTGCTCCAGTTTGTAGGGATGGTTGAGCATGGGGCTGACATCAAGTCACAGTTACGATTTGGAGCATCAAAGTCAGACCAGGCCATTGCACAGCTCATGCAGTTCAACTGCTACTCCCGATACAAAGAGGGAGCAACAACTCATAGACACTCCAAAGACAGAGAAACACCATTCCCAGTCTACATGGGACTCTCAGTCTATGCCAAAACCAGGAAGAGAAACCTGGTTGAAATGCTACATCAGTATGGCCTCAGTATCTCTTATGACAGAGTACTGGAGGTCTCTGCACAGTTAGGAGATGCCACAGTTAGCAAATATGTGGAGGAGGGTGTGGTCTGTCCCCCAGTACTGCAAAAAGGGTTGTTCACCACTGCAGTGATGGACAACATCGACCACAACCCATCTGCAACTACTGCCACTACCTCCTTCCATGGAACTAGCATCTCCATATTTCAGCACCCCACCAAGGAGAACACTGGACAGGAAAGACAGCAACTAAAGTTTGCACCTGAGAAAGTGAGGTCGGTGCCTGAATTGCCGGACACATTCACAAACATCTCACCAGCTTCCTTTCAAACAAAGAACCCTGTGCCACCAAACACTGCAATACCAAAGCCACCCACAGATATCTTGGGGCCACAGCTTGCACTGGAGTATCAGTGGCTAGACAAGGTCATAGTCACCCAGGAAATAGATGATGCAGTGAATCTGACGTGGTCAGCTCATCACGCTTCAATGAAGAGAAGCCCAGAATTTGAAGTAACCATAACTTCATTGCTTCCTCTCCTGCGTGATCAGGCTCATTCTGTTGCTACGATCAAACACGTGATGCAGAAAGTGCAGGATGTCACTGATTTTCTGAACCCTGGCCAGATACCCATAATCACAGCTGATCAGCCAATCTATGCCGTAGCAAAGCAGGTGCAGTGGCAGTGGCCTGATCAGTATGGCGAAGACAAGTATCTGGTAATGTTTGGTGGTCTGCACATTGAGATGGCAGCAATGACATCTCTTGGTACTCTTCTTCATGGCAGTGGTTGGACAGGAGCTCTGGTGGAGGCAGGAGTTGCTTCATCTGGAACTGCAGAATCCTTCCTGTCAGCTGCAAGTGTAACCAGGACACGGCAGATGCACCAGGTTACAGCCTCTAGTTTGTACAAACTCCTGAGGACAGCATACACTGACTACTGTGCTGAGAAAGCAAACAACAATGAGCAGGCATTAGAGTTTGAGGAGTGGTGTGACCTTCGAAGACAGCAGAGTCCACAGTTCCACTTCTGGCACATGGTGTTGTCTATGGAACTTGTGATATTCCTACTGATCAGGTCCTTCCGTGAGGCCAATTTTGTCCTCTACTGCCAGGCATTGCATGAGCTGATACCCTACTTCTTTTCCAACAATAATACAAACTATGCTCGTTGGCTGCCTATTCACCTCAGGGACATACTTACCCTAGAGAGTTCACACCCAGAGTTGCACAAGGAGTTCAAGGCTGGCAACTTTGTTGTGCACAAGACCAGTCGCCAGTTCTCAGCAATGGCTCTTGACCAAGCTCATGAGCAGACCAATGCCTTTATAAAGGCTGATGGCGGAGCCATTGGGCTGACTGAAGATCCGTCAGCACTCAGAAGATGGATGGTGGCTGGCCCAGAGATCATCCGCTTGGTGTCTGCATACGAAACAGAGGTTCAAAGTAAGGAGTCTAATGAGCAGACAACACACCATGAACAAACACCTCATGCGCAGAAGACATTCTTGGAGAGAGTCAGCAAGCTGTCATTGGCTTTGCAACACTTGGGAAGTCCTTTTCAGGAAGAGAGCCAGGATCTGTATTCCATTGACAACAAAGACATTGCCCACCCCAGCTCAGCAGAACTTCTACAGACACACCTTGACAGAGGCCGCACTAAATTTCAGAAGTTTTCAGACTCTTTGGCAAACAATGCAGTCTCCTTCTATGAGCCGATAAAGAAGAACAGAACTGACTTCTTCAGGCAAGAAGCTGCTCCTGTAGAACAGTCAAAGCAGAAACTTCTGAAGGAGGATTGCCAGCTTTTCTCAAAGCTATTTATATCCTGTCAGAGCCGTGAATGTGATCTGCAGGAATTCTTCCAGCACGAGAATCAAACATTCCCAGCTTCCCTTAGTGAGGGTGGTAGGCTGTACACATGTCAGAAGTCTCAGCTGACCTCGGTCCTGGAGAGTCATGTTACACTAGAAGACAAAGAACCAAAGACTGATGTCCTCATTGTAGATGGATCAGCTTTGGTCCATGCCTTGCCACCAAAGAAAGGAAAGACCTTTGAGGGCTATGCACTTTGTGACTTCTTGCCTGTGATACAATCCTATAGCAGCAAGTACACATCATCACATCTTGTATTTGATGTATACAATACATCCAGCCTCAAAGCTGAGACCAGACTCCAACGTGGTCAAGGAGGAAGGCGCAAGGTGACAGACAAGAACACAATTCCATCCAACTGGCGCAATTTCCTAAGACACGATGCCAACAAGACAGAGTTGTTCCAGTTCCTGGCAGACAAAGTTGCCCAGATGTCTGCCACAAATGTTGTCATTGCCACGAAAGGGTCTGCTGTCCTCAGCACTCATGAGGCTAGTCTTCAGGGACTGGAAAAGTGCTCTCATGAGGAAGCTGACACCCGCATCTTTCTCCATGCCAAATATGCCACAGAACATGGAGCCAAGACCATCACGGTTAAAGCAAATGACACAGATGTTCTTGTCGTTGCAGTCAGTGCTTTCTCCACTCTCCACAATCTAGGGCTAGAGAAGCTATGGGTGGCATTTGGCCAAGGCCAGAGCCTGCGCTGGATTGCTGTGCATGACCTGTGCAACTCTCTGGGCCAGGAGAAGGTGAATGGCATGCTCTTCTTCCATGCGTTCACAGGCTGTGATACAGTGTCAGCCTTCCGGAGCAAGGGCAAGAAGACCGCCTGGCAGACATGGAACATCTTTCCAGAGGCCTCCACTGTGTTCTCCAAACTGAGTCACTACCCTCTCAGAGTGGAAGAGAGTGACCTGAAGGTCCTGGAGAGGTTTGTCATACTTATGTATGAAAGATCCAGCACTGCTGGCACTGTGGATGAGGCTAGACTTGATATGTTTGCCAGAAAACAAAGGGCATATGAGGCCATTCCACCAACCAGGGGAGCTCTCCTCCAACACACCAAGCGTGCTGCGTACCAGGCTGGTTGTGTGTGGGGGCAGGCCACCCAGTGTCAGCCACAGCCAGAGAACCCTGCTGAGTGGGGATGGCAAAAGTCTGGTGAAGCATGGCAAGTCCTCTGGACAACCAACTCGCCCTTAGCCAAGAGTTGCCAACAGCTTACCAAATGTGGATGCAAAGCAGGCTGTCGGGAAAGGTGCAAGTGCTACAAGCTGGGTCTTCCCTGCACAGCTCTGTGCACTTGCAAATGTGAAGTCTAGATAAATATTGCCCTCTCTTCAGTAGATAATCTAGCTTGAGCATCCAACGTGTCATGCTATGCCTACCTTCTTATCCTCGAATTTTTCAAAGGTGTAGGTTGAGAGACCTATACATAGATTGGTTGCGTTTAGTCCGTATTTCTCTTCTTTTCTTTTTATGGTTACAGTCTTAGACACAATGTTGTATGTGACCATACCATTACTATTTCAGTTGAAAATAGCATATTAGTTAAACTGTCTGATCACATGAATATACCATTAAATAAAAACAGTTGGTCTCTATGTCTGCTAGCGCTGTGGATAGAAAAAAAAACTTTTATGGCAACCATTTTGTACGCCATCTTGGTTACAATTCATTTAGTAAGGGTTTTCAATAAAATGTGTGGTATGGAACATTTTTATAACCTAAAAGTCGTGGTTTAAAAAAAAAAAACTGGCATATTCCATCCAATAGATGCTCCCAAACCAGTGAATCTCAACATAGATGGCGGCCATTTTGAGAAATAGCCGCCATCTTGGATTTTCAGGTGGCCAGCGCCCTTTTCTAAGAGAGCGTAGTCTTAGGAATGTTTGTGCCAAATTTCATGCTTGTTTCACTATCTGAACGATTTTTACAGCAATCTGCTGCACTTCATTTCCAACTGCCATCACTATCGCTGTTTTATCTCCTTTATATGTGTGAACTTTGGAGACATAGGCCTACGACTATTATAAGTTGAACTATTAGTCTTATTAACATAAACAAATACGACTTTTGTAAAGATTTGCTTGCACATTATTATTAACCAAATTTTTGAATGACTAATCCTATGTATATTGTGAACTAGTGACACTTAATGTAAAATATACTGAACTAGATTAACAGATTTCATGTCTATTTTTGCAATACATCGAATATAATCGCACACACACACACACACACACACACGCACACACACACACACACACACACATATATATATATATATATATATATATATATATATATATATATATATATATATATATATATATATATATATATATAATATGCCGTTATCATGTGTAATTTCTCATTTCTTTCATTGCTGCTTAGGCGTATCATTTTGATGCCTCTTACGAAGTTAACTGAATATATAACGCCAATGTTTGTATTTCTTATTATCTAAGTTTCTAAAGAATTAAAATTAGCAAGAAGTTCAACATCAATTTAGTTAATGCTAAATGCCAGCAGTGAAGAAGACTACACCATGCTCATCAGTGGAGAATGTCTCCTCCTCATCGCAAAAGATGACTCTTACAGAAATCATCGGCCACTGGATTATATTATAACGCAAACCTTAGCCTCTATTCTTTGTGTTTCGCTGATATGAAGTGTTTCTTGGCAGGAGTATCATGAAATAATATCTTGGTTTCATGTATCCTGTTACGGATGGTTTGAGCAGCAACTTGAAGGGAAAGCGTATTGTTCTCTCATTATAGCAACACCGGTCAGGAGAGTTAGGTGGAGCTCCTTCAGTGATCATCCGATGATGATCCTCAACAGCAGTGTAACAATGGGGTCGTCCTCCACTTTTTTCAATGAATTTATCATATTTCCTCGTTCTCTCTGTTGTGGTATCCCTCTATACATGGTTGTTTTATTTACGCTGAGCTGCCAAGCAATATCTACAATAGACACGTTAGTCTTATGCAAGCTAATGGCTAACGATTGTGGTGCGGCAGTCTGTTGCCCATCTTATCGGTGCAAATGACGAGACAGTTTAGTTCCACTTTCCTGCCCGAATGTGGAGTCACACGATAACATACAACGTTATGAGATTGTTTCTATTTTGTTTTTGACAACAATAATGGTTGAATTCTTTCTTTCTTTATTTATATATAATTTCATTTATGATTATTCAATATTATTTTATTAGTCAGTAAGTGTTTATCTGGATTCGAAATATAGTTTCTTCTTTGACTCTTTTGCCCGATCATCTGAAGTGAAATTTTTCAAAATGTTTCGTCATTTTTCGTAATATGAATTTTTCACACGCCATTCTTTTTTATATTGTTAACCGTATGATTAATAACCAAAGTTGAATAAGAAAATTACATTTCCTTGTAAATATCAAAAGAACAAATTACTGTTAGGTGAACGAAAACTTCTGGAACATGTTGCAAAACATTTTTGAGTGACTGTACAGTATATATATATATATATATATATATATATATATATATATATATATATATATATATATATATATATATATATATATATATATATATATATATATATATACATATATACATATATACATATATACATATATACATATATACATATATACATATATACATATATATATATATATATATATATATATATATATATATATATATATATATATATATATATATATATATATATATATATATATATATATATATATATATATATATGACTATTTATCACATCACCGTGATTCATATACAATCAGAAAGCTACAAACGTCCTTTAATATCCAATTCACTCTTCCTCGGAAGTAATATATTTTCATATATGTTACCGAAGGGGAATTTTTAGTTGATAATAAGTCCACCGTCCCGTGGGGTCGAACCAGCGACGGACGAGGAATCAGGACTACAGTGACACATTAACCAGTCGGCCACAAGAGAGGTATAAGTGAATACCATCTCCCATCAACTCACCCGTCGAACTCAGGTGTTTTGCGTCCTTTAATATCCAATTCACTCTATTGTATATGAATCACGGTGATGTGATAAATAGTCATAATATGGCTACGTGCGACAAACGCACTACACGGTCAACATGGCAGAGGTGGGTGGATATCGTCTCCAAACGCAAAACACCTGAGTTCGACGGGTGAGTTGATGGGAGATGGTATTCACTTATACCTCTCTTGTGGCCGACTGGTTAGTGTGTCACTGTAGTCCTGATTCCTCGTCCGTCGCTGGTTCGACCCCACGGGACGGTGGACTTATTATCAACTAAAAATTCCCCTTCGGTAACATATATGAAAATATATTACTTCCGAGGTAGAGTGAATTGGATATTAAAGGACGTTTGTAGCTTTCTGATTGTATATGAATCACGGTGATGTGATAAATAGTCATAATATGGCTACGTGCGACAAACGCACTACACGGTCAACATGGCAGAGGTGGGTGGATATCGTCTCCAAACGCAAAACACCTGAGTTCGACGGGTGAGTTGATGGGAGATGGTATTCACTTATACCTCTCTTGTGGCCGACTGGTTAGTATGTCACTGTAGTCCTGATTCCTCGTCCGTCGCTGGTTCGACCCCACGGGGCGGTGGACTTATTATCAACTAAAAATTCCCCTTCGGTAACATATATGAAAATATATTACTTCCGAGGTAGAGTGAATTGGATATTAAAGGACGTTTGTAGCTTTCTGATTATATATATATATATATATATATATATATATATATATATATATATATATATATATATATATATATATATATATATATATATATATGTGTGTGTGTGTTTGTTGTTTCT
>JANJGK010000003.1:62318810-62326310 GCA_039081455.1 Macrobrachium rosenbergii | reverse complement strand
TAACTCATTAAATAGGCTAACACATTTTCTCATGAATTTATGATAATGTAGGCAGGGGAATTTTGCATATAGACGTAATTTGGGGACTGTATGAACAATAGGCAGATCATTCATCTTAAAATTGAGCAACTTATTGAGGGATCTATGGAATATAACAAATGGGAAACAGTTATAATTAAAATAGATGGTTAGGAACGTGATTTCGTCATGAAAGGCGGCTCAACTAGAGGTAAGCGTAAGAGCCCTGTGAAGTAGATATGGAATTCACCTTGAAATTGTAGAAACAGGAACTGTAAAAATTGGTGCCTAGACCAGTGAAAGTGCTTTGTCCAAAAATGCCACTATGGAGGCCTATCTCATCCCTTGTAATTCGGAGGTCCAGAGAAGTAAGCGAGTTGTGGGACTCTTTTTCTAGTGTGAATTTGATGTTAGGGTGTTGGAAGTTGACATATTCTAAAAAATTCTCAGCATGATAGTCTTGTCTGAAGAGAACGAAAGGTATCGTTAATGTAACTTTTATAAAATAAAGGGTGAAAATTAAGGAGGTCGGCGCTAGGGGGATTACCCATCGCCATCCCCTCCACCTGTCTGTAAAGAGTACCTTTCAAAACGAAGGCCGTGTCCTGCACGGCCAGCTCTAAAAGTTGCTTAAAATAGGTTTTACTAAAATGATTAAAAAGGGAATCATCGAAGGGAAATAATTTGTTTAGGATAATATCTATGGTCTCTCCCACAGGAGAGACCATAGATATTATCCTGCTTAATAATTTCGTCTTGACAAGTAGCAGAGTTTTTTTAGTGCCAATGTTCAAGTAACAGGACAAGAAATTTAGCGAGTCCGTAGTTGGGGGTATTCATAGAGGAAAGAATGGGTCTGAAAGGGATCCCTTCTTCAAGTATTTTAGGTAGCCTATAAATGACTCCGTACGATGATCCTGTAACAAAAAAGTTTTTGGTATGTATTTTCATATATTATCCTACGTTGTTAAAGTGTCCTTAGAAATTGGTTGAAAATGCACAAAGCGACGTGAAACGTCGGCTCTTGAATAATTGTAAGCAATCAGAACGCCTTTCCATGAACTCTTGATCGTGTATCATTCGAGCTGCTGCTCCTGTCTTCTGATGTAACACTAGAATATGACTCTTGCTGATCAGCGGACACCAGGGCCCTCAGAAGTATCTTCGTCGTCGTCCTTTTCCTCCGTCGAGTTCGCTTACGGGGTATTGGCAACTTTCACACGCTGATAAGGACAAGATATGTCCCTCACCTACCGACCAACTGCCGTTCACTTGAAAAATTTACCAAAAAGTACAAGAAGTTAAGCTTGGTTCTGAATTTTCTACGGTACTGTTAATCAAACATCGTTCCAAAATTCGTTAAGATTAAATTGTATAAAGCTTCCTTATAGAATTTAGAATTCTACAGCGATGCCACGAGAAACCTGCTTTAATCAGAAATCCGTTTTAAATCCAGAGAGCTTAATCATGTGTATGACCCCGTGGTAAGACACAGGACTATTGTTTATAACTCTTTAACTTAGTTAGATTCCGTTATTTTTAACAGTTTATTTAACAAGTCTATCTCCACCTTCATACAAACCACCGAGGAGAGGCACTTTAGGAAACGGAACAGTTTAGGAATCACGGTTCCCTCCCTCATTAATAACATCAATTCTGTGTTCAACTTTTAGAAGAGCGTATTATCCAAAAGAGAAGAGTTTTTATTGTCTTCAGGACAGAACTTCTGCCTACCCAGTTATAGACCAAATTATCAGCAATTCTTTTGACCTTTAGAACTACTACTCCAGAGAATAATGTATTTCCCCTTTTGTAAATATGCAGAATTTTTAAGATCCCAACTCTCGACTTTAGCTCACAATACCTTTAATAATCTTAAGACGAGATGGAAACCCTTCCCCACAAAGAACGATTACGACACCCTTAGAAATCTAGCTAAAGACGAAGACTTGATTATCACACGCCCGGATAAAGGTGGAAGTACAGTCATCCTTGACAAACAAAACTATATTGACAAATTAATGTCATTCTAAATGACCCATCTAAATTTGACAAAATTGGTATCCCTGACCTTTATAATATGATTAAACCCCAGGATAAAATCAGCCGATTTCTAAGGACACTTAAACAAAATAGGATAATAGATGAAAATACATACCAAAATCTTTTTTTGTTACATGATCGTCGTATGGAGTCATTTATGGGCTACCTAAAATACATAAAGAAGGACTCCCCTTAAGACCCATTCTTTCCTCTGTGAATACCCCCAACTATGGACCCGCAAAAATTTATTGTCCCGTTACTTGAACCACTGACAAATAACTCCTAAACACTAAAAAACTCAGGTACTTGTGAAAGTACTTTTGAAGACGAAATTGTTAAGCAAGATTCTAATTTGGTCATGGCAAGCTTCGATGTTGAATCCCTGTTCACAAACGTTCCTGTGGGAGAGACCATAGATATTATCCTAGACAAATGATTTCCCTTCGATGATTCCCTTTTTAATCATTTTAGTAAAACCTATTTTGAGCAACTTTTAGAGCTGGCCGTACTGGACACGGCCTTCGTTTTTAATGGTATTCTTTACAGACAGGTGGAGGGAATGGCGATGGGTAATCCCCTAGCCCCGACCTTCGCCAATATCTTTATGGACTCCCTGGAGGAACAAATATTAGATAACTGCCCCCTTAGTTTTCACCCTTTATTTTATAAACGCTACATTGACGATACCTTCGTTCTCCTCAGACACGGCTATCATGCTGGTAATTTTTTAGAATACGTAAATTCCCAACACCCTAACATCAAATTCACTCTAGAAAAAGAGTCCCACAACTCGCTTGCTTTCCTGGATCTCCGAATTACAAAGGACGATATAGGTTTCCATACTGGCATTTTTAGAAAAAGCACTTTCACTGGTCTAGGTACCAATTTTTACAGTTCCTGTTTTTATAATTTCAAGGTGAATTCCATATCTACTTCACAGGGCTCTTACGCTTACCTCTAGTTGGGCCGCCTTTCACGACGAAATCACGATCCTAACCAACTATTTTAAGAATAACTGTTTCCCACTTGTTACATTCCATAGATCCCTCAATAAGTTGCTAAATCTTAAGATGAATGATTTGCCTTTAGTTCATACGGTCCCCAAATTACGTCTATATGCAAAATTCCCCTTCTTACATGATAACAAATTCAGGAGAAAATGTATTAAATTACCAGCGTTGAATCCCGAAGAACCCACCAACTATTGGATCCTTATTCCATTCTAAGGATCGAGTGGGCCCTCTGTTTGCATCTAATGTGATCTATAAGTATACCTGTCCCAGATGTAGTCTGGGCACATTTACTGGATGCACCAGGAGACTACTAAAAGTTCGAATTTGCTCTCATCAGGGGGTTAGCTACAGAACTGGAAGCTAATTATCGAGTCCGGATCAATCTAACATAAGGAATCATGCTAAAATTTGTTAAACTCATATTGACGACAACGACTTGTGGGAAAGGTGCGAAGTGAGGAGGAACTAAACACTTTGGAATCCATAATGATCAAACTGACCAGTCCAACACTCAACAACCAATCATCGTCAACACAGCTGTTTATTACTTAATTAATTTTTTTTTTAACCCCGTGTATCTTTTTCATTCATATTGTCCTTTACGGCGGTCTATCCTTCACTACGAATATGGGTAGGTGTTCTGTGTCCCTTTGCTGTTATTTGTATTCCCCTTTTTGTTCTTTTTTGTTCTCTGTTCGCCTAAGATATAAATGAGGTGAGAAATAAATTTTGTATATACATTTCACATAATATATACAAGTATTTATTGTTTTTAACAGCTTTTTCAGCCTTGAAAATGCATCAAGCGATGTGAAACGTCGGCTCTTGAATAAATGTATGCAATTAGAATGCCTTCCCATGAACTCTTGATCGTGTATCATCCGAGCTACTGCTCCTGTCTTCTGTTGTGACATACATATACATATACACATATGTGTATATAATATATATATAATATATATATGTATATATATATGTAGGTATAATATATATTTAGATATATGTGTATACACACACGCGCAGGCGCGCTCGGGCGCGCGCGCACACACACACACACACACACACACACACACACATATATATATATATATATATATATATATATATATATATATATATATATATATATATATATATATATATATATATATATATATATATATTATATATGTGTGTGTGTGTGTGTGTGTATGTATGTATGTATGTATGTATATATATGATTTGGTTTATTGGTGTGTGTGTGTGTATGCAACTCAGTGTTATGGGTTTCAGTAAACGTACGTGTGTATAAAAGTACTGTAGTTATTTCACTGCAAACCCTATGAATCATAAAAATGAACGGGCCTTGAGTTGTTTATAACCAAAACGGAAGGCTGCCCAAATATATTGTTATAATATATTCCCTTTATGTCCCGTAAGCTTTAGCATCCTCATAATGATGATAAATCATGGAACATTCAAAAGGACCCATTACCAGAAGGGCCATATATCACATAATGAATGCAAGTTTAAAGCAACTGTTGGTAAATAAAGATTAATTATATTTTTACGTTAATTTGGATGACCTAAAGGGAGGTAATTTGGTTCATGAATGGGAAGGAACCATTAATGATAATCATATCTAATCATGTGAAGCTATCCGGTAATGAACGGCTATTTTGAACCCTCCCACCCACTCCTCTGCCCTCTGCCCCCAACCCCCTTCTAAACAGACACAGACCCAAGCACCATCAACCACCCTTTCCTAAATGCTTAGGTATGCTTTGACTTCCAGCTGTATATGTCCATCCATTTGTGGGGATGTGTATACATTTCAAGTTATTAACATGTGATTGTGGTAAATTGTATCAAGTTACGCGAGTATAATTAAATGTGTGTCTGTTTTTAGAATTGGTAGGCGGTTTGTTTTTTCAACATGCATGGTGTATTAGATTTAGCAGTTTAGTCGTAAAGTTACAAATAAAATAAAACGTCTTTTTCCCGTAAATTTCATGCCGCCGCTACTTTTAATATGAATTCTTTCATATATAAATAATTGTTAGATTTCATGCTTAGTTTGAAATTACTATAACAAGATTATCTCTTTTATTCGCCGTGAAGTAAAACTACCTTTTATTTTTTCAAGTAATGTATAAATTTCCTCTCCGTCATTGCTTTCATCTATGGTGAAGTAGAAGCTAGTCTGATATATATCAGTAAATTAACATTAACCAAAGTCTGCTCAGAATAAGATGACAAGGAAGGAAACAGACATCAATGAAATATATTCAAATGTGGGTAGTCGTTACCGTAGACTTTTCCCCAACAAGGAGAAACGCACATCCCCGAAATCATGCAACGCGACGATTATCTCTTCCATTATCACACCCCGGTCCGACGCCCACTTCACAAATAATGAACCCATTAGGAGACATTTAAACGACTTAGCAAAC
Source organism: Macrobrachium rosenbergii (assembly GCA_039081455.1). Lineage (NCBI taxonomy): Eukaryota > Metazoa > Arthropoda > Malacostraca > Decapoda > Palaemonidae > Macrobrachium > Macrobrachium rosenbergii. Next base: position 62,320,804 of record JANJGK010000003.1, on the reverse strand, counting down.
AAATAAACATTCGTCATACACCTCGCAGGGAGGCAAATTCTTATCCGGAAATTTTACACGTGGGGTGTGAGCCAGTCAATAGGAAATTATACCGTGTGCGAATGTTAAAATATTACAGCAATTTCTTTTATGTTTATCACACAGCCGCCAGGTATGAAAATTGCCTCGCCATCGTATATTTCAGTGTGATACTCGCGCTTGCTCGAGGGATGTAATTTCGATACAGATTTTATTTTAAACATTCGCCCTTTTTCCACATAAAAAGGGGCTGGCTCTAAAGTCTAGAACCTGTTTAACCTTGCTGCCCTTAGCTAGTATTTATGGGATGATATTGCTAGCAACTAGCACATCCCTACCATGACTGCGACCTACCTTAGTCAACTAACAGTAAGATACTCAATTCAATGCTTTTGGCAACATGGCCTCAACGGTTGTTTCAGGATACTTTCCCCTCCCCCCAGAATCGATCTCAGGTCTCTTGCTGTAGAGGGGAGACCATTGAATTTAGGGGACCGTTACAATAAAGAATGTATCATTTGAATTAGGATCTGGGAAATAAAACTGATAATATCAAGCGAGCAAACGAAGACGAGATCATAGCGATAATGTATGAAATACTTTTTTAAGAAGCTTGACGATTTTGTTTAACATACTGTTGTATATTTTTTCCAAGTCTGCCTCCATACGATAATTTCCTTGCTTCTCACGTGAATAACTTTCAACTCCCCTGTTCTATTCTTTTTCCCAGCAAATAATTACAATTTATCATGATTAACAACCATTTAAACTAAGCAGTGGTAATGGTCCATTGCATGTAATTCGATGATTTGCATAAATAGCATTAGCATATGTAATGGATACGTACTGAGAATCTGAAAGGGACTTTAACCGCGAGGAATTTTAATTTAATTTTTTTTTTCTGTTGCTTTCTATGATTAATTTGGGACATACGAACGTACGAACTCTACGGGAGAATTATCACTATTAATAATCATTCACATGGTCATATATATTGATATTCAGTTGTTGTATACAAATACGCTAGATCACACAAATGTGTGCATACACATACACACACACACACACACACACACACACACACACACACACACATATATATATATATATATATATATATATATATATATATATATATATATATATATATATATATATATATATATATATATATATATATATATATATATATTTTACCTTTATCAGTCAGATGGAAAGACAGATTACTAATCATTCAAGGAATTTCTTTCATTATGTAAAGCAATATACTAGTCCGGGCCATTGTACCACTTGGAATAATAAAAGTATTTCCCTGAATGATTAGTAACTTGATTTCCAGCTAATTGATCAAGATGGAAGATCGTTTCACCCTCTTCAAAGAATTATTGACTACAAGATAATATATATATATATATATATATATATATATATATATATATACAGTATATATATACAGTATATATATATATATATATATATATATATATATATATATATATATATATATATATATATATATATATATATATATATATATATATATATATATATATATATATATATATATATATATATAAACTCACAACACTCCGACTTTACAACAACATAACAATGCACAGGCTAGTTATAACGTGTTTCAGCCAAATAAAAAAAAGCTGAAAGTTAGAAAAAAAAGCACGACAGGAAATAATGCAGTAAATTCTCAGAATTATGAGTTCTCAAGACACAGCATTATCATTAAACCAACATTCTCAAGAATAGATAAACTGCGCTTCTGGAAGAAAGTGTATCTGTTTTACTAGGTAAGGGCGTCAGTGCTATCTTATGAAACATCACCCGGAAATAACATGCAATTTTCCCGGATACGTAATGTTTGCCGGAAAATAATAGAATCTCGGTTATTCGTGGAATTTTAATTCTGCGGTTTCAAAGAACAGTGTGATTTACGAGTATAAACGCCTCCTCTATAAGAGAGA
>JANJGK010000003.1:62291310-62313810 GCA_039081455.1 Macrobrachium rosenbergii | reverse complement strand
TTTTGAAAAGAGAGAGAAAGAGTTTGGGGGAGTTGACAAATGAACATTCAGTTCTGCCAGTTGTTGAGTGAAAGAGTGTCTCATTAAAATTTAATCAGCCAGTTTTCTTCGTCGTTGAAGTCGATGAATGCTTGTATGATAATGAATAAGTGGAGATTTTAGGGAAGAAGCAAAACCCAATTTGCTCAGAAGCATATCCAAGTTGGCAGCCAGGCCATTATGAGAAGTGGCCTCATAAATTCTTAGAATTGATTTAGCGAGAGGATTTGCTGTGATAGCTTCATAATGTCTCTGTTTTCAAACATAGTGCCAAACCTGCTTTACCTTGATGCCTGTCCCTGTGTGATGTTGAAAAAGCTAAAAAAAAAAAAGTACAAGGCAATGTATTTTATATATGTAGTGTCTGAAGGAACAATTTCCTTTACATGTATAGAGGAAAGTTTAACGTGAAAATTTAGCGTACTATAATTAAGTGCTTGGGCAGGTCGACCCTCCGTATGATGCCTAGACAAAATGTATTGGAGTTCACGCAATTAACCTTTATCACTATATTTCCTTTGACATACACTTTAGGTAAACACAACCTCGTTACCGTCAAAAATCTCCTAATTTGCTGTCAGAGTAATTCTCCCTTGTATTAAGTAAAGATATGTATCAGGTAAAGATATGTTTTTTTTTAAACAAAGTGTATGTCTGTTACTTAATGATCATTCATAGTTATAAAAAAATATTGCACGAAGCAGCATATGGATTTCTTGTCAGAGCATGCGTTTGATTATCATATGCTAGATTTTTCCTGCATGCTTAAGGGAAAACCAACCCGCCAAGCATGTGTACGTATGAAGCCATGAACGGGACTTGGTTTTTTTTTACGTGACGCATTCCTGAAAAGACACTTATCATGAACGGGACTTGGTTTCTTTTTACGTGACGCATTCCTAAAAAGACACTTACCATGAACGGGACTTGTTTTTTTTTTTACGTGACGCATTCCTGAAAAGACACTTATCATGAACGGGACTTGGTTTTTTTTTTTACGTGACGCATGCCTGAAAAGACACTTATCATGAAAGGGACTTGGTTTCTTTTTACGTGACGCATTCCTGAAAAGACACTTATCATGAAAGGGACTTGGTTTCTTTTTACGTGACGCATTCCTGAAAAGACACTTATCATGAACGGGACTTGGTTTCTTTTTACGTGACGCATTCCTGAAAAGACACTTATCATGAACGGGACTTGGTTTCTTTTTACGTGACGCATTCCTGAAAAGACACTTATCATGAACGGGACTTGGTTTCTTTTTACGTGACGCATTCCTGAAAAGACACTTGTCATGAACGGGACTTGGTTTCTTTTTACGTGACGCATTCCTGAAAAGACACTTATCATGAACGGGACTTGGTTTCTTTTTACGTGACGCATTCCTGAAAAGACACTTATCATGAACGGGACTTGGTTTTTTTTTACGTGACGCATTCCTGAAAAGACACTTATCATGAACGGGACTTGGTTTCTTTTTACGTGACGCATTCCTGAAAAGACACTTATCATGAACGGGACTTGGTTTCTTTTTACGTGACGCATTTCTGAAAAGACACTTATCATGAACGGGACTTGGTTTCTTTTTACGCGACGCATTCCTGAAAAGACACTTATCATGAACGGGACTTGGTTTCTTTTTACGTGACGCATTCCTGAAAAGACACTTACCATGAACGGGACTTGGTTTTTTTTTTTTACGTGACTCATTCCTAAAAAGACACTTACCATGAACGGGACTTGTTTTTTTTTTTTTTACGTGACTCATTCCTGAAAAGACACTTATCATGAACGGGACTTGGTTTCTTTTTACGTGACGCATTCCTGAAAAGACACTTATCATGAACGGGACTTGGTTTCTTTTTACGTGACGCATTTCTGAAAAGACACTTATCATGAACGGGACTTGGTTTCTTTTTACGCGACGCATTCCTGAAAAGACACTTATCATGAACGGGACTTGGTTTCTTTTTACGTGACGCATTCCTGAAAAGACACTTATCATGAACGGGACTTGGTTTCTTTTTACGTGACGCATTCCTGAAAAGACACTTATCATGAACGGGACTTGGTTTCTTTTTACACGACGCATTCCTGAAAAGACACTTATCATGAAAGGGACTTAGTTTCTTTTTACGCGACGCATTCCTGAAAAGACACTTATCATGAACGGGACTTGGTTTCTTTTTACGTGACGCATTCCTGAAAAGACACTTATCATGAACGGGACTTGGTTTCTTTTTACGTGACGCATTCCTGAAAAGACACTTATCATGAACGGGACTTGGTTTCTTTTTACGTGACGCATTTCTGAAAAGACACTTTTCATGAACGGGACTTGGTTTCTTTTTACGGGACGCATTCCTGAAAAGACACTTGTCATGAACGGGACTTGGTTTCTTTTTACGCGACGCATTCCTGAAAAGACACTTATCATGAACGGGACTTGGTTTCTTTTTACGTGACGCATTCCTGAAAAGACACTTATCATGAACGGGACTTGGTTTCTTTTTACGCGACGCATTCCTGAAAAGACACTTATCATGAACGGGACTTAGTTCCTTTTTACGCGACGCATTCCTGAAAAGACACTTATCATGAACGGGACTTGGTTTCTTTTTACGTGACGCATTCCTGAAAAGACACTTATCATGAACGGGACTTGGTTTCTTTTTACGTGACGCATTCCTGAAAAGACACTTATCATGAACGGTACTTAGTTTCTTTTTACGCGACGCATTCCTGAAAAGACACTTATCATGAACGGGACTTGGTTTCTTTTTACGTGACGCATTCCTGAAAAGACACTTATCATGAACGGTACTTAGTTTCTTTTTACGCGACGCATTCCTGAAAAGACACTTATCATGAACGGGACTTGGTTTCTTTTTACGTGACGCATTCCTGAAAAGACACTTATCATGAACGGGACTTGGTTTCTTTTTACGTGACGCATTCCTGAAAAGACACTTATCATGAACGGGACTTGGTTTCTTTTTACGTGACGCATTCCTGGAAAGACACTAATCATCTATCTGTCTTCAGTTTCCTACTCTTTCTGCTTGAAACGTTTTGAAAGTAGACCATTTAGTAACAAATATTTCGTGTTATGTTTCAGTGAAATTGATGGTGTGTCTGAGAGATACAGTTTTATTTTTACATATCAGCATTTATTGAAAACACATTTACTGTTGATTATTTTAATTTTCACAGCTATCATAGTTAACTTGTATATTACGGCAACACGTTTTCATTGCAGCCTACTTCAGTCATGGATTCTGAAGATACCAGTATTGCTTTATGACTTTACGTGTGATTTATAAGAGGGAAAAGAGTAACAAAACTACTGACTATAGTAAATGTATTGTTGAAAATTCAGAGGACAAGTTGCGCCGGAAAACCCCGCTCATCCTTTACGCTAGATTGAGTATCATAATTTTGCTTGGTTTAAGGCGACGTGCGTTAAATGTCCAACTTGCTGAGACAGACATTTCTCAACCTTAAATCGCCCATAATTTGTTACAGTTCTTCGACAGATTGCTCGAGCTTTACTTTTCTGGTTCATCTGGCTCTAGAATCCCAACTTAAACTAAAGTATGTATATCATCAGATTCAGCGGAGTAAAATTTGAATGATAATGAGTTTTAATAATTTTAGAAATAGTTGGTACAGAGGCTAAATACACTTGTGGAAGTGAATCATTTGTTCGAAATCCCCTCGCAAAACCCGGAGTGTATTCCATCAAAATAACTCAGATAAAATAACATGTAATAAGTTGACAAGGAGATTATGAGCAGATCAGACAAGATCTCTCTCTCTCTCTCTCTCTCTCTCTCTCTCTCTCTCTCTCTCTCTCTCTCTCTCTATAGATATCTGTAGATATATATTTGAATATATATATATATATATATATATATATATATATATATATATATATATATATATATATATATATATATATATATATATATATATATATATATATATATATATATATATATATATATATATATATATATATATATATATATATATATATATATATATATATGTGTGTGTGTGTGTGTGTGTGTGTGTGTGTGTGCGCATCGAACATATATCTTAAGTTAACTACATAAATTATAGTTTTTAATAATGTGATTGCATGTGTACTGTTTAAGAAATATACATATTTCACATCTGAAACACTCCGAGTGCCTCTGCCACACCACTTAATGAGAATAAACCCATGAACTAATTCAGAGGTCTAGCCTCAACTAGAACAGGCAGCGAACACAACCACCGCAGAGTTTCATAAACTGAGAAAGGGAGATTTTTGGCTATTCTTTTTTCCTTCTCTGAGAGAGATCCCGACTTCTTCGAGCATTTAACAAGACGACACGCAAACCCTGAAGATCTCTTCCATTCCAGTGGAAACGTGTTCCCGAAACAAACTTCTGGCGAGTGGAATGTTTGCGAGGAAGGGAGAAAAATGTCTGGCGAGCGTCCTCACGACTTTTGGGTAAATAAATAATGTCGCTTCCAAGTCTGAATTCCATTAGCGTTGATCTAAAAGTATTTGCCGAGTCTGTGATATCAGGAGATGGCAATGTCGTAAAAGAGGGACAATGAAGATAAGGGATTATGGTGATAGCAGGAATATTTCATGTTTTACTTTTGGGTGATTGTAGAAGAATTTGAATTTTTTGGAATCCTGCGGGATAACTGCGCACACGTTATTATGCTATGCACTAAGCCGCGTTTTGGGTAAGGGGTTGGGGTGGGCGGTCCCCGAAGGATTCCTGCTCTTGTTAGTGTCGTTGCTGATAAGAAATCCTCACCTATGGAAAGAGTGAAGTTTTAGATACTCTTATTGGCTTAACAGTACTCTATTTGTTGACAGGAAAAAAAAATACCCTATCTTTAGAATTAATTCAGACAACATAGTTCCAAAGTTTAGGTTATAATCTAACACCTACCAAAATGCTTTACTTCTTTTTCCCAATTCTAAGACCATACTAGTGAAATTCATTCATGCGTGTGTTTGTATGTATATATATATATATATATATATATATATATATATATATATATATATATATATATATATATATATATATATATATATATATATTTGTGTGTGTGTGTAATATATATATATATATATATATATATAATTTCAGCGCATGCGCGTGTTTGTCTTTGAGAGAATTATGGGGAAGTTCACCTCCGCAAGGGGTTAGTGCCGTCAGTGCAACGCATTACTTAGGATTTTTTGTAGTGTCCCTTCGGCCCCTAGCTGCAACCCCTTTCATTCCTTTTACTGTACCTCCATTCATATTCTCTTTCTTCCATCTTGCTTTCCACCTTCTCTTAACAATCTTGTCTCATAGTACAAATGCGAGATTTTCTTCCTGTTACACCATTCAGTCCCTTTTACTCTGAATTTCCTATTCAGCGCTGAATGACTTCATAGGTCCCAGCCCTTGGCCTTTGACCTAAATTCTATATTCTATTGTATTCTAAGGGGAAGTTCAAGAAATTCAAGATTTAATATTAAAAAACACTGAAAGAAACACCTCCATTTTCATCAGCGACTGAGTAAACGTCATTCACCTTTTAATGCACTCGGATAACCGATAGGAGAGAATGGACTGTGGCCTGAAGACTTTCGCTTGGACCATCTCTCCTGAATCAGAAAGGGAAGAAGATGGATAAAAAGCGAGTTCTCTCTTGATGGGCGGATGCGTGTACACAAAGGATAACAGTATTAAGGGGTTGATAGCCGATGCTTCAGTTTAGAGGGCCCTGCCTTCTTGCTTCTGATACTGCCTCCCTGCCTGCGTCAGTGCAAAGGACAATCGGTTTAAGGGGAGAGCCAATCTGTGCTTGAATCTTTTCAGAATTGTTTTCTCTCTCCTGATAGAGGTTCCGTTGAACGATGAGGGACGGTAAAAGATTGTTAAATGTTTTCGTGAAGAATATAATTTATTTAAAACAAAACAAAAAATCAGTATTTTGAGTACAGCAGTGTATCTAATTTTTAATTAAGCTGAATAAGATAATAAGCAATAAAAGGATACTAATAATATTTACGATGGCAATGAGAATAAGGTTATCTGAGCCACGTTGTAAAATAAGTAAATATTCTCGATATGCTGAACAGTTTAAAGAAAAAGGCTTTGTATACAACGTATATAGCAAAATTAAAGAACGAAAGACTTCAGAAAGTATAAGAGCAAAAACCTATAATAGTAACACACACACACACACACATACATACATATAATAAGGTAAAAACAACAACCGTTTCAAACCCCAAAGAGGGAGAGACGCAAAAGGCCAAAAGATAAACTTAGGGAAGTGCTAAAATCCACGTCAGCGGCTGACGAGAAAATGACCGGAGAAAAATAAATGATGATGATAAGAACGATGATTACGATGATGTGGAAGAAGGGGAACCCAACAGACAAGACAGTTAACGCACATCATGAGTACAAATGATGACGTCGAATGATGACTTGGGATGAGCGATGCTGAACAAATTGGTGATGACAGGCGAACGTTAAGTCGTTTGATGGAACGCTCAGATGAGCGTTGGGGAAGACTATTTTTACGGCTGGGCCCACTGATTTCTCCGTTTGCTTATGCATTATTCATGCGTTGCTTTAGCTCCCTTAGTTTTTCGTTCTTTTGCGTATTCTGTTATTTAGTGCTTTGTTGTTTGGTTTGTTGATATTGTGATTTGCTATTTACTTGTTGATTTTAGATTCATTAATGTATTACATTATGTTTTTGAAGGAATCTGTTACTTCATTACTGGCTTTAGATTTGTAAACGTGTTTTGAAGTTGATCTTGTTCATTCCAGATTATTTGCTTTTCATTTGTCTTTTTGCTTTTATTTTGCTTGGTTATAACAGCCAATACTTTTTCATACATACCAGATTGTTGAGTTTTAATTCTGAAGGTATTTTTGTATGCTCTTTCTTCGCCAAAGAGTATTTGTTTATCTTTGCTTTAGGTGTCGTTTTTGGGTTCCATCTGGCTGAAATGGAACACGCTCAACTAAATTTCAAATAGTACACACTTCGAAACCAAAAGAAACGTTTTGTATTTTTCTATCTAGCTATCATATCAGAATTACCTTAGCTGATAAAAGAGGAATGCGGACTGTAATAATTACACCTCTTTGGCCTCTCTTCCATATTTAACTACACGTTTGCCTCATGACCTTATTCTCTTTTGCTGGATTGACCTCATTATTTGAGCACTCATTTAAGATCATTTGGGATCGTTCTGAGGTAATGTCACTCTCTGATCATTTAAGATCTTAAGGCAACGTTTTAGCGACTGTCGTAAAAGGTAACAAAAAACCAATTCCAGGCAACTGCTCCAGCTCCTATTTCCATCCAAGAGTTTGGGATTTTATAACCATCTCGGGACAGACGAAAATAGACCGATTAATGCAAAAGGCGAAAGCGGCCATCTTGACTACTGTATGTTGTTGATAAAAGAGTATATAATGCCTCTGGCGCATCAGAACGACACACTCATTCGCACAAAGCTGAAATTTGAACGGAGAATTTTGGCGCAAGCATCGCCATGATCATGTCCCCATTAGCTCAATCTGTAATCTCAGCTAATGCCACCGTTCTCCGCGGGATATTTTAGCCCACATTCAACCAAATGGAACCCGGTGTATTTCGGGCTGTTAATGGTTGCGAATGAAGTCGCTTTCATGCCCTGAGTGCCTTCGAATGCAAGCGTGCAGTCAGGAACGTGGTTATTTGTGCTTGGATTAAGAAGGGGGAAGAGTACATTTGTATTATAGTAAGTACTCTGCCTCGAAAGGAATAACCTTACGAAAAAAAAAAAAAACTTGCCGTGTGCTGTTTAATCCAGAAAGTAAGAAGTTTGGGTACGAAAAAAAGAGTGCAAGAATGTATTGTGCTCTTAAGAAAAATTTATTACAGATACCAGAAATATGGATAAAACATCAGTCAAGGAAGAGAAGGTGTTCGTGTAAGGGAATGTAGTATTCAGGGAAAGGCAAAAGGGTCAGCATTCAGAGATGTCCCCAAATGTCAGCTGTATGACGCCTCCGCCGATGAAGAAGCCAGATGGACCGAGAGATGAAATGTAACCATTAGGTTTTTGCCATCCACTCATTTAAAAGTCGAGTTTGTGTGTAACAGAAATAGTGTAGTAAAATAAGAGAATGAGAGAATCACAAACTTGTTGGCAAAGGTTCATCAGCTACAGCAGATGCTATGAACGGAAGAAGAAAGGTTAATGCTCTTCGTTGACGCAGTATAGAGATGATTCGTAAATCACGCAGTTTTTATTCACTGTCCGGCAATAAATAAGTATTAATAATATTACAGTAATTGCAACAAGTAAAGTAAAAACAGCCAAATCGTCATATCCAGTCAATATCAAGATCAACAATATTTATGAATTACTCGTAAACTTCAAATTTAAAAGTGAATGTTAAATGAAACTATTAGATCCCTATAGTGGATTATACAAGGAACAAATATTTTGCTTATTGTACAAGGTAAAAATCATGATTTTATTTCCTTTTTTTTTTAGTATTAAATATCAGGTTAATAACCTGTCCGTTCATTTCGTCATGCAGATTTATTGTAACCTTCATATCAGTACTGAATCTGAGACTGAATCATCCGATCACTCAGTATCGTTGCGAAAGAAACTGATTGCTTACCCCGAGTTGCATTCCCCCTTATATTGTGAAGTCTTCCTAATCTCGCCCATTTAATCTTCCAAGAAAGGTCTCTTCGTACCTGGCGTTCATAGATTAAGACTTTGTGACGATTACATGGCGATGATGACGATGATATTCATAAATATTGTTGATCTCGATATTGACTGGATATGACGATTTGGCTGTTTTTACTTTACTTGTTGTAATTACTGTAATACTGTAGCATTACTATTATTAATACTTATTTATTGCCGGACAATGAATAAAAACTGCGTGATTTACGAGTCATCTCTACTGCGTCAACGAAGAACATTAACCATTTTTCTTCCGTTCGTAGCATCTGCTGTAGCTGATGAACCTTTGCCAACAGGTTTGTGATTCTTTCATTCTATAATATTACTACACTATTTCTGTTAGACACAAACTCGACTTTTTATCAGCATTTTTTAAATGAAATAAAGTAAATGGAAAGCATGTTGCTGAAGGCTTTGTTTATACCTCTTAACAATTTTCATGGCGGTGTTATGTCCATTTATTTGGTTTTTCGTAAATTGACATTAGGATTAAAATCTAACTTCCAGATTTTAACATTTACTCTTTATGCTCTCGGGCCTCATTGAGCCCTATTTATGTTCTTACGATACTCATCCATGTCCATTTTTTGCATCGATTCATAAGGTTTGTTTAATTTTTTTTTTTTTTTTTTCAAAATCGGAACAAATTGAAGTTTTTTTGTATATATATCCTTAAAGCTGATAAACATTGCGTTAGAGGAAGAATCAGGACTTAGGTACTTTAGTATCTGCTTATAGTGTACCAGCTGGTAATGCGTCCACCATGAGGGCCATGCACCCATTACCATTTCCTTACCCACATTAGTATTGGGTGGTCTGTAATTACCTGAAATTGAAGGTTGTTTCCTCGTCTCCCTCTCCGGAGCTTGGGTAACGTACCTTTCGTTTATCAGTACGTGGCACACTTAACGATTGGGTTTTTAAAGACTTTGCTCTCTCTCTCTCTCTCTCTCTCTCTCTCTCTCTCTCTCTCTCTCTCTCTCTCTCTTAAATATCTTTTAGTAAAACCAGATGAACCGTTCGCATTTTTTTATTGGTTAAGCAAGAAAAATGTTATGTCCAGGAGACATAATAGTTTTCATGTTATGTAGATGTGTGTAGAAAGTTCTTGAAACCATGTATGGAAAACGAAAAGTTTTTTCTTCCATAACGCATAAGCAATCCATGACGTCTAATATGCGCAAGGTATTTATTAAGAGTCGTGTTAAAGTGAATATTGCAATGTCCACGCCGGCCCCAGAATCATTATAATCATGAAGCGACATCGTAGCTAATGCAAGAGGTGCCATTAGTGCCAACCATTTATTGTGACACCATCGGTTTCATCGACTTTCTCATACGGCTTCACCTCAAAATCGACAGGGTCGACGTATTTTTGAAGTCGGGGAAATCAGCAAAGAGCTGCCTCCCTTAGCTTTCCCCGAATCCAAAGTCACTTTCGCATATGTTCTCTCATGCTTAATTGCTCTCTTTCTTAGATTCTCGATTGGTCTTCCTTTTTAGGTACTTTTTTTTAAGCCTGAATATACCCCACAGAAGCTTTGAAGCCTTCTGTTTGTTCCATGTTTTCATTTTTAATTCGAATCTAAATAGAGCATACGGTATCATAAAGATGCCAGCCAGCGCCCTTTTCCCTTAACGATAAATAACCAGGTTCATATAAGCCATGCAGACAACTCTATATCATTTCAACTTATACAAGCAAACGCCAGTGTGAAGGCCATCAAAAGCCAATTCCTGGCCAACCCCGAACAACACGAGAATAAGGGAGAGGAAGGGAGGAGAGCGGGCTTAATCGAAGACTAAAAGAAGATTAATTATAAAAAGTCATGGAAAAACGATTCCTGAAAGCGTTTCAATGGATTTCGTTCCGTGATTTCAGACACGCGCGCCTCCGTAGGTCATTTAGTATGAAAGTTCCCTAAACGTAACACCGGTTTGACTGATTTGATGAAGTTATCTTTTCTTTTCTTGGTCTCATTTTTTGGAAATGACAAAACAGTTATTTTCAAGGAGCATGAATACGAAGGTTCCAAGTGCAAGTAATTAGACAGAAAAAATAATTTAAAACATAGAGTTAAACAGAGAAGTGTCTCACAAAAAGGCAACTAAAAGCAAACGAGAAAAAGCACCTTCTAACGCAAATATTTGGACGGGAAATATACTTCTAAACATATACATAGCAACATTGATACATTCAAACGCTTAAACACAAACCGGAAACTCTTCCTAACGTCAAGCAAGATAAATACCTAAAAACGCAATGAAACGAAAAAAGAATTAGTTCAAATATTCAAAATAATAATTATAGTAATAATTTCAAGAGTGAATGCACCAGAGTTACTTTCCAGCACAAACAAACAAAAAAATACTGCATCCGTCCCTGACCCAAAAATACTTCCCCGAACCATCGTAGTTCCCCACCCGGTTCTCATAATTAATCTTTGCACAACATCGTCCGTCCAGAGGGACGCCGCTTAATGCATTAAAAAAAACGACGCAGTAGCATTCCGCAGTGAATTGCTCTCTTTGATGCTTTCAGTGGAAAACAATTCGAAGGGAGGACGTCCTTCGTTGAAGCCAATCATTGAGAACGATTTGTGTTTACCTCTCCCTTACGGGATAGTGCTGTCGCTGGAAGGCAGTACTCATGCATTTATATACCGAGCGGGGTGCCACCCCTTTCATGAGGTTAATGTCTCAATCACCTTTTTTTTTTCATGGTTTATTTTCAGAGGTCCTCATATTATCCCTCATTCAGTCCATCGGACGCCCCCGATTTCTTTGAAAGTTGTAGTTTTCTTAAAAAATCTAGTCTTTTATGCCATAATTGTGGTTGGGTATCACGTTTTTGGAAACTGGTTTATTTTTCATAACTGGATGCAAAATGGATTCACTTGGTTGCGTGGCTTGAAAAGAGTTTTGTTTTGCCTAGCAAGTTCAATGTAAAGAGGATGGTACAAATCGTTCAGTGTTTTTTGTTTAGCATAATAGATGTGTTTGTGCGATGAAATATTAGATGCTGTACCTCATACATATTTCATGCACCCTGCAAATCATTAATAATGCGCCTCATCACCCTCAATAAATGAGAAGGAAACCAGAACTGCTCCACCGTTACAGATTTTAGTTGCTGTAAGAAAAAAGCGACATAAAATTTCACTTCACATACGTGGACTGTAAAATCGAGATATATACGTGTTTATTTTTAAGTTAACAGGATTTGCAGACTTATTTATTATTTTTCTATGATTTTCATCTCTATTGAATTTTATATAATTACTAGAATTACCACTGTTAGGAGGTTCACAAGTTATCTTCATAAACCAAAGGACATATTGGAAATTATACCGTTTCTAAATTAGAACAGTATGGTTTTGAAATAGAAATGTAAGAAGCTTTACGACAGTAATCTGAAACAACAAATCATTAAAAATCCTTTATGTTAAATACTACCCAGTATCCTGAGATTGAGTGAAAGCTACGCTTCGGCCTGCAACCCATTAGATCATAGTCTGACAACGGATAAGAGAAGAAGGGTTGTCGCCTGAAACCTTTCGCATGGACCACCTTTCCTGAATCAAAAAGGGAAGAAGATTGATGAAAGTTAAGATCTGCCTTGAAGGATGGATGCTTGCGCGCACCTGGCTAACAGGATGTACTGTACAAGCAGACCTTGACATCCAGGGGCTAATAGTCGGTGCTTAAATACAGTTGTCTAGTTTTGCTTTTCATTCTGAATAAAACTGGTAGTGAATGACAGGTAAAATGAAAGTAGTAAACTGAAGTGAGGTACTGTTAACTTTTGCATTAAGGGTCACTATTATCGGGAAAAGTGTTCTTAGACTATAAAGTAAATCAATAAGTATTGATGATTAGAGAATAGATGGATTGCCTTTAATGATGAGCGAGGGATTTTAGAGATATTATGACTCATTCAGTTATTTTCAGTAATACTGAGAGTTCACAAAAACACTGGTAAGAATTAAGAGCGTAAAAGCATAGCATAGGCCGATTGAAGATAGGCGAAATAAGCTATAAGAAGCGAAGAAATTCATCTGGAATTAACGAGAAAATATCTGGTGAAGTGAAAACATGATGAAGATGATGATTATTCCTTATTGATTTATTAGGATATCCAACAGGTATTATAGGGTGAAGATGACGGTGGTAAATATTAACGCAGATTCAGTTACGGCATGTTTCAAGATTGGACGATAATTTAGAATGATCCCGTGAGAATGTATTACTGGGCTTGATAGTGATCATGGACAGACGTTAATGCACTGAATGTAACCGTAATAGTGCGACCCCTTGCGATCGTTCCGTTTTAGTCTTTACACCCAAGACCGTCCTGCTATGACAGACCTCATTTCGATTTCCAGGATGAGCGACGCTACAGCACCCGGAGATATATTTATCTCATGAACTGTTATCATCAAGCTCTCTGAATATGGATGAGTGCGTCCTGCCTGTCAGCGGCTGCAGTATCCTGCAGGAGAGAGAAAGATAAATAGGATTGGTGTGTAACATTTGGCTTTGACGGAGGACATCCGCTGTTTGCATTTTCTTCCAATAAAAGCGACGATTGTACGTTTTGGTTTTAGGATGCAATTGCGTCGTTTGATTCTGTGTATGATGGTTCGTCACTGGTGAAGGGTCATGTTGTGCGAGGGTTACTATTGAACCCCTGCTGCAAGGGCAGTTGGGCATTCAAGAGCCCCGGATGCAAAAGTGTTGGGATTCCTTTAAGTATTGTATGGGCATAAAGAGCACCTCGTAATATTTTGAGGTCAAAGATCTTAAAGTATGTACGGTCAAAGATCTTAAAGTATTTTAAGGTCAAAGATCTCAAATTGCTTTAAGGTCAAAGAACATCTCAAAGTAACTTAGGAATAAAGATCTCAAAGTGTTTCAGGGGCAAAGATATCCTCAGAGTACTTATTTGTCAAGGAACAATATCTTACACAACTTGAAAACAGATTCCCCAGCATTTATTAAAACATTCTCTCTCTCTCTCTCTCTCTCTCTCTCTCTCTCTCTCTCTCTCTCTCTCTCTCTCTCTCTCTCATAATAGATCTTGAAGGTCTTAAAATTCTCATTACTCATATTTCAAAAGGTTTTCTTTCACGTTTTGTAAAATCTTTTAGTTTCCGAAACATATTTCCTCGTTAACAAAACTTCATGCATGCATTAAGATAATATCCATACACTGACCGATCAATTTATGTAAACAGGTGTCACAGTGATAATGGTCAACGACTCTGAGTGCCTGGGAATTGTCATTCGTCAGGAAAAGCGGCAAAGGCAATAAACGCACATTCAGCATAAACGACGGACGAAGCCCCGAGCATCTGAAATCATTAAAGAACTAATTAAGTCCTGGCGTGGCTGGAATGTACCGGAATGCAAGCGTGAATGAGCGTGGTATTTTGCGTTTACATTTCATCAGTGGAAGAAAGAGAAGTGAGTGAAAAATAAGGAACCTTATGGAAAAGCTGTTTCTGCTTGCTGTTTTTATCAGTTTGTAAAAAAAAAAAAATAAAAGCGATAAATTGGAATACAAATACAAATGAGTTGCGAAATATTTGGCTTACAGTCCGTAAAGGTAGGATGTGTCTGCATAATACATCTAAATCAGAGGAAAATAAAGAATGTATAAAGCCAGAATTTAGGGAGAAGTTATTTTCCCTTCCTGTATTAACCAACAAAAAAAAACAAAAAAATATGAAATCGTTGAAAATATGAGGATAAAAGCTCTTGCCCCTATTTCTAGTAAAACGAAAGGAGGAAAGAAAGAAATGAACATCAAAGACAAGAAAGAAAATAGCAATCAAGGGAGAAAGGGTCTTCGCTTAGGGAAAATAGGACACACAAAAGGACAGGGAGCGATGATCTGTCTTGTTCCTGTCTTGTCCCCAAGTGTCAAATATAGGAGGAGGCTTTACCTCCGTCGATTAAGAAGTGAAGCTGGCTGAGAGAGAAGGGATGTGACCTGCACTGCCATATGAAGGGTTGATATTAATGGTGCTCCCTGCAGAAGATACAATATCGCTTTGCAACTCCTGTGGGGTTGGTGGTACTGGCGTGTACAATGCAGTATTTCTCTCTCTCTCTCTCTCTCTCTCTCTCTCTCTCTCTCTCTCTCTCTCTTGTTTTTGTTAAAGGCCTATCCATTATAATTAGAACAGATTATCTCGGATTTCAGGGAAGCCCGCATAGCATTAGAATTTTGTTTTGACGATGGTCAATTAACTGAAAATGTAAAGTAATGATGGTAATAAATATGTGAATAAAACTTGCATAATCATGATCACGTTTACAAGAACAATAAAGATATTCATTTAAACATTGTAAAACAAAACAGTAACATCATCAGTGTTGGTATTAGGACGGAAACTTTATCATCATTGCCATTAACAGAATTACTTATAATAGAATATAAATATGAGAAAGCTTGACTACTAAGAGGCCTTTCTTGGAAGATTAAATGCGGGAAAATATTAGATAAACTCTTCTTCCCAAGATAAGAAGGAAACCTACTCAGAATAATCACTGCTCTGTGGGGGAAGGGAAGGGCAATCCCCTTAATTAAACCGATGATTTGACCTGAGATTCAATTTTAAATTGTAGGCTATGAAAAAAAAATGTAAGATTTTCCATTAGGATATAAATCAGCTTATAGGCTAAACGAAGACGTGTTATTGAAATATAAGAGTGACATGCACTGACGATTAATAGGGCAATTTCTTTATATTAAAAAGTAATGCATCTTTAAATTTGCCGTCGTCCAGTATGGGTTCACCCTCTCACCAGTGGCTCCTATAGAATTATGTAGAATGAAGATGCCTTTGTCTGAGGTTTTAAATGATGTGTAACGTCCTTAAGACTGGAACATGCTTTCTTGGATTTTACTTATCTTACATCATTTCTGGTGCGAGGTGCAATATAACAATACAAATATCTAAGAAAAATAAATGAGTGTTTGGGATAAAAACTGGTTTGAATTTTCAGGAACTGAAAGTAGAATGAATGAATTCACTTTTATAAGAATCTCTTAAGATATTTTAGGAAGCATAATTAAGAGTATGAATGGAGAGACAAACATGGGAGATGTGCTAAAGGAGGAAATGAAGAGAATAATGATTAAGTAGGAAAATCAATATTGAAATGACAACATTTAAGAACGAGTGAAAACAATTAAGTGATATAAATAACGTTGTATATATATGAAGGTATGGCTGTTTCAAGGTGTGATCAGACCAATCTCACCAAAAGCACTTTATAGCATATACCGCTATTTCAATCCTTCCACTATACCAAGGAATTGCTTAAGAACACATTACGGCACCGGAAATATCGTTAAAAGTACGATGAAAAAAAAAGTACTATTTTGATCCTTACGTCCCCAGCCTCCATCGGCCTTGTTAGCGGTGGCCGACTTAATGCCTTCTCGTCCACCAACACATTGTGTTGCTAAATGCTCATAATGTGAGGTTGGTTGAAGTGGTGGCAGCCAGGAAAACGAATTGTGGAAGCAGGGCGTTTTTTGACTGGCCGGGCCGTTGGTGAATCTTGGTTGCGGAGTGTTGCAGAGTCGTCCTTTTTAGCATGTGCCAATACAAGTTTGTAAAGACTACTTGTGTTTTAGTGCAGTTTTCTGGTGATAATACAGTGCTTGCCGCTCTGGTAACATTATGGCAATGTCTCTGCACAGAACTGAATTAATACTTGAAAATGGTTTCAGAGGTCAGTAAAATATTTTCTAATATCCTTAAAAATTAAAGTTAATATGACAAAATTAACGGATAACAAGGTGAAATACTGAAAGAACAGCACTCTACTGGCAAATACCTTTAAATGAAAAAAAAAACTGAGGTAACTATGTTTAAAAGATTATAAAGATATGGTAATAAAGATATTGCTGGACTTTGACCCCGTCTTCTGGCAAGTTTAAAACTGGCAAGATAACACCTATTAACGGACGTGTATCAAAATGCAAATAGTAAGAACGAGTAAAAACACTTACGGAAGTCAATGAAAAACAAAGGTGTATTATTAACTAAAAATTCATTCTTGTTAGATCTGAATCATGGCAAGATGAATTCACTCTTTTTTTTTTCAGTCTGCAGACTATTTTCGTGATGACACTATTTCAGTGGTGTCCTTTTGGTAACCTGTAACGAGAGAGAGAGAGAGAGAGAGAGAGAGAGAGAGAGAGAGAGAGAGAGAGAGAGAGAAGAGAGAGAGAGAGAGAGAGAGCATTTTCTTAGAAGTGCTGTATATCAGGGTTCAAGGTAAGGTTGTAAATATTGTATTGTCCATTGCACTGCCAGCGTTACTCGGTAAATGTAAAGTGACATCGTAGCTTATGCAGGGAGAGCCATTAATGTCAACCCTTCATATGGCACCATAGGTTAGGTCCCCTCTCCCGGCCCGTTTCACTTCTTAATCGACGGACACCTCCTCATATATATGACACTTGGGGACACCGTAGAAAGCAAGACCCCCTGTGTTCGTATGAATCGTTTTTCCCGCTGCGTAAACTGCATCTCTTTCTCGTCGTTTATTATCTATTCTCTAAAGCTAATTTTAGTTCAATATACTTCCTTTCCAATTTTCACATCGCTAATTTTTCTTTCGATTAGATATACACGATAGAAGAATACAAACGCACCGCGGTTTGTTCTCATCCCCAGGACAAGCACCTGCATTCTTGCGTGCTTGAACTGAGGTAAATTTGGACACGCGGACACGCAAATGTCTTTGCTACCGTACAGTTTGAGGGAACCCTGATCCTTCTGACTTAGGGGACGAATGTGCATTTAGTACGTCGATGGGAGGACGGTGGTATTGAAGACATTTTTTTTATTTAAATGCTGTGATTAATAGCCAA
The DNA here is from genome assembly GCA_039081455.1 of Macrobrachium rosenbergii. Classification (NCBI taxonomy): domain Eukaryota; kingdom Metazoa; phylum Arthropoda; class Malacostraca; order Decapoda; family Palaemonidae; genus Macrobrachium; species Macrobrachium rosenbergii. Next base: position 62,296,093 of record JANJGK010000003.1, on the reverse strand, counting down.
GGACAAAAAAAAGTTAAGTATACCTTAGTTTAACCAGACCACTGAGCAGATTAATAGCTCTCCTAGGGCCGGCCCGAAGGATTAGATTTATTTTACGTGGCTATGAACCAATTGGTTACCTAGCAACGGGACCTACAGCTTATTGTGGAATCCGAACCACATTATAGCGAGAAATTAATTTCTATCACCAGAAATAAATTCCTCTTATTCTTCATTGGCCGCTCGGAGATTCGAACTCGCGGCCAGCAGAGTGCTAGCCGAGAACGGAACCCACTCGCCCAACGAAGAACTATATTATAGCCAAGGACAAATCAAGGCTCTAACTTACCTCAGGTTTCAGGAAAACACGGAAACAAAGACTGATTTCTCGAGTTTGGGAAGAGACGAAAACAATACTTTGTTAGTTCTGGCTTAAAGAACCCCGCATCTAATGACAAAATGCCCAAATTCATTTGTCCTAAAATGATTAATGAATCTACGAGGCTGCCTGGAACCGACTGATGGAATTACAACCTAGAAAAGTCTAGAACATGTGTGGAATTGGTTTTCCGTTGTCTTATTCGAAAGTGTCATTGAATCATTTTCGTGATAACGCAAAGTTTCCGTTGGTTAACCACGAAACAGATACATAAACCCAAACTACAGCCAAACGAGCATCAAAAGAATATTGAGGTTTAAGTATTTCCCTTTTCAGAAGATAGTTATTCCAGCTAGAGATAGGTCTACTAAGTGTGAGTATGTTTGAAAATTTGTGCTTTCTAAGGAAGACAACCGCGTATGTATTATGAATCCTATTTTTTCATTTATTAATTCTTTGAAAGCAGTTCTGAATAATCCAGGTCATTGGAGCCGCCGGGTAGTTTCTTTACATACTGCAGGATTTGTGCTTAAGAACCTAGTTGAAAATTTATAGAGTATCTATTTGTAAGATATCAAACGCATGCTAAATATTTAAAGATATAAACGATAAGTAATTTAATGATAAAGAATTATGGATACAAAGAGGTAAGTAACAAAACAGGCTACGGCAATACAAGAATAATACTCAAAGCAACCGAGAATCCAAAGTGGCTCAGTCGTAAAAAATAGCAACATCCCAACGCTCATCTGAGCGTTCCATCACACAACTCAACGTTCGCCTGTCATCACCAATTTATCCAGCATCATCCATACCAAGTCATCACTTGACGTCATCATTTGTACTCATGATGTGCGATAACTGTCTCGTCTGTTGGGTTCCCCTTCTTCCATGCGATCATAATGATCAGCGTTTATTTTCCACACCCATTTTCACGTCAGTTTCTGGCGAGGATTTGTACACTTACAGAAGCTGATCGTTTTCTAACTCGACTTTCTTCCTGTGTCAGAGGTTTGGCACATAAGTTGCTATTTTTATTTATTTTTTAATTTTTTTCCGTGATTCGTGGAGTATTGTTTTCATCTTATTTTGTTATTTGTCATTCTTAAAAAGCCTTTTTAGTCTAATATCGTAATTTACTTGATGGGACTGATGAAATATGCTATGTCATCCTCACAATTATTAAAATACTATCTTCTTCAGTTTTTCGTCACCGAACTATTTCTTGCATTCGCAAATGTTTTACTTGTGGATATTTCTTATATGATGACAGTAAAATTTGAAATGAAGGGTAACTTCTTTTTACCCTCTCCGTAATTCTGCCTGGCCCCTATCTAGAAAGGAAAAAAAAAAATCGTGCATGAGAGCCTCGCAAAGATTTGCCCTCCAGCAGTTTAGAATGTCAGTGGCATTGCCACAGCGAGGGAGTCAGGTCCCCTTAAGCTGGAATGCCTACCGAAACACTAACTCTCATCCCCCTTACCCTCGGTGTCTGCTTGCATATCCTGCTTGCCAGGTGCGTGCAAGTATCCATCCATTCATCCATCAAGGCAGAACTCCCTTTTCATCAATCTTCTTCCCTTTCTGATTCAGGAAAGGCGGTCCATGCGAAAGGCTTCAGGCGACAACCCTTCTTCTCTTATCCGTTGTCCGACTATTATCCAATGGGTGAGTGACCGATGTGCAGTTGCTAATGACATAATGGTCGGTGTTTTAGTCGGTGATTTCGAGGGTTTGTTTCTTAATTTTCATAAACTTCCATGCAATACTTACAGATATCAATATACATGCATTCCAAACGAACAGCAATCAATGAAATTGTTAATAAACAGAATACCCTTACCTGTTTCCAGTCAACGAAGTTCGTAACAAGGGGGATGAAAAATAAATAAATAAGCAGTTCAAGGTGTATTTACTTCACTCCAAACACGAGAAAATATTTGGCTGCAACGACAGCACCGAGAACAACAGAAATAATTCACATACAAAACATCCGTAATTGCCTTTTTTTCACCCCCAGAAAAGGCAGAATCAGATTCTTCTCTTTTATCATGCTAATAATCCCTTCTTATCTTTATTGTCCCTCTTTACGACATTGCCATCTCCTGATATCGCAGACTCAGCAAATACTTTTAGATCAACGATAATGGAATTCAGTCTTCGGAGCGACATTATTTATTTACCCCAAAGTCGCGAGGGACTCTCACCAAACATTTTTCTCCCTTCCTCGCAAACATTCCACTCGCCAGAAGTTTGTTTTGGAAACAAGTTTCCACTGAACTGAAAGAGATCCCTGGGTTTGCGTGTCGTCTTGTTAAAGCCGGGATCATTCTCAGAAAGAGAAAGAAGAATAAGACGCAAAAAAAGAAAACATTCCTTTTGTGTTTATGCTTCTTTTGCCTTGTTGGTGTTGGTCGGTTGTTTGAGGCTGGGTGTGACCTCGTTAGTTCTCTGAAGGTTTGATAGTGCATTGTGCTAATAGCTGTAGGCTGCGTGGTAATAACACTTTTGAGTATTGTCTGTAGTGCAAATGTGCTTGTAAGACACGATATTTGCAGTGAGGAAAATAATACATTTTTTTTTTTTTGGTACCTGTCAGCAATCACGAGGTTTAGCGTCCTGTTGCGATTCTCTTGGGCAGAAACACTGTACATTGTGATGAGTAAGATTAGCACATTAAACATAATATTTCAGTATATGATGCTGTTGAACAACCTTTCATAATTTCAATTGACTGTGTATTATAGGAAAACAACAGTGATGTTATGATTTTGGAAATTGATACACAGTACGTGTGTTTCTGACATCCTAAACAGATATGTGTAAGATACATATGTATACATATATATATATATATATATATATATATATATATATATATATATATATATATATATATATATATATATATATATATATATATATATATATATATATATATATATATATATATACATATATATATATATATATATATATATATATATATATATATATATATATATATATATATATATATATATATATATATATATATATATATATATATATATATATATATATATATATATATATATATATATATATATATATATATATATATATATATATATATGCGCGCGCTCGTGTGTGCGTGTACATGTACAAAAAGAGACGAAATACGCAATGATATTTTGAGGTATGTCAAGCTACGTATAGAAGTTTAGCTTTAAACTGAAATAAAACTCACCATTTTACCATAACTATGAATGTCGTTTAATTTGCAATGCAATTCTGTTGAAAAAGGTGAAAAAGGAGTCATACCGAATGCATCGTTAACTATGTTTAATTACCAGATTGTTAATTAGAGCGTCCTTGCCCTAATGACTTCCTCACTTATTCATTTAAGGATGCCATTGTGGATTTCGAACTGGAGCTTCAAAGTAAAATGTGTGGTTTAAACATCGTTGAGAACGGAGGAATCTTTGAGTTGTGATTTCATCATTTTTATTTAAGATGTCTTCCTTACTCTTTCTTTTCCGGTTTTCGTTTGGGTCTTGGATAATTACGTCCTCTGTGTCAAATCAGTTGAGATCTAAATTATTTATATCTTGCAGAATTGCAAAATATACAAGCGTATAAGAATCCCTAACTTGATCATTATAGCTTACTAAGCAAGAAAATATTTTCCGATGAATGAACATAATTACAAAGAATTAATGTCTAAGACGATTCCCTTTACGTCTTCTTACTGTTTACATATTTCAAAGGTCCACCATTCCAAAAAAATTATTTGTAGCACAAACAACTCCGTTTATTGTTTAATGTGTCCTGCCGTCTGGTCACTGCATATTCTGAGTTAATTTAAACAAAGCAAGAAGAAAGATTGAAAGAGAGATTCTACTTAAGCTGAATTAAACAAAGCAAGAAGACAGGGAGAGAATTTACTTGACAAGAACTGAAACAACACAATAAAAAGAGAGAGAGAGAGAGAGAGAGAGAGAGAGAGAGAGAGAGAGAGAGAGAGAGAGAAGAATGATAGACATTTCTTGATGAGATAAGAGAATCGGACTCTCTCTTCAGTAAATATGCTATTGTTAGTAAAAAAAAATACCACGATTTTTTCCATTACTTACCTTAGATAGCTCCGATATTCAAACGAACCTGTCTGTGTTTTTCCACGATGTTTCGACAGCTTTTATCTGTCAATTTTGCAGTCGATTTTGGTAAATAAAAGTTTCTGAGGCAGATAAGTTTTTTTTTTTTTGCTATTGGTATAGCGATGAAAGAGTTCCTTTTTATAAAGGTAATTTTGTGATAGAGATTAATATTTTTCTTGCATAGAAATAGTGATTAACATGTTTATTTGAAAAAGATAATCTGGTGATTTGGAATTTTTTTCCCATGAATCTGGCCAGCGATTAATGCGTTCGTTTTTAAAACGAT
>JANJGK010000003.1:62289000-62291210 GCA_039081455.1 Macrobrachium rosenbergii | reverse complement strand
ATAATTATAAAATAGCAGTTACCGATAGCGATGTTAATACCTGTAGTCAAATCTGGTAATCATCATAATTATAATGACGATCGTGATCAACCCTTGGGTATTCATTTCTTGTGTCAATAATGAACAATTGTAGTAGTAGTAGTAGTAGTGGTAGTAGTAGTAGTGGAACAGTTTTCCTTTGTTGGGTCGTCACATTTTTGTCAAGAAATTATTAAAGTTATGATGATGAAGCTGAGCAACTGCTAAAACTACATTTCAATGTCACAGAGGTAACAGTGTTTCAGTCGAAGAAAAGGCGTTATAGAAGCAGTACAAATACTACCCCTACTCCTGCTACTATTTCTAGCATTTCTAGTAGGCTGGGAAATGGTAACGACCATCATGTAACAAACAAGAGACGATCATCCTTATGGAAATGATATCGATCAACCCATAAGAAAATAACCACAAGTGTCACCGCGAGGGAACATTTTTCCGTTAGCGGAAAGTACAGTAGCGAGTGAACGCGCCCCTCCGAATTCATTTCCCTTTTCATCAACGGGAGTAGCGATTCGAAGCTTCTTTTGCGACCATTGTTAGGGAATAAAGGGTAAGGAGGGGTAGGGGGATGCGGGGAAAGGGGTAACAGGTGGGAAGGGGAGGGAGAACTCAAAGGTAAGAGGGGAAGGAAGAGGAGGAAATGGAGGAGGAAAGGTAGGAAGGGAATAGGTCGGAGGAAAGGCAAGGGGGAATGTTGAAAGGAGGTAGGAGAGATGCTTAGGTCTAAGAGGGAGAAGTATTTGGGGTGTGGAGGAAAGAAAGGGCTGAGAGAAGAGGAGAAGGGGATGGGTGGGAACGCTGAGGAGAAAACAAAGGGAAGTGAGGGAGTGAGGGAGTGAGGTAAAGATGGAGATGGGCATCGCTCTAATAATATTACCTCCACCGAAAATATGAAATTGAAAGAGGAGGAAGAAATGATATTTGTTTTGGTGGAGATTATTCTTAATGACTTTCGTAAAGCCTTCTTATCAGCCCTTACTCCCACTGTAGCTGATTAGAAAGGGGAAAATGGATTTGATTAAATTTGAGGCACCGCGCGCGTGCGAGAGCGAGATTTATGTTGGTCTCGGATACCTGCCTACGTAAATATATCATTGTCTTTATTTACAGTTTTATCATCAATACAAAAAAGACAAATTTGTTTACTATAGATACGCAAATTCACACAACTATATATCAATTAAACTTAATAATTTTCTTGCCAGTCTAACCTATCCCATTCAGTTTGTTATATACAGCATATGATTATTTAGATATCAACAACTTAATAAACTTAAAAACACCGATTACTTTTCACCTTATCAATAAGATTAATAATCATTTTTCTTCTTGGACACTTCGTTCTCCCATTTCTGTAGATTTAAATCTTCATTCAATTTGTTGCGTAATTAGTCCTTACATAAACATACTTTACATACTTTGACATTTCTATGTCTTGCCGTGCGATGGGAGTCTCCCGGTGTTTTGATCGGGAAACCTGACGCCAATTAAAGATGCAATGTCAGTGATGTTGCAAATGGAAAATGATTTAGTAGTAGCTGTTTTATTATTATTATTATTATTATTATTATTATTATTATTATTATTATTATTATTATTATTAGTGGTAGTAGTAGTAGTAGTAGTAGTAGTAGTAGTAGTACCATCAACAATACCACTGATGAAAAAAACAGCAATGAAAGATCCGGTGTCGATAATGTTAAAAAAAAGATATGGTAATAAAAGTAGTCTATAACAGTAGCAATGAAAGATAAGTGCCGTTAAAGTTGGAAAAAATATATGGTAAATGAAAGTAGGTGTACTAGTAGTAGTTGTAATAGCAGTAGAGTAGCAGTGGTAGCAATAGCAGTGGTAACAATAGCAGAAATATTAAAAGCAACAGGACTTACATAATCAACGACGTATAGTGAATAAGAACAGTGTCTATTTAGGTAGCCAAAAATATAAATTAATAAATAAATATATGATTTACGAAAATAGAAGGCAACCTTTGAACTCACGTTACCCCTCCCCCCCCTCAAAAAAGTCACTGATATGGCTTTCCTATCATCGACCTAACAATATCACCAGGCACAATTTTACGATAATGCCGACAATTAACAAATTAAAATTGGATAATTATTTGCATGGGGAACAATGCGGTGATACATAGACGGCGCTCTTTCATCATT
>JANJGK010000003.1:62276500-62284000 GCA_039081455.1 Macrobrachium rosenbergii | reverse complement strand
TACGACCGGCATAGTAAATTTACTGGTATTTTATGTGCATGGGAATAGTTCGAGAGCCGGCAGGACAAGCATGTAGATCCTCCGGGGGAGGGGAGGGGGGCGGAATTCGAACGGGGGAATGAACCCCCCCTCCCATAAACTTTAATTGCCTTCGACCAGATAAGAATAAAAAAAAAAAGTTGACTATCATCATCTTTTTGCAGAGTAAATTTAAAATTTCGATCCTATTTCGGAGCTTAATGAGCGAATTTGGAGGCCGTTTAAAAACTAGTAACCCATACTAGAACGTCCCGAAATGGTTGAATTAACATCGCTAACGATTATGGGAGGATCCTTCCTGTTCCCCTTTTACTCGCAACTACCTGTGTTTTCCACCGGACCCCAATACCTGTGTTCACTCTGGTCCCATAAGATAATAGTAACCGATGATAAACAGTGTGGAAGTTAGGGGAGAAGCGACCGAGCGCTGACAACGCTGCGTTTAATGGACAGGATAGGAAAATAACGACGGGAATACATGAGAAGAAGATAATAAAGGGGCGGACAAGAGCACTTGATAATACGAGGATGTAAAGGGTTACTCGACGAGGGTGAGAGGATATTCTTTTTTTCTTTTTTTGCTTTGATGTTCTTTTTAATATTTCTTCATATGACCTGAGGTGGGTATGGTCAGGGAAAGGGGACGCACATCGGGGCTAAAAATCTGTATAATTGTACGAGATGCATTTCGATGAATCGAGATTTTAATGACGAAGAGAAAACTGTCTGTAATGAATGACTGTAATTCTCTGTGCACACAGTATGATTAAATAATAAAACAAAAGCACAATAGAAAAAAAGGTTTAAAATTATTACATCCAGATAAGACTTGTATTCGGTGAGTTTTTTCAAGAAAAAAATGCATGGCAGCGGTTCGTGAATATAAAAAAATGACCAAACGACAGCCGGTCAGGTACTGTAGTAATATTATCGTTATTCACCTTTATCAGACTTGAATTTTACTTCACAAAAAAAGGTAGGCCGTCCAGTAAAAATTCAAATACTAATGATACATTCACTAGTTTCAAATTGATGTAATTACCTACCTTTTTCTTGACTTTTCATCATTGCATTGCCAATTCACCTACTCACCTACTCACCATTTTATCTTTCTTTATCGTTCCACGAAGCTCCTGTCCATTCAAGATTTACCCCCAATCAACTTCATATTCAGGGAACAATTAGCTCAAACCATAAACCTTGCGAAGATTATTGGCATCTCTGAATAGTTCCGCTCTTGCCAATTATAGGTGAAGTTTGAGGAAGGAAAAAATGAAGCGGTGAATTACAGGCAGAAAGAGGAATTAATGGATGAGGAGAGGAGCTTTGATGGTAAATCGGAGGATGGATAAAAGACGAAAGGAGATATGAGAAGGCAAAGAGTAATAAAAACTAAATGAAAATATTCATAGAATTGTAAAACTACCAGCGATCATTCTAATGACTGTACTTAAAGAACCTCATTTTAATTTCATTTTATTTACCCTTATCGAAATAATGGAGTTACACACACCTGGATCGAACTCAGGCATTTAAATAAAACATTTTAAAGTCATTGCTAACAAAAGTCTGACACTTACCACACTTTAATTTTAATTCATTTACAATTCGAATTAATGGGATTGCACACACCTGGGTTAAATTTAGGCAATTAAATAATGCGTATCATTTTGAAATTATTCCTATCAAAAGTTTCTCCTTATCAGAATCGCTTGGTTGCACACTCTGGGATCGAACTTGATGAAAATGAGAAGAAATCTGACACACTTTCAAAAATACGAAAGACAGTATTAAAGAAAGATAAAAGACCAGAAGGATGAAAGGTCACGTTGCAAAGGGAGAAGTAGGGAGAGTAAAAGAACAAAGGGAAGGAAGAATACAAGTGGGAAACTGCGGGATGTGGACAAGGGAATAATAGAGATAGAGAGGACACACACAGAAAGGCAGGGCATAAAAAGTTCAGCTAAAGAGTCGGTCACTTCGAAACAAATGGGAATTTTGTCGAGCGAAAGAGGTAGTAACAAAATAAGACAGGATTAACAGAGAGGAGGAAAAATATGAAATGATGGAATGAAGAGGAGATTAAAGAGGATTACCGGGGGGCGAGGATGACCACTAAAAGAAAGGATTTTTATCCTTTTTAAAAGAGGGGACATTCGTCACCGAGGGGATCTTTCAGACATTTTTGCGGTCTTTTACGATCTTTCAGGGTCTTTTATTTGTGTAATCCAAACGCAGATCTTAAGTTGATAAAATGTTCGCACCCTTTTTGCTAGATTTACCTCTAATTCTGATTGACGTGTTCCTCGCAGTTAAGTAATTTTCAATTTCAGTCAAAATTGTATTCCTGTCGGTTTTGCAACAATTGAGGTCATTCATTTTAATCTTATTTCATTTTAATCTTATTACCTTTATCGTCTTAAGTGATGTTTTTACAACTTCCAAATGCAAACGAGAAATTTGTAACACAAGTATTTTTCCATTCCTTACATCTTGATGGAAGGTTTTTTTTGGGGTGTTATAAAACCATCCGGTTTAAGGGGAAAAACGCATAAACCTTGTAGCCTGAAAGGAAGCCTTGGAAATAAATATATCAAAGCCCTATCTACGTTGCTTTGGAAATTCAGAAATAAGTATACTAGTCCATCAAGTATCAGATATAAATCACAGATGCAAGTTGGCTTACATATACACATTTCATGTTGTTAGGTGACCCACGTTCAAGTATGCGTATACACATTCACCTTATTTTAATAATAAAAAGCAGATTAGAACCTACACATACATCTATACCTTAATCAGAAAACTCGAAGACGAGTTTGCAATCCTTCGGAGATATTAGCCCTAATTAATAACGCGACATTAGTCATTTCCGTAATGACACCCTTCGTATTAAGGACGCGATGGCCATAACATCCATATATCAAAGGTAATCTAATGAAATTATTGTAATTAGAAGAGTTATTATTTCCGAGTCCTGTAAACCAATTCCAGTGAAACGCGCCGGCTAATTGGGGCAATTCGAATCTACAATAAAGATTTCAACAAATACAGCATCAGAGAATATCAATTCGGGCGTAATAACATTCATTTGTTTTCTCAAATCCTGCGATAAATGAACTGGTTATTATATCAACAGCGATTTTAAAAGGACAAGACATAATCGTCCACTATTTTCAAAGAAAATAATTCGCGCAATAATTATATTAATCTTGTACTGTCAAAATACAAATTTCAAAGAAAATATTACGGCCAATAATTGAATTAATCTGGCCCTATCAAAATACACAGTTTAGAGCGTGAAATTATATATCTTGTTTACGGGTTGTAGAAAGACGAGATTAGTGTTCATATATTATTTTAAATACATATATATCACCCTTAATTCCTACTGTGGCACGGACTGTAATCCTTTGGAACGTTAGTTTTGAATGAAATTCACAAAAGGATTATTACATCACCGGTAAATTGCCAATCTACACGTGAAATCTAACAAGTATCATGAAAATTAAATGTAAAACCTCTGATAATATATAATAAGCAAAAAAAATAAATGAATACATAAATAAACAATAAGTGAGAGAGTGAAATTGGGTTTCAGCATACCTTTAAGCAAAAACTGCGGGCGACCCTAAAACGTGTTGTGCCTCAAGCCAACGTTTGAGAATATTGGTTGCAGAGCTACTGTTGTTGGGGAAAAGTTCATTAGCGAAAGCCTTCCACCACAAATAACAGCACAGACAGTCTTTCTGTGTGTGTGTGTGTATGTATATATATATATATATATATATATATATATATATATATATATATATATATATATATATATATATATATATATATATATATATATATATATAATGTGTGTGTGTGTATAAAACTGCTTCATATCTGAAGATGCCACTGCATCGTCACTGGTCTGATTTCATGACAATTTCAAGAATCGAGAAACTGGAATATTCCGGGCTTCTTAAATAAATTGAAAATAATAGAAGCAGACTCAAACTTACACAGACAACTTAAATATTTTTTCAAGTCGCATATAAATGTTTATATAATATTAACTGCAGCCAATGCTGTTAAAATCAAAGAGATTATACATAGTTATGCACTGCGTTCCCACGTAAGGGAGCTTATGAAATTTACCCCCTATGAAAAATGAAGGAACAATCAAAATTAGTTTTCAATTCACATAGATCTGTACATATAAACTTAATTATAGCCATTCCATACCAAGAACAAAGACCAAGCGCTGCATTACGGTAAGAGGATCAAATTACAAGAGGGAATGATTGAATCGAGATGATGGGCCAAAAAAAAAAAAGCAAAGAAAGAAAAACACAAGACAATAACTCGTTATCGATAGCAGACCGCGCAACTTTTTTGTTGTTATTGTTCCGTTCTTTGCCAAACAAAGAACCTACGTAACGGAGCTCGTCCGTAATTACGTTGATGCTATTTTTTTTACGGACATTTATTCATAGCTATGAATAGCCTCACCGGAAAAGAAGATTAAACTGCAATAATTCCTCGTTAATCAGGGATTTAATCTAATCCCCTCGATGTAAAATTCTACGGGTCATTTTCAGTTGGGAGCGTTATGCACAACGGAACGAGCTGTTATTGCTTCAGTATTTTTTCCACTGGTAGTAGTCGTTATTTTATAATGAGTAGTAGTATAACTATGAATACTGCTGTTGTTGTCGTTATAATTTGCGCTTTCCTACTAGCACTTGCGAGGCATCATAGCTGAAATGCCACTCTCTGTGAAGAGCTACAGCATATTGCTGATGCCTACATTTTACTTTTTGTTTTCTGCAAAAGACTATTGTGAAGGCTTTGTCTGTCCGTCCGCGCTTTTTCTGTCCGCCCTCAAATTTTAAAAACTACTGAGGCTAGAGGGCTGCAAAATGGTATGTTGATCATCCACCCTCCAATCATCAAACATACCAAATTGCAACCCTCTAGCCTCAGTAGTTTTTTACTTTATTTAAGGTTAAAGTTAGCCATAGCCGTATTTCTGGCATCGCTATAGGTACCAACACCACAGACCACCTTCGGATCGTGGCTGAGTTTCATGGGTCGCGCTAAGAGTTTCATGGGCCGTGGCTGAGGCCACCATCGGACCGTGGCTGATTTTCATGGGCAGCGGCTGAAAGTTTCATACAGCATTAGGAGCTGTACAGAAAACTCGAATGTGCCGAAGAAAATTCGGCGCATTTTTTTACTTGTTTAATATTGTTGTCCATGATTAGACCTAGGATGATTTCCACACCACGACGAGACCATGATGTGGGAACAAGAGTTCCAAAGTAGACCTAAGTCTAGGAGCCCACAATATCAACTCGACACTGCCCAACACAAAACAAATATCACGTCCCTCTAGAAAAAAAAAAAAAAATTCTAAAAATCAATAGAATTTCCTTCCTTGTTGTCTTTTATGGACGACAACCTTTTCATTTCAGAGTACACCCAAGAGGTAAGAACATTACATGTATGCATCAGTATTCATTCCACTTCCTCGAATGAGGTTTGCTGAACTTCTAAACTGTCCCTGTCGCCCCCTGGAAAGGAACTTCGCAGCTCTCTTACCTGCTTTTTGTCAACCTGGATGCTGAATTGATGCCTCACGAGAGGGTAGTTTAATTGGACATCACCGCTCATCCTGCAAAGAGGCGTAGCATCAGTGAAGGATATACAAACAGAGCGCCAAAAAACGGTTGGGTGATATTACTGAAGAACTTTTGCTGGGGATGTTCCTAAGTGAATGACAACCAAGATAACGTTGTTAACCGCTCGACGCGGTAGACCTTTGTTATGATTAATATTGTTATCACGACGTTAGCCGAGGCTTTGTAACTTCCTGTATTCATATCGAGTTCGTTTAAATCTGATAGACCCCATAGGAGGTTGCGCCGCCAGTGCACATCAAGTGGTGCACTACAGGCATCACTAAAGTTTGTTTACAGCGTTCCTACGCCCCTAGCTGCGCCCACTTTTTATTCCTTTAACTTTACCTCCGTTCCAGCTTTCTTTGTTCAGTATGTCTGTTCAACTACAACTCCCTTTCTTAGCTGTCCTCAGCACTAGATGGGTGGCAGCGCCACAGCACTGTGTGGCTTCATAGTCGAATCTTCATTATTAATCATACACCTGATAGCTACATTAAACCAAACGGTCGCATAACTTGGAATTCAAACTGAACAATATGAAATCAGTTAAATATAAATCCATGCAGTTAGCTACGGAACTTGCATATCAAAACAACCAAACGACAAGAAAAGAGGCGAAAAATAAAAGGAGGGACTTGTTACCGGCGCATCTTCAACAGCGAATCGACGCAGCAGGAGGTCAGAATGTTTTTGAAGGCTGCTGTATAGGCCTATCGGAAACACTTACGCTGATGATGTATTGGTGATGAGTATAGAAACTCTTCAAGCATAATAGTTTCAATGTTTTTCTGTGATGTTGCATGTTATATGTCGTTATTTGATATTATCATTACAATAGCAAAAATTTTGCCATGAAAATGACAAAAACGTCATCTGTTGATTCCAAAATGAAGTCATCGTTTCCTTGACTGCCACTGTTACCATGGCAACGAGAGACGCCTGAGGGCCTTACCCTCGGAAACATTGGTACAAAGGTATCGAAGGGGGGAAATAGCGGAGTCCTTAGGGCTCAGGTTCAGGTACGGGCTCTTCTCAGTTCGCTTTGGCGAGGGGAAGAAACATAGGTGGTTGGAAGTGTAAGAGAGTGTAAGAGGAGACCTTGACAAAGGTAGGAGGGGGAGAGTAGGCATCACACCACTACCACCTCCTATCCTTATCCTCCTCCTCCTCCTCCTCCTCCTCTCCTTCACCCAACTTTTCCTCAATCGATCAATTTTCTCCATTCTGGTCGGCCGTATTAGGTCTATAATTGGATGCGGATATGAGGCTTACTATTCAATAAGGCCCGCGATTGTGTTCGCGGGGTTTTTCCTTTCATTTTTCTTTAATAGGCTTTATTTAATGGCCCTCCGTCCCCCACAAAGGAGCCAAGATCGACGCACGTATCGTGATTCATTCGTCTTTTGTTTTCGTTTTGGTGCCGTTTCTCGCTGTAGTCTCAGCTTGCTTCAAGCTCACCCTTGTCCTCAATGTATCTCATATGTTAAGTAAATATACAAAAGGGAAGGTTACACCCTTTTGGGCATTCTTTGGTCTTAAAGCTTTTAAACCTGTTTTATTGTTAACTTTTCAGCATCATCAACAACTTGCCTCACAGAAAATAGTCAGTACTCATACAACTCTGGGTTATACTTCTATCGTTTATTGATGCGAGGCAAATCAGATTCGCCGCAATGGCAGTGAAGTTAACCATCGTTAACAAAGAGAAAAAAAGAGTAGGAAACAACATTATGACACAGTCATCCTAAGAACAAAACCACGGGAAAAATGGTTTTTATCAGCTGTTCCT
>JANJGK010000003.1:62266500-62274000 GCA_039081455.1 Macrobrachium rosenbergii | reverse complement strand
CGGGGTTTTCTCTTATTCTGCTCTTCTCCTCCCCCAACTCCTCTATTTGCTCTTTCGACATTTGTTTGGCATATTTTCGTTTTTCATCCGCATGGAGAAAAGTCTCGACAAAGATGCTGTTATCTGATGCGTGGGTGATTTCGGGGGCTTGCCAAAGCACTCACCGTCCTTGAATAACAACCGAATTTAGTGAAAATAACAAAACCCCTTACTGATAATAAAAGCTGTCCTTAAAGAAAATAACACCTGTCCTTAGAGAAAATAACAATTGGCCTTAGAGAAAATAACAACTGTTCTTAGAAAAAATAACAATCGTCTTTAAAGAAAATAACACTTGCGCTTAGAGAAAATAACAACTGTCCTTGGAGACAATAACAACCGTCTTTAAAGAAAATAACAACTGGCCTTAGAGAAAACAAGAGGTGGCCATAGAAAGAATAACAATTGGAGTTAGAAAAAATAACAACTGGCCTTGGAGAAAATAAGAGCTGACCTTACAGAAAATAACTACTGATCTTAGAGGAGATAACAACTGCCTGTAGAGTAAATACCAGTAGGCCTTGCTGAAAACAACATCTGGTCTAAGAGAAAATAACACCTGTCCTTAGAGAAAATAACAATTGTCCTTAGAGAAAATAATTGTCTTAAAAAACAACAACAACCGTTTTTAAAGAAAATAACAACTGGCCTTGGAGAAAATAACACCTACCCTTAAAGAAAATAACAACAGTCCTTGGAGACAATAACAACTGTCTTTAAAGAAAATAACAACTGGCCTTAGAGAAAAAAAAAGAGATGACCAAAGAAAGAATAACAATTGTAGTTAGAAAAAATAACAACTGGATTTAGAGAAAATAAGAGCTGACCTTGCAGAAAATAACTACTGATTTTAGAGGAGATAACAACTGGCTGTAGAGAAAATACCAGTAGGCCTTACTGAAAATAACATCAGGTCTAAGAAAAAGTTAAGTATATCTTAGTTTAACCAGACCACTGAGCTGATTAACAGCTCTCCTAGAGAGGGCTGGCCCGAGTTATTAGATTTATTTTACGTGGCTAAGAACCAACTGGTTACCTAGCAACGGGACCTACAACTTGTTGTGGAATCCGAACCACATTATGACGAGAAATGAATTTCTATCACCAGAAATAAATTCCTCTAATTCTTCATTGGCCGACCGGAGAGTCGAACGCTGGGCCAACAGCGTGCTAGCCGAGAGCTCTACCCACTCCTCCAATGAAGAACTATCTGGTCTAAGAGAAAATAATAACTAGCCTTAGAGAAAGAGGAAAACTTTCATACCCCTGGCGGTTCCTACTTCGCTTCTTGAGTTTGCCTGAATGAAATTCATATCCTATATTAACCTAGAAGGAAAGTTTGCTAGATCTAATGTGACTGAGCATCTGCAGCAAACTTGTCTTTTGCTTTCGTATGGAACATTTTTCTTGCAAAATATAATACATATGTGCTACCCATAAGTATGTATGATGTCTATATTTCTAGCTGCAGTAATGACACTGATAAGTAAAAATTTACTTTCAAATAGTAAAAATTTACTTTAAACTGTATTTCTATCATTCAATAGCATTCTGTTGCTTTTCACATTTGTTAGTTGATATTAATAATCGCCAGCCATTGAATAAGCCAAATCTCAATTCAAGAGTTTCACTCTTGACAGTTCTTTTCAACAACTAAAACAAGCCTTCTAAGATTACCACAATTACCGGTTACTACTAATGATCACCACATCGCACGACTCAAGCCTGGATTTAAGAACATCACTGAATGTATATAGGCGTATATCATAAATTATATGATCGTTGCACTGAAAAATTAATTATTACAAGATCCAAGTTCTAACAGCATCTAACTCATTTCTTTTGTAGTTTTATGCTAATCTGTCGAGAAAATGATGAGCAACTTCCCGTCACTATATAAAAGGAAATCGTATCGGTGCAACACTCCAGTGTCAGAAGCGGAGACTAACCAGTGGAGGTTCATCTGCATTTTATGCATTATGTTCGTTCTAGAAACACACACACAAATAATATATAGGTACATATATATATATATATATATATATATATATATATATATATATATATATATATATATATATATATATACAGTATATATATATATATATATATATATATATATATATATATATATATATATATATATATATATATATATATATATATATATATATATATATATATATATATATATATATATATATATATATATATATATATATATATATATATATATATATATATATATATATATATATATATATATATATATATATATATATATATATATATATATATATATATATATATATATATATATATATATATATATATATATATATATATATATATATATATATATATATATATATATATATATATATATATATATATATATATATATATATATATATATATATATATATATATATACAGTATATATATATATATATATATACAGTATATATATATATCTATATACAGTATATATATATATATATATATATATTTTTACAAATATTACTGCTGTTCGCCCTCGTAACTTTTGATTGTAAAAATATCAGCCTGACTGAGACCGGGAAAAGACATTGTCTATATAGGAGCGTCTTCAGTTCAAACCTTAACGTCCGTTGGAGAACGGGATAGGTAAGTTAGGCCTTCCACCCTATAGGAAAATTTCCCTATCAGCCTTAAGAATAGGTGGTCCTAAGGTCCTTTTTCCTTTCTACCTGTCTCTTGGCGAATGTTTTGAAAACAAGAACGTGGACACCTGGTGTGACTGTTCTGACCTAGGCCGGTCAGGGAACTTGAGAGAGAAACTAGCCACCGTCTCGGGCAGACGTCTGGAAGGTGGCCCTGTCCCCTTTCTTTTTTCTATTATTCTATTAGTGAAGTGAAGAAGCAATTGCGAAGACCCCTCTCGGCGGTGTTGGTGCACACAACGTTCATCCTAAGGTAAAGTCGCTTTTTGTTCAAAACTTCGCCCATTCTTTTATCCTTTTTTCTGTATTTCGCATTTCTTTTGTTTCCTCCTTCATCCCCCACTTACTGTATATGTGTTTACGAAGTCTAGATTAAGCCTAATTATTATATTGTTAGCTTCAACCCCGTTATTCCAGTAAAATACCTAGGATTTAGGGTAAGCAAAATCAGGTTAAATCTCGATGCTTTTGTATGCCTCGCGTCCGAATGTTTGGAAGAACCGTTGCGTTTAAAATCAAATTCATCTCAAATATTCTTGTTAAGGTTAATTACCCTTAACTGGCGACCTTTGGCTAATTAACGACTGTCTTTGAGGTTAACTTTTGGCTTCAAGTGGCAGGTTATGTGTAATCTTGGTTTGCAGGGCCGTAAAAATTACGTAAATTGAATAATACATGATCAGCCAAGACCCTCACACGTAACATTGGCGACCTTGCGTAGAATCTAAAGTACATTTTAGAGAAAGAATCTGGAGAAAAGGAAATTAAATTACATTAATTCCAAAAAAATAAAAGTCAGATATCGAACTCCATTTCATTCTTCCAAACAAGGAACGAGGCATAATAATAAGCTGTAAAGAGAATAGTTATAATAACAAGTGTAGCGAGAATTAGCGTAGGTAGGCAAGGGTGCGCCGAGAGCAGAGCAGTCATAATTTGTAACGTTTAAGACAAAGGGCATTTTACCGTGTTCGGATCGTGAGTCAAGTCGTTCAAGTAACGAATTCAAAGGCCGAATCGCGGAGCCCGTTTCATGTACACAGTAATTTAGAAATCGCGTCGGCAATTCCGATCGTTATTGTTTGCATATAGCGGGAATCCTTCAAAACTGTGTCAGTGAAGTAGCAAACGAACTGAAATAGTAATTTTACAATAAAGGTACCGTTCAACAACGTAAATTTACGCAGGCAGGCTAGCATTTCTCTTTTCATTCTTTTGTTTAATGTCCGGGTGAGAATACGATAACAAAAGACACAAAGTTGTTGGTAATTTCGTTTTCCAACCTTAACGTAAAACACTATGCATGATTGGTATATTTAAAGTAAAATCTGGATACCTGCATTTGTTTTATGCGTTGTTTTTGAATTTGGTGCTAAAAGGAAATACCCGCCATCTTGGATTCCTCCGCCGTGTTCGCGCGGTTGTTTTGAATTTGTTTGAAATAGAGGACCGGCCATTTTGTTGTTCCTTCGCCGCCAGAGGTTGTTTTGAAATTTAGGCCTAACGGGATTTTCCGCCATCTTAAGACCTTGTTATTGTCATCCGCTGTTGTGACCAGACTCTGCCCGAGCCACTCTTGGGTTATTTTTTTTTTTTTTTTCCTTTCGTAGCGAACCCACCTCCTAATATCTTGGCTAGACAAAACCAAAAGACAATTTAGGCAGGGAAAGATAGGCCTTAGTTAGGAGTAATAACAAGTTCCTATACAAATACCTGCTATAACAATCATATAAAGAGAATTTAAAATTTTACGATAAACTTTTGTGACGTCGGCTCCCAGGAAAATTAAGATAATAAAGCCATCCCTAAGGAAGCCAAGACGACGCATCTATCTGATTTTATTAAGATCCATGCCATTGTGCATTTATAAGATCTTTGCTTTACATGTTCTCAAGCAGCAAGAAATTAGCTGATTAAAAATCTCTCTCTCTCTCTCTCTCTCTCTCTCTCTCTCTCTCTCTCTCTCTCTCTCTCTCTCTCTCTCGTCATTCAAGTAAGCATTCCTAACCTAAGTGTACGTGACCCTCTTCAAAGAAAGAACGGCCGACACTAGGCTAATTAATTCGAATACAATAAACCAAATAAAAGAAACACCTCTGTCCCACAATAGATGAGGACAAGTTAAGAGTAATTACGATACAGTGATAAACTGTCGGTCACGAGTGAGGCCTGCTATCCAGACCGAAGCAAACAGTAGTTTTCACCCTCTGAAAGAAGAAGGGGCCAGCACTGGGCCGGTACTGGGACCAGCCACTCACGAGGATCTTTAAAGAAAAAAAAAAACAAAAAAAAAACAAATTCACTTTATTCCACAGTGTCAATAATTTGCAGCACTGTCATCACTTGAATAGCTTACTTCTCTCTCTCTCTCTCTCTCTTTTACCTTCCCTTTCTCTCTCATTCGATTGTTGCACTCTGCAGGGGTGTAGAGTGCCTTTCCTCCCATATAGCCTAGTTGGACTCCAGTAGAGGGTCCCTAGGAACACATTGGCACCATAAGTGCCACTAAAGAAAACAAAAGGGAACACAGAAGAGAAAGTTCTTCTGGAACCTAACCTGCACCAGTGCCTAGGGATACTGAGTGCCACCAGTGTGACCTGTACACGGCACACCCAAACTACAGTGCCACCTTTTGAAAGGGTGCCACGTCATTATTGAAGAGACACTTCCTCGCTGCCCAAGTACGCCCAGTCGACCCGGTTAGACGCCCTTCCCCACCAGAACCATGGCAGCAGAGCATTATAAAACTTTCCTGGGGCTGGGGACGGCGGCAGGTCTCACCGGCTCGGAACTTACCACTTGGGTTAAGGAGCAAGTGGACGACTTGGCCAAGCGGGAGAAGGAAGAAAGACTCGAGCAGAGGAAGTATGAAGCCGAGCAGAGGATGTATGAAGCCGAGCAGAGGAAGTATGAAGAAGAACGAAGGGCGTATGAAGCCGAGCAAAGGCAATTAGAAGAGGAGAGAGAAGAAAGAAGAAGACGGCATGAGTTAGCCTGCAAGGAAAGTGAGCTAGCCTGCAAGGAGAAAGAGCTCGAGCTGGAAAGAGCCAAAATGGAGAATGCCGAAGCTATGGCTCGACAGCAAGCCTCCAGTCCTACACCTGCTGCATCAAACGCTCCAATTTCGAGCATCAATTCCCTAGTCCCCAAGTGGACTGAGGACGAGCCAGAAGCATGGCTGGAGGAGATCGAGGCTCTTTTCGATAACTACAGCACCACGGAGACGGAGAGAGCCTTAATACTAGCCAAGCATATGGAGGGAAAAGCCAAGGCAGCGCTTCGCTCACTGGAGAAGAGCCAGAGAGGTAAGATGGCAGAAGTTCGTAGAGTCATTACAAAGGCCTACGAGATAACCCCAGAAAAATGGAGACAACGGTTCCGAGGTCTTGCCAAGGAAGTCGGCTGGTCTTGGACAGAATGGGCATGTCACAAAACCCAGTCTGGTACGCGCTGGTTCGACTCCTTGGCCTGCACGACGTTTGAGGATCTCTTCAATCGGACCATGCTAGAAGACCTCTTCCAATGTGTGCCAGGGCCCCTTGCGGTATATCTTAACGATAAACAGCCCTCCACACTTATGGAAGCTTGTCGCATGGCTGATTCGTGGGAAACTTTCAATCAGTCGCATAGCACCTCTCAGAAGCGAATCATCCCTCCGGCCTACCTCTCGAACTCCACTCGCCCGAAGAATGGACTGCCTAGCAAGACCCTGTGCAACTATTGCAAGAAGGGGGGCCACGCTGAAGCTGAATGCCGATACAAACTCGGCACTAATAAGCAGCCTAACCCTACCAGCCAGAACTCCGCTCCCGATTCATCCGCTCAGCCCTCTCCTCCAACAGTTACTGCAGGCCACCGAGCCCATCCAAAAGGCCCGTGCAGATCCTGTGGGGCTGCTAGCCACTACAATGCTGGATCTCCGGCCTGTCCACATCATGTCCCCACCACCAAATTTGTCAACCTAATCAGCACTTCATTTTCTGCTGCTGGTCCGCACCGGATCCTTTACCCCGAGAGACTGGAAACCCAGTTCATCTCGGTGGCCCCTCTTCAGAGCACTAGCCTGCCAGTGACCCTTCCGGTCACAGTAGACACTGCGACAGACATTAGCCTGATCACTAGGGCCCAAGTGCCAGCCGGTGCCATGGTTGACGAAGAAACCCGGTGGGAAATGAAGTGGATAGAGGGCCACACCATTACTGTTCCTACGGTCCAACTCCAGGTAACGACGCCTTGGGGTACGCTACCCCACCGCCTTGGCGTGGTAGGTGGAATTCGGCCCGGAGTAGTCTTCTTGTTGGGTCGGGATCTTCTCTGCGGAAGCCCGTTACCAACGCCACTTCGCAGCCGTGTTACCTCCTCCACAGAGGCCACATGTAAAACTCTCAATAATGACAAACCTCCACCGTCCGCCCACCAAAGTGGTCCGCGGAAGGGGCATAAACCAAATTATTTCAGGCCTAGCCCTCTCCAATCGCGAAGGGCTGGCCCACCAAGAGGTCTTCCCCCTCCGCGAAGAGAGATTCAGGAGGAGCAGTACCGCTGCAGGACGTGCAAGCGGGCAGACCACTCCACAAATTGGGAGGGCTGCCCAAGCAAGCAACGCCCAGCGGACGCCCCCGAAACAAAACTCTAGGAGAGGCTACGATCTCCTGCTGGGGCAGGAATCTCCGCCGCAGCCAAACCCAAGTCGTCCGAGAGGTATTGCACCTCCAGACCCCTTGTCAGGCATGCCTGACCCTCAACTGCTGCCAGTGCC
>JANJGK010000003.1:62256597-62266400 GCA_039081455.1 Macrobrachium rosenbergii | reverse complement strand
TGTCCATACCTATCCTGACGATGGTCTGGCCTGAGGGCAACCAGCAGAGAAGAATTGGAGAGCCCCTCACTCTCACCTGCAAGGCCAAGGGCCTGCCTACTCCCACCGTCGCTTGGTTCAAGGTAAGATCTTTTCTTGACTGGATAATTGTCACTGAAGGAATGGGATTGCGTGGTAGAGGAGATGTGATAGAACAGATGCGAGAGAATACATACATACATACATACATATATATATATATATATATATATATATATATATATATATATATATATATTATATATATATATATATATATATATATATACACACACACACACACACACACACACGTGTGAGTGTATTGTTCCCTTTTTTCGCCCTTGAAAGGACTGGTACCAGAAAGGCAAAGCCTTTTGGTTTCTCAGAAGTTTCTAAAGTAAGACTGCTGCCAAAACCAACTTTCTTGACCCTAAGGGACTCTGGTACCCGTTTACAGCTGAGTGAACTGGATGGGAGAGCAAAGGCGAAGTACGATCGGTGCCCATTTGGCTGACTGCACACATCACATGCACACATTATACATATATATATATATATATATATATATATATATATATATATATATATATATATATATATATATATATATATATATATATATATATATATATATATATACTATATATATATATATATATATATTTATATATATATATATATATATATATATATATATATATATATATATATATATATATATATATATATATATATATATATATATATATATTTATATATATATATATATATATATATATATATATATATATATATATATATATATATATATATATATATTTATATATATATATATATATATATATATATATATATATATATATATATATATATATATATATATATATAAATATGTTTGTATATATATATAATTATAAGTGTGTGCGTTGTGAGTGAGTACGTTTATGCGAGTACAAACATACAAATATGTAAGAAGAATGTGATCACATCTATGAACGTGTTAGAATGGTAGCAGAGGACGCAAATAACATATAAAATCAGTGAAGAAGACATAGTGACTAGCGTATTTATTGGCCACCGCATTCTAAATCATCTAAATGGGAAAAGCTGTGTGCCGAATAACCACCGAGGTCCGTCCTTAACACATGGGCTCCTTCGAAAGGTCATATATCAACTCCTCCCGAAATGCCAGTATCCAAGTGAGGGATTGGGACAGCGACATCCAGAACAAGAGGCTGGTAGAACTTCTGCGTGAGCGTTTTAGACCCTGCAGAAGGGCCATAACCTGTCGGGGAAGATAGGTTGTATGGGCCTTAACTGCCTACATTACACTTGGGAAAGGGGTGATTCGAAGGACCATCTTCTGGGAATACAGAAGGCCGTAATGCACGTGTTAATATTACTAGCGCATTAATAACCGCGGCTTCGCAACGAGTGGAAGGGTTCAGCTTACACATTCGCCCGGACCATTGAGGCTTGGAATGTCTTTAAAGGTGAATTTGCGGAAGGTTTTGTGGAGGGAATGGTTTGCTGTGCGACGGGAAACTACCTTTACGCCCTGTGGGACTTTGAGGTCCTTTATGCAGATAGGCCGATAGATAGTTTTATCGTTTCTTCGAAAAGGATGTGATTCCAAGGAAAACACGAAAACAAGCACTGCCTTAGACATGTGGTAGATAATGACAAAACCGTACTGCAAAAGGTCCGCGACACACACACACACATTGTATATATGTATATGTATATATATATATATATATATATATATATATATATATATATATATATATATATATATATATATATATATATATGTGTGTGTGTGTGTGTATATATGTGTGTGTGCGAATGTGTCTGTCTATCTGTCTGTCTGTATGCGAGCATCTGTGTATGTATGAATATATGAATGCCCTCTATATTTTGCTTAATAATGTTAAATAAATAAAAACTGGATAAGCTGACAAACCTGAAACCCAACAATGAAATCTCACTGAATTATTGATAACTTATTAACTAATTAATATGAATCTCCCTTGCCTTCTTCCCCTTGCAGGACGACCTTTCACTGGGGAAGATCGGCGATCAGCTGACCTTCAACGGCCTGCAATCAACAGACACAGGCATTTACACCTGTAAAGCCTCTTCGTCCCTAGGGGTCGTAACCGCCAATTTTTCCATCAACGTTCTTGGTGAGTCAAGATATTGTTGTGATTCTGCTTTTTAATTTTGGTCTCTTGCATTTTTTAGTAATACAGCTTAACGTTTATTTTTTATCCGTCAAACTCTGTGAGTAATTATTTTTCGTGGTGAGCTGAGATAGAGCGAATCTGCTTAAGTGATATTTACATCTCCGTCAAGTTTTTTTCCGTCCATATTTATTTCTTTTATCTCAGCATTCTTTGAAATTAAAATAATTACTCCTTGTTTTTTCCTCTTTCCTAATGCAGCGCCTGTAATAACTGCTACTACTGATGCATTTATACTGATATAACCATGTGACCTATTGATAATATTCGTCAAGCTCGAAGAGAGAGAGAGAGAGAGAGAGAGAGAGAGAGAGAGAGAGAGAGAGAGAGAGAGAGAGAGAGAGAGAGAGAGAGAGAGAGAGAGAGAGAGAGAGAGAGAGAGGTATTTTTGTATTCCTTTGATATAACTAATTCATCAAAAATAAAACTGACTGCATAAAGGGCCACTCCAGTCAGTATCAGAGACAACGATATTTAATGAAAAGCTCAATTAACAAATGTTGATCACAACTGTATATACGGAATCCCTAGGCAAAGGAATAATTAAATTTGCAACCAGTAAGACCTTTTATGAGAAAATACAACAGCCGTACAATGAACATTAAACTTATCTGTTTCCTAATATCTTTAGACAGGATTTTCACTGAAATTTCTTGAAAATCTGAAAAGGAAATTAAGTATAAAAATTTTCAACATTTATTTTTGTCCAGCCGTGCTTCGGTCTGAACATACTGTCTCTATCCTACACCTTCAAAAAAAACAATTGCTCTTATTAAATGCCATCTTAGTTTACCAGTTTGCAATATGCCATTTTCTTCCCTTAATCTTTCAGCTTCTTCAGCCCACAACCTCCTCCTTTACCTTGATTAACCACTCTTTTTCCTTATTATCATAACCTTTCCCTAGCTTCCCTATTATCCTATGGCCCCCCTAACAGAGATTAGCCAATCCTCTTCCTGTTTTTCATCTCATTTTTCAGCTTCATCGCCCCATCCGTCCTCCGCCTACCAGCTCCAAATTAACCTGTTTTCGTCATCATCACCTTAGTCATTAAGATTATCCATTCTCTGTCAACTTTTCTCTCTCATCTTCCTCATTTCATCTATTCACTAATCTTCATATTTCTATGACTTTCTTTGATTACCAATTTTATCCTCTTGCACTCATCTAATTGTTTTCATCTCCCTATTCTTCATCATCCCTTCTTCGTTATCATCACCTAATCCTCTCAACTTCCACGTTCTTCCTCATGCCTGCCCTCTCGACGTGACGTCACTCACGAGCCCTCCACATTCTCCATCATCCGACTTCTATATCGTCATCTCATTTTCTCATCTTCCCCATTTTCATTCGACCCTTCCCCTCTCATCATCACCTGATTCCCTAATTTTCTCCATTCGTCATCATCAATCCTGACCACAAATTAACCATTCCTTACCGTATTCATGCCTATCAGTCCTTCCCAGCAATTATCACTATCACCTATCACCCCTTTCTTCCCTTGACCATTTCCGATCATCTCTCCTGACCTATATTGCCCCCTTTCCTCACCCCTTCCCCATCCCCCTCCCCCATCATTAGGACGCTCCCAACATCTGCCACCTGAGGGTCCAATGCACCTTCCGCAAACAATGCAATTGAGGGGCGGATAAAAGGCCTTGACGAGAGAGAGAGAGAGAGAGAGAGAGAGAGAGAGAGAGAGAGAGAGAGAGAGAGAGAGAGAGAGAGTTTAGTTAAGAGAACATAAAATGGGCTTAAATGCACGTGTGGCCAGGCTGAATTAATTCGCAATGGGGATAGAATAATGAAGTGGTCTCCATCCGGGACATTAAGGCACAGGCACCTTTCTGTGTTTTTTTTTTTTTATTTTGATTTTTTTTTTAAGCAGAAGGAGCAAGAGAGGTCATTTGAGAAGTGCAGCTTCAAATTTGGTTTAAAGTGTCGTTTGTTCGTCGGTTAACGACGTTCATACTCGTGTACTTTTTCTTTAGGCTTTTGATTATACATGCACGCCAACGCTCTTATAAGCATGCAATATCGCCTGAAAATATATGCTAATAATAACATCCTCCTTGTGGAAATGAATCCCAGATAACTGAAGCAGTAAGCTAAAATATATACATATTTAGACATATACATATATTAACATTAATATATGTACACACACGCACTATAAAAAAAATATATATATATATATATATATATATATATATATATATATATATATATATATATATATACACACATACATATACATGTATATATGTATACAATATGTATATATATATATATATATATATATATATATATATATATATATATATATATATATATATATATATATATATATATACATATATAAAGTATGTTATTTAAATAACATAAAATTATAATTCAATTTAAAATCTCAAATATAGGTATTAAATGAGGTAGGTAATTTCTTTACCTCCTACGTTTGATGATTAGTAAAATTAAGTAACCGAATTATGTAACAGGTGCTGTAACAATAACAACAAAATTAACAAGATAATAACGCAAATGAAATTATCTTACAAGGACACGCAAAGAAACAATAAATATTCTATAAGCTTCCCATTTTCAGTCATATCTGCAGCCTTAGACTAATTCTTCATTATCCTTGTTTTTTTTATTAGAATTATGCAACATTTGACTGCATGATTTTGCCAGAATACCATTATGCTCTTCGTTGATACTGTAAAGAAAAGCCTAAGTTACGAGACGTTAATGAGAGATTAAGGAGCATCTAGCATTGATCTTGCGTCTTTCTTGCTGTCTAAAATGATATAATCCTGGCAACTGGTAAGAAATAGAAAAACATGTAGTACAAAAAAAAAAAAAAGGATCCACTTTCGGTGATTTTTTTTTAATCTGCACGTAAAATTTTTACGCAATCCTACCAACAAACATACAAATAAACTAAAAACAGACACACAAACACAAAACAAGAAGCCGAACTAAAAACGTTACTATAGAAGATGCTATAAGAACTGGTTATAGTTTTCATAAGTATTAAAATGATATTAAAGCATACCAGCAAATACAGGATAAAGTGGATCAAAATTGCATTAATAAGCACTGAAATACCCTCAGTCAACGGTAATTCGATTCATGATTGATTAAAGTCGAAATCAATAAATACTATTAAGCCTTAGTCAAAAACAACAACAAAAATATCCTTCTTGCATTTTGATGTAATTATTCCTTATTTGGTTATGAATTCTCAAAAAAAAATGTCTATAAAAATTTTATATATTTCATATAAATACACTGGTTATTTTATTAAAAACAAGGAAGTTCCGGTGTGATGAAAACTCGCAATCAAATGACCTTATATTTTAGTTCTCAGTCACCCAAAAGCAAAAAAATATGGCTAATAGAAAAATTAAATATAAGCGTTAATGAGATGTAAAGAAGTGTATGCGTATTCATTCAATGAATTTAAATATTAATCAGACATAAGAGAAATTCCATCAGCAAACAAAGGTAAAAGATTAATAAAACTCAATTATGAGCAGGAGGGCTGATGAAGGTTTCGCAAAGTGACTATCCCGTAAAGAGAAAAGGGGCAATTCAAGTATCAAGGGAAAACAAAGGGTCCCTACCAAAGGGTGGCCAAGGGGAGCCGTCCCCAAAACATACGTCCAGGTCCCCCTACGTCCACCGCCAGACCTCCAACCCCTGCCTAACCACCTCCCAGGCACCATTTCACCCCTGCCCCCCAACTCCTCCAGGAACTTTGATTGGCACAGGCAGGAGGAACTGAGAGCTTGTGTTCATCAGCGTCTAAGAGTTTAATGGGACTCCGGAAGAGGCTCCAAAAAAAAAAAAAAAAAAAAAAAAAAAAAAATGAAAATTGCTTATAAACTTTTCACGACTTTTTTTTTTCTTTCTCCTCCAGCGCGAGTGTCTTTTCAGACGCTTAACCTGATGTGTTTTAATTTTACTTTAGGGGATAATAAAAGACGTTTTATAATATGATCGCGTGTCTGTCCCGTCTCGCTCCCAACCTGCGCGCCCTTGACGGGACTTGGTGGTGCAGGGGGGAGGATGTTAGCTGAGGGGTGTCCCTGGGGAGCTACTGGAGAAGGGAGGGACTCCTCTTGTTATTTGGTGTTGTTCTCTTCAAGTTGCTGTTGTCAAAAAAACGAGGGGAGGGAAATTTATCACTTTTACCGTTGCGTCATGCCATGCTCCATCATTGCGAGCTGGCAATACTTTTGTTCCTTTATTTTTGAAAGAATATTTTCAAGCTCACCGTATTTTAGTTTTATATTCTTTATATTATTTTCTCTCGAGTTCGCAGTATTTTATTGCTCTCTCTCTCTCTCTCTCTCTCTCTCTCTCTCTCTCTCTCTCTCCTTGTCAGATTACACTGAAGTTTAAGGGAAATAAATAGTAAAAAAAAAAGTTTTATGTTTCTTTAAGCTTGCACTACTCTATTGCTTTATTCTTACACTTTTTATTAGGCTACAGATTTTACTGCTTTATTTCTTCAGTAATATTATGCAGCTTCCAGCACCCGCTGGCATTATTGTACCAGGCTTTTTAACGGGTGTTATTTTTGGCCCTTTACATATTAAAGACTTTCTTGATCATTCTTGTGTCATTTTTATTCTTTACATCCTGAGGCCTTTTTTTTCCAATATTTCAGTATTTTCATTATATTTATCAATTTCAAACATGCAATATTTTCTCACTTTATTTCTGAAAGAGATTTTACAAGTTTACATCAGTTTTTTTTCTTGTTTCCTGACGAATTTTATTAGCTTATATATCTTGAAGTTATTAAAAATTTTTCGTTGCTTCATTTCTTGAAGAATTTTTTCAAGCTTTTAATATTTCCCTCTACTATTTCTTACAGTTTGCAGATTACAGCAGTTTTGTTCCTTTGCCTCAGAAAGAATTTTTCTCGAAATTTCTGTGCATTCTGTATTTCATAAATCCATTTTTCCAAGCTTGTAGTAGCCTACTTCTTTCATTTCTTAAAGAGTTATTTTGAGCCAGTAGTACCTGTCTTTTAGTTCATTTGTTTTCCTAAGGATGTAATGTCTTTCTTTCATAATTTCTCAAAAGAATGTTTTCTTATTTAAGGTTTTTTTTTTCTGTTAGATTTAATACATGAGTGTTTCGTATGTTTGTCATTTTGAAAACTGTTCCATATTCCGTTGATCGAGGGCCTGAACTTAAGTACTTGGCTCTCAAGGTAAACAATTACTACATTTAGTTCTTTTACGTAGATTACCTCATACAGAGGAGAGAGAGAGAGAGAGAGAGAGAGAGAGAGAGAGAGAGAGAGAGAGACAGAGAGAGAGAGAGAGAAGCTCATTTGCATTAGCCTCATTAAAGAGTCTCTTTTTATCAACATCAAAACCCATCTATTGTTCTATGCATACGCCAGATACCTTTGAACACTAACACCTCAGAAAGTTTGTCCTTTTTTTCGGCGGATGGCTTTCAATTAATGTTTTGATGGCAGGAAAAATAGCAATCATAATAAGCCGCGGCTTCAAAGGGCAACCAAGGTAAAGGCCGCAATAATTAGCAGCGTTTGGTAATACTGACTGTACCGTGAAAATGTTCAGTTGAGTAACTGAATGGCTTAGAAACAAAAGAGGAATCAGTATATCTATTAGGAAAATCGAGTGACATGTTAACGAAAGTAGGTAAATCATATCAGAAAGGCGCGCCATATAATAGAAGAAACGAATTAATATGCATGAATTTGAGCGAAATGTGAGACAAACAGCAAAATTTGTTCGTGAAAGTACGTTAAAAATAAAAGTTATGAAAAAAATTGGCAAAAACTACCTATGTAAATGAGTGCAAACGAGAAAATGTTTAGAGAAATCTAATAAAATGTTAGAATACACCAATGCTATTTAGGGAATAAAACTAAAATATTAATGTAAAAACTATAGTCTTTCGGAGACCCCTCTGAACGAACGCGAAAAACGCAGTAGCAGGAGAAAAAATATTCACAATAAAATAAAATAACAATAATAAAATAAAATAAAATATTAACAATAATGAATGAATGAACTGGAAAATAAATAAAGAGATGAAATAAAATACAGAACGAAAGCTTATGGTTGCGTCACATCTGTAACTTCAGATTGTACCACTTATTATTTGTACTTCGAGGACAACGGGGGCTGTACCTTTGCAGGTTAAACTCTCGAACTTTGTCGAGTAAATTAACCGTTTGAATCAAAGACGGTTTGACGACAGAGCAGGTAAGGCAGGTAAACAGTGTCCGTTAATTGAACAACTTGTTTAAATGGAGGCTTATTGTTCTCAGCTTATCAATATCGAGAGCTATTTCCGTTTGCCTGCCGTTGCCTTTGAACAGAGCAAACCATTAGTTGTTATCAGAAACCTATACCGTAAATAAATACACAAATAATAATTATATATATATATATATATATATATATATATATATATATATATATATATATATATATATATATAACTCTTACTGTAAAATATCAGCGCACCATAAAGATAAAAAGGTCCATAAAAACACTATATAAACGTTGCAACAATATATTTCGAATACTCCAGTATCCCTGCTCACTGGTGAAGCTTCTAGCGTATATAGTGTTTTTATTTTTTTTTTCCATATATATGCTCGTATATATATATATATATATATATATATATATATATATATATATATATATATATATATATATATATATATATATACTGAATACATGTGTGAAAGATTACATATTCGGATACGTGTGTAATACATCATTACAGCAATCCATCCTAAACACTTCATTGTATATTACACACATATATATATATATATATATATATATATATATATATATATATATATATATATATATATATATATATATATATGTATGTACATATAAAGTCCTCCCTGACCTCTGTAGGCTCATAGGGCAGTCGCTGATCTCCTGTTTCTCAGGCCGACAGCCAGTGGGGGATAGGTCCCAATGCCTATGACACGTGGCCAGTGTGTCGCTATATATATATATATATATATATATATATATATATATATATATATATATATATATATATATATATATATATATATATACAGTATATACATATATATATATATATATGTATATATATATATATATATATATATATATATATATATATATATATATATATATATATTACGTGTGTGTGTGTGAGCATGTGCGTGTAAAGGCGCAGGTCCGCCTGCATTATACATCATTCACAAAATAAGTCAAACAAATGATAAGTTAATGTTCATTTTCCAGACACCGTGCAAGCCCTATAAATTACAAGTTCCGATTAGCTATTAACCCAAAGCAAACCTAATAGTGACGTCGAGTATTGCATTAATACTCACCCTGCAAAGACAATGGATGATAATTCGAACCTCACGGGAACCCATCGTGAAGATCTTACGGGAAGGTATTAACAGCAATGACCGAATTTGCATGTATTGGGAGACATGGTCGGTTTCATCTTCATTTTTTTTAGATAAAGTTATGAGTGGAA
>JANJGK010000003.1:62249097-62251597 GCA_039081455.1 Macrobrachium rosenbergii | reverse complement strand
TCGGGTCGAGACGGCAGCGCCCGTCGTGGCGAAGGGCGGCAACACCTACCTCTCCAAACTGACGATCGTCAGGGCAGTGCCAGAGGACGCGGGCATCTACGCCTGCCTCGGTGCCAACAACCTCGGCTACGACTACAGAGAGGCTCACCTGACCGTCTTGAGCAGGCGAGATGGAGGTAAGGGCTCTTGTGGAATTCTCTAAGTATGGGTTTAGACTCTTTATGGGAGCTGGTGGCTTAACGTTCTGTTTTCATGGGTTCCGGTAATGTAATGTTCAGTTTTTATGGGATTGAGTAGTGGAAAGGTCGAGTTTTCTCGGGATCCGATAGCATTATTAAGTTTAGTTTTTTATGGTATCCGGTTCTGTAATGTTTAAAGCTCATTGGATCCGATAGGGTAATGTTTAGGTGTTTATGGGGTTCAGTATTCAGTTTCCATTAGACCCGATGGTGTAATGTTGAGTCATACCTGACAAGCTTAGGACCATAGGCAAGATAATAACTGTATTCACAACTTATAAGAGCAAAACAAAACAAATATGAAAAAAAGATAATCTATCGTAGTGCTTAAAAAGCATGCGAAAACAAATAAAATTTAACCCCTTCATATTTTTCCCCGCAGTCCAACGCGCCCCTCCCGTCGGCCCCAAGGAAAAGAACATCAACTGGTTCTTCTTAATCATCCCAGCTGTCGTCATCCTGGTTGTAGTTGTCGTGGCAATTATGTGCCAGGTAAGTACCTTATGAATCAAAACGCGTTACTGATAAGAATAATTACAACTAAGATATTTTCATGTGGAACGTTTTCTGTTGAAGGGAATATTCTTCTCAAGTCTAGACTTTAGGACGGTGCTAGAATTTTTAATATTACAGGTAACAGAATTTGGAATGGAAATGATTCAATACGACTACAAAAGTCTAGGTAAAATTGGGTAAGTGAAACTATTTGTAAGGAAGGATTTTTTGTGTTGTCAGCGACAGTGTATTTATACAATAAACTTACATCAACGTTGCCTCACCTAAAATAAACTAAAGTCTTTCTTGGATATTCTAATAAATCGTGGTACAGATTAACTATGCTAATTCCGTGTTCAGAGACTTCCATATAAACACACATCGCCTAAGAGTATCACTAACTTACCAATAACAAAATGAAATTTACATTCATTTAAGTGATGTATATAAATGTATACACATCCAAAATATATTACCAATATTGTACACTCAAAATGCTAAGGAATGCAAAATATACTGCAATGTACTATAGGCAGTATTGACGTCCCCAGCCTCTCAGAAGTCTTGAAGTCTTCTTAATCTTCTTTTTATGGTTCCATCCCTTCTCCATCACAGCCCCGGGCCCCCTTTCCTCCTATACCCAACTGAATAGGGACGTGGGATGGAATTTCACATCCCAGTGCATCCGTATTCCATTCGTAACTCAGTCGAGTTGGATGGTGGAATTATTTGCCTTTGTAACAGCACCTCAAGTTCCTGGAATTACTGTCTGAAGATTAGTCGGTTACTGATCTCTCTCTCTCTCTCTCTCTCTCTCTCTATCTCTCTCTCTCTCTCTCTCTCTCTCTCTCTCTCTCCCTCTCTCTCTCTCTCCCTTCCTTCAAAGAAGTTCTTCCCCCTAAAGGAGTATATCCCAACCGGCTTTTTTTTTCCCACTGTTACTACGCTCCCTCTTCCTCCCTAAGCATTCCTTTCAATCCTCCACCGCGCCCTCCGGATAGTTTCTTCTTGTTCCTCTTCTTCTATAAAGCAAAACCTATTCAGTACTAGTGGCAGCTGATCTTCAAGGGGCCTGAACAGGTCAGTTAAATAAAGATGATATTTTCTGCCAAGCAGCTATATAATATGAGTGTTTCACTTTCTTGGACAATCTTACCTTTTTCCGAAGGAAGATGAGATATAAAAGCAATCACTGTTATGATATTCTTTTGGATACTTTCAATATTGTTCTGCCTTTCTTCGTTTTAGCAGCACCAAGGTTGACGGGTATAATTAGTTTTTATGTTTTTCGCATGCATTTCCAATTTAGGGTGAAATATAGATTAATGATACACATCAAAGATATCAAGAAATGATTCACCATTTATCAAATAAATACAGAGAAGTACAAACATGTAACGATTAAATAAATATACATAAATCAGAACATCTTTTACCATATGCATACATCAGCAGCAATACCTACTGGTTGCTTCGGGAGTAAGAGTCCGTGCTGGTAACCATTTATCTCCCAGCTTAATCTATAACGAAAAACTGCTGACTAGAGCCTCTTTAAACCTTATGAGAATCGGCCTCACTGGTAGGTGCCCAGAAAACTAATCCTCTGATTTAAACTGAAGGGAATGAAAAAAAAAACTGATAGGAGGCAGGTCAGTATGATGGTATGGAACCTCAAATGAATGTGGACGCTGACCCTCTAAAGGGAAGACTGATACCTCTTTGAATATGTTGGTTTGTATATTAATAATAATAATTATACACTTTAT
>JANJGK010000003.1:62241597-62244097 GCA_039081455.1 Macrobrachium rosenbergii | reverse complement strand
CCCATGAAAAAAAAAAAAAAATCGTACAGAAGAAAGGTTGATGGAGAAGAAAACGGTATTGAATGTAGAAAAAGACTGGGTACCGGTGGTAACTGGAAGTAAAATTTATACGGGTGTTGCGATGACAACATTGTAAATTACAAAAAGTACTTCTAACAGTTTTACGTAGTAAATTTGTTCGATTTAAAATAACGAATCCAAACAATTAGCCAGCAATTTAATGGGAAGTAATTTCTCTATCGTATTAAATTTACAAAACAGAAATAATAACGAGGCATACCTAATAATATAACTCATTCATTTTTATATATATTCATGGAGAAATGCCAGAAGCACTTCAAGTGATATTCCCGGAAAATACCAGAAGTTATTCAGTGCCATTAACTAAGGAATCCAAGAAATGAATATAAATCATGAGTCAAAATTAAGGAAAATCTGAAATGAATATATCTTTTCCTTATCTGGCGCTCAGTATAGAATGGAAGAGGTTCCAGGGCTCATTGCCTTGCTTAATAATTTTGCATTCCCCTTTTAGTTCAATGCTTCTTCTTCTTCTTCTTCTTCTTAGACCTCAATCCTGTCTTCTCAACGGGGCCGGTCACGCCAATCTTCCTGCTCTTACGCAGTCATTTAAATGTTATGAAGCAAATGAGCTGGACATCAGATCCGCGTGTCCCATTCCGAAAAAATTAGAGTTAATGACTCGATGCAACTGATAGTTCCAGAGCAATCAGCTTCAATGGCATTATTGGCAAACTTTCTGATGGCGTTTTGTTTGCGCTTTTAGAGGATAATAGAACTAATAATGAGGGCCAATTCGCATTCGAGGGTGCGTTGACATATATATACATTCATTTGTTCTGTCATTGACAGTAGGTATCAGAAACATCACTGATATTCAGTACTTTCCGACGGTACAGAAGCCATCGATAGTTTCAGCCATTAAATTTTATTCATCTCTTTGGGATTCAATACGCGGACGTTTGTAATTTCAGAGAACTAAAACTATCAGTGAACCGATCTGAAAGTATTGTCGCTCATGTGGAATAGTTTTAATAAAGATTTTACGGGTTTCAAAAATTATCGAATTTCTTTTCCCAAACAATCTCGTTTCAAGCTCGTGGAATTATGGTATATTTATTATATTACACAATGAACTTCTCGTATAAAAGTTAATAATGCTTACATGTCCTTGCTCAAGGGTACTATATATATTTTTTTTAAATATTGCATAAAATTCTGGAAAGCTGCACTAGAAACAAAATTTGAAACAAAAGAGAGACAAATGCCATGAAATTATGAAATTAGTAAAGAAAACAAATGCTG
Source organism: Macrobrachium rosenbergii (assembly GCA_039081455.1). Classification (NCBI taxonomy): domain Eukaryota; kingdom Metazoa; phylum Arthropoda; class Malacostraca; order Decapoda; family Palaemonidae; genus Macrobrachium; species Macrobrachium rosenbergii. The sequence goes on along the minus strand of JANJGK010000003.1, from coordinate 62,242,771 downwards.
ATAAATGTTAGCAATATCATTTTTTTTAACGTTCGCAACATCATTCAGTTGGAGAGACGAGATGCCATACTTAGCATACCTACAAGTATCTTGCTTCGAAAATAATAGTTCCCAGTCCTATTTTTTTGTAAGAGTTCCGACGTGTGGAACGCAATGCCGGCTAACCTTTGGCCTCGTCGAAATACAGAAAAATGAAATTAATTCTACTGTTAAACGTTCTGGAGTTAGATTACTGTTTGCGAGTTATTTCAGGTGTAAAGACACGAAAAATAAGACGCATGGAGAATAATAATAATAATAATAATAATAATAATAATAATAATAATAATAATAATAATAATAATAATAATAAGATAAACAACAGCATATAAAATGATAACAAAGATATATTGGCAATAAAATCATAATAATATTCGAGGCATACACACCGGTACGGAATTTCTGATAGCAACGGATTTGTCTAAAGCTAATGAAATTCAGCTTGAACAAAAATGACTAGAAATAAACCTATGCGAACAGGAAAGACGAACAACAATATTAATATCAATGATCACAGATTCTGGGTACAAAGCAGATAGTCATTTTTACTTCACGCTAAGACCTACAGTAGTCATAAATTATCAGTTCCTTGAGAGTCCAAAGAATTACGCAACGCTCTTGCGACATTTGTTGAAGACTTGACAGGCGGAAATTACACGAGAGCTGCGTCTAGCTTTCTTATATAAACATCTGGACTTCAATTAAGAAAGAGCGTTGCAAAGAGGAGCTCAAGAGGAAGGACATAATTCACGCCACGTAGTTGCGTCATTCCTTCCAGTTTAGCTTGAGCCCAAAACACGAATGTGAGATAAAACTCATTTGGCACTAAAATTTATATATATATATATATATATATATATATATATATATATATATATATATATATATATATATATATATATATATAATCCACGAAGGAAACGGAAACACTGGAGTGCTGCGAGGCCTTTCAACACTACGTCCTTTACTTAGCTAAGTAAAGGACGTAATGTCGAAAGGCCTCGCAGCACTCCAGTGTTTCCGTTTCCTTCGTGGATTTTATCTTTATTTATATATTCATCAGGTTCTATATTTTCGTGATTCAGTTATACATTATATATATATATTATATATATATATATATATATATATATAT
>JANJGK010000003.1:62234097-62239097 GCA_039081455.1 Macrobrachium rosenbergii | reverse complement strand
TAAGAAAGAATAGTACAGAAAAAAGTAGAAAACTATGCAAAGTCAAAAGACGCAAGCAATGAAGACAAAGTAAAAAAAAGAACGTAACTTTCTGTAACTTCAGCTGATCATTTCATTAAGGACCGAATAATTAGTCAGAAGAAAAAAAAAAAAAAAAAGAGAGAGTGAACAATGCAATTAACCTGTGGAAACATTTTCTGTACATTTGAAATTAGCTTCGCCTTTCCGCTCCTTTTTTCCCCTCTTTCCTCAGTAATCTATTACTTGCTTTACAGCAAGCCCTTTATTAACACAATATTGGTGTTCTTAATTAAGCCGTTCTTTAGGCAAATACTGTATTAGCATTTGCCAAGGAAGTGCAAATGAAAGTCCTGTTTATGCAGAGGGAAAAAAACGTCTTGGTATCTACATCGCTTTGAATTCGTGTTACATATATAAATATTTTTCTCTCATTAATTACGCACGTGCTAATTTTTAAGTAAGCTCATGATGTATTCGTTAATCTCTCAAGTCAGCAGGAAAGTTATGTACAGTTCTCGTAGGTAAGCGGAATACATATGGTTTAATATTCAAATCAAGTTGAATAAACAAGCACAAATTTACCAAGCCAATAATACAGTCTTTTAGCATTAAAGTTGCCACTTAAAAGAGAAAGAACAACTAAGTTACAAAGTCTAGACACTTTTTATTTGCTTACTGAACATCACAAACACAAAGATTAGCCGGGATGATCAATCTTTCATGACATTCACTCCGAGATTCTGGGATTCTCTTCGTAATTCAGTATTCCCTGACTTTTCTCTCTCTCTTTTTTTAGAAAGATTATTTAGCTTTTAATTCTTTTATATTTTAATACCTTTTAATAACATCTAATAGGGTTTATATGTTCTATACTTCATTCAATATTCAGATAATGCTTATAGGTCATTTTCAGATAGCATAGTTTTTACTTTCTGTCAGCATCATATATTTCATTACTATGCTAAGCCTAATATTTATCTAAAACTGTGTTGTCATCTGATATTCATATCTAATTTATCGTTATTTTGCAAACTTCATTTAGTGTGTACTCTCTTGAATCATATACTCCTTATATGTTTTATATCACTCTTTTATATGCCTTGTATTTTCCTTCTAAATCTGCATCCTTTTCAATTACGTCAATATCTAAAATATATCTTTAATTTGCTTTGTTTACATTTACATGCTTTGTTTCTCCCCCACAGATGAGAAAAACCGCCCCTGACAAACCAGTGGGCGTCTCCCCACCCACGCCCGTGCTGAAAGGCGATGACACCTCCGCCCTAGCGCCTCTAAATCCAGACTCCCACGGTCACCTGCCACGCCCACCTGACCTCGTTTATCAGGTGAGACAAAAACGGATAAATGAATGGATTTTAACAAGGCGGTAATTCCATTACTTTATCTTAGGCTGAGGTCTTTATTACCTCACAGTGGAATTATCTTTTTTCAGTGGAACTTTCTTCTTTCTCTCTCTCTATCTCTCCCTTTTATAAGTGTGTGAGTATATATATATATATATATATATATATATATATATATATATATATATATATATATATATATATATATATATATATATATATATTATATACATATATTATATATATATATATTATATTATATATATATATATATATATATATATATATATATATATATATATATATATATATATATATATATATATATATATATATATATATATATATATATATATATATATATATATATATATATATATATATATATATATATATATATAATATATATATAATATATATATATATATATATATATATATATATATATATATATATATATATATATATATATGTATATATATATATATATATATATATATATAATATATATATATATATATATATATATATTATATATATATACATACATACATACATACATACATACATACACACAAATATTGTCTTCAGTGTTTTACAAGCTAATGGTCTTTTGGGGTCTTTCTGTATAATTGTGTGACCATTAAAAGAAATAGTATTCGTAGAATACACGGTTTACGTTTAGGGTAGATCATACCTCATAAATATACCATTAATAATTTGATACTGCCATCAGCATTTAAAAATTCATGATAACGAAATAAATTTTCTATGGTTGTACTAATGAAATTTAACTTTTTAGTTCAGGATGAATAACGGCAAACGATGCTGTTCATTTAATTATGTGGCATTTAAAATTTATAATGGGCGAAACAGAAAACCGGTTATGTCACTGTCTCGGATTTAGATAAAAAAAAACTCATAGTCCAGTCTAATTAATGATATAGCTACTAAAGGATTTTCAAGTATGACTTATCTATTAAGATATTCTCATTACTATGACAGCTTCATAATTTCTTCAATTTTTTTTAGATCTGTTCTCAATAACTTACTGTAATATCCTCATTATTTTAATTTTATCCTATGGTTCCTTACACATTACAGCGTAAGCATATAGAAGTAATTTTGTCTTGTGATGCTGCTATAGTAAGTTCTAAAGAAGTCATGTTGTCTTGTGATGTTGATGTAATGATTGTGATGTTGATGTAATAATTTCTTATATAGAAGTAATTTTATCTTGTGATACTGATGTTATAATTCTTTCTCTAGAAGTAATTTCATCTTGTGATACTAATGTTTTATCTTGTGATACTGGTGTTATAATTCCTTCTGTAAAAGTAATTTATCTTGTGATGCTGATGTTATAATTCCTTCTATAGAAGTAATTTCATCTTGTGATGCTGATGTTATCATTCCCTCTATTGAAGTAATTTCATCTTGTGATGCTGATGTTATAATTCCTTCTGTAGAAGTAATTTCATCTCGTGTTGCTGATGTTATAATTCCTTCTATAGAACTAATTTTATCTTGTGATGCTGATGTTATAATTCCTTCTATAGAAGTAATTTTATCTTGTGATGCTGATGTCATAATTCCTTCTATAGAACTAATTTTGCTTTGTGTTACTGATGCAATAATTTCTTCAATACACGTGTATTTTCTTGATATTACAGCCAGAGAATAAGATATTCCCTGTATCGTTTCCATGAAATTATTACCAACGCGAATGCCGTGTTGTTAATCAAATGATTTAATAATCTGTTGTTTTTCATTCATTTCAGGAGGTGAGCGGATACCCAGGCAACACCATGCGGGGACCTCACACAAACAATTATAAGGACCAGTATCCGAGCCCTTACCCGGATTCCTATCCGGAATCCTATCCAGAACCGGCGTACTCCGATCCGTATTCTGGAGAGAGGGGTCCCACAAGGGCTTCTGAGCACAGTTACGCCCGTCTCACTCACCCATCCCATCCCTCCCATCCGTCTTTAGCATCTCATCCTTCCCACAACCTCTCACGCGTCCTCCAGCCCACACCTCCCCCCTCCCTACGCCCACACTCACGTACATGGACACGCCCATTCACACTCCACACACACAGACATCCGCAGTATTTCGTTCACTATAATTTATAGAATTTAGTTTAACTCGTAAAGGATCGCCAAAACGCTTATTGTATTCGAGAAAACACATTTTCTACGAGAAAATGAAACCGGAAACGAAGTATGTTATTGCTGTAGAAAATGGGAGATTGAAAAAAGAAAACGGGAAATGGTAGTGCCACCGCCTAAATCCAAACAGATATAGAAAGAAGAAAGAGAAAGAGAGAAAGGAGAAAGTACCCCTCGGTGGTTTGACAAGCATCAAGTGTTGGTTGATGATAAAGTTAACAGACACGGAGGCGGATTATGAATGACGTATTGTTACAACCTTCAGGTCTGGGAGAAGACTCGTGATGAAGGTGATGGCCGAGCCAATAGAAAGAATCATGATTAAAGATCTGACGGGTGGCAGGAAGATGGAGAGTCGTTGGTACAAGTGACGGTTTGAAAAGTGCGGACTCATCGTTCCTTTGAGCCTCTGACGGAAGTGTGAATGGATTAATCTTGCTACTGTGTTGGGAGGGAGGTGTTAACGATGTCCTTTGTATCTTTTACCAAAGAGACGAGTGGATGAGCGCGGTATGATGTTCAACACCATCTGGATTTTTTAGTTAGTTTTTCAGCAGTGACTTGCACGTGCATTTGTCAGGGAATAATGACAAAATTCAGTGATGCCAAGAGAGTAATGATGAGTGAAAGGGAAAAGTTAATTTCATTTTTTATGAGAAACACGTTTGCTTTAGGAATGGGAAAAGTTTTTATACCAACCAGTGATATGAAATTCCCTTTTATCTCATTGGTGCCAAAGTTGTGAAACCTGCAATGACTGAGAATGAAAAGAACTATAGTAGTTGATGCTACTCCCCTTCACCCACTTCAGTTAATTTGGAAATAAAAAATGTCAGTCAAACAGAGGTGATGGCCCTACATCAGGTAGAAATGGTTCGATAGTATTGTAGATACAGCCCGTATAATACTCCAGAGAGGTCACAGGTGGGAAAATCCCTCAACGGGTAAAGTATAATATAATGGCCCAGGGGGGATTGAACTGGGTTGTGGATGAGGGGAATGAAATTTTGGTTGTGTATGCCAGGAGTGAACTCTCGAAAACGGTTTCCAAGCCCGATCACCACACATTTCAGTATCTGGATGAATGAACGAAATGGAACGCGTTCCAACGCCAGGATGCTTATCTTCTGGTTGGACACATGAAGTCAGTTTCTTAGCTGTACAGACTTCCTGAAACTGACCCACAGGAAACCGAGACATTTTGACTGTCAATTCGTTATTTTCTGAAGGCGGAAACTAACGATATTGAGAGAATGAAGCCAGTTTCAAGGTTTCAGAACACGACAGCTGTCATCCATGTGGGACGCCTTCGTGACATCCAACGACCTGAAGCCAATGTCTTCGTCTTAACACAGATGCTACCTGAAGTATATTGAGGGCCGACCGAAAGTTTTCTTCAAATGGAATACTGAGATCTGACTTTAGAGAGAAATTTACAATA
>JANJGK010000003.1:62204277-62233997 GCA_039081455.1 Macrobrachium rosenbergii | reverse complement strand
GAACCTGAATATAATTACTGCGTCAAGGAAAAAAAAAAAAAAGCAAAATATTCAATAGCATGAAAAAAAAAAATGGTTGACTCTGCATGACTTACGGCCATTTGTTTGAATTATTATCGCTCTTGATAATGGAGTCACGCGCCCGGGGCGAACACAGCATGGTATTAGTAACATAAGGAGTAATGTCTTATGAGAAAGAAATTAATGGAGTGTAAGCAAAAGTATGAATGGTACATTAAGGAGGAAGCAATTATGTTTAAATGGAAATAAATAAATTAATAAATAATATGCTACGCAAGCCAAAGAGCATTAAAATAAGGCAAGGTTTCTGAAAATGGTTATGAAAGAATAATCGTTGATAAGCATATGCCTCTTTCCAAAAAAAAAAAAATTAATATTGATGTTTTTTCAGGGAAGAGTGTGTGCGTGTGTGTAACAGGAAACTGCATAATCGTGTTATATGATCTTGAAGCATTTTTCCTTGGCTAAGCATTATCTTAATGACACAACGACGTAAGTATTACTAATGCCTCGAATGCTTTACACTTTACAGCATGTTCACAAGTAAAAAATGCGCCGAAATTTCTTCAGCGCAATCGAGTTTTCCGTACAGCCGCTACAGCGTATAATCAAAGCCACCGAAAACAGATCTATTTTTCGGTGGTCTCTGTATAATGCTGTATGAGTAACGGCTCATGAAACTTTAACCACGGGCCGTTGGTGGTCTTATCCTAAATCGTTGCCAGAAGCACGATTATGGCTAACTTTAACCTTAAATAAAATAAAAACTACTGAGGCTAGAGGGCTGCAATTTGGTATGTTTGATGATTGGAGGGTGGATGAACAATATAACTACTTGCAGCCCTCTAGCCTTAGTACTTTTAAGATATGAGGGCGGACAGGAAAAGTGCGGATGGAAAAAAGTACGGACCGGAATAAAGTGCGGACGGACAGACAAAGCCAGCACAATAGTTTTCTCTTACAGAAAACTAAAAGGGACATAGTCCAAAATAAGTTTAATTTGTTATAAGAAGACAAAAGAGAACCTTAACCCAAATAAAACACGAAAGTCTGTAACACAGTGAACTAGAAAGCCACACAGTTCTAAACTTCCAGCGGTCCTCATTCGACCTTTGACCTATAGCAACTTCTAAAAAAATGAACAACTCTTAGTATAAGTGACTTGGGTTCTTTAAACAACAGAACCCTGATACTCATCTTTAATGTGAATCAAGGAATATTTTTTTCACTCAAGTTTGTTAGAGTATTAAGAGTCCATCATTTTTATTTAATCCTCTTACGGAATTATTTCATAATGACAAAAATCAAATGTTAATTCTCTTACTTGCTAAAAGCGACTTAAGAATACTCAGGTACATTGACCAATACCTGTCAAATGTAAATATGATGTACATTGAGTTTATTGATGAAGACTGAATTATTTCAGTTACACCTCTCGATGACGTTGATAATTATAAAAGTAATTATTTTAAGGTGATAACCCCATTAACAATTTCATAGTTTCATGCCCAAGAAGTAGAAAAGATTGAACAACGGTGATGATGAGTGCATATGAGAGATATCGAGACAGATTAGCAGACAGAATAACAGGCAGACAAATGGAAAGATAATAGAGGCACAGACAGGAAAGAAATTAACAAGAGATGATTAATTGAGAAGTATACTTATCGGTCCTGACAAATTATCGGTTAAGTACCCTATGCCAACTAAAGAAAAAAAAAAGGCTTCCTGGGTATAGCAACTATGATTTCAGCAGTAAATTTTATAATAATATCCCAAAAAATACATGATTAATATGTATGCAGTTTAATGACTATGTTCTAACACCCCGATCCTTGAAGTGGCAAGGTTTATCAGCAGCGCCTGACCGTAACTCTCTCTCTCTCTCTCTCTCTCTCTCTCTCTCTCTCTCTCTCTCTCTCTCTCTCTCTTAAAGGTAGGTCAGTGAGTGTTCGTACCCGAATTTCCTTTGCTCTTTATCTCTATGGTTGCAGCCTTCCTCTTCCTCCGCCCACTTCTCCTCCTCCTCCTCTTCATTCTTCTCCTCCCTTAAACCTTCCAGACATTATATTAATATCATTATCATCATTTCTATTAATTATGTTATTATTTTTTTCCATCCATAGTCTTGAAGAGAATGTAGGCACAATATGAATTAACGTTGAGAACTTTCCAGTAACGAAAGAAATTTGATGTGTTTAGGGACACTTTAGGGACAGTAAGAATGGAACAGTACCATTATCAGAGATCATTTAATATTATTACGATGACCATCAAGCAAGACTTACAATCAGGAGAGAGAGAGAGAGAGAGAGAGAGAGAGAGAGAGAGAGAGAGAGAGAGAGAGAGAGAGAGAGAGAGAGAGAACCCTCATGGACTGCCGTCTGCACGCTAAGATTCGAATTAGTTTTAACTTCTTGAAGGCCTGTTTTAATGAACATAAAGCTATACAACCCGATAAATAGAGATAAAAATCAAGTGAAGACTGAGGTAGGAGGAAGACATGGAGAAGAAAAAAAATATAAACAAGTAAAAAATGCGTCGAGGTTTCTTCGGCGCAATCGAGTTTTACGAGTATATACATCTGATAATAAAGGCCACCGAAAATATATCTATCTTTCGGTGGTCTCGGTATAATGCTGAGCTGCGGCCCATGAAACTTTAACCCCCGTCCGTTGGTGGCCTACGTTGTTGGCGTTGCAAGAGGCACGATCATGGCTAATTTTACCTTAAATAAAATAAAAACTATTGAGGCTAGAGGGCCTGCAATTCGGTGGGTTTGATGATTTGAGGGTGGATGATCAACACACCAATTTGCAGCCCTCTAGCCTCAGTAGTCTTTAAGATCTGAGGGCGGACAGAAAAAGTGAAGACGGACTGACAAAGCCGACACAATAGTTTTCTTTTCAGAATACTAAAAAAGGGGAACTGGGTGGTAATGGGCCAAGAGCAGAAAAGACATTTCTTTTTTATATGTATAAAGGGATTCAGATGTGGCCAATCTATCACGAGGAAAGAGGTTAATATAAAAACACGAACTTCAAACAAATAGAGAGAGAGAGAGAGAGAGAGAAGAGAGAGAGAGAGAGAGAGAGTGAGAGAGAGAGAGAGAGAGAGAGCTCCACATCCGGAAGGACGCAGTCCGACAAGAATTCTTTATGTCACTTGTAGTTCTTGCTCGCATTGCTGAGACAGAAAAGACCTCTCCAGCAACAGTGTCAAAGGAATACCTAAAAACCTTCTTAAAACCTCGGTTTTCCATTTTTTCCATTTACTGGCCACTGTTTTTCTCTGATATCATTAAATGAATTCTTTGAGTAAAAATTCCCAAGCATTTCCAATACAATTCCGGGGAAAATGTGTTTCCTTTCGTGACTCTGACCTCGTTAATGAGTGTAGCGTTCACTGGTACTTGTTGGCGTTTCCAAAGTCTTCTTGGGGATTGTCAGGTACTTAGGAAATCTTGCTGGTAAGCCGTTGGAAGCTTTTAAAGGTATAAGACGAGAGAGAGAGAGAGAGCAGAGAGAGAGAGAGAGAGAGAGAGAGAGAGAGAGAGAGAGAGACAGACAGACAGACAGACAGACAGACCTGTATAGTGAAACAATGAAATCTTGAAATGAAGAGTAAAGTTTAGAGTAGTGAGAGGCAGACAGGCAAGAAGAGTGGGTGGAGGAGTGTTGGAGAGAAACAGAAGGAAAGACTGCATAGAAGGGGAATAAGAAACCCCTGACAGGAAGTGATAAAATGCACACAATCATGACCTTGAACGATTATAGCTCTAGAATACTAAAATAAAAAGTGAGAGAGAGAGGGAGGGAGAGAGAATAAAAGGAGGAGGAAGATCTAAAATGTAGATAAAAAAAATCATGCTCCAGAAGTAACCTCAACTAAGTATAACTGAAGTAGAGAGAGAGAGAGAGAGAGAGAGAGTAAAAGGAGGAGGATCTGAAGTGTACAAAAAAAAAATTATACTCCAGAAGTAACCTCAACTAAGCATAACTGAGGTATCACTTCGTCAGGAAAATAAAAAAGGAATCTGAAAGAAAGCGTATAGCAGGCACAACGTTTATTAAATTTGAAATTAATGAGAGAGAGAGAGAGAGAGAGAGAGAGAGAGAGAGAGAGAGGAAGAGAGAGATGAGAGAGAGAGAGAGAGAGAGAGAGTATTGCGATTTAAAAAGTGTCTGTAACCTTTGTAGCCTACCTTCCTTTATAACGTCTGGAAACTCACTTACATTAAAAGTGATCTACTATCACTAAGCGCAAGGTCTTAGTTGGCAGGTAGAGTCCAGAGATCTACACCCGACCTCTTGTACCCTTTAATACCTTGCCACACCTACGGCCACCTTAAAGCCATAGGTTTAATCTTAAACAAACCATCACAGAGATTAACTGCTTAGCTAAATGGCTTTAATTTTTCCCTTCAATATTTGTAACAAACATCCCAATACAAGAAGACTTTCCATGCAATTCCAGCTCAGTTCCTGAGATAGACTCTTCCCTTTGACCTTGAACTGCTCGACTGTGAAGTCTTTCCAGGATCATCGTAGGGATTTTCGGATGCTGCATTCATTTTAAGTAGAAATACCATGGGAGCCCCTAAGGGGAATGAGAGAAGGAGAGAGAAAGCAATGAGAACTCATCGAAGGATGAGAGAGGAGAGAGAGAGCGTCATGGGAACTCATAAGAGCACAAGAGACGGAGAGGAAGATAACAGCATAGCAACTCAAGACAGAGAGAAACGCCAGGGATATCTCTTAAGAATATGAGAGAGAGAGAGAGAAGAGAGAGAGAGAGAGAGAGAGAGAGAGAGAGAGAAGATTATATCGAGTAAAAGCGGAAAAGAAAAAGAGTAGCCTTAACCCACAAAAAAGTCCTCAAAAAAGGACCCAAAGAGATCATTACTACAGATGGAATCGATAGGAAAATGTTGCTCGCAGATACTGACTTATATTAATTAATTTTAGTGTGTTACGCTTTACACGGGCAGTATTTCAAGAAAAAAAAAACTCATGCCCTTTTCTTAGAATGGAGAGAGAGAGAGAGAGAGAGAGAGAGAGAAGAGAGAGAGAGAGAGAGAGAGAGAGAGAGAGAGAGAGAATTATGTTTTGATATTATGCATACAATACACATGAAAAGGGTCGAAAATAAATAGTAGAAGAAAGCTGCTGAGGTTAACAAAGGCGTAAGATTTCAAGGTAACCCCATTATAAGGCTCGCAGGTGGATGCGCCTCTCCTTTAGTCGACTACTGAAGGAGGGAGGCTAATGACCCATGATCCTTTCCCTCTATTCTTCTCTCTCCTTCCTGACCCAGGCTGCAAATTATCCGTTCTCTATCTCGCCTCCTTTTTATTCGCCAAGTTCTCTGGATCTCCTTTCCTTACAGAACCCCATGGGGCCCCTACCCCCGCCTACCCACCTGCAACGTCTCGCTAACCATCCGCCTCCTACCCTCACCCGGATACCACCCCCTCTATAGGAACCCTGGTGTCTCCCAGCGCAGCCGTTAACAGGGGAAGAGCCGTTGCAGAGGCTTTACTTCCGTCTTGTTTGCATACGTATAGGGGTTGTTTACTTCCGCCCCTTTTCCTGTTTGCCTTTAAGAACTTGATGGTGTCAATTAAGGAGAGGGTTACGTTTTGTGTCCGTCTTAGAACGGCGGTGCAGCCGTGTTTTGTTGTCTATCTTTTCTTCAAATTTCGTCATTATTTTAGCAGATATATGTGCAGGTATTTTTATGTTCTCTGCTAGGCATAAACTTTTCTTTGCTATCTAACGTATTCTGCCATCTCTAGTCATCTTATGAAGTATGACATCCTACGATCCACAGAAAGAGAATACTATTGCAAAGCAAGCAAAACAGTCGAAAAGGAAAACTATTCAAAACGAAAATTACTGAAGAAGTTTCTTTCCTGCCCTTTTCACCTTATTGCTACGAGCAATTCTTCTTTTTACTCTATCTGCCTCTCTTATTTCTCTGCACGCATTCTGTTGTTTTTCGTTTAACATTTCACTAACTTTCTTCCGTAAGTGAATGCCCCACACACTGATAAAAACTTACTCACATTATTTTATATCGTCATGTTGATTCTTGCAAATGGGATACTGTGAATTTAAACCATTTAGTAAAATTCCTCAAAAACTGACCAGTGATGCTATATACTAAAAGATGCAATATTCCTTCCATTCCAGAAAGTTGAGATCATATTATTGTTTATTACATAGGCGAAGCACATTCAAAATGCCACAAACCACCAGATGGCGGTTTAATGCGATATTTCTTTGATGACTGAAATTTTTCTTCCAGTGACGTCGAATCCTTCTAGATATATCAGAATTATTCGCCAATCTCCTCCAAGTCGGTAATTGTTTGAACATGTCACATAATGGCATCGCTTCCAAATGCCTTTGATAATGGAGCCGGAGTTTACTTTGTATTCAACCCGTCATCTGAGAAAATGGGCCGTCAAATAAGGGCTTAAGGGAAACGTTCATCTGAATAGAAATGCTGGCGGAAAAACGCTTCACTTTCGAGGGGCGTTGGCTCGACTATATTTCTGGTGAACGCACCAGCACTTGTATCATTATTCTGACAAACCAATGTTTATAATAACATTTTTTGGGAGCATACAGAATTCTTCTGAATCTGCCAACAACTGTGACATTAAAGGTTAACCGCTCTTTTGTGGCTTATAGTGATAATGCTGTAACATCACTTATGTTTCTGTCTTGAATATACCTACATAACTACAGTATTGAAGAACTTTACTCTGTGGCAGTAATATCGGTAATAACATTTTGCGTCACAATATAACGCCGCTTTGAACATATCTGAGACTCATGACGTTCAAGAAACAACATACTTTTGTTCCAGAAAGAGATGACGTTTGAACGTTATCTTTCTCCTAGCTACTGAACGCAGCTTCAGATCCATATCAATCTTTCCACTTCTGCCGGGAAAATTTTCTCTCTTCTTATGATAAGTCAATAGGATTTTGGCTGTAAGGTACATATCTGATAATGGACCAGTGGGCTGATGAGGTGCTTTGGGTACTGATTTCAACTATTTTCTTTCCTATTATCCCACTTTCCTTACCTTTTCCTCTCTCTCTCTCTCTCTCTCTCTCTCTCTCTCTCTCATCTCTCTCTCTCTCTCTCTCTCACTCTCTCTCTCTCTCTCTCTCTTTTGGGGAAGGGGGGCAGCGCTATCCACAAAATCCGCAAGTCTTCTTATTGGGAGCATTTTTGCAGCAATCGCGTATTACTTAGCTGCCTTTATTCTTCCCCCCCAAAAACCTAATGCAATTTTCACGTTTGGAATTATCATCCTATCTTTTCCTCTCCCGCTTTTCGGAAATTTCCAAGTGCGGTCTATTTTTGGTAACTGCGGAGGCTGTTCGGGTGGAGATTTGCTTTTAATGTCGGCACTGCTCAGGTATTTAAAGCGACTCATTTAATAATGTTACTGTGATTTTGCATAAGAGTTTTTTTTTACATATCCAATCATTTGGCTCAAAGACTTGTAAAGATATACACACAGATGTAATGTATATAACTGGGGGAATACACACCTAGACAGGTTTGTACATGTATAATATAATATATATATATATATATATATATATATATATATATATATATATATATATATATATATATATATACTATAATATATATATATATAAACGAAAGAATAAATTAATTTATTGAAATTCATATATAACGCAAAACTGATATCATTATCATTAATGACGCAATTACATTACATCATTACCCTTTTCCTTTATCGCTTCCGTCGTAACATAAGTAATATCATAGTGTTATTTATTATCGAGATCATTAGTAAAAATTGCCGACTTTCAAGGCAGCGGTTGCCACGCTCCAACTACGAGGAGCTCCAGAGAATAAGCACTGCTGTAACACTAAAGGTATTTCCTGGCACTTTTCCCTGTCACAAAATAGTAAAAAAAAATGTCGTCGTATCCTTCGTTTTGTGCAAGATCTGAAATAAACGCGAGAGATGTATCTGCCTCGTTCCTGAACTGTTTGTTTATTCAAACTATAATGTCTCTACAACAAGCGTACGAACACTTTCCACGAGATGAACAATTTTTCCACTGGAGCTGAAAAATAATTTCCGAAGCATTTTTCTTCTTGTTATTTCCGCCAGCGAAGAAAGGAAGGGGTAACAGTTTTGCCAGCGGTTGTGTGTTAACAAAATGTCTTGAGAACAGATGAACAACTTTCGATGATTCCACGTCAACATAGTCATTTTCTGACCGAATGCAGATAATAACTGTGTTCTGAATAAGTGATAAATTGTCATCGTCGATTAAAAAACAAGCATAATTTCAACATTTACAGATTAAATTATGTCATTTACCAAAGACTTTGTAACGAAATTTAATAATAATAATAATAATAATAATAATAATAATAATAATAATAATAATAATAATAATAATAATAATAATAATAACAGTTGCGTTATTCTTTTATTGGATGCTGAGGGAGCTCCGCTGATGTATGCTCTCTACTGACTGCTATTGTTTATAAAAAAATGAAATGAAAAGATAAAAATAAATAACGAATAGTACTTCGAACTTTAAGCTGTCCCCAAAGATGGTACAGCGTCATTTCCCCTCAAATTACAGGACTCTTCGCAGAAGATAGCAGTAGCCTTAAAGTTTATGGAAAATAATCACTCAGTGTAAAACGAAGAAAATGAAAACACCAGATTATGACGGAAACTATTACGTCCATAACGAAGGAGTTTCATTGCAGGTGGTAAGTGTATTGGTAATTGTTGATATTTACAGTACGTTCTATATGGAATATGTTTTTATAAGCTTTTCCACAGGACTAGAATTGTAAAGTATTAGCATATTTATACACGTACGCAAAAAATTGTACACTCCGAGTCACATACACACACACACACACACACACACACACACACACACACATATATATATATATATATATATATATATATATATATATATATATATATATATATATATATATATATATATATATATATATATATTCTTCTTCTTCGTTTTAACGTGCTTTTTCCCATTTTTATATGGGGTAGGCACGATGCCTTCTTTTCGAAGGACTTTGATTTGGCGTTGGGGTAGGCCGTAGCCTCGATCGGCTGCCCTGCCTGACATCGCTTAGACGCCGGTGACGATGTATACGTGTATCGTACCAATCCCCAGCTCCCTTCCTCCCAGCAGCGAGGAGAACTGGGCGGTTAGGTCGACAGTTCGAGACGTGTGAGGTGTCTGTTATGTTTTTAGAAGATGTTGGAGTGGCTTTGTTTATGTGTGTATTAGTCTGTAACACCCATTTGCTTTATAAATATGTATATATAATATATCTTGTATTTCCACAATGGTCCCGTGGATAAAGAATATATGAGACCCTCACGTGAAAACAAGAGAAGGCCATACCAAGATTTTCGACTTTCATTATATATATGAAAAGGGCAGAGATACAATTGAAGTTGCTCTGGGATTAAAAATGTATGTTCTCTAATTAAAAATAAAAAAAAGACTAAATGGAATCATTTTCTCCAAAGAGCGCCTAACGTTTTAATTACCTCGGGCATTACAACGCAAAATGAAATGTCGCGCAAAAGCTCCTTAAAGGAAAACAAGAAAGTATTACAACCATCCAACCAAATCAATTAAAGTTCACCTCATGTCCCAGCTCGCTGCCCCTCGACACCCAAAACCCCTCCCCCTCTTACATGTACCCACCCCTGACCCTGTCATTCACCCCTTCTCCCTCCCGCCACCCCCAAAAAAATAAAAAAAAAAGTCTGGTAAACCTATTACTGTAATTAAGGAGACTTAAGTTGAAATAACAAGTCAAGAGACTTAGAAGCTTTTCCATTTTCCCTACCTTCGTTTCCCCGGCTCACTACCCAAGAAAAAAAAATGAAAAAGTGAAAGAAAAAGTGTAAAAGAGAGAAGAAGAAGAAGAAAAAAATCCTAGCTAATGGGAATACATTTCTTGTATTTACCCGTCCCAGTAGGTATTGTTATCAGGTTGCGCAGTTCTTCCTCATAAAACAAAGGCAAATTAAAGAAGTTTCTTTTCCGGTACAATAATTCGTGGGAGTCCCACGCAGTGATGAGGCTTCCATCATTTGTTCTGCTTTATATTGTGTCATTTCTGCTCGACTGTGACTCTGTATTCGTGTTCCGGGATATTAACTTATTCAGGTAACGAGGAAGTATTTATGGAGATGCTATTTCTTTTCTTCTTTTAATTAACTGACTCCAAGTCATAAAGAAAAGGATATTGAAAGAAGGGTGTTCGTAATGATGATAAGGAAAATCATCTATATAAATTTCTTTATGCTAATTGACTTCAAGGGGTAGACCATTAAATTATCGCTTTAAACAAGGAAGGTCTTTCATATGGAATAAAATTAACAAACATGAATAATACAAACTATCGTAGATTGTCTTTCCATTACAAGATTTTTAAAAGCAACAAAGGAGATTATACGTAGTATTATTAACACAAAGACACCCACACCCACACGCACATACACACACACACACATACATACATACATACATACATATATATATATATATATATATATATATATATATATATATATATATATATATATATATATATATATATATATATATATATAATTTATATATATGTATATATATATATATATATATATATATATATATATATATATATATATATATATATATATATATATATATATATATATATATATATATATCATTTATATATATATGTATATAAATATATATATATATATATATGTATATATATATATATATATATATATATATATATAAATAAATATATATATATATATATATATATATATATATATATATATATATATATATATATATATATATATATATATATATATATATATATATATATATATATATATATATATAGCGAAGTTGAGGGTGGGTTCTATCAATCCAGCAAACAGCAATTTAGTGCGATGAGAAGGACACTTCTTTATTCCTTTCTAGGTGCTTTATTTAGCTGCTGACGTTTCAAGACGTTCAGTCCCATTTTCAAAGCTATATAATAAAAGAAACATATATTAAAAAACAGACTCGGAATAACATAACATAAAATTATAACAAAAAAGTATCAGTATGTTAAAAAGGAAGAGTGTTTATTTACCAAGTGGTGCTGAAGGCACAGACCGAGTGACAGTCCGGGTCAGGTTCAGCTTCGACGTGAACTCACGAGAGGTATAGAGGTGTTGAGGTGGTCTGAGTATTTAGTTGGGGGACAAGTTGTTTAATAAAAAGTGATTCTAAAATTGCTAGTTGTTGGTCGTTGGGAGTTCGGCCTATGATTTTAAAATCTTTGTAGTTAATATCGGCTTTGCATTTCTTTGCATGTTCACGTATGCAAGAGAAAGGTTTAAAACATGGAAGGCCAAAGTCCAAACTCTTCCTTTTTAACATACTGATACTTTTTTGTTATAATTTTATGTTATGTTATTCCGAGTCTGTTTTTTAATATATGTTTCTTTTATTATATAGCTTTGAAAATGGGACTGAACGTCTTGAAACGTCAGCAGCTAAATAAAGCACCTAGAAAGGAATAAAGAAGTGTCCTTCTCATCGCACTAAATTGCTGTTTGCTGGATTGATAGAACCCACCCTCAACTTCGCTGTACCATTGGAAAGATGTGGGCCTGAATTTTGGCGGCCCCTCCCCCCTTGTTGGACCGTTTGTCATGGCTGCTCTTCGCTTCGTCTTCGCTCTTCTCTTCCTGCTTCGAGTGAGACTTCGGGGCTACGACAGCTTCCACTCATTGATTCGAGGACGATATGGTACTGAGCTTCTTACCACCTGTAGAAAACTTGAAAAAACCACGAGACGACTTCGAAAAGCTGAACTTGACTTGGAATTTTTACAATACTGTCGCCTCAATGATATCATCCCGAATTTTGTTAAATTTAAAGTATATAAATCTTCATTGTATCAAACCCTATTTTACCATGAAGCCACTAGAAAACTGCTAGATATGGAGATCAACTATAAGAATAAAAACGTTGTCAAACTAACTGAGCTAGCCAACAGCCTGTTTACGAATACTGTTGATAATCTGTCTATTATTGATCGTGTTGTTTTCAAATTCTTGTTCAATAAATGTATAGCCGAATATGTATCAATCGTCCGACGTACTCACGAGAGAAAACTGAGAAAACTAGGTATTTCTATCCCTATTTTCCAAAACAATAGAACTGTATTTAATCTGTCTAATTATAAACTATCAAGAAGAGAGGAATTCCTACTCTCACTAGGTTTGGACTTTGGCCTTCCATGTTTTAAACCTTTCTCTTGCATACGTGAACATGCAAAGAAATGCAAAGCCGATATTAACTACAAAGATTTTAAAATCATAGGCCGAACTCCCAACGACCAACAACTAGCAATTTTAGAATCACTTTTTATTAAACAACTTGTCCCCCAACTAAATACTCAGACCACCTCAACACCTCTATACCTCTCGTGAGTTCACGTCGAAGCTGAACCTGACCCGGACTGTCACTCGGTCTGTGCCTTCAGCACCACTTGGTAAATAAACACTCTTCCTTTTTAACATACTGATACTTTTTTGTTATAATTTTATGTTATGTTATTCCGAGTCTGTTTTTTAATATATGTTTCTTTTATTATATAGCTTTGAAAATGGGACTGAACGTCTTGAAACGTCAGCAGCTAAATAAAGCACCTAGAAAGGAATAAAGAAGTGTCCTTCTCATCGCACTAAATTGCTGTTTGCTGGATTGATAGAACCCACCCTCAACTTCGCTGTACCATTGGAAAGATGTGGGCCTGAATTTTGGCGGCCCCTCCCCCCTTGTTGGACCGTTTGTCATGGCTGCTCTTCGCTTCGTCTTCGCTCTTCTCTTCCTGCTTCGAGTGAGACTTCGGGGCTACGACAGCTTCCACTCATTGATTCGAGGACGATATGGTACTGAGCTTCTTACCACCTGTAGAAAACTTGAAAAAACCACGAGACGACTTCGAAAAGCTGAACTTGACTTGGAATTTTTACAATACTGTCGCCTCAATGATATCATCCCGAATTTTGTTAAATTTAAAGTATATAAATCTTCATTGTATCAAACCCTATTTTACCATGAAGCCACTAGAAAACTGCTAGATATGGAGATCAACTATAAGAATAAAAACGTTGTCAAACTAACTGAGCTAGCCAACAGCCTGTTTACGAATACTGTTGATAATCTGTCTATTATTGATCGTGTTGTTTTCAAATTCTTGTTCAATAAATGTATAGCCGAATATGTATCAATCGTCCGACGTACTCACGAGAGAAAACTGAGAAAACTAGGTATTTCTATCCCTATTTTCCAAAACAATAGAACTGTATTTAATCTGTCTAATTATAAACTATCAAGAAGAGAGGAATTCCTACTCTCACTAGGTTTGGACTTTGGCCTTCCATGTTTTAAACCTTTCTCTTGCATACGTGAACATGCAAAGAAATGCAAAGCCGATATTAACTACAAAGATTTTAAAATCATAGGCCGAACTCCCAACGACCAACAACTAGCAATTTTAGAATCACTTTTTATTAAACAACTTGTCCCCCAACTAAATACTCAGACCACCTCAACACCTCTATACCTCTCGTGAGTTCACGTCGAAGCTGAACCTGACCCGGACTGTCACTCGGTCTGTGCCTTCAGCACCACTTGGTAAATAAACACTCTTCCTTTTTAACATACTGATACTTTTTTGTTATAATTTTATGTTATGTTATTCCGAGTCTGTTTTTTAATATATGTTTCTTTTATTATATAGCTTTGAAAATGGGACTGAACGTCTTGAAACGTCAGCAGCTAAATAAAGCACCTAGAAAGGAATAAAGAAGTGTCCTTCTCATCGCACTAAATTGCTGTTTGCTGGATTGATAGAACCCACCCTCAACTTCGCTGTACCATTGGAAAGATGTGGGCCTGAATTTTGGCGGCCCCTCCCCCCTTGTTGGACCGTTTGTCATGGCTGCTCTTCGCTTCGTCTTCGCTCTTCTCTTCCTGCTTCGAGTGAGACTTCGGGGCTACGACAGCTTCCACTCATTGATTCGAGGACGATATGGTACTGAGCTTCTTACCACCTGTAGAAAACTTGAAAAAACCACGAGACGACTTCGAAAAGCTGAACTTGACTTGGAATTTTTACAATACTGTCGCCTCAATGATATCATCCCGAATTTTGTTAAATTTAAAGTATATAAATCTTCATTGTATCAAACCCTATTTTACCATGAAGCCACTAGAAAACTGCTAGATATGGAGATCAACTATAAGAATAAAAACGTTGTCAAACTAACTGAGCTAGCCAACAGCCTGTTTACGAATACTGTTGATAATCTGTCTATTATTGATCGTGTTGTTTTCAAATTCTTGTTCAATAAATGTATAGCCGAATATGTATCAATCGTCCGACGTACTCACGAGAGAAAACTGAGAAAACTAGGTATTTCTATCCCTATTTTCCAAAACAATAGAACTGTATTTAATCTGTCTAATTATAAACTATCAAGAAGAGAGGAATTCCTACTCTCACTAGGTTTGGACTTTGGCCTTCCATGTTTTAAACCTTTCTCTTGCATACGTGAACATGCAAAGAAATGCAAAGCCGATATTAACTACAAAGATTTTAAAATCATAGGCCGAACTCCCAACGACCAACAACTAGCAATTTTAGAATCACTTTTTATTAAACAACTTGTCCCCCAACTAAATACTCAGACCACCTCAACACCTCTATACCTCTCGTGAGTTCACGTCGAAGCTGAACCTGACCCGGACTGTCACTCGGTCTGTGCCTTCAGCACCACTTGGTAAATAAACACTCTTCCTTTTTAACATACTGATACTTTTTTGTTATAATTTTATGTTATGTTATTCCGAGTCTGTTTTTTAATATATGTTTCTTTTATTATATAGCTTTGAAAATGGGACTGAACGTCTTGAAACGTCAGCAGCTAAATAAAGCACCTAGAAAGGAATAAAGAAGTGTCCTTCTCATCGCACTAAATTGCTGTTTGCTGGATTGATAGAACCCACCCTCAACTTCGCTGTACCATTGGAAAGATGTGGGCCTGAATTTTGGCGGCCCCTCCCCCCTTGTTGGACCGTTTGTCATGGCTGCTCTTCGCTTCGTCTTCGCTCTTCTCTTCCTGCTTCGAGTGAGACTTCGGGGCTACGACAGCTTCCACTCATTGATTCGAGGACGATATGGTACTGAGCTTCTTACCACCTGTAGAAAACTTGAAAAAAACCACGAGACGACTTCGAAAAGCTGAACTTGACTTGGAATTTTTACAATACTGTCGCCTCAATGATATCATCCCGAATTTTGTTAAATTTAAAGTATATAAATCTTCATTGTATCAAACCCTATTTTACCATGAAGCCACTAGAAAACTGCTAGATATGGAGATCAACTATAAGAATAAAAACGTTGTCAAACTAACTGAGCTAGCCAACAGCCTGTTTACGAATACTGTTGATAATCTGTCTATTATTGATCGTGTTGTTTTCAAATTCTTGTTCAATAAATGTATAGCCGAATATGTATCAATCGTCCGACGTACTCACGAGAGAAAACTGAGAAAACTAGGTATTTCTATCCCTATTTTCCAAAACAATAGAACTGTATTTAATCTGTCTAATTATAAACTATCAAGAAGAGAGGAATTCCTACTCTCACTAGGTTTGGACTTTGGCCTTCCATGTTTTAAACCTTTCTCTTGCATACGTGAACATGCAAAGAAATGCAAAGCCGATATTAACTACAAAGATTTTAAAATCATAGGCCAAACTCCCAACGACCAACAACTAGCAATTTTAGAATCACTTTTTATTAAACAACTTGTCCCCCAACTAAATACTCAGACCACCTCAACACCTCTATACCTCTCGTGAGTTCACGTCGAAGCTGAACCTGACCCGGACTGTCACTCGGTCTGTGCCTTCAGCACCACTTGGTAAATAAACACTCTTCCTTTTTAACATACTGATACTTTTTTGTTATAATTTTATGTTATGTTATTCCGAGTCTGTTTTTTAATATATGTTTCTTTTATTATATAGCTTTGAAAATGGGACTGAACGTCTTGAAACGTCAGCAGCTAAATAAAGCACCTAGAAAGGAATAAAGAAGTGTCCTTCTCATCGCACTAAATTGCTGTTTGCTGGATTGATAGAACCCACCCTCAACTTCGCTGTACCATTGGAAAGATGTGGGCCTGAATTTTGGCGGCCCCTCCCCCCTTGTTGGACCGTTTGTCATGGCTGCTCTTCGCTTCGTCTTCGCTCTTCTCTTCCTGCTTCGAGTGAGACTTCGGGGCTACGACAGCTTCCACTCATTGATTCGAGGACGATATGGTACTGAGCTTCTTACCACCTGTAGAAAACTTGAAAAAACCACGAGACGACTTCGAAAAGCTGAACTTGACTTGGAATTTTTACAATACTGTCGCCTCAATGATATCATCCCGAATTTTGTTAAATTTAAAGTATATAAATCTTCATTGTATCAAACCCTATTTTACCATGAAGCCACTAGAAAACTGCTAGATATGGAGATCAACTATAAGAATAAAAACGTTGTCAAACTAACTGAGCTAGCCAACAGCCTGTTTACGAATACTGTTGATAATCTGTCTATTATTGATCGTGTTGTTTTCAAATTCTTGTTCAATAAATGTATAGCCGAATATGTATCAATCGTCCGACGTACTCACGAGAGAAAACTGAGAAAACTAGGTATTTCTATCCCTATTTTCCAAAACAATAGAACTGTATTTAATCTGTCTAATTATAAACTATCAAGAAGAGAGGAATTCCTACTCTCACTAGGTTTGGACTTTGGCCTTCCATGTTTTAAACCTTTCTCTTGCATACGTGAACATGCAAAGAAATGCAAAGCCGATATTAACTACAAAGATTTTAAAATCATAGGCCGAACTCCCAACGACCAACAACTAGCAATTTTAGAATCACTTTTTATTAAACAACTTGTCCCCCAACTAAATACTCAGACCACCTCAACACCTCTATACCTCTCGTGAGTTCACGTCGAAGCTGAACCTGACCCGGACTGTCACTCGGTCTGTGCCTTCAGCACCACTTGGTAAATAAACACTCTTCCTTTTTAACATACTGATACTTTTTTGTTATAATTTTATGTTATGTTATTCCGAGTCTGTTTTTTAATATATGTTTCTTTTATTATATAGCTTTGAAAATGGGACTGAACGTCTTGAAACGTCAGCAGCTAAATAAAGCACCTAGAAAGGAATAAAGAAGTGTCCTTCTCATCGCACTAAATTGCTGTTTGCTGGATTGATAGAACCCACCCTCAACTTCGCTGTACCATTGGAAAGATGTGGGCCTGAATTTTGGCGGCCCCTCCCCCCTTGTTGGACCGTTTGTCATGGCTGCTCTTCGCTTCGTCTTCGCTCTTCTCTTCCTGCTTCGAGTGAGACTTCGGGGCTACGACAGCTTCCACTCATTGATTCGAGGACGATATGGTACTGAGCTTCTTACCACCTGTAGAAAACTTGAAAAAACCACGAGACGACTTCGAAAAGCTGAACTTGACTTGGAATTTTTACAATACTGTCGCCTCAATGATATCATCCCGAATTTTGTTAAATTTAAAGTATATAAATCTTCATTGTATCAAACCCTATTTTACCATGAAGCCACTAGAAAACTGCTAGATATGGAGATCAACTATAAGAATAAAAACGTTGTCAAACTAACTGAGCTAGCCAACAGCCTGTTTACGAATACTGTTGATAATCTGTCTATTATTGATCGTGTTGTTTTCAAATTCTTGTTCAATAAATGTATAGCCGAATATGTATCAATCGTCCGACGTACTCACGAGAGAAAACTGAGAAAACTAGGTATTTCTATCCCTATTTTCCAAAACAATAGAACTGTATTTAATCTGTCTAATTATAAACTATCAAGAAGAGAGGAATTCCTACTCTCACTAGGTTTGGACTTTGGCCTTCCATGTTTTAAACCTTTCTCTTGCATACGTGAACATGCAAAGAAATGCAAAGCCGATATTAACTACAAAGATTTTAAAATCATAGGCCGAACTCCCAACGACCAACAACTAGCAATTTTAGAATCACTTTTTATTAAACAACTTGTCCCCCAACTAAATACTCAGACCACCTCAACACCTCTATACCTCTCGTGAGTTCACGTCGAAGCTGAACCTGACCCGGACTGTCACTCGGTCTGTGCCTTCAGCACCACTTGGTAAATAAACACTCTTCCTTTTTAACATACTGATACTTTTTTGTTATAATTTTATGTTATGTTATTCCGAGTCTGTTTTTTAATATATGTTTCTTTTATTATATAGCTTTGAAAATGGGACTGAACGTCTTGAAACGTCAGCAGCTAAATAAAGCACCTAGAAAGGAATAAAGAAGTGTCCTTCTCATCGCACTAAATTGCTGTTTGCTGGATTGATAGAACCCACCCTCAACTTCGCTGTACCATTGGAAAGATGTGGGCCTGAATTTTGGCGGCCCCTCCCCCCTTGTTGGACCGTTTGTCATGGCTGCTCTTCGCTTCGTCTTCGCTCTTCTCTTCCTGCTTCGAGTGAGACTTCGGGGCTACGACAGCTTCCACTCATTGATTCGAGGACGATATGGTACTGAGCTTCTTACCACCTGTAGAAAACTTGAAAAAAACCACGAGACGACTTCGAAAAGCTGAACTTGACTTGGAATTTTTACAATACTGTCGCCTCAATGATATCATCCCGAATTTTGTTAAATTTAAAGTATATAAATCTTCATTGTATCAAACCCTATTTTACCATGAAGCCACTAGAAAACTGCTAGATATGGAGATCAACTATAAGAATAAAAACGTTGTCAAACTAACTGAGCTAGCCAACAGCCTGTTTACGAATACTGTTGATAATCTGTCTATTATTGATCGTGTTGTTTTCAAATTCTTGTTCAATAAATGTATAGCCGAATATGTATCAATCGTCCGACGTACTCACGAGAGAAAACTGAGAAAACTAGGTATTTCTATCCCTATTTTCCAAAACAATAGAACTGTATTTAATCTGTCTAATTATAAACTATCAAGAAGAGAGGAATTCCTACTCTCACTAGGTTTGGACTTTGGCCTTCCATGTTTTAAACCTTTCTCTTGCATACGTGAACATGCAAAGAAATGCAAAGCCGATATTAACTACAAAGATTTTAAAATCATAGGCCGAACTCCCAACGACCAACAACTAGCAATTTTAGAATCACTTTTTATTAAACAACTTGTCCCCCAACTAAATACTCAGACCACCTCAACACCTCTATACCTCTCGTGAGTTCACGTCGAAGCTGAACCTGACCCGGACTGTCACTCGGTCTGTGCCTTCAGCACCACTTGGTAAATAAACACTCTTCCTTTTTAACATACTGATACTTTTTTGTTATAATTTTATGTTATGTTATTCCGAGTCTGTTTTTTAATATATGTTTCTTTTATTATATAGCTTTGAAAATGGGACTGAACGTCTTGAAACGTCAGCAGCTAAATAAAGCACCTAGAAAGGAATAAAGAAGTGTCCTTC
Source organism: Macrobrachium rosenbergii (assembly GCA_039081455.1). Lineage (NCBI taxonomy): Eukaryota > Metazoa > Arthropoda > Malacostraca > Decapoda > Palaemonidae > Macrobrachium > Macrobrachium rosenbergii. The sequence goes on along the minus strand of JANJGK010000003.1, from coordinate 62,214,279 downwards.
TCATCGCACTAAATTGCTGTTTGCTGGATTGATAGAACCCACCCTCAACTTCGCTGTACCATTGGAAAGATGTGGGCCTGAATTTTGGCGGCCCCTCCCCCCTTGTTGGACCGTTTGTCATGGCTGCTCTTCGCTTCGTCTTCGCTCTTCTCTTCCTGCTTCGAGTGAGACTTCGGGGCTACGACAGCTTCCACTCATTGATTCGAGGACGATATGGTACTGAGCTTCTTACCACCTGTAGAAAACTTGAAAAAACCACGAGACGACTTCGAAAAGCTGAACTTGACTTGGAATTTTTACAATACTGTCGCCTCAATGATATCATCCCGAATTTTGTTAAATTTAAAGTATATAAATCTTCATTGTATCAAACCCTATTTTACCATGAAGCCACTAGAAAACTGCTAGATATGGAGATCAACTATAAGAATAAAAACGTTGTCAAACTAACTGAGCTAGCCAACAGCCTGTTTACGAATACTGTTGATAATCTGTCTATTATTGATCGTGTTGTTTTCAAATTCTTGTTCAATAAATGTATAGCCGAATATGTATCAATCGTCCGACGTACTCACGAGAGAAAACTGAGAAAACTAGGTATTTCTATCCCTATTTTCCAAAACAATAGAACTGTATTTAATCTGTCTAATTATAAACTATCAAGAAGAGAGGAATTCCTACTCTCACTAGGTTTGGACTTTGGCCTTCCATGTTTTAAACCTTTCTCTTGCATACGTGAACATGCAAAGAAATGCAAAGCCGATATTAACTACAAAGATTTTAAAATCATAGGCCGAACTCCCAACGACCAACAACTAGCAATTTTAGAATCACTTTTTATTAAACAACTTGTCCCCCAACTAAATACTCAGACCACCTCAACACCTCTATACCTCTCGTGAGTTCACGTCGAAGCTGAACCTGACCCGGACTGTCACTCGGTCTGTGCCTTCAGCACCACTTGGTAAATAAACACTCTTCCTTTTTAACATACTGATACTTTTTTGTTATAATTTTATGTTATGTTATTCCGAGTCTGTTTTTTAATATATGTTTCTTTTATTATATAGCTTTGAAAATGGGACTGAACGTCTTGAAACGTCAGCAGCTAAATAAAGCACCTAGAAAGGAATAAAGAAGTGTCCTTCTCATCGCACTAAATTGCTGTTTGCTGGATTGATAGAACCCACCCTCAACTTCGCTGTACCATTGGAAAGATGTGGGCCTGAATTTTGGCGGCCCCTCCCCCCTTGTTGGACCGTTTGTCATGGCTGCTCTTCGCTTCGTCTTCGCTCTTCTCTTCCTGCTTCGAGTGAGACTTCGGGGCTACGACAGCTTCCACTCATTGATTCGAGGACGATATGGTACTGAGCTTCTTACCACCTGTAGAAAACTTGAAAAAACCACGAGACGACTTCGAAAAGCTGAACTTGACTTGGAATTTTTACAATACTGTCGCCTCAATGATATCATCCCGAATTTTGTTAAATTTAAAGTATATAAATCTTCATTGTATCAAACCCTATTTTACCATGAAGCCACTAGAAAACTGCTAGATATGGAGATCAACTATAAGAATAAAAACGTTGTCAAACTAACTGAGCTAGCCAACAGCCTGTTTACGAATACTGTTGATAATCTGTCTATTATTGATCGTGTTGTTTTCAAATTCTTGTTCAATAAATGTATAGCCGAATATGTATCAATCGTCCGACGTACTCACGAGAGAAAACTGAGAAAACTAGGTATTTCTATCCCTATTTTCCAAAACAATAGAACTGTATTTAATCTGTCTAATTATAAACTATCAAGAAGAGAGGAATTCCTACTCTCACTAGGTTTGGACTTTGGCCTTCCATGTTTTAAACCTTTCTCTTGCATACGTGAACATGCAAAGAAATGCAAAGCCGATATTAACTACAAAGATTTTAAAATCATAGGCCGAACTCCCAACGACCAACAACTAGCAATTTTAGAATCACTTTTTATTAAACAACTTGTCCCCCAACTAAATACTCAGACCACCTCAACACCTCTATACCTCTCGTGAGTTCACGTCGAAGCTGAACCTGACCCGGACTGTCACTCGGTCTGTGCCTTCAGCACCACTTGGTAAATAAACACTCTTCCTTTTTAACATACTGATACTTTTTTGTTATAATTTTATGTTATGTTATTCCGAGTCTGTTTTTTAATATATGTTTCTTTTATTATATAGCTTTGAAAATGGGACTGAACGTCTTGAAACGTCAGCAGCTAAATAAAGCACCTAGAAAGGAATAAAGAAGTGTCCTTCTCATCGCACTAAATTGCTGTTTGCTGGATTGATAGAACCCACCCTCAACTTCGCTGTACCATTGGAAAGATGTGGGCCTGAATTTTGGCGGCCCCTCCCCCCTTGTTGGACCGTTTGTCATGGCTGCTCTTCGCTTCGTCTTCGCTCTTCTCTTCCTGCTTCGAGTGAGACTTCGGGGCTACGACAGCTTCCACTCATTGATTCGAGGACGATATGGTACTGAGCTTCTTACCACCTGTAGAAAACTTGAAAAAACCACGAGACGACTTCGAAAAGCTGAACTTGACTTGGAATTTTTACAATACTGTCGCCTCAAATCATAGGCCGAACTCCCAACGACCAACAACTAGCAATTTTAGAATCACTTTTTATTAAACAACTTGTCCCCCAACTAAATACTCAGACCACCTCAACACCTCTATACCTCTCGTGAGTTCACGTCGAAGCTGAACCTGACCCGGACTGTCACTCGGTCTGTGCCTTCAGCACCACTTGGTAAATAAACACTCTTCCTTTTTAACATACTGATACTTTTTTGTTATAATTTTATGTTATGTTATTCCGAGTCTGTTTTTTAATATATGTTTCTTTTATTATATAGCTTTGAAAATGGGACTGAACGTCTTGAAACGTCAGCAGCTAAATAAAGCACCTAGAAAGGAATAAAGAAGTGTCCTTCTCATCGCACTAAATTGCTGTTTGCTGGATTGATAGAACCCACCCTCAACTTCGCTGTACCATTGGAAAGATGTGGGCCTGAATTTTGGCGGCCCCTCCCCCCTTGTTGGACCGTTTGTCATGGCTGCTCTTCGCTTCGTCTTCGCTCTTCTCTTCCTGCTTCGAGTGAGACTTCGGGGCTACGACAGCTTCCACTCATTGATTCGAGGACGATATGGTACTGAGCTTCTTACCACCTGTAGAAAACTTGAAAAAACCACGAGACGACTTCGAAAAGCTGAACTTGACTTGGAATTTTTACAATACTGTCGCCTCAATGATATCATCCCGAATTTTGTTAAATTTAAAGTATATAAATCTTCATTGTATCAAACCCTATTTTACCATGAAGCCACTAGAAAACTGCTAGATATGGAGATCAACTATAAGAAAAAAAACGTTGTCAAACTAACTGAGCTAGCCAACAGCCTGTTTACGAATACTGTTGATAATCTGTCTATTATTGATCGTGTTGTTTTCAAATTCTTGTTCAATAAATGTATAGCCGAATATGTATCAATCGTCCGACGTACTCACGAGAGAAAACTGAGAAAACTAGGTATTTCTATCCCTATTTTCCAAAACAATAGAACTGTATTTAATCTGTCTAATTATAAACTATCAAGAAGAGAGGAATTCCTACTCTCACTAGGTTTGGACTTTGGCCTTCCATGTTTTAAACCTTTCTCTTGCATACGTGAACATGCAAAGAAATGCAAAGCCGATATTAACTACAAAGATTTTAAAATCATAGGCCGAACTCCCAACGACCAACAACTAGCAATTTTAGAATCACTTTTTATTAAACAACTTGTCCCCCAACTAAATACTCAGACCACCTCAACACCTCTATACCTCTCGTGAGTTCACGTCGAAGCTGAACCTGACCCGGACTGTCACTCGGTCTGTGCCTTCAGCACCACTTGGTAAATAAACACTCTTCCTTTTTAACATACTGATACTTTTTTGTTATAATTTTATGTTATGTTATTCCGAGTCTGTTTTTTAATATATGTTTCTTTTATTATATAGCTTTGAAAATGGGACTGAACGTCTTGAAACGTCAGCAGCTAAATAAAGCACCTAGAAAGGAATAAAGAAGTGTCCTTCTCATCGCACTAAATTGCTATATATATATATATATATATATATATATATATATATATATATATATATATATATATATATATATATATATATATATATATATATATATATATATATATATATATATATATATATATATATATATATATATATATATATATATATATATATATATATATATATATATATATATATATATATATATGTATGTATATATATATATATATATATATATATATATATATATATATATATATATATATATATATATATATATATATATATATATATATATATATATATATATATATATATATATATATATATATATATATATATATATATATATATATATACATATATATAAATGGATGAATGTGTGTGTGTGAGTTCCACATACACTCTGAAATGCATTGAACAATTTTCAACTAAACTAGGTATACATATTACGTACCATCTGGGATAGAACACTGTGGGGGTAAGACATCACTGGGACCAGGGGGGGAGGGTGTCAGAAGGGGGTGCAAAGGGGGTGAAATGCAAAAATAAACCAAACCGACAGATATTGGTATCCAATCCATAGCTTTCGAGGTCGCTGAGATGAATAGTGACACTCCCGATGCTCTTTAAGACCAAGTTCAGCCTTGATAGGAAAGCAGGTAAGAAGGGGTGGAAAGGGGATGACAAGTAAAAATAAACAAAAATGACAGATGTTAGTGTCTAATCTATAGTTTTCGAGGTTGCTGAGATGAATAATGACACTCCCGATGCCTTTTAAGTCTAAGTTCAGCCCCTATAGGAAAGGGGTGAGAAGGGGTGACATGTAAAAATTAATGAAAATGATAGATAGTAGTGTCTAATCCATAGTTTCCAAGGTTGCTGAGATGAAAAGTTACACTCCTGATGCCCTGCAAGTCATAGTTCAGCTCGAATAGGACGGGGTATCAGAAGGGGTGGGAAGGTGGTTAAATGTACAAATAACGGAAAACTAAAGATATTAGTGTCTAATCCATAGTTTTCAAGGTTGCTGAGAGGAATAGTAACACTCCCAATGCCCTTCAAGTCCAAGTTCAGCCCCGATAGGAAGGCGGGTGGGAAGGGTTGAAAAATAAAATGTAAAAAATGACAGATATTAGTGTCTAACCTATAGTTTTTGGGGTTGCTGGGATGAATAGACACACTCCTGATGCCCTCTAAGTCCAAATTCGGCCGCAATGGGAATTGTGGGGGGAGTGTGACAAGTGGTGAAATATATGTCAAAAAAGCTGGGCAATGTAACTGAAGCAACTATCTCAACAGGAAATGAAGAGAGAGAGAGAGAGAGAGAGAGAGAGAGAGAGAGAGAGAGAGAGAGAGAGAGAGAGAGAGAGAGAGAGAGAGTTTACTGGTTCTCATTCAGAGTTTTCCGGGCAGCGCTGGGCTGGTCAGCCAGTGTATGTGTATGTATGCGTGTGTATGTGTATGTATATATATATATATATATATATATATATATATATATATATATATATATATATATATATATATATACATACATACATACGTTATACTCATATTATATATGGTTGTGTGCATATATGTGTGGGTGTGTTAATGAGACCATGTATAATCTTTGTTACTTTTAAATTTTGCAACGGATATATATATATATATATATATATATATATATATATATATATATATATATATATATATATATATATCGCGTAACTTTTTGAGTCTCAAATGACATAAACGAAAACTGCGTGTCCAACCACGGTTTTGACAAGTTCCTTTGCCATCAGCGACTTTAAGCTCGATGCATATCCTCCCTTGTCCCCCCGCCCCCGTCCCCAACAAGAAAAAAAAAATAATGGCATAGTCTACATTGCGTTTCAGTCATTAACCATCAAGGCACAGTCGTAAGGCGATAATGAAGCGCTGATGCTTTTAAGCCTGAAAGTGATCGTTGCAGAGAATTGTTCCCACGAAATCCAGATTTCGCTGTTATTCAACTCTCGAGTGTGTCGTCGGTAAAGACAGACGCTTTCATTCTCAAGACCGGGAGAGAACGATGTTGACGTTTTGAAGGCTAACAGAGACTGGAGGTAATTAGCGTTTTCGTTACTGATGTTATCTATTCAGGCTACACTATGGTTTGATTGTACCGTTTTGCAGGTTTACATGGGCTGACTTGAACATTTTGCAAGTTTTTTTTTTTTTTCTTGGTTTTGACGGGCTGCCGTTGTCATTTCCCAGGCTGAACTTAATATTTTCCAGCTGGTATAAGCGGAAGTTAACATTTTCCAGACTGACCTTAATATTTTGCAGCTGGTATATGCTGACCTTAACATTTACTAGATTATCATTACTATTTTCCAGCTGGAATAAGGTGAAGCTAACATTTTCTAGACTGACCTTGATATGTTTGAACTGACATAATCTGGTGTTATTTTATAGGGTGACCTTAGTATTTTCCAACTGGTTTAAACTAAAGTTAACATTTTCTAGACTGATCTTAATATTTTGCAGCTTGCATATGCTGACCTTAACATTTACTAGACTAACATTAATATTTTCCAGCTGGCATAAGCTGAAGCTAACATTTTGTAGACTGACCTTAATATTTACAAGCTGGCTTAGGCTGACGTTAACATTTTCTAAACTGACCTTAATATTTTCCAGCTGGCATACGCTGACGTTAACATCTATTAAGGTGACAGGGGGTCAACGTTTTCAAGGCTAGTGAGGGCTGGCATGCTTGATTTATGTGGTAAAGGCTGGCGTTAATGCTTTCAAGACGGGTAATGACTGTTATTTACATTTCTCGTGAGGTACTGGCTACGCTAACGTTTTCAGGCGTAGTAGAGACTGGCGCGACCGTTTTCTAGGCTGACGAGTTAGAATCAGTGTTTACAAGGCTGGTAAGGTCTTACAATAATGTTTTTTTATCGATTACGTTTTCAGTGCTTGTAGGGACTGACGTTAGCATTTTCTCGGCTGTTATGGAATACTGGTCAAATTTTGTAAACCTAGTAAAGACTGGAGTTTTCAGAATCTAGGCTGGTAGGGCTGTTGGTACAGGTTTATAAGCCAGATATTGATGTCTAATATGGTAGGGGATTTACATGGGCGTTTTCCAGGCTGGTAAGGACCGACGTTAATGTTTTCAAAAGAAAAATGGAGCACTGCGTATATCTGCATTCCTACATTATAACCCCTAAGTGTGCGTCTGTGATTGTTCCTATTACAGTGTGGCGCTCATGAATATGCATAAATGTACTTGTACACTTGTACAAATATACTGAGTATTTGTACGTGCTTACTGACGCGCAAAACAGATTTCTGCGTCATAAAGTTTCAGGCTTTAATTGCCCAATATTTTTTTCGAAAATCTTTCTAAATCTTCTCAGAGTGAGATTTTTACATATGATATTGACCAATAAATTTAGTGAATTTGATAGTTTGTTCATAAATAATAGTCGGTGTTTTCTGCGGGAGTAAACAGAGTAAAACCTCGTCTAAATTCAACAATCTCAATAGCAGAGAGGCCATCAACATACAACGTCAACGGCTGATAAAAATGTAAAAAAATTAAGTTCGGTTTTTAGTACTAAGTTAAATCTATTGTTTATATTGCATGGAAATGATCCTTCAGCATAATGGGGCACGATGAAGCTGTTGGTGACTTATGATTGTAGGAATCAGGTCTCCAAAATCATATTTTCGTTTCCCTTTTACATGAGAATTAATCATGCACGTACAAAATGACTGAATCCTTCTCAGTCTTTATAAGAAATTAAGAAACGGGAAATAAAAGTTCCTCTTCCAACGCTGGTAACAAATGTCTTAAAAAAAAAAACTTCAAGCTTATAATGGAATACAAGAACTAGCCCCATTGTGATTGAAAATCCTCAGAAAAATTCTATGAAGAGCTACCTCAACAATCCCAAAATTGGTGTTTATTGACACCTCTTCTCTTCCAAACTTTGTTCAGAGACCTTGGTACCTATTCCGCAATTCAGTTTATTTCTTATCCACATCATCATCATTTACTTTAAAACACAAATAGATGCATGAATCGACCACTTCCATTCTTCCACCATCCAAGGAGTTTTACCCTCACAGCCGTGCTCTTGCTCAAAAATCCCTTCCTCCTCTTACAACAAGCTGTCTCTAACTCTTTCACAAGCCTCTGCAGCTCCCCAGCATTAACACCAACCAGTTGTATCATTTTCAAACCTTTGCCATTTTGCACACCATTCGCAACTTTTTTTTTATTAAGTTTGCACAGTGAAACTTACAAAACTTGATTCTACCTAGATTCTTCAGCTTTACTTAACATTATTCCATCCTCTCTCTCTCTCTCTCTCTCTCTCTCTCTCTCTCTCGCTCTCTCTCTCTCTCTCTCCAATATTCACAAAATAAATAAATACCTGATGAAATTTTATAAAATTAGATAAAAAAAACAGCAGATGAAAATAAATACAAGTTAAATAAAATAAAAAATCCGAAGATGTATATCGTGTCGCTTCCTTAACCAAAGTACATAACTCCAATAAAAGAAACATGAAGAATAAAACCGATGCAGGCGTTGTCGAACCAAAGAAGCTGGTTTACTTACACTAATGATGCATTGATAATAAGAGTAGCAGCTCGGGAGCCTTTCCCTGAAGCATTATTGAAAATGCTAATTAGCTGTAAATGGGACTGTTCAAAACATGTAGATTTTCTTGAAGCCATTAAATGCATAGCAAAGACAGAGAAGAGAAGGGGGTTTGGGTTATAATAGAAAACTGAGCCTTAAACAGCAATTTGCTGTTTTCCAAGCCGAAGCTATTATTGGTGCCTTGTTTGTGTCCGAACTGTTAAAACGGTAGTTTGCACTTGGGGTAAATATTGTTTCAGTAACAAAAGTTAGAAAAGACAAATTGCTGTTTATCACAGACACGGCAGTAAACAAAAGGTGGCGAACAGGATGTCATGCATTTTTTTGTGTAGTTCCGTTCATTATAACCAAATGATGGGTAAAATATTCAAAATTTCGTGTCAGTGAATATAGAAGGACATAAAAAAGTTCGTATAAGTGAATTTACAGAAGGACCTTTTAGTATATAAACATATTACGAAGGTAAGAAAATGTGTTATATACAGTGTATTTGTGTGTGTATGCATATGATGGGAATGTGACTGGGAAGGGATTTGGGGTTGTTATTTATATATTTACAATGCTTAGTTACTTAGGGGTGGTTAATAATGTACATTATATTTACATAATGTTATTACATTGTGTAACTGCTTTATTACATTAGTTTTACATTTTGTTTCTTGTCCTTATGGGTCTAATAGATTTATTGATTTCTTCTGAAGTATTTGGTTGGGGATTGTTATGGAGTGACCTTGACCTTGTGTTCTTTCCCTCGGGCGATATGTGGGGAGGCCTTTCCCTAAGGAGGTTAGATTCGCTTGCCTTGCCCTAATCCTTCCGTCTAGACGTTCAGCGTCGGCTTGGTTGTTATACACACAGCCTTTGTTATTGTTAGATCCGGACATGTGTTGCATTTGTATTTTGTTCTGGTGTCGTCTATCAACACAGCCTTTGTTATTGTTAGATCCCGACATGTGTTGCATTTGTATTTTATTCTGGTGTTGTCTATCAGTTCTTGTAATGCTGGTTTCTTGTCGTGTTTGTCTGACTTTTTCATATTTTCTCACTTCTACATTCAGTCTTTTTTTTCAAAATTCTGGAGAAGGAAAAACAATCTGGGTGTGGTCATAATCCACATTGGTACTCATCTCCTTGGACGTCGGTCCACCATCTGTTGGGTTTCACCTTCCCCGTGCATGAACCTCATTGGTATTTATTTCTTCCTCGGCTTTTGTTGAGTATGTTTATTCAGTAG
>JANJGK010000003.1:62200532-62201677 GCA_039081455.1 Macrobrachium rosenbergii | reverse complement strand
GCTTGCTTTACAAGTTAGTTGTCCCTCATGGGTGTTCGATATGGAAATTTAAAAATTTTCCATATAATAATAATAATAATAATAATAATAATAATAATAATAATAATAATAATAATAATAATAATAATAATAATAATATTATTATTATTATTATTATTATTATTATTATTATTATTATTATTATTATTATTATTATTATTATTATTATTATTTACTTTCGTAACGTATCATAATCTCACGATAGTTAATTTTGAATTTTCCCAACTGGTGATTTATGCTATTATTTTTATCATTATTACATGGCATTGTTACAGACTGGTATTTTATAAGTGTACCACGCAAAAACAACTTTTGTTCTACGCTGTAAGACTTGCTTCATACGAACATTTGTTCACTTTCAGTCATGATAATGATAATATGCTAAATGCACCGATCCTGTTACGAACCTGTCACACAAAAGCAGCCGGCGCGCTCACATCGCTCCGCGGCTCGCAAGCAAGTAAATGGCGATAAAAACCCAGGCGATATTTACGGAGGCGAATAAACTAGCAAACACAGCACACCATAAACGAGTCTAACGCGAAACCTTCACATCTAAGGTCCAGTAAAAATTTGTCAAGCGAGTCGATAGGTGTTATTACGGCGCCCGGCTTTTAACTCACCGCGAATAAATGTCCGAGTTTTAATGATTTGGGAGCACCCAAACACAGTAATTTGCCTCTATCTATCAAAGTCGGGTATTGATGTTGCTTTCAGAGGGGGAGGCTAGTGCAGTCAGGCGGGGAGGATGGGAGGAGGGGGGGGCGGTTTCGCTTAAGGTGATGGTACTGGAGTGGGTGCGGGGGGGGGGGGGGGTCGCTTAAGGTGATGGTGCTGGAGTGGGGAGGGGGATGGGGGGTGAGATTTAAGGGGTTAAGACTGTGGTGAATCTTGAGTCGTGGGGAGAATGAGTGGGGTCGCTGAAGGCTGGATAAAGGAAAAGTAGCAATGAACGCCAGTTGATAAAGGGGAAACGTAATGGGAACGGACATGTCAAATCGAGAAAAAATGAAGTCAATATAGGTTGAATAAAGATATGGACGTATTGAATATCAGTGGATAAAGAAATAACGGAAGACGAACACCTGAAATAGGGATTAAGTGGA
>JANJGK010000003.1:62188032-62198032 GCA_039081455.1 Macrobrachium rosenbergii | reverse complement strand
TGGAAACAAGAACTCGCTGCATATGCAGATCTTGTTACACTGCACGCAGTTGTTGCATCCCCTAACGTGAAACCTTTTGACTGTTGAATCTATGAAAAGAGATATTGCTAGAATTAATTCGCGGTGAGCGATGTAGGGTATAAAGATAAACCCGGGTAAAACACAATGTATGGTTGTTGGCAGATCTATGACGAGGGGTCATCAATATTCTTTTGTTTATTGGCAGCGTTCTCTTTGCTACTGACAGTCTTCTTTCAATTTTGATTTTACGTTTTTAATGTTCTGTTATTTGTTTTTTTGTGTGTGTGCTTTCACGTTATTACGAACAGTTTTATTTAACTTTTATTTCTATTGCTTTAGTGGTTGCGGACTCTTTGTTGTTTACAGTTCTGTTTCCCTATTTTTTACGTTTCATTGTTTGTTTTATTACTTTTATTGTTTGTTTATATTATGTGTTCTTTTGACTACAGAGTCTCTTTTAATTCTTTTTTATTATATTTGTTTCAAGTTCATGGGGGGGTGTTATTGACGTCAAGTTGTATTTTAAGAGTGAATTGGAATTCTAGCCATGTCTGTTAGGAAAAAATAAATTGGAAAATAGAAAGGCTCATACAAACATTCTTTTGGTTATTCACAATGATTATTTTACCCATTACATTCTTTCAGTTCTTTAAATGTTATGGTCATCTTTAACATCAAACTGGCTTTCGAATTCGAATGTCTACCTTCTTCGCCTGTCTGAGGCCAAAGAAAGAAAGGTGATCAAAAGTAGTATTATGTATCTAATAATGGTGAAACTATATTATACCGTTGAGATTTTATTCCTCTTGTGGTTGATTCAAGTCTAATATTAGAAGCAATATTTTATCCTTTCTGAGTACCGTACCTGTGACTTGAATGATTTTCATATGATACAAGAATTGCAACAAAAGTTGTTAATGCCAATAACGTTGTGTGTTCTCCTTTGAGATGTCCCTCTATCATATTTTCTAAGAATTATCCCCCGATTAGCGTAAACGTGTGGAAATCTCAAGCAAGCTAACTTGTTGGGTGAAAATCTTTCACATTTAAAAACTAAGCACAATGTCACCAGAAATTTAGGAACCCCATTGCTTAGGTATTTTCATCTTTTTAATCAAACACTTTTCATATTTGCTGAAACCTTTTCCTTACCTCAAACTTTTTTTCGAGCTGACCTTAAATGGGAAACTACAAAATAATTATATGAGTCACAGGTGGCGATGCCAGACCTATCGTGGTAACCTGGACTATTGCAAAGAGAACGACCCCTATAAACAAATAGAAGGTTACTTACAGATGCGAGATGTTCATGAATACAGCTCATAAAAAAACTATCACTTTTCGCTGTGGTTAAATACTGATTTTTGATCCATTCACAATAATTGCACACATTCCTTTATTTTCTTGAAAAGTATGAAAGCAATGTAGCATTACAATCAGTAACAACACGTCACTTACTGTTTGTGTGTTTCCTTGCTTAAAACGACAAATATCACAGTGCTCAATTGATGCTAACGGTAAACACTCGAACAACGATTGCTAAATGATATCTGTTCGGGGACTGAGTGATTCTGTGACCTCCCTTGCCAGCGGGTGACAGGAGATTAAATTCCATACCCTCGAATCTCATTCATATATTACTCCAATGTCGTTCTTCTAACTCCTCTTCCTAGTAAAACACTATTCCCCTCCTCTTCCTCCTCCTCCTCCTCCTCCTCCACTACCGATCTTCCCCTTTCTCCTCGACACCACCCCCTCACCCCGATCAGTTTCTTCGATAGTAATCATTTTCTCTTTAAATAACTATTAATTCCTCACCCATTGCACTTCCCTCTCTCCCTCTCCTACCCTCCCCCACATCCTGATTCCCTTCCTTTCTCCCTTCGCTAACCTGTCACCTTCCCCCGCGAGGCCCCGCGCAGATAGAATCACACGAACTTCACCCCTCGAACGTCCTCTTTAAGTGTGTCGTCACGGCCAACCGTCCAGTCGTCATTCTTCCCGTAAAACCTGGTCGATAGAATGAGAAAACAGCGTCGAAAGGACAATTCATTCTGGGAAAAGGCAGGTATCAACGAGCCAATCGATTTCACTCACCTCGGTGGGAGCCATCAGCCAGCCAAACGTCATTTGTCGCGTAAGGTTCTCCTGGCGCCGAGCGCGACGCGGTGCCAAGCAAATATACTCGGAAATTCGGTGCCAATATGTGGGTCATCGGAGGGAAATTGTGTTTGAATGCCTACACTCATCTAGAGGGTGTAATCGATGACGCGATGCAAGAGGGGCCCTCACGGGTTAGGAAGATCGATTTTTCTACGGAATTTACCTGTTTGTAGCAACGTGGCGAAATAAAAAAAAAAAAAAAAAAACGTGTGATATCGGTTGAAACTAGCTGATTCTCCAGGAAATCATTAATTATTTGGATTGGTTTTGGTTCTGCGTATTAACTCGAACTAAAGCAAGTTATATGTGCCATAAATTACATTTATTATTAAATTACAATTTTTTGTAGAAAGAAACATTGTGCATTATATAATATGTATATATATATATATATATATATATATATATATATATATATATATATATATATATATATATATATATATATATATATATATATATTTATATATACACGTATACACACACACACACACACACATATATATATATATATATATATATATATATATATATATATATATATATATATATATATATATATATATATATATCTGATAAATGTGTGGGTGTGTGTGGAGGCAGAATCACGCAGAACCAACTTGCATAAGGAAATTCCCCTCTGCTCTCCCAATAGCCATCGAATTCACATCTACGGGATATTTCGACAACATTTATAATATATTCATCAGATTTTGGCTATGGAGGACTATAATCCTTAGCATACACGATCTCTCTGTATGCAACACAATAACACTATCTCAGAGGCTATGGACAACCATATCTTGTTATTGTTATTGTTATTGCCCAGCAATAACAGTTATTCTTCTCTCGGGAGCGTCGTCAGAAATTGCTTAATGATCGTAACTTTGTGTGCGGAATCGGACGTGGAAAGTTTCGGAGTGAAGGAGAATGTGAGATTGAGCAGGAAAGAATGTGAGATTTACTGCCAAAGAATGTAGAGTTGAGAAGGAAGAGCATGAGAGCTGCTGAAGGGAAAATGTGCAATTGAGGAGGAAGAAATATGAGATTAATAGGGAAAGAATGTCAGACTGAGAAGGAAGGAACATGAAACTGAGGGGGGGAAAGAATGTGAAACCGAGAAGGAAAGTGTATGAAAGTGAGAGGGGAAAGAATGTGAAACTGAGGAGGAAATTATATGAAACTGAGAGGGGAAAGAATGTGAAACTGAAAAGGAAAGCATATGAAACTGAGAGAGAAAGAATGTGAAACTGAGAAGGAAATTATATGAAACTGAGAGAGAAAGAATGTGAAACTTAGAAGGAAAGTATGTGAAACTGAGAAGGAAAGTAATGAAAATGAGAGGGGAAAGAATGTGAAACTGAGAAGGAAATTATATGAAACTGAGAGAGAAAGAATGTGAAACTTAGAAGGAAAGTATGTGAAACTGAGAGGGGGAAAGAATGGGAAACTGAGATGGAAAGTAATGAAAATGAGAGGGGAAAGAATGTGAAACTGAGAAGGAAAGTATATGAAACTGAGAGAGAAAGAATTTGAAGCTGAGATGGAAAGTATATGAAACTGAGAGGTGAAAGAATGTGAAACTGAGAAAGAAAGTATATGAAACTGAGAGGGAAAGAATTTGAAACTGAGAAGGAAAGTATATGAAACTGAGAGGGAAATAATGTGAAACTGATAAGAAAAGTACATGAAACTGAGAGGGAATGTATGTGAAACTGAAAAGGAAAGTATGTGAAACTGAGAGGAAAAGAATTTGAAACTGAGAAATATATGAAACTGAGAGAGAAAGAAGGTGAAACTGAGAAGGAAAGTATGCGAAACTGAGTGGGGAAAGAACGTGAAACTGAGAAGGAAAGTATATGAAACTGAGAGAGAAAGAATGTGAAACTGAGAAGGAAAGTATATGAAACTGAGAGGGGGAGAGAATGGAAAACTGATTGGGAAGACGAGTGAGAGTACAAGCAAGGAAGGTCAGTTTGAGAAAGGAAGACTGAGAGATTGAGAAAGAGAGGAGGGGAATTTGAGGAGGAGAGAGTGTGAGCTTGAGAAGCAAAAATGCAAGATTTAAAAGCAGAGAATATGAGATTAAGAAGGAAGGAATAAGACTGGGATGGTAAGAGTGTGAGACAGTGGGGAAAGAAAGTTTAAAAGGCAATGTGAGATTAAGGGAGAAAGATTGTACGGATTAGAAGGCACGGATATAAGATTAATAGGTAGAGAATGTGGGACTGAGAAGGAAAGTATATGAAACTGAGAGGGGGAGAGAATGGAAAACTGATTGGGAAGACGAGTGAGAGTGACAAGCAAGGAAGGTCAGTTTGAGAAAGGAAGACTGAGAGATTGAGAAAGAGAGGAGGGGAATTTGAGGAGGAGAGTGTGTGAGCTTGAGAAGCAAAAATGCAAGATTTAAAAGCAGAGAATATGAGATTAAGAAGGAAGGAATAAGACTGGGATGGTAAGAGTGTGAGACAGTGGGGAAAGAAAGTTTAAAAGGCAATGTGAGATTAAGGGAGAAAGATTGTACGGATTAGAAGGCACGGATATAAGATTAATAGGTAGAGAATGTGGGACTGAGAAGGAAAGTATATGAAACTGAGAGGGGGAGAGAATGGAAAACTGATTGGGAAGACGAGTGAGAGTGACAAGCAAGGAAGGTCAGTTTGAGAAAGGAAGACTGAGAGATTGAGAAAGAGAGGAGGGGAATTTGAGGAGGAGAGTGTGTGAGCTTGAGAAGCAAAAATGCAAGATTTAAAAGCAGAGAATATGAGATTAAGAAGGAAGGAATAAGACTGGGATGGTAAGAGTGTGAGACAGTGGGGAAAGAAAGTTTAAAAGGCAATGTGAGATTAAGGGAGAAAGATTGTACGGATTAGAAGGCACGGATATAAGATTAATAGGTAGAGAATGTGGGACTGAGAAGGAAAGAAGGCGAGTGAGAGAAGGAGACACTGTACGACTGAACAAAACGTAACGTGAAATTGAAAAGGGAAGAGTAAAAGACTGAAAAGGAAAGAATGTTAGATTAGGGGAGAAGAAAGACGCGAAGGAAAAAATGTAAAAAGGAGAAAGAAAAGAATGTGTGAATAAGTAAAAAGAAAGAGAAGAGGGGAAGAATGTGAAATTGAGAAGTTAAGAATATAAGATTGAGAAAGAACGAATGTAGAATTTATAAGGAGGAAATAGGAAAATGAGAAGGGAGTGTAGCATTAAGACAAAACAGGATAAAAGGGAGAAGGGACGTAGAATAAAAAGGAAGAATAGTAGGTGAAAGATGATTAGCACAATGACAAAATGTGGGAACAAAGAAGCAGACATGAATGACTAATCTGTAATACTAGAGAGAGAGAGAGAGAAAGAGAGAGAGAAGCAAAAGAGTTTTCGCAAAAATGATAAGCGGAAAAGTTGAAGACTGAAAATAACAAACAAGTATGTTAATGTACAAAAAAAAATAAGTAAAAGAAGATATAAAAACATTGAAGAAGAAGAAGAAGATGATTCACGCTACGGCGCAGCAATTCCTGAAATCCAAAATTCGATTCCCTGGTGACGGATTTTCGCTGGTTTCGGACAACAACAGCGAAGAATGAATTTATTCGTAATCTCCGTAATCGACCCTCGAGGTCCAACTTGGGGTGCTTATTGGGGGTTAACTTGAGTGTTTTCGGACAATTCTTGGCATTGGGAGAATGAGCCATAACGACTTATGACTGATTTATTTTCCCAAGAACTGCTTGGCGCTGTTACTTTTGACTTAAATGGTTTATTGTTACTTCACTTACTTGGTATTGCCTCTTATTCGGTTTTCGTGATATGCTTAAAAAATTCTGTTGAATAAATACATACACACATGCGTATACATATACTGTACGTATATATATATATATATATATATATATATATATATATATATATATATATATATATATATATATATATATATATATATATATATATATATATATATATATATATATATATATAGTATGTATATATATTTACTTATTGATTATACACGCAAATACACACACACGCATATATATATATATATATATATATATATATATATATATATATATATATATATATATATATATATATATATATATATATATATATATATATATATATATATAAAACCATTTGTGAACCTTCCCGTGTATCTCTCCAGTTACAGCCAGTGTTATTCTCCTATTATTATTGGTCTTGACGATGTATTTTTTTTCTGTAAAACGTAACAAAATCTCTAGACTGTTCACCCTTTGCAATCCCCCACCCCCCACCCAACCACAACCCACCCGTCCTCCTGTCTTTGAGCGTAAGCAGAGGCGAGGCTTTTCATTTTCATCACAAATGCCAAAAACAAATGAAAAACTGCCGAGAAACTAATACTTTTCCCTTACTCCTCAACTCCCGAAGAACTTTTCGCCCCTTCGCCAATGTAAAGATGAAATGTAATATTGTTTTTTCCCTCTCTGCTTTTCATTTCGTTATTTGTTCTTTCTTTCCTTGCCACAATATGAGCTTGAAATGTTTATGCCTCATGCAATACGAGCGCGGAGGATATTTATCTGTTTTCGTTCCCAGTTCTCTCACTTCCGCTGGAAACATATTTTACGAGCTTTGCTTTTTCTCTTCTCTAATCTTGAGCCATTATTTGCTTACACGATAGATCGATAAAAGAAATGGTGTGGATCATTTTCCTTTGTACGGATAGGATCTCTAAGTGAGAGTAGGGTATTCCTGCATTGCATGTTTAGTTTTAAATGTTACTCTATGAACTATGCTGCGGTCTTTCCACACGCGCTCGCGCACACGCACACACACACGCATATATATATATATATATATATATATATATATATATATATATATATATATATATATATATATATATGTATATGTATATATACATGTGTCTGTGCATGTGTGTATGTGTGTGTGTGCGTGCGTGTGTGTGTGTGTATATATATATATATATATATATATATATATATATATATATATATATATATATATATATATATATATATATATATATATATATATATATTATCATTATTGACTATGTTCTAAAGGGTAAAACTGATACCCCATACGTGTGCGTGTGTGCATTTTTAATTCCCTAAATTATGAAGTAATTAATTTATTTGTTTACGTCACAGCCCAAGTCACACGGGCGACCTCCGCGATTCCGGAGCCTGTCCCCCGAGGAAAAATTATGCTAATGTTCATCCCCTTTCTCATTTCCCCATATATAAGACTTAAGCATTGCGCACCCTCCCCAATTACCTCCGTTATTTATTCAGCGACCAATATGTAACGCAAGAATGCCAATTAGGTAATGATTTCTCGTTGGCCGCTAATAGAATTCGAAGGTCTGCACGCGACTCTCCCGGCTTTCGAGGAAATCAAGGGAACATCACCTACCTCAAGCGTGTCGTAGTGGTTCCCCCTGTCAAGGGCGGGGGGAGATGTGGGGATGGGGGTGAGGAAGATTTTCGGTGGATTCGAGGATGATTTTTTACCCTTTTCTGAGACTTTTGGTGTGAGAGGATTTTGTGGATTGTACTGCGCGTTTCTTCTTGTGAAAAGGAGGTATTTTTATTTCGAAAGGGGGATTGTGGGCCGGTTTTGAGGAGCCGGATTTGAGGGAGTAGTTGCGACGTTTTCCGAGGTATTTGGTGATGGGGAAGGATATTTTAAGTGAGGAGGGGAAGCCTCTGATGTAGGATAGCAGTTCGTTTAGCAGAGGTGAGGAGAGGGTCTGTTAATTGCAGAGTAAGTTTTAGCCCTCTTCGAGTATTGTTGGAGGCCCTGCGTTAGGATTGTTAGAAGCAGAGTTATTATGTCCTTCACAAAGCAGATTGTTGGTTGTGCATTGTAGGTTTCACCCTTTTCCAAGACCTCCAGTAAGGTACATAGTTAAGAGTTTTACGGGTATGGAGTATGTTTGTTAGGGTGTCGGGAGGAGGAAGGAGGGGGGGGGGGGTTAATGAGGCCTCTCCCGGACGTGAATTTTTGGAATTAACAAGTTACGTGTCACTATTTTCCAAGACTTCTAGTGATTCACTGCAATAGAGGCTGGGCATAGGGGTACTGACCCCTCCGAGACTTGGAATTTGGTGTTTGCGCGGTGGTTTTAACCTTTTTCAAGGCCTCCGCAAGGAAGGCTAGAGGAGGTAAGAGTGTGGTACCCCCACGGGAGACCAACCCGCGTAGTAAAACGTACGCGCCCCGTGAATCGATCCCCAGCGAGAGTGATTCCGTGAATGGAATGTGTGAATCGTAAGTGCATGTTTTAGCGCGTTTCTGAAATTCGCTCAGATTTCGCTAAGTAATTGTGCAATACGTCAGCGAATCACATTTCGTGCGCGTTTGCTATTTCATGATCTTTGACAAGAAAGGTATGCATAGCTACCTATTATCTTTGCTCATTCGTCCTTTAATTCACGTCATTGTTGTTTGAGTTCAACCACGGGGAACGTGTGCTGTCACGTCACTGTCATATCGATAGGGGTGCTACGGAATGAGCGTCCAGTTATTGTTATTATTATTATGCATTCATTGTTTAAATAATTGTGAAATAATCATACTTATTACAGAATAGAATATATAATTTAGGCCAAAGGCCAAGCGCTGGAACCTATGAGGTCATTCAGCGCTGAAAGGGAAATTGAAAGTAGCAAGGTTTGTAAGGTGTAACAGGAGGAAACCCTCTCAGTCGCACTATGAAACAGTTACTAGGAGAGGTGGATAGCAAGATGGAAGAGAGAGAATATGAATGGAGGTACAGTAAAAGGAATGAAAGGGGTTGCAGCTAGGGGCCGAAGGGACGCTGCATAGAACCCTAAGTAATGTTACAACTGACAGCACTACCCCAGTACAAGGCTCAGATTTATTATAGAATTAAATTAAAAATAGAAATAGATTTATGATAATTGTCGCCGTTGCTATTGTAAGTGTACCATCTTAATTAATTAATAATAATAATAATAATAATAATAATAATAATAATAATAATAATAATAATAATAACTGGCTGATTTCGTTATGTTAAAGATGGACCATAAAGACAGAGGAAACCGCAGAAAAATGACAAAAATCTCTCCTTTCTTTCCCTTGACGTCAAGCCTTTTGTTGCGTAGCTTTGCCATCTTTGGACGTCAGGTATAATGGAGCATCATCGGATTAGCCAAAGAAAAAAAAAACTGAATTATTGTCGAATTATGGCAGAATGACAGCTAAATTATCAGCGCGGGTTTAGGAAAATTAGCCTTTTTTTTCCCCACAAAGGCCTTCTCAGTCCCATTAACGTGGGACAGATGGAAGACGTAGGCTTATTCCAAAGGTAAGATGTAACTTTTTTTAGCAATGGTTGTTTTCAACAAGCCAGAATTATATTGATATATTATATTTTATCTCTGGATTATGCACAGGTTTAGGGCACATCCCTAAATTTGCTAATTTGAGCAGATATAGGGCTCGCTTACCAAAAAATAAAGTGTAAACTATAATATTTGTTCTAAAATGAGACGCATTCTTTCTAACTCTGGAGATAAGCTTTCCACTTACACTAAATCATTTATTTCCACCCACCCTGCTTGATCTATAGTAAGGCGTCACTGTTTAATAGCCTTTCACAAAGTCGATTTTCGCAACTTGTCTCAGTAACGCGCCTACTGCATTGGTTAGAAATGGCGTGTGATGAAATGCTTGTGTGCTTCCGTACGCGCGTGTATGAGTGCTTGGTAGAGCATGAATGCCCGCGATTAAGTTGCAAAGTGCAATATATAGCTGCATAGGCAGACAGGTTACA
>JANJGK010000003.1:62180532-62183032 GCA_039081455.1 Macrobrachium rosenbergii | reverse complement strand
TTTTCTTCTTCCGTACTGCACAAAATAACATTTCCTTAAATGGTTTAGGAAAATGTTTTAATTCTTTTGTGTGCATATACGTTAATTTTTTTTTATAATAGTCCGTGTAATACCATTTAATTACATTGAAGCATTGCAACTATTTAATCTCTGTTTTGGGGGATTTTTTAATATGCGTATATATTTTTTCTATCCACATTCCACATACTAGCATTTTATTATATCGTCAAAATTTTTTTTTTTGGCCTTGCATCCTTTATCTACCACTGATAAATTGCCAGTTGGTCAAAATACGTTAAAGAGACCTGAAAATAGTAAGATTCTCTTTAAATAAAACAAAGAAATTACAGACTTCCAATGGTCAAAATGAGATTTAGAAGGTCCTCCATCCCCACCCCCACAAAAAAATTTAAAAAATGACAGACAGGCACAGACCTCAATACGAAACATTTCGGGACTCACAAATGGTGAAAATAATTTCAGTACCCAAAACACTGGAGGTACGCACACACACACACAGACATCAGAGAGAAGCGACAGATAGGATTTATGGTTTATATCTAATGGGCCAAAATGCCCCCAACGGGTGGCAAAATAGAGCCATTAAAATAATCGCCTTCATAAATCAGAGACCTTTTTTGGATATTGTAGTTTACGACAGAAATACAGAGGAAAAACTGTGAACACTTTATAAACCTTTCCTGTAATTGTTGTTTATGACGGAGGATAACAAGGGGAAATACTATAAACACCTGATAAATTCGACGCTTTGGCAAATGCATGCAAGAGAATCAGGTCGCGATATTTCAGTTTGAAAATCTCTCTCCATCATGGAATGGAACTCTGTTTAAACAAGCGAAAAAAGGGAACGGGATCTCATAGTATGGTTCATGGAAAATGCTTCCTTCCATTCGCTCTCTCTCTCTCTCTCTCTCTCTCTCTCTCTCTCTCTCTCTCTCTCTCTCTCTCTCTCTCTCTCTCTCTCTGTGGTCCTTGTGGCCCCAGTGAATCAATCATGGTATACAGCTAAAGGGCCTGAGTTCGATCCTCGACCCGAGTGGGGGATGGAACGGTATGGAAAAGATTTCTTCAAAACCCAGTAAATCTCTGTCGACCTGAGATGTGAATCAGCTGTTGTTGTTTGCAGCTTGGACGGAGATAGAGAGAAAGAGATCCTCGTGGTATTAATTTAAGAGGAGACACACTCGCGTAACACCTAGAATTTCCGGATTCGAATCTCGAGAGAGAACGGAGAAATCTGGGCATATTACTTTAAGTCACCTCGCCACTGCTGACTTACTTTGTGATTTATGTCCCTGGTAGTCTGTCAACTTGAGTCACTCCCAGCTAGGAGTGAAAATAGAAAGAGGAGAGAAGGAAGAGAATAACAGACGTGAACGAGTTATTCAGACTAAGCACTGTATCATATTTTTCAAAACAGGACAGCCTCGAAGAGGTTCTCCTCAGACCGACCAAGATGTGGACTCGGGTACTCCGGGCTCTGAAAAGTCTGCTGTTAACCATAATCAGGTCTAACAGTGATAAAACGGATTCATCATTATTTACTTATCAGTCATTATATGAGGTTTATCCAACTTACTAGGTATTATATGAGATTTATTCATTACTTTTTATTTTTCTGTAAAAGAAAACTATTGAGATGCCTATTATTCTGTCCGTCCGCCCTTTTCCTGTCCGCCCTCAGATCTTAAAAACTGCTGAGATTAGATGGCTGCAAATTGGTTTGTTGACCATCCACCCTCCAATTATCAAACATACCAAATTGCAGCCATCTAGCCTCAGTAGTTTTTATTTTATTTAAGGTTAAAGTTAGCCATGATCGTGCATCTGGCACTGCTATAGGTACCAACATCACAAGCCACCAACAAGCCGTGGATGAAAGTTTCATCGGCCGCGGCTGAGAGTTTCGTGGGCCGTGTCTGGGAGTTTCATACAGGATTATACGCTGTACAGAAAACTCGATTGTGCCGAAGAAACTTCGGCGCAGTTTTTTACTTGTTTCTAAATAGCTACTAGAGCTAATAACAACCATACACGTTCTAACCCTAGACAAAAAGTAATATACAGTATGTAAGAATTTTTCTCTGTATACCGCATATTCGTACTTATGAATTTTGCGTGTGTGAGCGAGCTCGTAATAAGGGAAGTTCATATGAAAATGCAGGCCTCATTTTACCGTAAAGTTTGCATCTACTTAAAGCTGAAGCCGTAACATAACCGAAGTGGGAAAAGTTTCAAATAGAGAAACGCAGAGCCCGCTCAGAATTAGCTCTGGGAGATGTAATTGCATATATATAAAATATATATATATATATATATATATATATATATATATATATATATATATATATATATATATATATATATATATGTATGTATATATAAGTCCGAGTTCAGCTCCAATAGGAATGGGGGGTGAGATGGGGTGATATGTAAAATGTCCGAAAATGTTGGACAGTGTAGTTGAAGCAACTATCTT
>JANJGK010000003.1:62161421-62175432 GCA_039081455.1 Macrobrachium rosenbergii | reverse complement strand
TAATTCTTCCTGGAGGATAGTCTCACGAAAGAGAGAGAGAGAGAGAGAGAGAGAGAGAGAGAGAGAGAGAGAGAGAGAGAGACGTTTATCCTTAATGAAAATCTATGAAAAGGAACTTGCGAACATTTAAACCATTTTCAACATTTACGAGAGAGAGAGAGAGAGAGAGAGAGAGAGAGAGAGAGACTTTTATCCCTAATGAATAATCATAAAAAGGGAATATCGCTCCATAAAACGGCTCCTATATGGGAACGTCTGAGGCGAAATTTCCTTAGCTGGAAAATTTCAACTTAAAGGGACTTTCTCGCGCCAGAAGGTTCTACTTACGGTTATATTTGTGTTTGAATATCGTGGAACCTTTTTCCTCTTTGTAGAGATGGGAACAGGAATTTCGCATTTGACTTTCGAATTCCAGAATAAAAGACAAATAAACAAAACGATAGATAAAATAAGATTAATAGAAAGATACTAAATAAACAGGTAAATTAATAATGACAGTGCTAAATATTAATGGAAGTTTCTCTCTTGCCGTATGTTTGTCACTTTCTCTTTTTACATATTTTCTGGAGGACATTTTACCCCTCTCTCTCTCTCTCTCTCTCTCTCTCTCTCTCTCTCTCTCTCTCTCTCTCTCTCTCTCTCTCTCTCTCTCTCTCTCTCTCTCTCTGCCCTGAATGTGTCGTTGCCTTTAATTTGCATCGAGTTATTTCTCCTCCTCTGCCACTTTCTCTTTAATTTGGTTGCTGGGGACATAACAATCGAAATGTTTAAAAAAGTGAAGTGCATATACTCCATTATCTCTCTCTCTCTCTCTCTCTCTCTCTCTCTCTCTCTCTCTCTCATGGATGCTGGAAAGGGTTGAAACACTCATAGGGTGGAAGAGAAGAGCAAGGAAGAAAGATGGAAAAGAAATAATATGGGAGAGAGAAAAAGCATTTAATTGAAAAGGAAGAAAACTCGCGAAAGGGAAGTAGGCAAAAGGGTAAAACTTGGTAAGTGAAAATCCGTATTGCTGAGTAAAACGAGTAGGAACAGAGAGAGACACAAGTGAAATAGAATTGGAATAAAAAGTAACAAGAGATTGTATGCGGGGGGGCGGGGGGAGGGAATTCGAAGTAACATATGGCGGTGAACAAGTATGATAAAAATTTAAAGGGAAAGAATGAGATAGATGGAGAAGAACAATAGGTACAAGAAAGATGAAAGGTATGGAAAAGAAAAAAAGCATAAAAGACAAGGAATGAAAAAACGGAAAGAGGGAGATGGAAGAACATAGAATTTACATAAAAAAAATACCATAACAAAGCATGAATGGGAACAAGAAGGTAGAACCAGAAATTAGGAAAGTCTTCCTGTGAGTAGAAAGAGAGAAAGAGGTAGATAAGAGATTAAGGCGCAAGCCTAACCTTTATAACCTCGGCCTTCTCACCTTCAAAGTTTCCAGATCAAAGACTTTTTATATATTTCGTCCTTTTTTTCCCCCCTCTCCTTTTATATCAGAGGGTAGTGAGAATTTTGCTGACGGGAATTATATGGGAAGCACCTGTTTTAGAAATATTCTACCTCACAATATGAGTGTGTGCGTGCGCGTATTTGCGTGAGAGAGAGAAAGAGAGAGAGAGAGAGAGAGAGAGAGAGAGAGAGAGAGAGAGAGAGAGAGAGAGAGGGGGGGGGGGGGTGTACACATAGGCGGGTGCGAGGATCACCTCGTTTGTTGACCTCATTTTTAAAAATTATGTTGATATGATATATATTTTGATGTTGTACCTATCACTCACGTTAGCTCCTATACCTCACAATACTTAGCTAACTCCCAGGTACGTATTCAGAGAAAGAGTGAGTAATAACAAGAACATTCTTTGTGTTTTCTATGCTATCATAAATTTTATTAGTTTTCTCTCAATGAAAACCATTGAGATGGCTATATGCCTGTCCGTCCGCACTACTTCTGTCCGCCCCCAGATCTTAAAAACTACCGAAGCTAGAGGGCTGCAAATTGGTATGTTGATCATCCACCCTCCAGTCATCAAACATACCAAATTGCAGCCCTCTAGCCTCGGTAGTTTTGATTTTATTTAAGGTTAAAGTTACCTATGATCGTGCGTCTGGCACCGCTATAGGTGCTAACAACACAGGCCACCACCGGGCCGTGGCTGAAAGTTTCATGGGCGTCGGCTGAGAATTTCATGGGGCGTGTCTGAGTTTCATACAGCATTATACACTGTACAGAAAACTCGATTGCGCCGAAGAAACTTCAGCGCATGTTTTATTTTATTTTACTTTTTTTTTTTGTAATTGATAAGCAGCAATCAGGAGGGGAACTTGTGTATATGAAAAACAAGTGTAAACATGATTTTTTATTTATTATCATAATTGTTTTTGCTCGCTTTCGTTTACGATAAGAAATCTGAAATCCCTAATATGAAAGCTCCAAAAATTAACCTAGAATTCGAGTGCATGAATCAGAATCTTTATTTAATTTTTTTATTAAAATGAAGAAAAGAAAAATTAAATAACCTTAACGCATTAACTAATGCTACTAACGATTTAAACGGAACAAGGAATACCGTTTGAAGAAGATTTTACGCAGTTGCAGAAAAAATCCAATTCTCTCAATCCTCGACATCAAAAACATTCCCAAACATTCTCGTCATTTCTGAGACTTTCCTTTCATTTTTTTTTCAACGCTCATTAGACCAACTAACCTAAATTATCACGAACTAAGACTTCCTTTGGCAATCACTGCAAAGTTCCACTGATTTCAAGCAAACATTTAGGCCTGAAGATTAGGTTGATTTAGAAGACTGCAGCTTGAGATACGTTCTTAAATATTACCCTCATTTTGGAGAGTTTCATTTAAGATTTGTCAGAACAATTGACCTAATTTCTTTGTGGCTAAAACTTTCGAACGCAATCCACAAATTTCGACTGATTTCTATCAGTCATTGTGGCCTGAAAATACTTTTTATTTCATACGTTGCTACTTCAGAAAGGTTCTTAAAGCTTTCTACTCTTTTCCAAGATTTACCGTATTCTCTATTTTCGTTAAAGGTTTCTTTACAGCAATTAACCTAAACCCTCGCCGCTTAAAACTTTCGGTCGCAGGCGCGTCTCAAAGTTCGGCTGAGTTCTCACACTTGTTTAGGCGGAAACATACGTTTGATTGTAAAGGTTTTGAAACCTAACTATAGTTTTAAGCAGCATATTACTTGTGCAGCTGTGGAAAGGGACACAGTAACCGCAATAAATATAAATCACCATAGTAATTAGTATACCTGGAGCCAAGGTAAGACCATCATAAATTACGTAAACGATAAATTTGACAAAACTCTTTGTCGCCGAACGAGAAGACTGTAATTATTCTCGAAATAGCTTGTACGTCACATCACTAATTCAAGGGCTTACAACTGTCCCCATGCTGTTTTCAGTCAATATTGCAATGGTGGGAGCGTTATGTTTAAGGATTTACTTCCGTTTTCAGCGTGACAGAGACCTATACTTTCAGAGAATGATATAGAAAGTTGGTTCAAACCTATTGTAATCTGGGATAAATGGGTATAATTCTAGCGGTGACACTTAATCTGGGGCATTCTATTAAATCAGGAAGAGGGTGCTCTCGAAATGACTGGGGTTTTATCAAATAATTCGTATAAGGGGAATTTCCTCCTGGAGTAATGAACCTCTCTCTCTTCTACAACTACTGTACCTTCCTTTCATCGATGAACACAAAATGGCCTTAATAAGCCGTGGAAGTTGTTGCACGCTTTGTTCTTCTGGACGTGTGTGTGTGTGTGTGTGTGTGAGAGAGAGAGAGAGAGAGAGAGAGAGAGAGAGAGAGAGAGAGAGAGAGAGAGAGAGAGAGAGAGGTTTAAGCAAAGAATTTCACGGGAAGTTTTCAAAGCCTTCAAGTCAGCATATATTAGCATAGCAAAGGCAATCGCAGACTCAACTAAGCCCCTGCGAGATCCTTTTGACATCAGGGGACTTGACACTTCCTCCTCGTGCACACCCCTACCCCAACCACAAACGAGACCCCCCCTATACCTTAACCAGGCACCCCTCCCCATTAAACAACCAAATCCCCCTCCTCAGTTTTTTTACCACAAGTCTACACGTTCCTGTCATGGTTAATCTCGACCGTTCATTGGCTGTTGATACGTGGGGTATCCCCAGGTAGCCAATCCTGCCCTTCTTCCGAGTAGCAGAAGATCTAAAGGGTATGCCTGGGTAGCATATTGGCGAAAATTTAAGACGCGAATTGGCATTTGGCACCCGAGAGTGGCTCTTGTCACCTCCCGGAGCCAATGAAGGACACCTGTTTTCACAAAAGAAGTAAGTCTGGCAGGTGCTTCTCTGCCAATTAATGCTGATTCATAATCTCCCTTTGAGCGGGACACAATTTTTTTTCCTCAACAAGTGATTGAAATATCTCGTTGTAGGAAGTAACTCGTTGAGGAAAACAAAAGTCGTTACATTCCTGTAGGAGAGTCTGCGAGTGGGTGACGAAAATAAACAAATATCTGCAGGTGTTTGTCGCCAAGTTTCTTTCTGTCAGGCCAGGAGACAGATCGGCTCATTCCGGTGGTCATGCCAGCGTCTTCAGAGCCTTGAAGACGCTATCAGAGCAATCGTTATGTTAATTCTTATTCACTTTGCAGGCTGGCAATCAAATGGTTAATTTGTAAGAACTCCATTTGTTAGAATTCAGTGTTATTAATTCTTCTTGACTCTGTTTGTTAACAATTAAGATGTTCTAATTTTTTCGTTCGTTTGAGTTAAAATGTTACGTTTCTTTATCAGTTTAGTGAAAATATAAATTTCAATGATTTTTTTTTTAATAACGTTGTCAATCGAATTTCTGATTTTTATACACTTTTATAGTTGCCAGTGTAAATGTTGTTCTTATTAACTTCCTCCTATGGCAACTTAAATGGTAATTCTCATTTGTTTCATTTACTGGCAATCAAAAAAGTTATCACTTAATTTTTTTATATATATCAGTAGATTCCACGGAGGCATGACGATGATGATGATCATGATTATGAGGAATGACTGGGAAGATCCAGTAACCCTCATCGCAAAGATACAAGAAAATCTGAATTGAAAGTCGTCGATATTTTGTAAATATTTTTATGATTCCTGCCTGAATTCCAGATAGGAATATTGTGCTTTTTTGAAATGCGGTTGTAAAATATCTGAGAAAGTCGTTGTTGTTCTTGCACTATATATATATATATATATATATATATATATATATATATATATATATATATATATATATATATATATATATATATATATATATATATATACATATATATATATATATATATATATATATATATATATATATATATATATATATATATATATATATATATATATATATATATATATATATATATATATATATATATATATATATATACATATATATATATATATATATATATATATATATATATATATATATACGTATATATATATATATATATATATATATATATATATATATATATATATATATATATATATATATATATATATATATATATTTTTTTTTTTTTTTTTTTTTTTTTTTTTTTTTTACGTAACGATTCGCAACGGACTTCCGGTCAATAAGATATATTTGTTCCTGGTAAGAAATATCTGTGTAGAGGAAAAAGTACTTTTTTTTCTATTTGCATATACTCGTTACTAAGTACATTTAAGTTGGTATGTCATTTAGCGTACAGTACTCACTAAATGATTAAAAGAATCGATAGATAATACAAAAAAATATACCATTTATGAAAAGATAAATACTTTTTTTTTTTTTAAATCATGGCCAAAATTTAGGTCAGTCGCCGCTGTAATTTAATATTCAAACCTATATCTTTCCCCCTGTCATAATTTGGACGAATTATTATTCCTGCCTAAAAGGGGGTCTTCTCTCTCTCTCTCTCTCTCTCTCTCTCTCTCTCTCTCTCTCTCTCTCTCTCTCTCTCTCTCTCTCTCTCTCTTACTAGCCATCATCCATTTTGCAAGGGACGTAGGTCCTACAAAAACTACAACAAATGATGATATATGAGATTTTCTGTCAGAAGTAGAACAAATAAATTCAAATGAATCGGTGAAATAAAGTATAGAGCATTTACACATTCATTATATAATTACATTTCAAGACAAATATGTAAAATTGCAGCATTCAGAGATGCTATATTTATTGTATAAAAACAAATACAATACACTTTTAAAGGTGATATATGTAAATACGGCAAATTAAATAAAGCATATAACTGTAAGGATTTAGTGTTTCAGTACTGATGAAATTTTATTAAACAAATGAATTAGAATATGAAATGTAAAACCCGTGAAAGTATGTTTTAGACAACAATAATCAGTCAGTAAGAAATCTGTTATTTTTAAGTGTCGATTGGTTATAAGTATTCAGTGTTATACGCAGTTAAGAGAAATGTACTTTAATATACACACACATATGTGTGTATATATATATGTATATATATATATATATATATATATATATATATATATATATGTGTGTGTGTGTGTGTGTGTGTGTGTGTGTGTGCGTCTGTGCCTGTGTCTGTGTTTGCATGTGTTTGCTTGTGTAGACAGGAAAAACCATTAGATATACAGGGTGTCCATAAAGTCTCTTTACAATTTAAAAAATATATTACAAAAGCCATTGATAACATAATTAGATTTGTTATATATAAGCCCACTCAGCAGTTATCAAAGTTTTTAATCACAGTGCATTTGTGTATTCCAGGTACCCTGTTGATGAAAGAGGTACTGTTAAGTGAACCCCTAAAAAATGACTACTCCTCAAGAAAAGGCACAATGTGTATCATGGTTTATTGAAACAAAATCGGATACGCTGACTCAGCGAAACTACAGAGCTAAGTATGGAAGAGATCCACTCTCACGTCCGCCAATTCGTGCACGGCACAAGAAATTTATGGAGACAGGGACAGTGTTGGATAAAGGGAAGAGTGGACGGCCTAGAACATCTGAGGAAAACATCGATCGTGTAAGACAAGCCTTTGATCGTTCTCCTACAAAGCCCATCTGCACTGCTGCCAGATATTTACGGCTACCACGTTCAGCAGTGCACAAAGTCCTACACAAGAACTTGCGATTGTATGCTTACAAAGTGCAACTCATACTGGCCACTCGAGCCGAATGATAAACCAAGGCCAAAAGAGTTTGCAGTTAACAAGATGGAACGAATTTCTGAGGATGAAACGTTCCTCTGCCGAGTTTGTTTTGGTGATGAGGCAGCCTTTCATGTTTCAGGGAACTGAACACACATGATGTGAGAATCTGGGGATCAGACTAGGGAACTTCACCGAGATAGTTCAAAGGTGAAGGTGTGGTGTGGGATCATGTGCAGTCGATTACTGCAGATGTCTAACTTGACCTTTAGACTGAATATGTGGCACCACAACTAGATGACCTTTAACCAACCATCATTTTCCTGCAAGATGGTGCACCAACACATTGGGGGATACATGTTCGTGGGTTCCTAAATCAAACATTTCCAGACCGGTGGATTGGAAGGGATGGCCCTATACACTGGCCACCTCGTTCACCAAATATTATTCCCCTGGACTTCTTTCTGTGGGGTTATGTTGAAGATATCGTGTATCGAACAAAGATACGGGACATCACTGATCTCAAGCAAAAGAGCACTGATGTCATAGCCACCATTGATGAGGCTATGCTACAGCGAACATGGCGAGAAATCGAGTACCGTCTTGATGCGTTTCGTGTAACTGATGGTGCCCATATAGAGGTGTGTTAAATGAGGCTAAAAGACTTCAGTATCTACTCCTCATTTTGTAATAATTTCCACATATTTGTCTGTTCATTTGCTTTTGTAATGTATTTTTTTTATTGTAAAGAGACTCTTTGGATAGCCAGTATGTTTCAGACGGAAACGAGGGACAAAATATATGGTTATAAAAAAATCAAATAAACTTTTCAGAAGAACTGAAAATCAGATTGCTGAACTTGAATGCAATCAGTGAACATAAGTCGATGGGCACACTTCAGAACAGAATTTTTCATGCTGAGAAAAGCAAATCAATGCGAACATTCCGTTTGACAAGCAGAACAACTTATAAAAATATTCAAAGGATCCATGCTTTCCAATAAGATAAGCCATCAAACCCTTCGCACTTCTGGGAGTTTTCTTCGAATATTTTTGTTGTTTCATAAAGCTTCACTCGGTTTTCAGAGTTACGCAACAATTGATTCCCCTGATATCTGAGACGGCATTCATGCTGTCAATCAATGTCGCTTTGCCAGAGAAGGCTGGGCACCGACCTCCACTCAAAAAAGATGAAGAGGAAGAAGAAGCAAAGATAAACATTGGCGTGAAAGGTCGATTCGTTTCGCTTTTACTTAGAACCGAGACTCTTTTGAAGTTTGAAGGTTTATATGAAAATAAAAATGCGTTGCCATGTTCAGGATTTAGACCACGAATAAATTAACTCAAATAGAAATGAAACTTCATTCTGTAATGATAATAACTACTTGGTATATCTACGTGACTAGATATTTTTCGAATGGTTGGAAACATGAGAAGAAAATAATAGTTGACGTAATCGTATTTTCTAACGTGGATGAATTTAAATGACCACGATTTCCATATCTGATCAGCGATATGGTCGAGGACATGACTTCAGAGTATGATCAGAATTCTTTATTTATTTATTAATTTATTTATGCACATTATGCGTAGACACCGCGACAGATAAGGCTGCCCAAAAGAATGACAGAAACGCCCTTTCAATAGGAGGTTAAATTATTCGGAAAATACAGAAGAAAATAAAAGTAAACCAATATCATTACAATACGTGTGTATCCATGTATTTATTTTTCTTGTTTGTAATGCAGAATGCACGGGTAATGAACTTCAGGTCTGACTATATCAGAATCTTAAACAAAATTCCAAAGTAACACAATATCAACTAAACATTACCTTCTTTCATTTTTGACTAGACAGGTAGGGTAGTTCATTTATAAGTATCAAGTATACCTTCAAAGTTTAATCATATTTTGATTTTTTTATCATTATACGCTAATTATACATTCATAATTGTTTTATTCTTATACCTTCTTTCAGTTGCTTATTTTTTTTATTATTTCTTTCAATTTTGGTTCTTCCTTTTTGTTATCAATATTTACTGCATTAAAGGTTAAATCGTGTTCACGATATTTATCTTTAGATATTGTTTATGTTAACCTTGGTGTTCTGACAGCAACTCGGATATTTAATTACTACAGGATTTAATTTCCAGTTATTACGCGCTTGAACTTCCGAATCTTTAATTATTATAAGTTTGAACTTCCAAATCTGTAATTATTACAAGTTTGAACTTCCGAATCTCCAAGTAATACGCGTTCGAAATTTCGAATCTGTTATACACGTTTGAATTTCCGAGTCTCTAATTAATAGGGGTTTGAATATCTGACTCTGATTATTACAGATTTAAATTTTCTGAATTTGTAACTGTTACACGCTTGAACTTCCGAATCTCCAGGTATTATTATACTCCTGAACTTGAAATCTGTAATTATTATTCTTTTAAACTCCCGAATCTCCAGGTGTTATTATACACTTGAACTTGAAATCTGTAATTATTATTCTTTTGAACCTCTGAATCTACAATTACTATACGTCTAAACTTCCGAATCTGTAATTATTTTACCCGTAACTTTTGGATATGTAATTACCTCATATTTATATTTGGTAAATTTATTTTTGAACTGCAGGCTGTGAAAAAAAACTGTAATTATGACTCATTTGCACCCCCAGAATCCGCAGTTTCATAAGTTTTAACTTTCAAATATGAAAATATCATACATTTGCACTCCGAATGTGCATTTTTTTTTTTACTTTTATACTTCCCAGTGTGTAATTAACATCCGTATGAACTTCCGAATCTGCAATTATTATATGGTGGTATTACATTACTGTCGCCCAGGTTAGTTAGTTGGTTTTTTGGTCGTCGTCATTGCTGTTGGAGGCAGCTTTCATTTTATACTCTAATTTTCATATTTCTATTTGCTTATCTTCATTGCAACTTGAGCTCTGGCTGTTCTCTTGTAAGTCAACTTTTGTTAGTGGTTAAGAGAAATAGCACCATTATTTTGTATGTTTTTTTTTATTATTACTTTCAATAGTGAAAATTTCTCTCTCTCTCTCTCTCTCTCTCTCTCTCTCTCTCTCTCTCTCTCTCTCTCTCTCTCTCTCTCTCTCAACAGAACACAAACATCTTGTCATTCTTTGGCCATTCGTAGTCATCCTTCCATTCACACTGTTTCCGAGCACAAAAAAATAAAATAAAAAATATAAAAAATTAATTACCCGTTGCAAAAGGCATCCTCACACTTAACCCTACTCTTGAGCGATCCCCCGACTGCTCATACCTGACGAAGGACAAAAGACGAAGGGCAGGAATGTCACACTGGCGCCCTTTCTCTTTAGGATTCGCGCGTGACATTGACGCTGTTTTTCTCCTAACGGCCTGACGGGAGAGAGACTTCTTTTATTGGAAGACAAAAAGAGGGACGTGTCTGCGCCTCCGACACGTATACTGTCGGTGGGAGGAAAGGATGGGGTGTAGGCGGGTGGGGGGCGGGGGCTCTGGTTAACTAATGAATACACTCTGGATTTCTGTTGACGTTGTGTAGGCCTTTTATTGAGCGAGGTCCTTGTGGAGGCTGCAGTTGTACTTCTCGTATAGTTAGGATTTCCGTTGATGCTTGTAGGACGTGTCTCGGAATAATGTCGTAACTGAGAAAGTCCGTTGATATTGATTAGGCCTTTTTTTTTATTATTTCCTTGTGAATGATAGAAACAAGAACTCTGTTGATTTTATGAACTTATTCCTAAATAAAATCCCGGTGCAGGCCGTAATTTCACACCTAATATAAAGAGGATTTCTGTAGACGCAGTATTCTTATTAATAAGGCAACAACTTAACACGTTATGCTTATTGATGGTGCAGGTTTTTCATTTACAAAGAAACGCCTACAACACGGATACTCTATGAATGCAAATGTATCACGTAAACAAATGGGAAACATGGGATAAACCCTGTCTAGTTTCGCCTTTAGCCTTTTAAGAGGTGGGAGACAGGAGAATTTATTTAATCCTGTCCTCTGGTTGCCAAATGAATATACTCAGAATTTCTGATGATGTTTGTTTATAGCTCTCTAACATTGGTTAGACCTTTCTTTTACTAGATGCTCACTTTGAGACTGTCACAATTTCATATTTTATTTATGGAGGAGCCTTGTTGACCTTTATGAAGGATATTTTTTCGTAGAATGGTTTTAATTTCATTTCCATAATCTTAGGATTTTTGCTGATACTACAGGACTCTTCACCAAATAAATCCTTTATGAAGGCTTCAGTTTCAGTACCCATATAAGGCTGGCTTCTGTTGATGGTAAAGGACTCTTCACTAAGAGACAGACAGACAGACAGACAAAAACACCGCGACATCTTATATCTAGAAGATGGATCGTCTCTAACCACGAACTTCATAGAACAAAGGTAGAATTTCACTAATATGCAGATCATGTTCTGCGATTTACAGGCGTCTTTTCACTTTTACTTTGATCCTCCACCACCGACGTCGATACCTGAGGTTTAGAGTTGCGTTTCCCGGTTCCATTTATAGAATCTGTTATTTGCTTCTTTGGTATGTGTGTTTTATTACTCGACACTTCCGGTTTTGCTTAGTGGTGAGTCTGATGTTGAAATGAGTGACAGCATTAAACAGGGAAATGTTATTGATGACGGACGTAAAAAATGGTAATGATGTTATTATTATTATTATTATTATTATTATTATTATATTATTATTATTATTATTATTATTATTATTATTAATGATAATAATTTAAGAATCATGTCACTGCTACAGGTATTCGCGATGAAAACTCGAAAGTATTATCATTATGATTTATATTACAGTTATTATTGCTGTTATTATTGTTATTGTTGTTATTAATATATTAATAAAAATAATTTAATGTTTTTAAATTATTATTATTATTATTATTATTATTATTATTATTATTATTATTATTATTATTATTATTATTATTATTATTATTATTATTGAAATAATAAAAAGAGTAATTGCTTTTCCTGTACACCAAAGTTAATGGCTTTGTTATACACCGCAAACATGGGAAACCACGCGGCTGGCAATAATCCCACTGAAAACTAAATGAAAGTTCAGCTGGAACAAGAAGACATGATGGGACAGCGTTGTTGTTCGATAAACGACAAAGGAATAAGATTTATTAATAAAAAGTAAAAACCGTTCTTCGATCCTTTTCTTTACGAGAGAAGTCGACGCTAACGTGCTTGATTTGTGTGTGCGTATGTACATGTGCTTCAGAATATTGGTAGCATTTTATGCGTAATAAATACTGTGTGGACTAGTGTATGTGTGTGTGTATATATATATATATATATATATATATATATATATATATATATATATATATATATATATATATATATATATATATATATATATTTAATATATATATATATATATATATATATATATATATATATATATATATATATATATATATATATATATATATATTTGTAGGTTGGTCTTTGGATTAAGACGAAACAATATAATTTAAAATCTCGTATTAACTCGTATTAACATATGAATATTTTAGGAGTAAGGAAAATCTTTAAGTTTTTTATTTTATGCAGACATTGTATATGATTAAGAGAAACAATGGTATAGTGAATCAATTTAAGTAAAAGTTACGAATTTTTATTTCAAGGGCTTCACTTGAACTGCACGAGTTTTCTGAACGATGCATATATGAGGGAAGAAGAGATGATGAAAGAAATAGTTTCTAATATCTTTCATTTAACCCGGTATGTGGAGCTTCATTATATTTAAGTTGTGTACCTCTTCTTTATACTCGTTTCAGATGAGGGAGAAAACGATATGATGTAAAGTAGATTTCTTATGAAGTTATTATCATTATAATAATGAATCGTGAATTTTCGTTTTAAATAATTTCCCTTTACATAGACTCTTCATTGTAACGAAAAATTATGTAAAGTTATTGATTGACTGTGTACAAGAGTAACAGACGATGCCTCGAAATGAAGATGAATACTTAATTTCTTTTTGTGAAAATTACGACTATCATCAGTTGTTACATTTCTTGTCTTATTAATATATTTTTATGCACATCACATTTATTAGAGAAAACCAGAACCCTTTTCATACGCAATATATCTCCTCAATGATTATGACTCTTAAATATAAGGACTTTATTATTATTATTATTATTATTATTATTATTATTATTATTATTATTATTATTATTATTATTATTACCAGCATATAATAAATCGTTTTACCCAGAGTAGTGCGTTGTTGGGGGGGGGGGGGTGTTGAGGTTGTGAGTCCATAGTAAAATCGACGCTACAGTCAGTGCCATATTTATCATTTAAATACTGAATCAAGGCTGAACTCACTATACAGAAAGCTTCCATAATGTTAGCTGTTTCATGTTTGTACAACAATGATGATAATAAGAAGGACACTGGATAATAAAAAGCCACAGTTGTATAGAGAAAATGAATGGTGTGCCTCATCAGTGTTTACGTAAAGAGTGTTTGCATAAACACTGAGGAGGAACACCGTTCAGGTGTCCGAAAGTCTTTGTTTTTATCTCTTACATATATTGCAATTCATTTATATAACTGTGGAATGTTATCATTCGATAGTTTAATCACGACGTAGCGAATATCTCAGTGATAAGGATGTTCATGAGTAGACTAGTTGTGCCATAGTGTAGCTAATATTCTCCGCAACTTTCCTCCTAAACAAAACAGCATACGAATTGGGAGCTTGAGCACAGTGAGAGAAAAGTTACCCAGGTAACGAATACCGCCCCCTTCGACCGCGGTACGCCAGCATCCTGACCACATCAACAGATG
>JANJGK010000003.1:62151421-62153921 GCA_039081455.1 Macrobrachium rosenbergii | reverse complement strand
TACGATATTGCCATAGTTGTATTATAGTTATTTAATATTTATAACATGGAATGCGTTGTTTATTTACTTTAAAGAACGTTTGCATTGCTGCCTTTTCACACTGTTACTGAAAAAATTATTTCAATGCTTTTATGAACACCTGGTTCGCAAGGGAAGTCCTAAAGTTAGTGAATAATTATTACAGTTGGCGAATATTTATTGTTTAAAGGAAAGTTTGTTTTACCCGAAATTTGTTTCGTTTCTACTTCGTTTTTTATTATTCTTTTAGTTTTCAGTTTTATTTTTATCCGATAGTTTTTATTAAACGCTGCATCAGTTATGCAAAAAGTCAAATTCAAAATCAATGATTCACAAAATTAAATTTCCACTAACATGGAAACGATATCCCCGTATAAAATGGTATGTTTATCAATGATCTACATGATGAGGTTCATATTTCCATGAAGAGCTTTTTTTGTTTATATATACATATATTTGATATTTTGCTGTTTTTATAAATGACAGAGGAAATTGCTGTTTTGTGGCTCTTCAGCAGGAAATTGAAAAAGCATTTCGAAATTGTACCCTGCCCTGATGGAAATCGTTGATTATATTCATTGTATAATGGATGTATAAACTTTTATAATAATAATAATAATAATAATAATAATAATAATAATAATAATAATAATAATAATAATAATAATAATAATAATAATAATAATAATTATTATTATTATTATTATTATTATTATTATGATTATTATTATTATTATTATTATTATTATTATTATTATTATTATTATTATTATTATTATTATTATTGCATCTACTACATTTTCTACGCCTAGAAAGAGTTCGCTGATTCTTCTGAACAGAGAAAATAGTCGCGAGAGAAAGGAATGAATCTTTCATTCTTTGACAAATCAAATTTATACATTCTAATGTAAATATTAAATTCTTATAATTCCTAAGTCATTTGGCAATTCATCATTTTGTTCAAATTCCCTTTTAAGTACGAATGAATTTTAATGCAGAAATAATCATTGGTTGGAACTGAAGTGTAACATGAGCTGTCTTCATACAATGTAAATTGCATGAGTCTTGGCTCGTATAATCTTCATACTTCTAAGTCAAGTCTCTCTTTTCATTTCACCCTTGTTTTTCCTCTCTCTTCCTTTCTTTGCCTTTTTCTTGCTTTCTTCGACCCTAGGCCACAAAAAGGCCGCCGGGTTACCCGTCCCACTGACCTGTGCTTCGAAAAATACATGGGAGTCAGTCACTCTAATGCATTCCTGTTGACGCCATGGCACTTTCAGCCTTCACCTGCTAAATATAGACTTCGATTCAGGGGGCATTGTTGTGCCTGACGCGTCTCCCACAATACGATTCGTCCATTGTTCTATTTTGAATGTTGGGGAAAAGGGTATTACCAGCCACAATCTCTCTTATCCGGACACGATTGTAGCTTTTGTGGTGGTATCATCCACCATCTGCCTTATCTGGATAAGAAGAAAACAAGAAAAAAATGCGCCGAAGTTTCTTCGGCGCAGTCGCGTTTTCTACACAGCGTATAATGCTGTATGAAACTCTCAGCCACGGCTCATGAAACTCTCAGCCGCGGCCCATGAAATTTCAGTCACGGACCGGTGGTGGACCGTGTTGTTGGCACATATAGTGGTGCCAGACGCACGATCATGGCTAACTTTAACCTTAAATAATATAAAAACTACTGAGGCAACTCTCTAGCGTCAGTAGTTTTTAAGATCTGAGGGCGGAGAGAAAAAGTGCGGATGGACAGACAAATAGCCATCTCAGTAGTTTCTTTTACAGAAAACTAAAACTGTGGTGATTCGCCCACGCCGTCTTTTATCCGGAGGCTTTTCTTGAACTCGCTTTTTAGGCCAAAGTACACTTTTGCATAGTGTTCTTGGTAAGACGTATTGAATAATAATTCACATTGCGCTGAATATTATAATAAAGAAGTTTATGTACAGTATATATATATCTTTTGGAAATACTGTCTTTCTCTTATTTTTTCTAATTTGTTTAGTTTCTTGACTTGTATTCAAGGTAACATTACTTTCGAATAAATAATATTGTACAAGGATACAGACCTTTAATGTAAAAAGACCTAAGATATTATGTATTACCAATTTACCGTAATTATTAGAAAATGATGGGATGAATTGTGATCGTTATACCACTCAAATGAATAAAAAAAATAATTTACTTATAAAAAAAGATATCATGTAAATGAAATAGATACTACCAAACACACCAGGGAGTGCCTGTGTGATTGCAGTTATTCCATTGAATATTGTCTCCTTAGGTTAAGTTAAGTATACCTTAGTTTAACCAGACCACTGAGCTGATTAACAGCTCTCCTAGGGCTGGCCCGAAGGATTAGACTTATTTTACGTGGCTAAGAACCAGTTGGTTACCTAGCAACGGGACCTACAGCTTATTGTGGAATCTGAACCACATTATACCGAGAAATGAATTCCTATCACCAGAAATA
>JANJGK010000003.1:62121421-62141421 GCA_039081455.1 Macrobrachium rosenbergii | reverse complement strand
CCAAAAAAAAAAAAAAATTGCCATCCGCAGGCTAAAGAAAAGATAAAAAGCAATATTTCGCCAGCACCAAATTACGTGAAATGGTGAATGAAATTCTCCTTTTCACTTTACGAAGGTGTGAGCTAATGAATAGATGAAGGGTTTCTTGCAGTACATCACACACCATCTCTCTCTCTCTCTCTCTCTCTCTCTCTCTGAATGGCTCCAGTACAACTGCCTAATTAGGGTCACATTGATGTGGTACTTAGATAAGGCCATGCAAACCAGCCACTTGACGATTTACCGTCTCTGAAAGAGACAGGAATAGAAGGAATAAACTGGAATAGTCAAGGATTCAGAGTCATGAACACTGAATAAGTGAGATAAGCGAAAATTTTATACGAACGCCACTAAATAAATAGGAAACAAAGGAAATCACACAGAGAGACAACAGAAATTCGACGCAATAAACACGAAACAACAAATGAAAAGTAAACAAAAGATTAATTCATCAATACGGATGAACAAGAGAAGAATAAGTAACCACAACTATAAACACGAAGGATTGAAGAGCAATAAGGAAAACAGGAAACAGGCAGAGAATAAACAGGAAATGACGTATTGCAAGTCAGAGACGAGAAGCAAAGTCGAATGATCTGAAAGCAAGTAGGACAGGAACAAGCCTCGGTGTGATAGACATGACAGATGCGTCAAGAATAACTTATCAATCTTCTTGTGATTATGCCGTCTTCCCTGAAACATTCTCTCTCTCTCTCTCTCTCTCTCTCTCTCTCTCTCTCTCTCTCTCTCTGTATATTGACTCTCGGCACTTTTATATTTTATAGTTTCGATGACACATGATATCATGATACTACACTGTTACATTAATCAATCACTCAGTTAGTTCAATAATTTCTTAAGAGAGAGAGAGAGAGAGAGAGAGAGAGAGAGAGAATTATAAAGAAAACAAGTAAAAAAAGAGATAACAGACAGGAAAAAAGACAGAGGAAATACAGGAACACAGACACTAACACTGGCGAAAGGGACAAATAAAGAGAGAGAGAGAGAGAGAGAGAGAGAGAGAGAGAGAGAGAGAGAGAGAGAGAGAGAGAGAGAGAGAGAGAGAGAGAAAGGTTAATATAGCTAGAGCTGTATTAAAAGGACTAAATATCTCACTCAATTACATGTTTTCTCTGATTTACACACATCATATTTGTCTATTGATTTACAAATTCAGACATATCTTCGTATATTACTAAATATATACACTAATTCATTTTTATATATTTGTCCGGAATTCATCGTAGTATCGTAATTATATCCATATGGACGTCGTATCAATGTATGTACAGTATTTCATAACTCAATATCTTCATCAGTTCATCCAAAGTTAAAGTTCACAAAAAAAAATAAGATGTACCCATTTCATAAATGCTGAAATACGTTAATATTTCATATCTCAAAGCCAGAATTGAAGCTTAGTAAAAAAAAAATATGACATTTAATATACATATATCATACTCTTGCCTTGGAATGTAAAAACTGCCTATTCGAACGAAACCATTCAAGTAGAACGACCCTGTGTTAATCAAGTCCTCAAAAATAAATCATCACGAAAAAGTAGAGTTTCTGTAAGGGTACTGTATATTAAAGCAAGATGTGCAAAAACGGACTATTGAAGTCCACGACGTATATAAATCTCGATCGGGAAGGGTTATATGGATAAGGAGTTGAGACGTGAAATCTGTAATATTTCATTTTTTAATTTACTTTCCTCAGAGCTTTCTCCATTCTAGTCTTTTTCCCCCCATCTCCATAAGCAGATTAATCTCTCTCTCTCTCTCTCTCTCTCTCTCTCTCTCTCTCTCTCTCTCTCTCTCTCTCTCTCTCTCTCTCTGGATTAGGTCTGCGCTTGTTTTTCCGGACTGAGAAGTAATAGTATGAGGAGTTTCTTTAAAAAACCCAGTATGCATTTATTAAACTAATAAGAAGAATATTCATTCTGGTTATTTGACTGTTATGAGTTGCAGCTGAACACACACACACACACACACACACACACACACACAGAGAGAGAGAGAGAGAGAGAGAGAGAGAGAGAGAGAGAGAGAGAAAGTGATGTAAGAAATACCAGACGTTAATATTCAGTATCCCGTCAAAATGTATAATGTCATGTAATTAAAACCTCATATGGTCTCAGCGAGGTAATCCTTACCCCCACCAAAGTAAAACCATTCTCTCTCTCTCTCTCTCTCTCTCTCTCTCTCTCTCTCTCTCTCTCTCTCTCTCTCTCTCTCATCCCAACAGTAAATGAATAATAATCTTGGTACCCTACTATATTTCATCTCCCGAGACGCCATTGAGCATATTATTAATCTCGCGCCGTTTGCATCGCGCGCTAAAAAGTGTTCGCCGAGGAGACGATTAGATAAAAACGTTGCTCTTAATATTTCAGTCCAGACGTATTAAACTGCTATGTTTAGATACAGGCGCTAATATTTACCTGAGGGCGTGGTTGGAGATGATAATGACGAAGATGCTCCTCCCAGGGTGGCGGAGATAAAAGGAGACGCTGCAAAAGGGGAAGATGAAGACGCCAAAAGAAAGATGATGGTTAGGGGCTTTAGGTTAATAGAAAATGGGAGTACCGAGGAAGGGGCGACTTAAAATATTATCGGGTTCGCTAAGAAATTGAATTTGATGACGAATGGGACAGCAGTGGCAGAGGAGAGGACAAGTTACATATTGGTTTTATAAGTTATTGAGATGAAGACTGGCAAATGTGCAGGTGGAAGGCATTAAGAATAAATGGGCGAATAACCGAGAATTATTAGGAAAACATGCTATAGTTGATAGGGGATTAAGGACGAATGAATTATAGTGAAGAACTTTTTTTTTGAATAATTAAAACTAAATATCATTATCACTGGATTTCTATTTTTTTTTTTTTTCATGGGCGAGTATGAGGGGAACTAATAGGTATCAAAGAGCAATAAGTATTGAGGAAGAATGAAGATTAGTAAAAAAAAAATCTTTAGGAGCTAGAAAATAACCAAGACTTATTGGTGTTGAGGAAGAAACGAAAGGAAAAGTGAACCTCGTTTTACATTAGATATTAATCAGGAGAAATAAAAGGGAATATGAGCTGAAGAAAAATGTGGAATTGGATATCAGTAAGAACATGGTTTCTTGCGTACGCTTAAAGAAACCCAAAGGAAACTTTAAAGTTAAGTGAAAATTAAAATTTGATTGCTTTAGGAAACCAGGGACAACAAAAAGACAAAGAATGAAAATGAAGGGTTAATATTAGTTTAGGAGAGTCACGAGTTAATTCAAAG
Source organism: Macrobrachium rosenbergii (assembly GCA_039081455.1). Taxonomy (NCBI): domain Eukaryota; kingdom Metazoa; phylum Arthropoda; class Malacostraca; order Decapoda; family Palaemonidae; genus Macrobrachium; species Macrobrachium rosenbergii. The sequence goes on along the minus strand of JANJGK010000003.1, from coordinate 62,138,104 downwards.
GAAAACAAGATTTCAAAGACAAAAACAATACATACATATATATATTGTTGTGTGTGTATATATATATATATATATATATATATATATATATATATATATATATATATATATATATATATATATATATATATATATATATATATAAGAGAAAACTGAGTCATAGGAGAGAAATGAGAGCTCTGAAAAAGAAAAAAAGAGACAACACAAATAAAATAGAAACAAGTTTTATAGGAAAGAAAGATGAGCGCTATGAAAAGGAAACAACAGAGTTGTAGAAGTGAAACAAGAATCATAACAGAGACGCATAATCGCTACAAGAGCTAAAAGAATAAACCAAGAGTTATAAGAAGAAATAGGTTTCCAGAATGAAACTGTATCTACACAAGAGAACCAGAAGTTGTAAAAAAAGGAAACTGTAGTTAAAAAAGAGAAACAAGCGTAAAAATAACAGAAAAAACAAGGATAATAAAAGCAAATATATATATATATATATATATATATATATAAAAAATGAACAAACGCGCGCATCGAAGCACATGAAGTGACAGAACACCAAAATACGGAGCCCTGACATTGATGAGACTAACACGTGCTTTTGGATCACCGCCCGTTAGGGGGGTCGGGCTCCCTCTTCCCCTAACCCTCTCCCTCTCCCCCTCCCCCTACCCCATGCATCTGAGACAAATGAAAAAATTGTCATCCAAGAAAGATCAATGAACGATGTATTGACTGATAATTGGTGGATAGACCGATACATGGATACTTGATAGATAGAATAAGAGACAGAATGAAAGAATTGCTAGAAATTTACACGCACAAAGGAAAGGGAGAGAGAGAGAGAGAGAGAGAAGCAATCATATACAGAGGGATGGATTAAAAAACAAAGAGAGTTGGAGAGAGACACACAGTCAAACAAAGAGAGAAAGAGAGAGAGAAGTATCAAGTTTATGTAGGGATATCCATTCAGTTGGAACTATATTGAAAATGACTGAATATTTAAAACACAAAAAAAAACTCTAAAAGTCTATATATCTGACTAGCAAGAGTCGGGGAAAAATTGAAGTGTACCCTGAAAAATAAACCACACGGAAAATTCTGAAGAATTGCAAATCAAGAGAAGAAAAATCATGAAAATTTCACAGGAAAAGACAAAAATTGGCAATAAACGGCAATATACGAGAAATGAAATGGTGAAACAACGCTAAAGCAAAATGAAATTATTTCTCAAACGCAAACAATGATCGAGAGACAAGTCCAGATGTTTCTGAAGGTTCGGGAGAAAAGAAAAATGAAACTCGAGTATAATGAACATTGATTAACTAACAATGAAACAGTGTGAGAAGAAACAGGTGTTTTGGAGAGAGAGAGAGAGAGAGAGAGAGAGAGAGAGAGAGAGATGTTATGGAAGGGATAGAATAAAATTATTAAAAGATTAACACAAAAAGAAAAGTAAGTAAAAGCGAAAGTTATCCGAGCTGTAATCATAAAAAGTGAAAATATAAAAAATGTCAGGACGAGCAAAGACGAAACGTTATAAATGAGTTTTGAAAAGGATACATGAAGAAAAGAAGACAGAAAAAGAAAAGGTTAAAGAGAGGTGAGACTGTAGAAATATGAAGAAAAGGCGCGACAGGACTAGTTAACAAAAAGAGAGCGAGAATGTGCAAAAGAAGAGGAGAGGAAAACATATGAAATGTAGATAACGGAAGAAAGCGCGGAAAGGAAACGGCGTATTCAGGAAAAGAGGAAGAGGAATAGGAAAGGACTGAAAGAAGGAAACTGAGAGAGAGAGAAGAATCATGAAAAATACAAATAAAAACAGCGAGAGAGACACGGAAAAAGTAGACAGACAAAGGACGAAACACTCAGAGAAAGAGCGAGAAACACATTTCCATGCGAGGGAAAGAAACAGGTGTCAGAGGGTGAGCCGTAACAAAGGCAAAAATGATCAAGTAATGAGATAAGTAAGACGAACGTCTCCACTTGAAATGATCTCTTCAATTAATCCGTGATTTCGTTCGGTTATGGCGTCGTCAAAGAGGTCATAAAGAGGAAATGAAGGAGTGGCGATAAAAGGGAGGAAGTGGAGAAACTAGAATAAAGGGTAATTTACGGGAGACGCGCGTAGGGTGTGACCGGATCCAGCCCGAGACCAAATTTGATTTAGAATTTTGGATCAACGAGAGAAGCAACTAAAACTTTGATATTGAAATGTAGTAGACATAGAAAATAAGTGTAAATCCAAGAGACAAATTAAATAATTGGGATAAAAATATTAACAATCTATAAAAACTACATCATCTTCAATATGGAAGAGAGAGAGAGAGAGAGAGAGAGAGATTAAATAAAAGATACCAATGCCGATGTTCATATTGATATCATTGGTCTTTACTAACGCATTCGAGAGAGAGAGAGGGAGAGAGAAATAATTAAAATATATCAACATAGATGATTAATAGCGATAACGTTATTCTTCACTAACGCATCTGAAAGACGGAGAGAGAGAGAGAGAGAGAGAGAGAGAGAGACTAAATAAAGCTCGTTTGGGAAGCAACGGCTTGTTGATAAAACGAACAAGAAAGAGAATTCTTAATGTTTTTAACGAGAACCCGAGTGATCATTTTTCATTTTTTCACTTTTCCATTTTTTCCTACTTTTTTCTACCCGCGAGTTTCTTTTTGTTTGATAAAGCAGGGTAATACTTGTCTTTTTAATTCTTCCTCTTCTTTTATTCTCCGATACTTTTTGGACTCATGTCAATCGGGGAGGCTTTGGAATTGTGGATATCAAGTCCACGTGGGGAATTGTTTGAAGGAATTGTTTGAAGGGATTGTTTGCAGAGATTGTTTGCGTTAGACCCGGAACCGCAAGAACGGAAGTCATTGAATAAGAGAATCCTTCTCAAGAGGTAATGCCTCGAGAGGTAATTCTGGGTGATATGATTCTTTGAGAGGTAATTTTGGGAGAGGTAATTTCTTCGAGAAGTAATTCTGGGAGAGGTAATTTCTTCGAGAGGTAATTCTGGGAGAGGTAATTCTGGGGGAGATGATTTCCTCAAGAGGTCATTCTGGGAGAGGTGATTTCCTCGCGAAGTGGTTCTGGGAGATGTGATTTCCTCGAGAAGTAATTCTGGGAGAGGTAATTTCTTCGAGAAGTAATTCTGGGAGAGGTGATTTCCTCGAGAGGTAATTCTGGGAGAGGTGATTTCCTCGAGAAGTAATTCTGGGAGGGGTAGTTTCTTCGAGAAGTAATTCTGGGAGAGGTGATTTCGTCGAGAGGTAATTCAGGGAGAGGTGCTTTCCTCGAGAGATAATTCTGGGAGAGGTGATGTCCTCGAGAGGTCATTCTGGTAGAGGTGATTTCTTCGAGAGATAATTCTGGGAGAGGTGATTTCCTCGAGAGGTCATTCAGGCAGAGGTGATTTCTTCGAGAGATAATTCTGGGAGAGGTGATTTCCTCGAGAGGTAATTCTGGGAGAGGTGATTTCATCGAGAGGTAACTCTCAGGGAAAAAATACTAGGACAGGTGTCTTTTAAATGTGTAATGTTTAGAGATGTCAGTTTTAGGAATGCAAAGAAAAGTAATTTTTAGAATCATTTCATGAGGTAGTACTTCCAGAATTTGAAAAGGAAATTATTGAAAAGCTTGAAAAGCTAATGGGTAATTAAGTAATACCCAAGAAAATAACGGTTAGGGAGGTAACGCCCAGAAAAGTATTCACCTACTTTGCTGGAATTAGAGATACTGAATTATTTACTAGAGTTGAGAAAATCGTTTCCTGTGAGGTAATATGTACAGATAAGATATTCTTAGAGTTGTAACACATAATGGTAATAGTAACAATTACAAATTCAGGGAATTGGCGATACTGATTAACATTTTTTTTTTCTTTTTCAGGAGCAGAAGGTAAATAAAGGGATTTCATTTGCTGTTTTCTCTCAGATTTGAGACGAGGAAGGTAAGTAGGCGTTACGTTTCATCAACTCCCTTTGATCGATTGATTTCTAATTCCGTTTCAAATGCTCCTGCAAATAAACGCGAATTGAGAAATTCTCCTCTTGGCTTAGGTGCAGGTGTGAGTGGAAATACGTTTCTTTGGTATATATATTTGTAAGGTTATATATATATATATATATATATATATATATATATATATATATATATATATATATATATATATATATATATACATACATACATACATACATATATATATACACACAAGTTTATGAGGGCTTCTGCGTAAGTGTATATGCGTACATAAATTCATGCATACATGTATACATGTATATTATAATCATGTTCATATGGCAATTTATTATCCTTGAATTTCAAGGATAATATAAACACATCCCACAGAGCAAGGAATGAGTAATTCCGACTAGGACACAACATTGGGTATATATATACAGTATATATATATATATATATATATATATATATATATATATATATATATATATATATATATATATATATATGTGTGTGTGTGTGTGTGTGTGTGTGTGTGTGTGTGTGTGTGTGTGTATCTGTGTATGTATATATATGCATTCATGTACTGTATATATATATATATATATATATATATATATATATATATATATATATATATATATATATATATATTCATATGTATATATACATTTTTACATATATATGTATGAATGCATATTTATGTATTCAATGTTGGATCCTAGTCACGATTACTCATTCCTTGCTCTGTGGGATGTGTTTCCATAAGGAACGGGTCAACTTTACTAGGTCAGACGAGGTCAGGGAGCTTGTAAGAAAGATTGAAATGCCTTTCTGCGAAATCATGTGACTAAAGCGGTAAGATACAGTTGTAACGGGGATTTTCTTGTAAGCCTAAATTGACAGTAATCATTTGGATGGACGGTGAACCCAAACGCAAACTGAAGTTGCCCTTTTTGTTAGAAAAAAAATGATAATTTTTTTGTTTGTTTCATCTGTCCAGGAAGTGGTAGAATTTTCATTTCGTTCTGTTCACTTCAGTAACATCGCGTTTAAGGTGTTTAGTGGGCGATTTTTCTCTTATGTTTTCTCAGGCGGAGGAGTAACTATTGCTGCTGTATGCATGGACGTTTTCTTGGTGAGAAAAGTTCTGTCAAAAGTAAGAAATTAAAATATAGAGAATTAAAATAAGTAAGATGCTTCGCAATAAAGAATTAAAAGAAATGAGCGGGGGAGGCACCATAAGGATAATTTTCATCTGGAAATCCTTTTGTCATTATTTTGTAGGGTTGGTGGGGGGGGGCCTTGTCTGAGACAAGGTCTACTGCATTTGTGCGCTAATTGCAGCTGACACTCTGTTTATAAAACCTAAGAAGTAGGTAAACAATGACGACAGAATTTTTGGCACAGTGTAACACGTGAAGAAGGATAAAGCTCCAACACAACACATCAGTCTCTGACACATTCAGATTCCAGCTGCTAATTCATTGATAAGTCACCTTTGCAGAAGCTTTCGCAACATTTGCCGCTTCATGCACTCATATATATATATATATATATATATATATATATATATATATATATATATATATATATATATATATATATATATATATATATATATATATACATATACATATACACATACATACATATATATACGTAGACGACCACATGAAGGGTGAAAATTAAAGACCAGGTACCAAACGCTTTCGTGTATTGCGTACACTTCTTCGGGGAAGTGTACGCAATACACGAAAGCGTTTGGTACCTGGTCTTTAATTTTCACCTTTCATGTGGTCGTCTACGTATATATTTGTCACGTGCAGTTTGGTGACTTATTGCTGATACATATATATATACACACACACACCTTCGTTTGTGAGCGCTTAAGCGTATGTCATATACGTACATAAATTCATGCACGCTTATATGCATGTATATTATAATCTTGTTCATGTGGCAATTTATCATCCTTGAATATCAAAACGATTATGGGAAGTACAAATTGAAAGACTGGAATATGCATTACCTAAGAGCTCGAGCAAATAGTAACAGCCTGACGGAACAAAAATAAATAATGAAACTATTAAATCAACTCATTACATACTTAACATTTATATTTCCTTATTTCATAGTAAAAATCAACATTCTGAAGAATATTCTCGTTCGTAGAAAATATTAATATGCCGGTTATAAACAATTATATTAAAGATCATTCTTATCAATTACACAAAATTATTGACTGTCACTCAAAAAAAAAAAAATAAAATGCTATTAATTATTACAGTTTCCTATAACTCCTCCGGCTGTGAGATATAAGGTCATGCATGACCCTAACGAGGCTTGGAAAAATGCTTGTCTTGTTAGGTCACGGCAAGTTCAAGCGTAATGCGCATTAGGTCATAAAATGCAAGATACTTAGAGCAAAGTCTGTGCTTTTCAGCTCCCTAAAGAAAGAGGAGACGGTATTGAAACCTTTTTTCGTTTAACAATTGAATAATCAAGAATTTGTAAACGTATTATTATTATTATTATTATTATTATTATTATTATTATTATTATTATTATTATTATTATTATTATTATTATTATTGCGCTTTTCCACTCACTAAAGAAAGAGGAGACGGTAGTGAAATATTTTTTCGTTGTATGATTGAATAATCAAGAATTTGTAAACGTATTATTATTATTATTATTATTATTATTATTATTATTATTATTATTATTATTATTATTATTATTATTATTATTGTTATTGCGCTTTTCCACTCACTAAAGAAAGAGGAGGCGGTAGTGAAATATTTTTTCGTTGAACGATTGAATAATCAAGAATTTGTAAACGTATTATTATTATTATTATTATTATTATTATTATTATTATTATTATTATTATTATTATTATTATTATTGCGCTTTTCCGCTCCCTAAAGAAAGAGGAGACGGTAGTGAAACCTTTTTTCGTTGAACGATTGAATAATCAAGAATTTTTGAACGTATTATTATTATTATTATTATTATTATTATTATTATTATTATTATTGAGCTTTTCCGTTCCCTAAAGAAAGAGGAGACGGTAGTGAAACATTTCTTTTTGTTTACTGAATTATAGAGAATTTGTAAATGCTTCATTATTATTATTATTATTATTATTATTATTATTATTATTATTATTATTATTATTATTATTATTATTATTATTATTATTATTATTATTATTATTATTATTATTATTATTTGTAGGTTGAAGGCCCTTTTAAAAATGCATTATTGAAACTGATAGCTCCATCAGCTGCATTCAGTTTATGTAGAGCTTTCTCTGTCTTTCTGAAAATTGATTTTTCAGGGTTGCTGCATTCTGCCAGTAACTTGCCGATGCCTGTCATTCTTGGAGAGGAAAACAGTTGCAAACTTTAGTCTTACATATGACCACCCAAGTTTGCAACTGCTCTCCTTTCCAAGAATGACAAAGGTCGGCTAATTACTGGCAGAATGTAGTAAACCTGAAAAATCGATTACCAGAAAGATAGAGAAAGCACTAATTATAATTGAATGCAGCTGATGCAGCTGTCACATTCAATATTATTATTATTATTATTATTATTATTATTATTATTATTATTATTATTATTATTATTATTATTATTATTATTATTATTATTATTATTAAGAGAATGACCGTCTGGGTGCCACTGAGTTTATATTGCAATTTTTAAATGAAGCTTATGTGATGAGGATCCTCTTCGGAGATATTATTATTATTATTATTCTAAATAAAGGCTATTAGTAGCAAAGCAAGGTCAATTTAGAAAGACAATATGCCGAAAAGCGAACATAACCACTGGGAATTATTTTAAAATTCTTGATAAAAGAAATTACTCTTGTTTACTGTGTGAAAGCACCACGCGTACAATACTGGAATTACAATTTTTGTCCTTTAGCTGAAAATAGTTTTAGATCAGTTTTTATTCGAATACTGTGGATAACCCATAAAGACATCTGTTCGAATTTTTCTCTTCGTTAATTTTAATCTATTTAGTTAGAAATGATTTCGCTTCACCGTTGATCAGAATATTTTAGCAGCTTCCAAATAATGGAAATGAGAGAAATTAACGAAGAATATTCTGTTACCTTGATCAGAAAAAATATTTTTTTATTTACACATTATTTTCGTAATAATTCCAAGCAGAGCTCCATTTGTAGCTTTCAAACAATTGAAATCAGTTGGAAATGAAATAAAAAAATGAATAAAAAAAGTAGGTATTACTGTCGTTGAATTTTATGACAATTTATTTCTTATAAAGGTTAAAGTTAACAGTAACACTGCTACTCTTCAACGATGACCACGCCCTGAAAAAAATCTAAATGTAAAGAATTAAGAATCGCATAGTAATAAAAATATCGTTCTTTTGCTGTCGAAGTGCGATCAGATTTCTTCGTCTGATATTCGCAAGAAATACAAAAAGAGAGTAATCCGCTAACATATTGGATTTCTTACCATAAATTTGCTTTTATTAGTTAGCATTATCGACTCTCTCTCTCTCTCTCTCTCTCTCTCTCTCTCTCTCTCTCTCTCTCTCTCTCTCTCTCTCTCTCTCTCTCTCTCTAAGCCGTTGTTTGGTGTGTGAGAAAGAGTATTCTTTTCTTCTGCCGGCACTTGTCTGTTGTTACAATAGTAAAATGTTCGCTGTGTTGCCGGTACTCTAAGTTACGGAGTTAGCCAGCGCGCAGCGTTAAGTTCGGCAATTAATTAAGTGGGGTGTCTACCTGGAAATGCAGAATATCATCAGAAGCATGATTATCCCAATGAATTTTGGAGGAAAAGTCATATGTGTATATATACTGTATATGTATATATATATATATATATATATATATATATATATATATATATATATATATATATATATATATATATATATATATATATGTGTGTGTGTGTGTGTGTGTGTGTGTGTGTGTGTGTGTAATATGTAAATATACATATATATTATATAATATAGATAGATATATATATATATATATATATATATATATATATATATATATATATATATATATATATATATATATATATATATATATATTATAATATATATATATGCTGTATGTATGTGTGTGTATCTGCATTCTAAAGCTACGCTCACGTGAATATTTATACATACCAAACGGAAAGACCTAATAGAGCCCCATAAGGCCAAGGACTTCTTCCATCTCTTTGTGCGAGGAACGGCGGGAAATGAACCTGCACCTTTAAGAGATGACAACATATTTGAATATTTTTTTTTGTTAGGTATCTCTGCGGACAATAAAAAAAAGATATGAATGAAAGAAACAAATGCAAGCTATGCGTTGGGCTTTAAACTCGCTTGGGCGTGCGCACCCCCAAGTCGTGCGTTGTGATGCACTACTTTCTCTTTAAGGTAAACATTAGAAAAAAAAAAATAGGAGAGTCTCTGAGGCCTATATCTTTCTTGTAGACACAAAACCACTTGAAGAAAATCCATCTGTGCCGTGAGTGGGACTCTCGCTTCTTTGATGCTTAATCGAAAATTTCGAGAAAAATAAATAAAGGGGAAAAAAGAAAGGAAAACAATGGTGCCGCCTATCCCGGCTTCTATCATCATTGGACCCTTTCCGTCCCATCGATATAAAAAGAAAAAAAAAAAAAAAAAAGATCGACTGATGAAAGGCAAACAGAAGGTGTAGGCCTTAGGCCCTGTCCGTCCCGGAAACATTACTTCCCTGAACTAGTCTCTTATGATACTTTCCTCCTTTCCCTTTATATCTGGCTGGAGGTTATAAAGTATAAAAGTGTTGACCCAGAGAGAGAGAGAGAGAGAGAGAGAGAGAGAGAGAGAGAGAGAGAGAGAGAGAGAGAGAGTTTATTAATACTCCCCATTTTGATCATTTACTCGTTTCTTCGGGGTGAGTAGTTCGTTTCCGAGTCGATGTGTTTTCAATTTATTTACAACAAAGTAATATTATTTTCCACCGTCGTCATTTAGTTGGGTCACGGTGAGGCAAAGTGAGTGAGAGAGCGCACAACTACGTTGACAAAGAATAAGTCTCATTTCTACATCGAGAGAAATGAGAGATTTGATGACAGTTTGCCAATTCTTTAGCGGCTGTGGGTCACAAGGGAGCCCAAGCACTCAGTAGACTGATTGAGTAAAGGAACGAGTGGCACTCATAGCGAGTAGAATTTTCACCTCTACCAATAAATTCTGCTATAAAAAAAAAGGGAGTGTTTGATTAAATTCAGAATTTCTGGTGGGTACGAAGACTGAAATAGGAGTTGATATGTATGCCATCTTTACATGGAACCCAACAGTAAAGGAAGAAGAAGAAGAAGAAGAAGAAGAAGAAGAAGAAGAAGAAGAAGAAGAAGAAGAAGAAGAAGAAGAAGAAGAAAAATATCCCTTTCAAGAAGCTATTGCCTTCTGAGAACGTCCCGCAGCACTATGTGTTGGATTAAGTTCGAGAACTGTTGGTGAATATGCATTCCAACCAGTAATATCGACGACTAAAGGTAAAGAAGAAGAAGAGGAAGACTAAGAAGAGAAGGAGGAGGAGGAGGAGGAGGTGGAAGAAGTCTTAAGTAATAAATATGGTAGAAGAAAGAACAAGAAGTGAATTCTTTCTGATATTTAGCAATAGATTGGAAAATTATGCGCATTAAATATGGCCAATGACCGAATAAACATGAGCTAATTTCTTTCACCGTAAATCACATTTTTAATGAAATGGTTTCCTTTTATAACGAATGTAAATATTTTCCTTCTCCAATGGTGTTTTCGAAATCGAATGTAAAAACAAAAAGAAATATTGGAATGGAACAAATTTCAGTGGATTATTATTTGCTTCTAATACTTACAACAAAACAAAACGTTAAAACGTCCAGCAGTTAAAGAAGGGATTAGGAGTGACTGATCATTAATTTTTCTCTAGTGCCACCCGCCTTATGGAAAAGGCTTGTTAGTAAAATAAAAAGTTATATATATATATATATATATATATATATATATATATATATATATATATATATATATATATATATATATATTGTGTGTGTTTGTTTGTATGTGTGTATGTGTGTGTGGGTGTGCGCGTGCGTGCCCCAAGGACAGCACGAAAACCCAAACACCAGATAAATAACAGCATGCAGCAGGGAACGTAAACAAAAACAATTAAGAGCAATAAAATGTTGAAAACGGGTCTGAAATGTTCAGGCGAAATTTCCCGGCTGCCAACACGAGATTAAATTCGGTTCCTCTCCCTTTCAGACTGCGGGACATTCATCTTCGCATTATCATAAAATATAACGAAGCTACGAGCTCTTAAAACGAGAGTCGGTCCTTGTCGATAGCTCAATATATTACGGAGCAGTGGTCGTTCGAAGCAAATTGCGCGAAAGATACTTCACATCTCGACCTCATTCCGCCTTGATTTCGGTTATTTTTCTCTGTTTATGTCGTCTCCCTCTTTTTTTTTTTAATTTCATTCTTATTCTCTGCGTGCCTCTGACATTTCCGCTTAATCGCTTTCTTATTCTTTGGACTTTTTTGAGAACAGTTCTTCAATTTCTTTTTTACTCTTGATACGTTTTCAACATTTCGTCCTGCGCCATTTCCCCGTGCTTTTAATTATTTTCTTCCTGTTTATGATTTAATCTTTCCTTTCGTTGCTTTACTCATTCTGTGTTGTTTCTGCCGTCTTCCTGTATATATAGATTATTCCCTTGTAGGAGTTTTCGTTCTCTCTCTTATTATTGATTTTTATTCTTGTTTACATGTACATTCTATTTTGTGCAAGTTTGCGCTAGCGTACTCATTTTGCATGAGATTTTTGTTACTTTACCCATTCTTATCTCCCTCTTTTTATTGTTTTTTACTTTTTACAAGTAATGTCTCCTTTATTTACTTTTCGTTATATATATATATATATATATATATATATATATATATATATATATATATATATATATATATATATATATATATATATATATATATATACACACAGTATGTATATATATGATTTCCTTGTTATTTTTATTGTGTTCTTTTTATACGCAGACATTCAATTCGTTTTTCCTTTTTCTTATTTTTCTCGTGTCTCTGTTTAGCTTTCTTTCATTTCCCTCTTGATTTCTGGGTGTTTTGATCCTTTGGCATTTTATTTAATATATCGATGCGTTCTTATTTATCTGTTACTATCGTCTCTCTCTTCTGATTTTTCGTATATGGGAATACTTAACGTCAATAATTCTTGTAGTTGAGGAACCAGATAGCTTGCTATCAATCACTGAGCATGAGTATTCTACTCAGTGGAAGTTTCTTTGCAAGTTAATTGTACATGGTGAATATTTCCACATTCTAGGTAATAATAATAATAATAATAATAAAAATAATAATAATAATAATAATAAAATCCTAGTGGTTCTCTCTTGTTTGTCCGTCCCGGGTGGGGGCGGGGTGGGTAGGGGATTGGGAGGGTAGGGGAGGATTGACACATCCACCCTCCTCTTGCAAACCTGTTTGTCCAGCCCAGGGTGGGGCAGCGTAGGTAGGGGATCGGTAGTGTAGGGGAGACATGAAGCGGCAGCGCCGGGTTCCAGCGCAGAAAAAAAAGTATAGTTTAGTTTAACCAGACCACTGAGCTGATTAACAGCTCTCCTAGCGTTGGCCCGAAGGATTAGACTTATTTTACGTGGCTAAGAACCAATTGGTTACTTAGCAACGGGACCTACAGCTTATTGTGGAATCCGAACCACATTATACCGAGAAATGAATTTCTGTCACCAGAAATAAATTCCTCTAATTCTTCATTAGCCGGCCGGAGACTCCAACTCGGGCCTAGCGAGTGCTAGCCCACAACTCTACCGACTCTCCCAACGAGGAACTGTTCCAGCGCAGAGTAGCGCGCTCCATCAAGCTCGTAATAATAATAATAATAATAATAATAATAATAATAATAATAATAATAATAATAATCGTGGCGGGGTAGTGTATTCCTTGTCTTCTTTTTAGCGGTATCTCTTTACCTTTTGTTGTCACATAATTTTTTCCTTTCTTTCCACAAATGTCATTGTTGTCACAATGATTTTTGCAGTCTTTCACAAATGATTACAAGTCTTTCTTCCTGTTGTGTTCCTCATTTATTGACGTTACGCATACAGTACAAACGTACGCTTTTAGTAAGTCTTGTGCAGTGACCTATGAAATATGATGTAATTGCATATATAAATCGACAACAATGCCCCATGAACACAGGCTGTTATTATGATAATTACTATAATTTCCTCAACTATATTAGGATGAATACCTACAAAGTACATACCCCGTACACACAAACACATACACATATGCAAACACGCACAAACACACACACACACACACATATATATATATATATATATATATATATATATATATATATATATATATATATGTGTGTGTGTGTGTGTGTGTGTGTGTGTGTGTGTGTGTGTGTGCGTACGTGTATATAATATATATATATATGTTTTGCGTCATATCAAAGCCACACGATTAAGAGAGAGAGAGAGAGAGAGAGAGAGAGAGAGAGAGAGAGAGAGAGAGAGAGAGAGAGAAACTTGCGAGCATAAGACCTCAGGTAGCAAAAGGAGACCAAGAATATGAAGAAGCTATAGAAGGCATTAGTAGGAGCGAGGAGGAGCGCGGGAGTGAGGAAGGAGTATGCTCTGAAGCGTCGATTCTTCATCGTGAATGTGATGAATGTCTCCCCATGAAAGATCGTTCATCAAACCGCCACCGGCCTATTGTGCCCGGTCCCGATATTTTTCCTCAGACCCTCGTCAAAAGGAGGCGAAAATGTTCTCTGAGGCAGACGATCGTCGAACCTCCCGATAATATTTCCGTCCTCGATAATAAAAGGATCAGGGGGTAGACACACACACGCGCACACACTCATACCCTCACACATACATATATGTATATACATACATATATATATATGTATATATATATATACATTTATATATATATATATATATATATATATATATATATATATGAATCATTGATAAGCAAATATACATGCTCCATTTATCAATTGCTTATTCACCTACGGAGTTTGGAAACTTAGGGTCTGGTCAGAAGCTGGGAGGGAGACTACTAACATAGCCCAGACGCCGTTAGCACAGAAATCACTTGGATATATATATATATATATATATATATATATATATATATATATATATATATATATATATATATATATATATATATATATATATATATATATATATATTATCTGCTTGTTCCCATTCCTTCTAGTTTCAGATTACAGTAGACACCCTGCAAAGTTAATTACCGGTTTCATTACCTTTTTGTTTTTGCTAATTTTATTTTTTTAAGCCTTTTCTTATACCTTAGCTGAGTGTATATGAGTTTCAGGTGCATCGGTCTTTCAGTTCATTGTTTTCTTTTGCTAATTTTTAGAATACTGGCCGCTAATAATTATATTGATGACAATATTTTCATCGCCTTCATTTTCTTATTTTTTATCATTTACATTTTATCCTTTAATGATCTCGGCCCGTGTCGCTTCTCCGTTTATGGACTTTGTAACTAAACTCAACTTTCACTGTTCTGGATAGCGATAATTTTTATTCATCGAAAAGTAGGTAAAACATAAAAACAATATATCATACTTGTCGTGATTATGTTGCTTATGCATTCAAATTTTCATAGTACATCAAATTTAATTTAATCTAAAAATATATGTACCACTTTTCCTTGTTCAAAAACATCGATCATAGGAAGAGAGAAAAAAAATAGAAAAGGAAATGTGTTTAAATCTTAAACATTTCTAATTTGATTCGAACGATAATTTCCCTTTGTAACATATAAAGATTTTTTCCTTTTGCCATTTATTTAACTAAAGTCTCATTCTTGATAAATCAGATTTTAGCTGATCACAATCTACTTCTACTTCTTTTTCCCCTTTTCAAATTCATCGGTGAAAAAAATAAATAAATAAATGAAATAAGAATTAGAAAATGAACACCGTGTTAAAACCCGGAGTATTTATATTCCCATGTAGATTACAGCAACTTCCCATTGCAATATACAAAGCAAAAAAGTTCCGAATTCTTCCTCGCGCGAGGCGACGCCAGAGACTACGAATGAATACACAGCAGTCAAATTTCAGCCGTGTCCTTAACTTTTTCTTTCCCCGCTCGGAAAGCAAAACTTTCGTCTCGGCGAAGGAAAAAAAGTTCTCATGAAAGGAAAATCATAGGACAAATATGAGTTTTGAAGAATGCGTTGTCAGGAAATATAGGAGTGTGTTAAGTGCAGATATGATCGCAAGAAGAAAACGAGAAAAAAAGGCAACTTTCAGATGGATAAATTTAGTAAGTGAAGAAATACCTAAAAAAAAAATTATATGGATAGATATGTTCTATGTAGATATTCTCATTGAAGAAAGGTGTAAAGTGAAGGGATCTTCATAAAATATAAAATGGTAAATAATCTTAAACTGTATAAATATATGTTATTGATGGTGTTTAAAAAAAATTAGGATGAATTAACTTTGTTGGATGTGGTATTTCTGACGAGGAATATCCTTTTTTTTCGTTTTCTAAAGATACATAAAGTATCTACAAATAGCCAAAGTTTAAGTGATAGTATCATCATAGAGGGAAAATATTTTACCGTAAATAGAAATATGGTAAATTAAGATATTATAACAAGATAAGCGTGTTAAGCGAAGCATCTTTAATGAAAATCTAGAAAATTTATTGTTATCCATATTTTTGTCGTTGCAAATCTTCTAAGCAGAGATTTAAAAGTGATATATAGAGTAAGACAAATAAATTTTAAGAAGTCTGGTTATGTTTCAATAATTGCGGAAGAAGCTATAAAATATTACAATTTTGCTAATGTAATTTTTGAGTCGGCTTATTTTCAAACTGCTTCAAAAAAGATTTGTAATAAAACATTAAAATAAAAATGCAAGTTAAATCAAGTATTTTTCGGATTACGATAAGTTTATTATATACGTTAATGCCAAACGAAATATAATCGTCGAAAATAGCTACTGAAACTCACACTGCAGTGAACTAGAGGCCTCATTTGATTATAGACTTGCCATTGGCTTATGTCCGTCACGGAATATCACCTGAGGTAAGGTGTTGGGAGGACTGCAGTGTATCTTAACCTGCACTGAAGCCAAGTTTTCCTTGGAACTATTGTCTGCGATGAACAATAGAAAGCATTATGTCTTGTGAAGAATTATAGACTGATCTGGGCCAAAGGTTTGACACCGTGTGGTTTTAGGAAAGGTATGGCCACGTAAGGTGTGATTCCTATGGTTGTCTGAATGCAGCTTATAGCACACAAACACACACACACATACACACACATATATATCTATATGTGTGTGTGCGTGTGTGTTTGTTTGTTTGTATCAGCGTATACGTATGTATGTTTCCGTTAGTAAAGGAGGATGTCAGTGAAATAATGGACACTTCCTTAACTGTTGAGTATATCTCCCATCATAGAACGATAGCAATACTTTAACCGCCCGTACGAAATCTCTTTTCAAGACCTCCTCTGTTAAGTTGTATTAATATTATCGCGAGAGTATAACTTATGTGGTCTCTTCATCATGTTGATTTAGTTCCTGGTAAACGAGTGAAAATAACCAATTAAATTCCGTCCC
>JANJGK010000003.1:62111421-62116421 GCA_039081455.1 Macrobrachium rosenbergii | reverse complement strand
TCATAAATGCTCAATTAGTTTTCTTGTGGGATTTAATTTTTCCTTATCAAAACTTCAGTAACAATAAGAGCAAAAAATATAACACCGATGTCTTGTTGTATTTCATTCAGAGGTTTTAACAAAACATATCTTCCTCTTTCGCCATCTTCAAAAATAACTCTCAACAACTTGAGAAACGACAAAAGCCGCATTGCGTGAGGGGGAAAAAAACGCGCGCAAAATTCGCGCACGTAGTCCGGGAACAGGGGAATATATATGTTTATCTCGTAACATACGTAAAGGTGCATGATACCTCCGGCGCGTTCGCGTGCGCGGAATGTGAAGTTTGGCGAGCATCGCATGAGAGGAAGAAGGGTAGAAGGGGAGGAGGAGGAGGAGGAGAAAGGCGATGACATCTTTACTGTCCCTTGAGATGCATAATATACTCGCCTGTGAAATGTTGCGCGGCCGCCGAGACGGGCATTTTTAAAGACGAACACCGGGACAAGTGCATGTGTAGGGCGAGGATGGAACGGGTCAGGTTGTTGTGAATGGTTGCGGAACGTAAATAAAGGGTGGAATTGGTCGTTAAGGGCGTCTCTTAGTTTACAAAATAACGGAATTAGTAATAACGGGCAAATAAATTTCTCTGCTTCGCTGGATACGAAGAATGGTTGGCATTAGTCGCTAAGTGTAAGTGGGAGTTTTTTAGTTTACAAAATAGCGGTGTTAGTAATAACATGCAAATGAATTTCCCTGCTTTGCTGGATATAAAGAAGTTTTGCTTATAAATCCTGGTACAAATTAAATTCATTTAAATGGTTTTTGGATGAATATTTAAGGATTCCTAATACAGGGCAGGTATACTATACCAGATACATGAAGAATTGCTAGCAGCAAATAGGAAAGTATACAGAATTTACAAAAAGTACAGATTAGTAATAATAAACAATTGGGCAACTCTGCTTCTCTAAATATAAGTTCTACTAATAGTGATGCAAAAATTCACAGATATCAAGGTACAAGGAAAATTTCTAATAGAATACAAATTCACATTTAACCACTACAAATCCACGTATTATTACTTAGAAAATAAGAGAATGTACCAATAAAACAAAAATGTTTTTCTATAAACTTTCAGATATAACAATCACTGCTGATAATAAGCTGGAAACAAGAAGGAAATAGAAATAAAAATGAAACTTATTGGATGATATAAATATATATAAGGCTTACTAACTGAAAATAAAAGAGGTAAAAAACAAAAGAAAGGTCAAATTTTACAAAACTCACACACAATTATGGCAATAGTGGATTTCATAATGAGAGTAACATTAATATTCTAGATGACAGAGTAAATTGGCTTAAAAACAAACTAATCGAGCTTAACACAACGTAAGCCTTCTACTACTTGTACCATCACTGTCATATTATTTTTTTATTACTGTGGGCTTTTCTATTCTGCTAAATAAAATAATTGCTTTGGAAAAGAGACTAAAGAAACCTGCCTAAAATAAAAGTAATAAGAAGTTTCCATATTTGTGTTGAAAATGAACACTTTCTTAGTAAATTGTCAGAATTAGTAGAAGCACGAATATTCTTCTTTATTTTATTATTATAAACAGCGGTATTATCAATAATAACTGAAAAAGACAAAATTGAAAAGAAATTTAAGAGTATGCATACTTACTCAACAAAATATAGGAATTGTGTCAGTAACTCAGAAAAATTTAGTTCCCTCATAGATACTTAACCATAAGACGAAATGGTATTTTTGAAAGCATGCAGTAAACGTGTAAGTAATACATAAATTAAGTTGTAACAATTGAAAGATACCGCAGACTATATAAATAAATGAATTACTAGGAACGCTTCTGAGATGTCATTCTACATATAAACATTTTTAGAAAGGATGAGCAGACTGTAATAATATACAAAAGAATAGACAGTTGTGAAAAAAAGATTAAAGCAAAAAAATTGCTGAAAACGTTTGTGAAAAATCAACTAACAACATTTCTGTGTTTGAGGCAGTCTAACGTACTAATTACTAGACAAGCACGTGCAAAAATCGACGAATTGCATAACATTTTATAAAGAAATGAAATTAAATATTATGAGAGAGAGAGAGAGAGAGAGAGAGAGAGAGAGAGAGAGAGAGAGAGAGAGAGAGAGAGAGAGAGAGAGAGACTGACTGACTTCTTCGCTCACCTTCTCGTGCCATGAGGACCCAGAGATCCGAATTAGACACTTGGTCGCTGTTGTCGTCTAAATCCTTTTACTCTCAAGATCGCCTTGCTCAGGTCCGGACGTGTCATGCTCAACGCCTCAACTCTTCTATCACCGTTAATCCGGGCCTGGTAAACCTCCCCCTCCTTTGGTTAATCCTTTCCTTAATCTCTAAGGACTATTGGCCAAGAAATCCACCCAGACAATTTGTTGTGCAGGGGGCTGGGGGTGTGAGATGCAGGAGAAATAAATAAGTTCGACTGGCTTCGAGATAGGTTTTTATATCGTCTCTTCCGGGAGGCCACTGTTTATTACGTGATACACTCTTTACTGTTCACAGAATTGGCCACTTGGTTGCACTTGTCCATTTCAGTAAATATTGTCTTATTTCAAAAACAGTCTTCTTTTGCTTTTCATATTCCTTTCCACTTTTAGCGGACGAATGTTCTGACAACGACTGTTTGTTAAACGTTTTCCTTGACTTGGATATCTTCACTTCATAGTTTCTTCTCCTGTGTATACTCTGACGTGAGAACACCAGCTGTTCCGTCAAATGATAACATACGATTTAGTTCTTATCGGAATGTCTCTTATTTTTTTCACCTTTTCTAGAATGTTTGTCTAGACTCTACCATCTGGATCTGCGTAACTCAAACTACTACTTCTTAACATAAAACGTTGTTTGGCATGAAGTGTTTAAACAATAACTGACTTTGGCAAAGTTCCTCCAACACGGCACACTGGGAGATAGCTATCCGCACAGCACAACATACACCGACTTGTGAGTCTTATCTCCCGTGGTGCCGGGGTGACACTGATTGCCACACACTGGTGCCACGGGAACTTTACCCGCGATGCATTTCAAGTTGTCGTACAGCAAACAGTCAACACCTCAGCTGCTATTTGAAACACAACGGTCTCTTGATCGAAAGTTTCTTTACGTTTTATAAGACGGTCCTTCATTTCTGGTAAAAAAGAACACGCATCCCCATTTGTGCGCAAGGTATAGATGTTATTCTTCGTACGCCTGGCATGGGCGGAGTGGCACCGGACTACTCAGGTGTTTTCGGGCACCTGTGGCGCCAGACGTGTTGCTTCAGCGAAGGAGGTAGGATGTTGCTGCTCCCCTGCAAGTCACAACGTTCTGTGATGGGGGTTTGCTCCTGAATTCACCACTACGAGTAGCCCTTTTTATTTAATTCATGAAACAGCATACCCTTACTTGGTGAATCTTTCTATATATAAAGAATATTTTTATTTTTTCGTCCTTTCTGTTGATTTTTAGGTGTTCGCTAGAAGTGCTGCTATATTCGTAAAACTGATATATCCCTAAAGAATTATATTTCCTTAAGAGAGAAAAATTTTCCTTAGGACATAAATTCTTGATTAGATATTAAAAGTCATTGTTCACGTTTTAATGTTCAGTATTGCTTTCCATGTACATAGTGAAAAAGAATATGACCCACTGAAATTTTGTTCACTCACATTGGCAAGTTTTAACTGATTTTAGAAGAGACTGCAACCTACTTGCTATCTCAACGACCTCTTATCTACTGTACACAATTGTACCTGTAATCTGTCCATTCTCATCTTATATTACGTTATGTTAATTTGTGTTGTTCTGTGGTCCTAAATGGTCACATTATACTTGAGTGCTAGTAAAGCCGTTTGAATAAAAAGCCAGCGTAATTCCTTCAGCGACATGCGCCTGATAAATTTCGTCCTTCTTGAGTTAATTTGCGGCAAGAAAATATCTTATGAACTCTTAACAAATAGAATATTTAGTTATCAACATTTCATTTATATTAATTTATTACAGCTACCAAGATTTCAGTGCTAATATGTGAAACAAATGTCAAGATATCCGAAAATTTAAAAGTACTGGTATTACATCAATTTATTTTTATAATTACCAACATTTCCTTGCTTTTATGAGCTTAAAATGGTAAAAAAGACAATCAAGAAATGAATCAGTGTTGTTAAACCTTATAAAGATATATTTTCATTTTCTAATACTTTGTGGGTAATATAAACATGAAATGATGAAAACTATAATATATGAAACTGTAGTTTAACAGCAATACAACACAATAACAGTTATCAAGCTTTCATTGGTAGCCTGAGATAAAATGTTCAGAAAGAAGAAAAATAAGGGCTGTATGATGATAAAGATGATAATTCTCAATTCTTTGAACGCAATCTTCAAATTTTAAAGTGTTGTTAAGGCTAAGGCTTTTTAATTGATTGCTTCATTATCCGTAAGATTATAGCCAAGATTGACGCACCCCTTTGGAATTTCCTCAGTATGGTAAAAGAAAAAAAAAGTCGTAAAAAAAAAAAAACTCAGTATCTTAACTTTTACACCGTTACAAAATATCAAGGGAAAGCCTGAAAATTCTTGATCAAAAGCTTATTATACTTATCACACTGAAAAAATAGCATGGCTTTAGAAGACATTCTTACCGGACGTAAGGAGTAATGTATTTTGAACAACGTGATACTCGAATTTCATGACTTTATCAACGATTTGAGTCAAATTATAAAAAGTCGCACACTGAGAAAACAAAGAAGAATAAAACATACTCAAGTAATGTAAAACTGAAGCATTTTTATAAGTAATCCCTTTGATTTTGGAATATAGGAAAAAGAATATCTTCTTGTACGGGAAAAGACCAAGTTGGGGGTATGTCTGCTCAAAAGGTCAGACTTAAAAATTAGCAGAAAATAAAGGGAAAGTAGGAACGTAGAATAATCTGGAGGTGGCGTGTATGGAAGAAAAAAACTTATCCCGTATT
>JANJGK010000003.1:62096421-62106421 GCA_039081455.1 Macrobrachium rosenbergii | reverse complement strand
AATGCTACATGTTTCTTTTTATCTGTTGATAGGCTTTTTATGGCACCCTTACCCGCTTTCAGGGTCTTTTTGCCTTGGTGGCATTTAAACATTTTATCCATGGTTTTTAGTTCAGCAGTAAATTCCCTGCTTGGTTTCATCAGACACCCTCTTCCTCTGCTTATTGCTCCAATCCAAGAGGTATCATCCTCAGACACTTTCGACCCTAAGTTCGGGTATTGTGGAAATTTCTTTGCGATGAAACCTCCTAAATATTCTAATCCCTCTTCTTCTATTGCAGTTTCTAAGTCCAAGGTGTCCCTAGAATTTCCTGAAATGTTCTTATCCTCTTTACCTTCATCAAAATCAGAGTCAGGCAAACAAAACAACATTGCAGAAACGGCTAGTTCACTTTGCAGCTACTGTTCAACAGAAAAGGAAGCTGCTGACATGTTGTCTCCGTTACCACTTCTTCTATGTTGTGCTTCGAAACCATGAGAGAAGTCTCTCTCTGTGCCCATTAAGTGACATCTTATTCTGTGCTTTACTGCTACAGGTGATGGATGCTGGTAACATGCTCGCATTTGTCGAAGGCAACCGAAGAAGTGTT
Source organism: Macrobrachium rosenbergii (assembly GCA_039081455.1). Classification (NCBI taxonomy): domain Eukaryota; kingdom Metazoa; phylum Arthropoda; class Malacostraca; order Decapoda; family Palaemonidae; genus Macrobrachium; species Macrobrachium rosenbergii. The sequence goes on along the minus strand of JANJGK010000003.1, from coordinate 62,105,832 downwards.
CCAATCCATCTTGGTTTAATCTATAAGTCAAGATGTATGATATACCAAACATTTCTGCCATCATTTTATATAGTTTAGGTAATGATATTGAGGATATCATGATTCCTTTTTGAAACGGGTAAGCTCTTTTGCTACCAGTCACTGTCAAATGTTTTGCAGTGTTAACCATTTTGTCTAGCACTGCAATTTGTTCCTCTCACTTCAACCCATAAGCATCGCATGCCCACTTTTTGTCAGTTGGCACTCGAGAATTGAAGAGATCAAACCATCTGTCTACTAGTGAGATGAACTGCAGTTTTCTCCCAGTGTTTTTCCGAAAGCAGTCCTTGTTTACTAAAATATTCCGGGGATTTAGCAGTCGTTTCTGAGAGAAGTTGAACTGCTGATTTTACACTCATTCTTTAGACTCCTCGAACATTCACATGTTTTTCTGAAAGCTTATGAGTTGTCCGCAGATCAATGACACTTCTTTCCATAAGTTCTCTCACAGGACCACTGTTTATGTACACGTTTTCATCTAATGTAAAACCATGATCAAAAAAATTATTCCGAATAAGTTTTACAGGATGCGGAGCATCAGCAAAAACATAAATTTCACGTTCACCGTCTGCTGGGTTTTTAAATGATGTTTTCATTGCACGAACATCTAAGGTTTTCCAAAGCCCCATATTCGTAGGGCTCATGTCATTAACCATGGCAACTACGGGGTAACCAGCTGATTCTACTTTCAATATCAAACTGTAAAGAAGCGATTTCGTCACGTCACAGTCAGAGTCATAGAAGACAAGTTGTTCCCACGATGCCAGCACACCACGCACCATTACGCGTTGCACCTTATTTTTTGGATTGTATAAAACATTGCTTCCTTTATCATAAGTCCACTCCTTTGCAACTGAACACTCATCAAACGAAATTATGCACAAGCGGTCACTGACAGTCATGGACTCTGCTTTATGTCTCATCAGATTGATCACTGGCTCCATGATGCCCGGCTCTACAGACAATTTATTTATCAAGCGATTCAACGTGGAAATGGAAGGAAAAGGAAAGTTACGCATTTCTCTCAAATACTTGTAAGCTTTTGGGCTTAAACTTCGCAGAGTCAAAGCACAATTTATGTCATCATCAGCCCAAGATTTAACAGGTTTTCCTTTTGAAACAGAATCTGCTTGAGAAGGCGAGAAAAACTGTGATAGATTCATTTTTGCAGTGGCCGTCGCTGTGACATAGGCTGATTCAGTTGTATCAAGCATAATTTTCTTCTCATTTTTCCAGTTAACCTTTTCATTTTCCCAAATTAACTTTTCCTTTTCCCATGCTGTTTTTTTCACTTTCCCACATAATTTTTTCACTTTACCAAAGTGCCCTTCACTTTTCCACTGATCTTTCATACGAATCAAATTCTCTTCTTCGCTTCTTATTCTTATCTTCAAATTGTCTATCTCCTTGTTTAGTTTACTAACAGCTGAAAATTTTCCCTCCTCCTCCTCCTGTACGATATCTGATGTTTCCAGAATATCCTCAAGTCGTTTGTTGTGAGCTAATGGAGAAAGTGGCGCGTGACGTCACAAAAGCAGCCCGCGCAGGGCGCGGTCAGTTTTGGAACGAAGATGGGTTGACCTTGTATCTCTATAGACCTTGGGTTTCAACTTATATTCCGTTAATAGCTGCAAGGGCAGCAGCCAGTCAGAAACCCTAGTATAGTGGCTAAGCATACAAGAAATTTTGTTTCTGTTCGAATTTTTCAGTTTTACCTTTATTTTTTAATTGTATGAACAGTTAAAAACTACTGGCTTCTATAATCGTTAAACGTAAAAAAATCTAACTTTATCCGAATTTATCTGTTAAGGTTTGAGATCTGTTTATTTCATCTTCCAAAATTATGTGAAGAACGTAACTTGTACGCCATCATAGTCGCTGAATCAGGTCTCTTTGTCAGAATTTGTAGTTTCTGTCGAAAAATTGCAGCGGTTTCACTTTCCCCAATTTCCATCCTTTGTTGAGGGACTTGATGTGCCGTACACACCAACTCCCAAAACCGTTCTGCCCCGAGTGAGGATCGAACTCACGACCTTCAGATTATGAGACTGACGCGCTGCCTACTGCGCTACCGAGGCTGCATGCAAGCGGATTCTATTGCATGCAGAGAATCCAAGATGAGGGTAATTTACGAGAGGGTCGAGGATGGCAAATCCCAATATTACCAACATTTCAGACCCTCCGAAAGCTAGGACCGAGGTACATTCAATCAATATGCTTATATAGGGGGTAGTGGAGAGTGAGTGTGATACACTGTATATATACATACATATAGATATATATATATATATATATATATATATATATATATATATATATATATATATATATATATATATATATATATATATATATATATATATATATATATATATATATATGTGTGTGTGTGTGTGTGTGTGTGTGTGTCTGTACTTAGGTGCGTGAATATCACTACATGATTTTTATGCGACGTTTTTGTTCCACCATTCCATCATCAAGGCTCTTCATTAATACTTGGGGTGGGGGTGAGGGGAGGGGAATTTGCGTGTTCAAGTACCGAAGAAACAGCCTATCAGATATGATCTAGGCCTGACCACTGAGCCGAATAAGTCTTGTTATCTTATAACGACCCTGGTGCCTCTCTCTCTCTCTCTCTTTCTCTCTCTCTCTCTCTCTCTCTCTCTCTCTCTCTCTCTCTCTCTCTCTCTCTCTCCTCTTCATGGATAAATCTATGTTGATCTTGAACGCTGGTAAGCCAGTGGTAGGTTAAAAAGTTCAAGTATACCTTCATTTTTTCATTCTTTAAGCATTTGCTTTTTATACATATGCCCCTTACACCATAGACGCTGACATGCCTGTATGTGTGTTTATGCATACATACATACATACATACATACATACATACATATATGTGTGTATGTATGTATGTATATATATATATATATATATATATATATATATATATATATATATATATATATATATATATATATATATATATATATATATATATATATACATATATATATATATATATATATATATATATATATATATATATATATATATATATATATATATATATATGTGTGTGTGTGTGTGTGTGTGTATATATATACATATAAAATTGTAGAAATAACTCTCTCTCTCTCTCTCGCTCTCTCTCTCTCTCTCTCTCTCTCTCTCTCTCTCTCTCTCTCTCTCTCTCTCTCTCTCTCTCTAAATTTTCCTCTCACCAGGAACACATAAGTTGTGTCGGGGAGAAAAAATGGTTTTAATCCCACCATAAATTGCTCTGCTCTGCACCTCATCTATCAATCCCTTAATTCATTTCTCCGTTATTTTGTCTAAAAATGCTTCCCCTCTCTCTCTCTCTCTCTCTCTCTCTCTCTCTCTCTCTCTCTCTCTCTCTCTCTCTCTCTCTCTCTCTCTCTCTACCTTACACGCACCCGTATCCAGTATTATTGATGTGTTGTATGAAAAGATGTACAAAATACGGATAGCCAAAAAAAAAAAACTTTTCATTTTTATTGTAGAAGGAATCAAGGACCCTTCCCATCCTCCCTTTATGGGATATGGAAAGGGGCCATGGGAAGGGGCTATGGCCCCTTTCTCCCCTTTACCCGAACCCCCTTTATGTGGCAAAGGAAGGGGTCAGACACAAAGCAAAAGAATCACGGAGGTGTGGAGCGTGCGAGGGATTGAATGTAATAAGTGTTATCAAGCAATTTATTTTCATTGCTTTTTACACGCTTTCTCTTCATAATACTCAGTTTTGGTTTCATATGTTCCAGGCAAAATGGACGAGTTATTGAAGGAATACATTAAGTGAATCACCATTACGATAAAAGTATGCGTTGGAGGGTTACACATATTGCATGCGTATGACATTAAAACGTGTTCGTATCCGGTTCTTTCTTGGGCTTAACTATTTTTATTTTCCTTGTTTGTTTGTTTTGTTGACGTATAAACAGTGAGGTTACCCAAGAATGTCATTGCAAAATTACACGTTGAAGAGATCATATTGCTTCTAATGATACTTGTGAAATAAGTTAAATAAATAATTATTTTATGATGACGACAATTTCTTGTCATAAGTAAAACGCGACATGAAATTACTCGGAAAGGTTGACACTGCAGTCGACTCTTAATGTTTCATTATGCGTATTAAACCTACGTGAAGTAGTATTCTTTCGATATTATATGTTACTATGGAATCACTGATTTATCAACTTAATAAGGACCAAGTTAGTGTAAAATGCACATGACACATTTATCATTCACCAGTAATCATTTATTATTGTGACGTAAATTCTGTGTAATCAAGTTGCAAGAAAATATGATAATCTTAACAGAGGAGAAAAACCGGTTAATCATCTTGTACAGAATAACCTCAATGAAATGGTTCAGTCGAGCCTCAATGTTCGCAGTGCGCGCGCAACTTATGCCGTCTAACATACCTCTTCTCCTCTGTAAGGGAAGGTGCCAGTGTGAGGGCCAGCCTAATGTCCTTCCCTACCCCAGGTCCTTAAAACCCAATAATAAACGAAGAGAAAGAAGAAAAGTTTGAGCTTAACTATAAAGGAAGCTGTGGACCTGCCTCGTTAAGGCAGATAAGAAAGGCTAAAATAGTGAAATTGTTAAGTAACAAACTATAATGTAGTTGTTTGCTGCCGAAGTGGTTTAAACTTACAATACAACACTGAAATATCTCCCCCACCCCACCCCTACCACCAAACAATAACAAAAATCACTGAAATTTATGCCACCTGCCTACTAAGTGGCATTTACAAACATCACCTGTCAGATGTTAATTTAGACTAATGAAGCCAGTGCTCAGAAAAAATATTGCGTTAAGTAAATCTCATCCTTTAACAACGGGACTTGAACTAATTTTGCATATTAATAAAGTGACTTGAATTAATGCAATAGCAGAATAAGGCAATTAAGCTGTTTTTTAAAAGCTTTACACCTTGCAGATTTGGTAATAAATTGAAGTTTTTTTATGCTCGGTTGGTGCAACATTTTTATACCTTCGTGTGAACACACACGAACTCGCTCGCGCACACACACACACACACACGCACACAAATATATATATATATATATATATATATATATATATATATATATATATATATATATATATATATATATATATATATATATATATATATATATATATATATATATATATATATATATATCAGTGAAGACTTCATTGGCAAAAGAAAACACGATTGGAGACCAATTTAAAAACTTAATCAGCTAAAATAATGGGTTCTTTTTTCCTTAATCTTATTAGTGCTTTAAGAAAACCAGTTTTGCTAAATAAGGTCAGAAAACTACGTATCAGTTTATGATGCAAAAAAGTTTTTTTTTTTTTTGTCATATTTTCTTTTTGCCTCCCTATTCTACATAATGTTTTATATAAACATATACTAACGAAACAAGGGTGTAAATTTCTGTGGCGAACTCTGGTTTAGAGCAGTGTTTCAAGTTTGTTAATATGAACGCAGGTTAAAGTAGCACACAACTGAGAGCCTAAAGTTTGAGCGTTTCGACGCAAATTACGTTCTTGAGTCTTTTGTGCGTGCATGAAAGCGCTCGCTCGCAGAAGTTGGCGCTTTAAGAGGACGTTGTTTTTTGTGCCTAACGATGTAAAAGTGTTCCTTGCAATTACCGGGGAGTTTTTTTGGGTTGAGGAACTTTGTTCGCAGAATGGCAAAAGAGGAAATGAAAACTCGGTGCTTAGGCATCTCCTTGTAAAATCTAAACACCAATGCCCAAACTTCGTGTGACATAGTTTTAAAAGGAAAAAAAATGAAAATGGGTCGGGCAGCCTACCGTCCGTTTGTAGCCCACGTCCGAATGAAATGGGTAAAGGAAAAGGCAGGAAAGAAAGCGGCCCTTAGCAACAAACGAAGCGACTCAGAATTCTGCCCCTTGAAGTAAAGAAGATTATAGGAGTCAAGATAAACAGGAAGAGAATTCATATTGAACTTATACTAAATACAGAAATAATCTACGGAGCGAGAGAGAGAGAGAGAGAGAGAGAGAGAGAGAGAGAGAGAGAGAGAGAGAGAGAGAGAGAGAGAGAGAGAGAGAGAGAGAGAGAGAATTAGTGGACCTTGGAATCAAAGGATGATTATTCTCCAGAAAGCAATAGAGCACATTTTCATAGTGATTGTTTGGTGTGTCAAAAAATAATGGGTATGGTGAAACATTATTATCAAAATACCATTAAAGCCATCGACCAAAGAACGTGAACTAGCCATGAAGGCTGTCTAGTTTCAGTCCTGATTATTTTTGTTATCATTATCATTACTCTCTATTATCATTACGTTGCTAGCAATAAATTGGAGTTAAAAAGTTTTGATATCATCATCATCTTTATCATTTTCATCTGTGAACATATAATCAACAAAGCCTCCAATAACTGTTAAAATTATGAGTATCACTATCATTATCGTTATCTGCAAATATAACTTCATCATTATCTCCCGCTGCAAATGTGTCACAAATACCAGCGTAATCATCATCATCACATCATTATCATCTCATCAGTCTCATCATCAGCTCATCATTACCACCTCATCACTCTCACCATCATCACATCATTATCATCTCATCAGTCTCATCATCATCACATCATCATCATCTCCTCAGCCTCACCATCATCATGATTATCACCATCAACAAAGCTATCACCAACTTTATTCCCACGACAGCCATCGTCTTCATCATCACTATCCTCATTATCTACCACGAGGTCACCTGGCCACCTCCAAATCAGCGTGGCACCTTGAGATAAGTAACGCACTCATAAATAGAAGCACTTCTCCGGATGAATCACCGGCCTGTAGTGATTTTCTCGTCTGATATTACCTGGGTGATAAATGGGCATTTTTCTGGCAGATTGTCTGATTGATTTCATAACACAAACTGGCGTTGCAACTATCATGGTCGGCAGGTTATTATTTTAGAGCATGCGGTCAAGGTTTGTAGATCCAGGCGTGATTTACGTTTAGGTAAATTATAGTCATTTAAATATCAGTTATACTTTGTTATGATTACTCCAGTTTTAGTAGTGGTTTAAACGCAGTTATTGTTATTCCGGTATTTAATACATATAGCTATATCGGTAGAGTTTCGTACTTACAGTGCTTTTATTTATGATTATTACTAGAGATATCTTGAGTTTTTGTGGTGATTTACAGCTTTTGAAACAATGGGAAAGAATTGGAAATTTTTCACTTATTATCTCTCTGATGGGAATGATTAAAATAGACAAGAGAGAGAGAGTGTGTGATCAATTCTCAGATAAACCGTATACCATTATATCATAATTAAAAACGGCAAGGCCTCGACGAGGTAATCCTCACCCCATGGGATAGAGCCATCATATATTTTCGCTCTCTCTCTCTCTCTCTCTCTCTCTCTCTCTCTCTCTCTCTCTCTCTCTCTCTCTCTCTCTCGAAAATATCGAATATAAACAATGTTGTAAAAAAGTTAACTAGATATTTCCATACAAAAATTATTTCATCAAATTCCTTCTGTTATAAAAACAAAAAAGAATAAATAAAAATTGCCTAGGGGGAGTGGACGAAGGGCCCATTGTGGGCCTAAATTAAAACCTCGATTCCCACCATCAATCATTTCCAACTTCATTTCACCACCAAATTACCCCAACTAAGGTAAAACCTGCGGTGGGGCGCACAGGTGAGTCAAAGATTATTTCAGATTTTTCATCTCGCGCATTTTTTTTTTCACTTTCTCCCATTTAACATTTAATTAAAACTGGATTGCAATTCATCAGCTTCTGGGCTTGAAGGGTGACTTTTAAAAACTTTTTGATAGTTTTTTTTTTGGGGGGGGTGCTTGTTCGTTCATATTTCTTGTGGGCACAGAAATTAGGTGTCTAATGTTTTTTCATTAATTTTTAATTAATTAATATGTCTTGTTTTTCAAGAAGGTATGTTGACACTCACACACACACATACACACACACACACACACACACACACACACACACACACACACACACACACACATATATATATATATATATATATATATATATATATATATATATATATATATATATATATATATATATATATATATGTATATATATATATGTGTGTGTGTGTATTATATGTATATATATATATATATATATATATATATATATATATATATATATATATATATATATATATATATATATATATATATATATATATATATATATATATATATAATGTGTTCGTTCGTACGTTGGCTGTTTGTCTGTTTGTCTGTTTTTTTTGTTTGTTTTTTTGTTGTTTTGTTTTGTGTGCGTTCGTTGCCTGCAAGTCTGCATGGATTTTGCTATAAGCATAGATGGTAAATTGAGTACCCGCTTTATGACAAATTATTACTCTTGCTTTCATCTTGTTAGCTTATTTTGACTGTGCGTTCGTTGGCTGTCAGTCTTTGGGGATTTTGTGAAGTCTTTGTCCGTTTGTTTGCTCATGGTTTCCCTGGATTTCTCTTGCTTAAAAGGTAATTTTCTCTATTGCTTTCATCACAAATTATTACTTTTTTCTCATGTATTTTTGTTCTTTTTCGTTAGTTTAATACATTGCACAGGTTTTGTGGAATCGTACTTAGAGAGAGAGAGAGAGAGAGAGAGAGAGAGAGAGAGAGAGAGAGAGAGAGAGAGAGAGAGAGAAATTACAATGGTAGCACAAACACACGTACGGTAACTTAAAAAATCTAGTGCAAACGAAAACCAAACTAAAGCACGACGACACCAAGGACGATTTCACAAAACCTGCGGAAAGTATTAAGCGAACGGGCAAAATAGGAATAACAAAGCAGAATAATAACAAAACAGAAAAAAGGAATAATAGGAATATCGGCTCTTAAGCAATACATACATATATATATATATATATATATATATATATATATATATATATATATATATATATATATATATATATATATATATATATATATATATATATATATATATATATATATATATATATATCTACATATATATATACATATATATTAATATATATACATAATATACATATATATATATATATATATATATATATATATATATATATATATATATATATATATATATATATATATGTGTGTGTGTGTGTGTGTGTGTGTGTGTGTGTGTGTGTTGGTACTGCTTCAGAGCCATTATTATTATTATTGCTTTTTTCTGTTTTGTTGCTATTCTACTTTGTTACTCCTGTTTTGCCTGTTCGCTTAATACTTTCCGCAGGTTTTGTGAAATCGTCCTTAGTGTCGTCGTGCTTTAGTTTGGTTTTCGTTTGCAGAGAGAGAGAGAGAGAGAGAGAGAGAGAGAGAGAGAGAGAG
>JANJGK010000003.1:62078921-62086421 GCA_039081455.1 Macrobrachium rosenbergii | reverse complement strand
TATATATATATATATATATACTCGTATATATATATATATATATATATATATATATATATATATATATATATATATATATATATATATATATACTCGTATATATATATATATATATATATATATATATATATATATATATATATATATATATATATATATATGAATTAATTTATGTATGTATGTATGTATGTGTGTAAATCAGAAGATATTGAAAGTTAATGAAACCATATTAATGACATATGGTATTATCCGAACGCTGACCTACCCAGTATCTGTAATATATTTTTTAGTTACTCTGCCCTGCCAAAGTTATGCTATATATAAATGAATTAGATATCTTCCAGTTAAAAGTTAATAAAAGAATTATCCTCATTTGCGAAATAATAAATAAAAGTCGACCGGAGTGATAAAACTGGGATAAGTGAGTAAACTAATCTTAATTAATTAAGAACTTTTATTATTCATAACTTTTTATGAGCGTTTATGTTAATTACATAACATAAATTTATTCGGAGCACAAAGGAAAAGAGGGACAATAAATTCTAACAAAAATTACTGCTCGCCGGACCCAAGAATTTTTCATCACTTGGATCTTTCAAACTAATTGCTTATTTAAGACTAAGCTTTTACGTGATTTCATTGCCTTTGAGAATGTTCACAGAATATTTTGATACTTTCTGCATAATTCAGTGACAGTTTTTTCCTCAACGATTTGAGATCTTTGGAATGATTTATCTTCTGTGTTTCCTTATTCGTATGACCTTTCCTTCTTCGAGAGGACCTTTCTGTCACTTCCTTGAGGAATGATTTATCTTCTGTGTTTCCTTATTCGTATGACCTTTCCTTCTTCGAGAGGACCTTTCTGTCACTTCCTTGAGTTCCTCGTTGGACGGGTTGGTACCGTTCTCGGCTGGCACTTTGCTAGCCCGCGTTCGAGTCTCCGAACGGCCAATGAAGATTTAGAGGAATTTATTTCTGATGATAGAAATTCATTTCTCGTTGTAATGTGGTTCGGATTCCATAATAAGCTGTAGGTCCCGTTGCTAGGTAACCAGTTGGTTCTTAGCCACGTAAAATAAAATCTAATCCTTCGGGCCAGCCCTAGGAGAGCTGTTAATCAGCTCAGTGGTCTGGAACTAATGTATACTTAACTTTGTCACTTCCTTTGTAGCTATGTCACCACTCCCTCTCTTCTGTCTCTTTGTTCTTGTTTCTTTGGCTCCATGTTACGCAAAAGAATTTGGAAGTCCGTCCAGTTGCCCACGTCCGTCGACCTTAGTATTTGAAACAATAAGTTTTAATGAACCGATTTACCCCTATATCCTCGAAAGACTTAGCTTTCTTCTGGATGTTATCGCGACTTGATTTGATATTGCCGATTTCACTGAATTCATTTCAATTTTTTATTCAAGTTTCTCGCGTAATCGTTTAATCACCTTTGCCGGGAAAGTGTTTGCAGAACATTCGAACCTCTCTTGGAATCGGCGACCGCCCTACTTGAGCATATCATTTCATCCGTCTAGTTTGTATGCATGAACGTCCCGTGGATGAAAGAATGAACTGTTCAGAAAGTAAATGCTGTATCTCTTATTATTATTATTATTATTATTATTCTGTTTCTTGATTTATCTTTATTCTTTCATTATTCCATTCTTTGCCTTTTATTTTTTTCTCTAATAAGTTCATTCCATTCTTGGGAGCTTGATTTGCAAGTTCATTGCAATTTAGGCTGTTTCCAAATCAGGGTTGCATATTGTGTATAATAATAATAATAATAATAATAATAATAATAATAATAATAATAATAATAATAATAATAATAATAATAATAATAATAATAAAGGAAAAAAACACAGTGAAAGTGCTAGTAGAGAAATATATCAAATACTGAAGAACTAGGTATGTTAACTAATGATGCAACTATGGCTTCAAAGACGTACCAAAGCAATTTTGTTTCTTAGACCTTATTTTTTTTTTCCTGAACACAAAGCAAGGTACAGTTAGCTGTCGATGTTACCATTATCTTTGAATACTTAAACATAAAACATGGAGACTTTATTCGCTTTCCAGTCATAGGAAAAATTAAACCAAGATAAAATTGTATATGTTGGACAACTTGGTAAGAAAAACCAAGAAGGAACAGTGAAAATTAATGATATTGTCTACAGTGCGCAGTGTAAGGCACCCTGTATGCAGCCCCCACCCAATCCCCCTCTCTTCTGTTTCGGAGGTATCTTGGATCATTGGTCCTTTATTATTCCTTATGAGACGCATATTAATGGAGAAGGCGATAGTAGGGATGATGCTAAGTACTCCATTACGCACAAAAATAAATTGTTGTTTGGAAAGAGTATGTCTTTATATAAATATATATATATATATATATATATATATATATATATATATATATATAATATATATATATATATATATATATTAGTATATATATATATATATATATATATATATATATATATATATATTATATATATATATATATATATATATATATATATATATATATATATATATACATATATATATATATATATATATATATAATATATAATATATATATATATATATCTATATATATATATATATATATATATAATATATATATATATACATATACATAATATCTATGTATATATATATATATATATATATATATATATATACTATATATATATGTGTGTGTGTGTGTGTGTGTGTGTGTGTTTTGTGTGTGTGTATGTGTGTGTATGTATGTTTGTGTGTGCGTCTCCCCACGCGTGAGAGGATGTCTGCTTGAATATGTATGAGCTGAATCTCTACTTTCATGAAAATATGAAGAAAATTTATCATTTTCATTCATCACTTAAAACTAGTAAAAGAGGGCTCATTCATAAGATTAAAATTGCACATATTTTCAATGGCTTATTGTTTCCTGATAAAAATTATTTAACGGCCAAGGCTGAGATTGCTGACTGGAACAGCAATATTTGTCAATGACAGGCTAAAATTATTTAAATTGAAATAAAATATTTAGATGAGAAACATTCAAATAAGTGAAGTCATTCTGATTCTCACCATTTAAATTTGAATTTAAAAATGAACCCCAAAGGAGAGAGCCGAGGGTAAAAATAAATAAAAAAAAGAAAGTAAAAAAAAATCAGCGAAGAGCATATGAAACTTTCCCTTTGCTGACGAGGGGAAAGAGGGAAAGGGGACACGAAATGAGGAAACTTGATGCATTCCCCCAACTTCTGCAGCGAGAGTTTCAACGAGGGGGAAAGAGAGAAAGAGAGAGACAGAGAGAGAATATTGTCTTGACGCAAACTATCAGCAATATTCAAGGCGCTTTTTCCCGTCTTGTTCCACAGCGCAGTTTGCAGTCAAGAGAGGTCTTTCAAGATATTGCGTTTGAAAAGTTGTATGTATTTTTTTACGTCCGTTCCTAAGTTTTAATTGGTTATTTACAATGATTGTTTTCTTTTTTTTAAGTATGGGTATTTCTTGAGGTCCCGTCATTGTAAGTAATAGATGTCATTGCTTCATAATGAGTGAAACCTTGGAGATGTTCTGTATTATGTAAGTACTTTCTCCGTTGATAGCAGTTTTCAGTGGGATTTTTTTATAGGAGGGGGGTTTTTGTTAAAAGAAAAAATTACTTGCTATACCTTTCCATCTTTCCTGTGAGGATCATATTTCATAAAAAGTAAAACCTCTAGGTTTCTTTTAGGTCATTAAATTTCAATTAGTTAATCACAGTTTAAAAACATTTTCCATTTGAAATTCAGTTTAAATTATTGCACTGTTCTTTTATTATGTAACTGAGATCATCGTCTCTTAATTAGTAAGACCCTTCGAGACATTCCGTTTTTAATAGGGGTTTTTTTCATCTGTCGCCAAGTTTTTAATATTTTACATGTGATATAAGAGTATTTTGAAATTACTACTTGTCTCAAGTAATGAATATCATTACTCGAAGATCATTAGTACTTTCTAGGTATTCGTTCGTATGAGGTCTTTTTCCTCCGTCGATGAATTTGCAATACATAATGTAATTTTTTCATTAACATTTACTTATTTTGTGCAGTCATCAGTAAAACCTTTGGGATATTCATTTATGACACATTTTCCCCTTCCGTTGATAAGACTTAATTGGTTTGCAGTATGAGGTTACTTTATGTGATGTTTTGTTTGTAACATTTTTATCTCAAGGAATAAATATGAAAATTAGGTAGTCAGTAAAACCTTCGAAATATTGCGTGGTGAGCGACTCTCTCTCCTCTCTCTCTCTCTCTCTCTCTCTCTCTCTCTCTCTCTCTCTCTCTCATCTCTCTCTCTCTCTCTCTCTCTGATCTTGTGGAATTATCATGTTGTATTTATTTTAAAACTAATTAATTCCTAAGGCCTTTTTGTCGGAGGTAATGTTTACCTTGATTAAATATCAATCAATATCCTGTTCCTTTTTATCTTATTAAATAAATATCAATAATAGATAATGTAATCCTGGGATATTTAATGATTAGTATGAAGAGGTCTTATCATAATCCATTGCTTTGGGTCTTGGTAGTGATGAAATATCATTGATAACCTGATCCCTCTTGTTCTGCTGTAAATATTTTATGTTTCACACACACACACACAAGCATATATATATATATATATATATATATATTATATATATATATATATATATATATATATATATATATATATATATATATATATATAGGCTATATGTGTGTGTGTGTGTGTAGTGTGTGTGTGTGTGGTGTGTGTGTGTATGTGTGTGTGTGCGTGTGTGTGTGTGGGTGTGTGTGTGTGTGAGCACGAATTCGAAACCATTTTTATTCTTTGAGGGAGTTGAATTCGCATGTTTACAATGAGCAGTTCATACATTCCACTTATATTCAGTCAAAAGATTAAAATCCTTGGCAGACAGTGAAAATATTGATCGGTGTGGCACTAAAAATCTGGTTTCAGTCACACAAGTTATGCGAGACCAATACTCTTCTATGTAAACGGTTTAAGGTGAGCAGAGTAAACCTGAGAGAATGTCAGACTCATAAACTTTGAATAATCAACGTACCAGCAACATGGGTTTCCTTTTACCGCAAGATTTACAGCTGTCCTTTTGAATTGAATGTAAATAATCTAAATACCAGATAACATTGTCTTCTTAAATAGTTTTTTATTGTTTATCATCTTATTGTTTATAAATTATTTCATAGATAATTTTTCGCATTTTAGAGACAATTGCCATATGCCGTCTGTTTCAGAGTAAGCTTGTTTTTGTAGAGGCAAGTGATAACTTTCCCTGGCTTGTAGGAGTGGTTTTATGCATTAATGTAATACGGGAACTTATTTATTTTAAGGTTCTTACATGGCGCATCAACCCATAACAAATGCTGCCCTTTTATTTGAGTTTTTCACTAGAAAAATATGTTGTAAGTTTTTCATACTCAAGACGCAACACTTTCTTTTTGTATTTTGCTGAAATTAACTTAGCGTGACGATGTTCATGTTACACCATTAATTGTACAGTAAAAATGAATCCTTGGAGTCAGTCTTATCGTGCAAGATTATGGTAATTAGATTACAGTAAATAAAAAAGGGGTAATTTTAATGAGCAATTCAATAAGACTCGCCGTTCTTTCTTTTCGTTTTCTTGTTTTCTTCGGGTCTGAGTGTTAGAGAAAGGCATTACAGTGCCCGTTCCATTGGTCTTGTATAAAAAAAGCTTTCCAAGAGAGCAGAGAATATTATACTTTTCAAGAGAACAAGTTTATAATTAATAACTAAAACCTTCGGAATGATATTTGGTGAATCCAATTATTGTTTGCATGGTTTTTGGTAAAACAAATTCTAAACAAGTAAACAAAAAATGAAAATTCCTTTTGGATAAGGGGAAGCGAAATAACAAACAATAAAACCCCCCTAAGCAATTTCAAATGATTTCCCCTGAGAAACCCCCGAAAGTTTTATCGCAATCCATCCTCCTCCATCCTCCGGCTACTTTTCCGTCCGCGTTGACAATGTCGGCGTCGCTGTGGGAAGAAAGAACGGGAAAAAAACTGCAATAATGAATATTCACGACCCTGTCCTTTTTCATCTGCCCACACACACACAAAAAGTGCAAAGGGACTTTTCCCCCTTTCCGCTTTTTCTTTCCTGTTTTATGCTTTTCCCCAACTTTTGCTTCCAAGGATCTCGAGGGAGTTGCAAGACGGCGCTAGGAATTGCCTTTTTTCCTTTTTTTTTTTTTTCCATCACTTCGTTATCGAGAGAAGTTGTCCTCCTCTTGCGGCTTTCGTTTCTCCTACTTTCATTTGTAATGAGAGAGAGAGAGAGAGAGAGAGAGAGAGAGAGAGAGAGAGAAGAGAGAGAGAGAGAGAATACTATTTTGATGGGACTAACAAACACGCAGCAATAACACAACGGAACTGCTTATATTTCAAAAATATATATGCGAATAAATTACTTTAATGAAAATTAAAACCATAGTTCAGCATACTAAAACCAGAGAGAGAGAGAGAGAGAGAGAGAGAGAGAGAGAGAGAGAGAGAGAGACCAAATCTCCGTCTGTGTGTATTTGTTTACACCCCTCTCTCTCTCTCTCTCTCTCTCTCTCTCTCTCTCGTCTCTCTCTCTCTCTCTCTCTCTCGTTTGCTAAACTACAGACTGATTTTTTATATGACGATTTGTCCGTATTTTTTTTTTCTGAATTATAAGCATTTTTTCATGTGAACGCTTCAGTCATTAACAATACAAAATAATGATAAACGCGTTTCATATGGAATATTAAGGCCATGAGAGGAAGAAAGGGATGATCAATAATTCATTGAATGATTAAAGAAATCAATTAATAATAACAGCAAGAATAGAAACTCTACAGATTTACTGTTGTCGAACAAAGCAACCTAGAGATTCTTTTCTCCTCGTGTAATTAAATCCAGTGTTTTTTTTAATAATTAATAATGTTTCTACTGTAGAGAAAAATAATTTCTAAAAGGAAATTATATAAAAAATTAGAATTTTGTGTTATCATCTCACGATTATTTGTAAAGAAAAATGTATTCTTATTATAATGACAAAATAGGTAAAAGCAGTTAATTTTTTTTGTATTTGCTAATTTATTCATGAAAATCTTTTTATTGATGAGCAATAGCATACATATTTTTTAATTAAATAAGTGGCAAGTACATACACTGGAAAAGTGTGGCAAGTACATACACTGGAAAAGTGTCCTGACTTTAATGCCGTATGCAAGTTAAAGTGGAAATGTATGCAATGTGACGCATATACATTGTTAGAGCAAAAAATATTGGTGAAATAAAGTTAATTCGGAAGTAATTGTCTTAATTTTTCATAAGTGTACTTGCACAGATTGGGAAATGATGTAGATATAACTAAATGACAACACGATAAGTGCAAAGGAAAAGTTGAAGTTGACTGACAAGGAATAATTTATTAGTTCCATATAATCAAAGGCAATTTATTTATCAGATG
>JANJGK010000003.1:62048274-62078821 GCA_039081455.1 Macrobrachium rosenbergii | reverse complement strand
CAGTACTGGAATAACCCGTGGTCAGCATCTCTTCCCCTGGAGACGAGGAGCATAGCTCCTTGGATGATGCCCCAGCCAAGATCTAGATAAACAGGTCTAACACTCCCGAGAGGCTATGACGTCACCGACGCCCGTCGCGCCACCAGTACCGTGATCTCTCTTATGAGGCGTATGGAGTTTTTCCGCAAGTTGATAGAATATAAGGTTTTTTTTTTAGCTAAAAAATAGCTCTTGTGTCTGTAATACATTTTATTTTCAGAGTTTCTAATATACATGATTTACTTTAAGGAATATTCCATAGAAATGTCATTGCATATGCCAATAATTCTATAGCTATACAGTACCTTACCTAACCAACTGATTTCTCTCCCTCTTTCTTTCGTATCTTATCCCAAGATTTTTTTCATCTTTTTTCTCGTCTTAGAAGCATCATATTTGTTTATCCTCATAGCCCTATTCAGGTACCTCATTTTGAAGAAAACACTTATCTTTGCAAAAAAATTTAAAAGTTCAGTAGGAACATCTCTTACCGTCATCTGCAACTCAGATGCCAGCTTTTTGACACAATCCTTTCCTTCCCTGAGCGTGTCACCATGGATGGCCTTAAAGACTTGCCTCATTAATTTTAATTGTCCCATGAATTTTTGTGATGGAACATGCAAATTTCCCTTATTCACAAAGTCTATCCATTTTTTCCCAGGGTCAGTGTTGCAGGCTTTCTCCCCTATTTCAGGATACCTGTTGACAAATTTTTGCACGATATACCCTCCTATATAGCATAAAGACTCTTCCTCAATAACATCATGGGGTTTATTTGATAAGCTGGTTATATCAGAAAATTCTAAACTGATCCCTGCATCGTTATTTTCAGTTTCAATGTCGATATTTTCGAATAAAATGCTGGTTATGCAGAGTTCTAATGCTAACTCTCGTTCATTTTCATCATCATTCGAAGGCACTTTATTCCTAACTAACGTTTCACCAGGTATGCAGAGAGAATCGTCATTTTCTGAGAATGAGTTAGTCTTATAACTAATAAAGAGTTTTGTTTCCTTCCCCAGTAAAAATGATCTGAGTCGATACTTGAAACTCAAAGTATTGGGGTACTCATGAGGACCATGCATCTGCCTAATTAATCCAAAAAAATGTTCCAAGCAGTCTTGATTGATCCTTCGGGTCATTATATAATCTAGACCAAATAAGCTGCTCAACATATCAAACAGTCCAATCAAAGATTTGCTACAAAGAATAATACCTTTCTGAAAGCCTAAATAACGACTTGCATGACCTTTCACTCTCATAGTTCTCATCATGTGTTCCATCCTACCCAAAAGGTCTTTCTGATAGTCTATATCCACACCATAGGCATTTCTTGATTTTACATCCCCATACATTTCACTGGAATTCATCAAGTCAGACCAGTCATTTGCTAAATCTATGAACTCAGCTGTCACCAACCAGTTCTGGGATGAAATTAAACCTTTCTCTCCTAGAAACTTTACAGCATTAGCACATGTTTTGGACATTAACTGAGCTGCATATTTTACACGTTGCTTTTGAGTTCCTGACACATTAAGGTGATTTGGAGTCAGTTTTGGTGTTAAAGTGTATTCATTTTCTGTTTTATTCAACATTTCTCGTATAGAAGCAGATGAAATAAAGTCTCCTCTATCTGTGTAAAACCCACGCTCCAAAAAATTATTTCTTATCAACTTAATCATGTGAGGTGCATCAGCAAATACAAACACACTCCGATCTGCACACGGATTTTTAAAAGAAACTTGACCCTGTATGGGATCTATCCCTAGTTTTTTCCAGATTATTAAATTGTTTGGTCCTAAATCATGCACCAGAGCTACAACATTAAATCCTACTTTCTCAATATAAGCTATCAAGTCAAGAAGTATATTTTGTACATCAAAATTTTCAAAACTATAAAAAATTGGTTGTTTCCATTTATCTACTAGGCCTCTCAACATTATAACAAGAACCTTGTTGTGTGGCTTATAAAGTTCATCTAATCTTTTATCATATACCCACTCACTAGTGATGCTCATTTCGTCTACTGACATGACAGCAAGTTTTTCGCAGGGGCTCATTGTTTTAGACTTCGAATTCATCAAGGCTAGGACGGAATGCAAAATACCAGGCTCACATTCGAATGCCTTTGCCCTATTACTTAAGCAACTCTCACTGGGCAATGGCAATCCAACAACTGTCCTTAAATACTTATAACACTTTGAACTTAGGCTTCTCAAAGTTAGGGCAGAGGAAATATCATTGTCTGTCCAAGTGACTCTTTTTTGAGTGACTAAAGCCTGAATTTGTGCCTTGCTTAAGATTGGCATCAAAGCATGCTCTAGCTGTTTTTCAACATTCAATTGAAGTAATTCCCTCAATTCTTTATTCGCTTTTTCAAGAGCTTTGATCCGTTGATTCAACTTTTTTTATTTCGTCTTGTAATTCTTGACGTGATACTCCCTCATCTTCAGAATAGCCATTTTCTCCAGGAACTGAAGTTTCATCTGTATGAGCGCACAGCATTTCTTCAACATTTCTTTTCCTGCTACGTCCTCTAGCCCGATCTTCTCTTGTAGACGATGTTGGTATTGAACCTGCCATGGCAAACATACCTTTAATTGCACATTGTCTGTACCTTTCTATTGTACAATGCACAAACATTGATAAAAACAAGAGTGCAGAAATTTTAAAGAATGCATCAATACTGCAGAAATTTTGAAGTCCTATACAAGCCTAACGGTGCCAAATACTTGTTTGTTATCACATCTGTAAATATGATGATTAGTATACAAATTTCAGCTTACCTTTATATAATGCCTTTGATGGCACAGCATTACATTTGAGGGTCTCCCTACAAGTGTTAAGGAGCCTTGCTTTTAGGTCATCTTCATAATCATCATCATTGAAATGAGCTGAACAAATGACAGCTTGCGTCGTGTTGATGTGATCAGCACGGTGACAGGCATGAAGCCATTTATTTTTAAATTTACTGTCTTTAGGAAATTTAAAAAAGCTTATACCCTGCCCTTTAGTGTTATCCTTACGGTTATTACAACCGTAAACTGAGCAATTATTGGGCATTGGAAACCAAGAATCTTTTTGCTTCCGCTTGCAATCTCAAACTATAGCCGACTGACACGGGTGACTTAACAAAGGCGAAGCAGACAACACAGAGGGAAGACGGGCGCCGGTGACGTCATTTTTCCCACCGCTCATGAGTGTTAGACCTGTTTATATAGATCTTGGGCTCTCGGCTCACATAAGGGATACTTCGCTCTTGTTTCCACTTACGTCAGGAAGTCGGGACGTTTGACACAGATGAAACTCGAGCGACCAGAGGAAAAGGCTCCTCCTATCACAGGATTACGTGTTGAGGTTGGTAATGGCAAAAGTAACGGTTTCCTAGGATGAGGTCGAGCAAGAGATTTATCAATTTACTTTATTGTAGCATCAGACCAACAGACCAAGAGACGTTATTTAGATAATATAAGGTTCAGAGCGGAGAACTGCGTTAGTAACTCTATCCAGAGTGAAGATTAATGTACCATAAAAATGAAAGCATTTGGATAAAAACAGAGATAAGATTTACATACGTAAATACATGTAAGTATTTGACACGATTCTATAGCAACAGCAATGTAGTTTTCAAGAGTTAAGTAAAAACAAGAGTAAAAGCTAATTAAAGGAATGATAAAAATACATATTTTTTCTCTTTCTCATTTCAAAGGAAGAATATAAAATGAATTTCCAAATTGAAATTAAAATGGCTGTTCATATAAAATGAATTTCCAAATTGAAATTAAAATGGCTGTTCTACCTCTCACAAATTAAAGTAAAACGAATAACTTATTACTGGAAATTCCCAAATGGAAAATAGCCGGAGTTACATTTCTTTTACCAGAAGGCGTTTGTTGCAAAACTTCACTGATGGGGTCAGTGACGGAAAGACTGAACTTTGTGTAGGTGTCTAGAGGTGAGCAGAGATTATCTGAAGGTTAATCTTTTTCTAAAAACAATCTTTTGACCCCCTTTTTTCCCTCCTAGTGCATGCACACCCTAAGAGAGATTACATGAGCTGAATGCAGAGCCAATCAGTCTCCTTCCTTTGATAAGGCTCCTTTACAAGGGTCCTCCACTCGTTCAACTAGAAGGAGAGGAAGAACAAGAAAAGGAGGATGAGGAGTGAGATGAGAGGAATAGGGAGCTGGAAAAGACGGAAAGTCAAAGCATGAAATAATCCTTTGTTGATGCTTATTCACCGTCATGTTGCGTTCCTTCTTTTCTTAGGTGTGTGGGGATGAGGGTGGTGGGTGAGGTGGGTGAGGCCCTATTACTTTTTTTTTATTGCCTTTGCATGAAAAATGATTCACTACAAAATAGATAAGAAGATCTAAATAACGGTAAAGAACACTGTTCTTTCCCCCTATACGCAAACATAGGTTGCACATTCGATACACAGGCAGCCAGAATAGATGCCAAACGCTTCTACGTGACGCAGATTCAACGGAATTCGACTGGACTTCCTATTTTAATGGTTTCCATGAGGTTTATTGTTCATAACTTTTGGAGCGAAGTCTTTATACCCCAACTGTTCTCGATCCACGTAATGTTAAAGCTGTTTACGATCGACAATCTTTCATTCTCGAATTTACGAACCACCGATTGATTTTACAGTCCATTCAAGATCGTACATAAATTCCATTTTTCAAATGTATACCTCCATTTTTCAATGAATGGTTTCATTAGGTTTTAATTCGCGGAAGCGAATAATCTTATTATTCTGTTCCCAGGTAATCGCAATTGAATTCAGCCGTACACAAGCGAATTCAAATTTTCGTCCAGTGAAATTTATGGTTTTCAATTGCGCGTGTAAACCGCTCATAGCACAGCTAAGAGAACGAGACAATCGGAATTCAATCATTCCTTCGTTTTTTTTTTTTTTTTTTTTTTTACATTTTTAGTTCACTTCGATTAACCTCAATAATGTGCCTTTGTGAAAGGACCGACTAAGATTTGTAATTCGCAGAAAAAAAAACAGAGAATACTGCTACGCGTCAATTGCAAATAAATGACCAATGCTGGCAGGTATACAAATTTATGTATTTATTTTATGAATAATAAATGTCAGATGTAGTGAACATACATCCCGGACGAAAAATATTTTACGATAATTCAAGTCTTATACTTCATAGAGATATCATCGCAATACCTTGAAAATATCATATATAATATATATATATATATATATATATATATATATATATATATATATATATATATATATATATATATATACATACATATATATATATATATGTGTGTGTGTGTGTGTGTGTATGTACATACATATGCACGCAGGGACACATACATACATACATACATACATACATGCATATACATATATATATATATATATATATATATATATATATATATATATATATATATATATATATATATATATATATATACTCGGTAATTGGGCGGCTACTTGGAAATCTTAGCTTAATGATAAATAATATTGCCAAGACCAGGAAGAACATTCTTTATTGTACAAGGTTTTATACCTCGAAAGCTTGTACAATAAAGAATGTTCTTCCTGGTCTTGGCAATATTATTTATCATTAAGCTATATATATATATATATATATATATATATATATATATATATATATATATATATATATATATATATATATATATATATATATATATATATATATATGTATATGTGTGTGTTTGACGTATCTTCTTCATATATCTTATAACTGTGTTCTTAGTTTGCATTAGAAGTAAATATATGTCCCATCACTTTTTGAGAAGTATCAGGTAATCACTTATTAAAATTTATATAAAAACAATATATTAAACGATTTTTCTCGAAATAATCATCACTGTGGAATGATACTTTAGTCAAATTATGTTTTATCAAGTCTAAAATGCTGAGCAAGAAGTCATTAACCTAAGTCTGCGTCCTGAGCAAGATGGTATCTGCGGCAGCCCATATTAAATTTTGCAGGAGTCTGACGCAGTTTATGATACAGCTCAGTGGAAGGACTCATAAAGGGGAAATCTGCTTCGCCTCCTCTATTACCTGCGAAATGACAATAACAGAACCAGCGTTTGAGGAGAGGATATACGCGGAAGGAGGATCTCCTCCCAACATCAGGGTCGCATTATTGCTCCTTATCCTGGACACCGGATATTAGTTGATGAGATTTCATGTTCTCCACTAGAAGTGGAGTTGATGAAATAGCCCGAGGTCGAAATAAGTAAGTTGGAGGGGTGAGATAACCAAGTTGTTTACGAGATTGTGGTTGGAGACTGCAATAATATCTGCCGGTTCTCGTCTTATGCAAAATAATAATAATAATAATAATAATAATAATAATAATAATAATAATAATAATAATAATAATAATAATAAATAAATGAATAAATAAATAAATAAATAAATATATAAATAAGTAAATAAAAGAGATTGTTTTGTCTCTCTGCTTTCGTAAGGAAACATGGTTTCGTGCCTTGAGCTATGCAAAGAACTCTTTGTTTTTGTTTCAACTTATTCAAGAAACATTTGTTTTGCTGTCTGGACTGAAGCAAGTAATACATGATTCTTATCCTTACTGAGGTCCAACGACGAAAGAAAAAGTTTATTTTTGCAAGGAACACTTGTTTTGTTGTCTGGACTGAAGCAAATAACACTTGACTCGTAATGGCGTCTAGCAACGATTAAACAAGTTTATTTATGTAAGGAGCACTTGCTTTGTCGCCTAGAACGAAGCAAGTAACACGCGGCCCAGCGACAAGAGAAAAAGTAAACTTTTGTATGGAAAAGTCGATTTATGCAAGGAACACCTGCTTTATTGTCTGAAATGAAGGAGAGAACACTTGATTCTTATCTTGGTCGAAGGACGACAGAAAACTGCAGCTCAAGGTTACGGGCTTTTGTCTGGGTGATACTTGCAAGAGTGAGAATGTCTTAAGCGAAGGTCAGCAAAGTATTTTATGTGTATAATGCAAAGCAGCTTGTATTACCATCATGAAATACAACAGCTATAAAAAAATGGTTACATGAAGTAAATAAAGTCACCTGCAGAGATATGAGTTCATTGTCATGCTAAGTAATATAGAGTCTTGCAACACCAATAACTGCAAACACTGGCGGATCCAGAAATATTTCTTCGGTGGTGTACCCACCAATTTTCATGTTATACATATATATGTATATACAGTATATATATATGTATAATATGCATACATTCATATATATATATATATATATATATATATATATATATATATATATATATATATATATATATATATATATATATATAATGTGTGTATGTACAATATACATACACATAAAATTTTCTCAGAATCTTATTATTATTTCTATGAGATGATAGATTTTGTACTTTTCCCATTTTTATATTTTTCACTTAAGTTACTATTATCTAAGTCTTCAATATTATTATTTTGTCATTATTTTTCATGGGGGGTGGGGCATGTTTCCAGGTGGCCCCCGCCCTCCCCTGGATCCGCTAGCGAATGCAAACACAAAACCCAATACACGATCATGTACATACAGTATTTACGCTGATGTTTGTAAGCTGAGGGGAAGAAATATGTAATACACTGAAAGGAGTTTCAAAGAGTAATATTTCTTTTTTTTCGGTTTTCAGGTGTTGGGTAAAAATAAATAAGAAAAATCAGCATAAAAAAAACGGAATTACGAAAAAATTTTGTTCGTAAGTTCAAAATGAAATAGGTGAAGAATAAAAAAACAATGACTAAAGGAAAGGGATTTTACATTAATATATAACTCTCGATATCATCAACGAATTAAAATAAAACCAAAATCTATTCAAACAATCAAAAGAAAAAGTTTCAATAAGGAAAACCTAACGATGGAAAATTTCGCTGATCTGCTTACAGAAATCAAGAGAGAACTTCTAAGGACTCACATCCCACAGCCTAGCGTCGCTTGTGTGGGCGGCCTCTGGAAGTGGATGGGGATTACTTGGAGGAGGTGCCCTTCCCTCCGTGCCATCTTCCGGTCGGCCGTTTCCTCCAGGGGCATGCATAATCATAAAAGAGACTTCCTTAGTGGAATGCAGAACCAATCTCACTCCTTCCTTTGAAAGGACCTCCTCTACAAGGGTCCTTCACCAGATCACGTCCTGATTAGTCGAACGAGAGGAAGAACGAAAAAGAAAGAGATGAAAACAGGAAAAAAAAAAGGAGGATGGTGGAAGAGATGAAGGAGTAGGCGGCGGCAGAGGAGAAGGGACACGATGCGGAAAATACTTTTTACTCTCGTGTGTTTGTATCTTCTGCCTGCACGCACCAAGCGATGGGAAATGAGGTTCAAGCACTGCTTTTGTTTTCCGCCTTTGTTCATAGAATTCATTAATTTTTAGGTTGCACAGTTTCCTGAAACAAACGAAAAATAACAGTATCTGATGCTCGTCATTTTCCTTTCTAATATTGACATTAGGCTCATTAGCGCTCTTATTATTTTAAAGCACAATATATTTTCGATATTATTTTATCATAAAATTCCTCTCTCTCTCTCTCTCTCTCTCTCTCTCATATATATATATATATATATATATATATATATATATATATATATATATATATATATGCATATATTTATATTTATTTATACTTATCTATATATTATAGACACACACACACACACACACACACACACACATATATATATATATATATATATATATATATATATATATATATATATATATATATATATATATATATATATATATTAGTCTACCATTATTGTAAAAGTATGACGCTAAAATGACACAGCGTCCAGAGGGGAAGTCACGACTCTAGGAACGTTACGTACAGTCCCAGATCTCAGATAAAGCTACCTTCTTTAGCGTTACTAGCAGACCAAGACTGCAACACACAAAAATATAAGGATAGACATACCGTTTGATATATATATATATATATATATATATATATATATATATATATATATATATATATATATATATATTATATGATATATATAACGTATATATATTTAAATATATATATATATATATATATATATATATATATATATATATATATATATATATATATATATACTGTATATGTATAATTTTTTGTCTCTCTCCCTCTCTGACCAACCCACAAAAAGACCCTTTTGTAATATTATAACGATAAAAAGCACTTTGTTCTCTCTCCCAATCTGTTTACTCTTCCTTATTTATCTGTCTATCTATCTATCTATCTATCCCTGTATACTGCTATAAAATTAATAAGCCTCCTGGGCTGTCTCTTACCCGGTTCAGAGTAACTATAACTCTTTTGTTATGTTCTCAACATTAATATTAATCAATTCTTGGTTATTATCTCTCTCTCTCTCTCTCTCTCTCTCTCTCTCTCTCTCTCTCTCTCTCTCTCACGCACATCCCTTTCTGTCCCTCTCTCGCACAGAACCAGCCCCCATTTAGTCTGTTTGTGTCATTTACATCAGAACTGTATACGGCGAATAAGAGTTATCATGCCTCTTCCCTCTAAATGTTTACTCGAACACCTATATATCTTCCTCCTTGTGAGGTCTTCCGTGACAGTCCCTTCCTCCTCCTGCTCTTCCTTCTCTCCTACTTATCATCGCCTCTTTCTCTTCCCAACAGTCCCCAGACCCTGTTTCCCCAATCTTTGAGATATCTTTTGGTCTGCTTATCTTCGCAAAGTTAATATCGTTCTTTACAATAGTCTTCTCAAAGTTATGTTATTTTTAGCAAAAACGGTAGTGAACCGAAGTTTCTTCGGCTCAATAGAGTTTTCTGTACAGCGTATGATGCTGTATGAAACTCTCACCCACAACACATGAAACTCTCAGCAGGCCCTGGTTGCCTGTGTTGTTGCGGTGTCAGACGAACGATCATGGCTAAGTTTAACCTTAAAACAGAGACTACTGAGACTAGAGGGCTGCTATGTGGTATGTTTGATGACTGGAGGGTGGATGATCAACCTGCCAATTTGCAGCCCTCTAGCCTCGGTAGTTATTACGATCTGAGGGCGGACACAAAAAGTGCGGACAGAAAAAGTGCGGACGGACAGACAAAGCCGGCACAATATAAAAAAGTTCAGGAAATCCTTCTGTATTTATCTTACTAAAATGTCTTACTTTTCGTAAGTAAATACAGAGCTCAAACCAGTGCAGTTTTCCTAATGATAATTTTTCTGTTTCAAACTGATTTTTCATCTAAATGAAAAACCCACAAAAACAGAATCTATTGCAAATGGTGTTTTTTTTTTTTACATGCTGTTGCTTACTTGCCATAAATGAACAAAATAACAGTTTGAGCCTATAATCAGTGATGTTCTTAATACCGTCTTATTTATTTTCTCAAAGTACCATAGCACCACCCAGTGCATGTCAGTTGACATTAAATTAATTACTTAGTTTCTTTAATTTAACAACTTTTTAGAAAGTTAATGATCACCCATCAGTCATCCACAACTGCAGTCCATCAAGCTCCACTCTCTCTCTCTCGCTCTCTCTCTCTCTCTCTCTCTCTCTCTCTCTCTCTCTCTCTCTCTCTGTATTATTCAAACATCACAAACTGCTACTGTTAATTCTTATGCTATTATAAAACAAATTGAAAGTTATTTTAACAGGATTTTACTCAACGCATCTGGGGATGCAAATACCTGAAACATCTGCGTTCCACTTTACTCGGTACGTCTGTGTTGCCTTTTACCTGCAATAGAACATTTTCCCTAAAATACAAGGTGAAAATAGATATAAATGTACACAAGCATAACTTGAATCTATTTCATTTGTCGAAATGTCTCCCTAGACTGATAATCCGGAGCCAATATAACCTATTTTACCTTTATTAGATACTATTATAAACTGTTCCAGCGAATCATCTTGATATTTCTTTGAATTACACAAAAAAATTCAAGATAACCCCAAGAATCTAGTTGAGACGGCTACGGCCCTCAAAAACTCCCATAAAACCTTGATGCTTGGCAACTGAGTTAAAATAAATGTTAATTAGCTTTCATGCGCCTGCGAAATTTGTAAAAAAAAAAAAAAGAAAAAACCACACAAGGCTTACTCCAAGGCCTAAAGATTCATTGGCTCTTGCTTACTCATAAAGACCACTAGCGATTGAGTGCTAGTCTCTATGCTTCTAAAAATGGCTAGATATCATCTACACTCCTTGCGTAGCTAACATGCATTTTATTTTTTCATAGTACGTTAAATGTATACACACGCGCACATGTGTATATATATATATATATATATATATATATATATATATATATATATATATATATATATATATATATATATATATATATATACTGTATGTGTGTGTACGTGTGTGCATGTATGTGCGTATTTATGTATGCTATCTTTATGTGTATGTGTGTGTATATAAGTGTGTATCTATCTATCTATCTATCTATCTATCTATATATATATATATATATATATATATATATATATATATATATATATATATATATATATATATATATATGTATGTATGTATATATACACACGGTTTCATTTTAGTTTAAAATGTAGTGGAAATTTTAGATGTATGACTAATTATTAGCTTTGCATTTCGTACCATGATAATAAACACGCACACTGGTTGATGAAAGCTCAAAGCACCCTTTACAAACACGTACGACCCAACGCATTACGATCAATCATTAAAACCCAAACATGTGCAATCATAAATACAAGCTTTTAAATATACAATTGCGACTTACGCAAACAGTCTCAAACCAAACACAGAGACCACTTCTTAATAACAAATGTGTGAAGTGTTAGGATGAGTTGCAAACAAACTTTCTCTCTGGTTTTCTGCCACGAAGAATATTTTTTTTTTTTTGTGGGGCGTTGGGGGGAGCGTGAAATGAGTTTTTTTTTCTCGTTCTTTTTGGGTGGTGGTGAGATAGCTAAGGACACCTTATTCTCATCCGGTTAAGAGATTTCGTTACTGAAGAGATGAAGATCATTACCCAATTTCTAAGCAATTTCGTTTTGAATGCTTCTCAGTTTTTCTTCTTTTTATGATTATTATTATTATATTCTTGGTTCCAAAACATATATATATATATATATATATATATATATATATATATATATATATATATATATATATATATATATATATATATGTAAATATATTCAGTAAATATTACAGAAGTCTTGAGGTGAAGAGGTATCTTGTAAAGATGCAGTAGCTCTTGTAAGGCTTCTTGAATTTATGATATGTAACGTATACTCGTGCATAATTGTGGATTTCTGACCAGATGTTTTATGGCTATTTCTGAATAACAGGCATTAACCGGACAAGGAATCTTTAACTGAATAGAGTACCACATAAGAAAACAAAGATGTAATAGAACAAAGTGAAGAATAGAAAAGGTAAAATTATATCGTTTTAAAAACCTGGAAACAACTGGAAAAGAATGGAAGACATCTGTTGCTTAGCAAATCTCATACCGCCTAATATCTATGATTGGTTGGTTGCTTGGTATACTTTACGTGCGCCTTATGCCAGCACTGGCCCTTGTCAAATAAATCTGCAGTACTTCATGCATCCTGGACAAACATTTTGCACACATCAATCATCAAAAAACAGATTACAAAATCTCCAAGTATCAGTCATCCCTTCTCTCCTACCACTATCACAGGTCTATAGAAAATGACTACTCATAGTGTGTGCACAAGTTACATCATCTGAAACACCGATAACAAAATGTTTACTGAGCAGCGGAACCTCACATATCTTTTGTCGCTTATAAGATGTAGATGGGTTTGTGGGAGGGGGTTGGTTGTTGGGGGTCTGGTACTTGGGGGACCAATTGGTGTCCTGATACAAACCGAAAAGAAAACAAACTACAACTCCGCAATTTTTGGATTTGACTGTCTGATTCCTCCGGGTATGTTCAGTCGTGCATTCGAATTCCTTTGAAGAGCATGCTAAAATATGTTACTGCATATTACTTTAATATTTGACCTCAATAATAACAGCAAAAACAACTTGCTACTCACTGGACTGTCTTCAACTGCCGCCCCACCAGAACTTATCCTAAGATATCTCTACGAACCTGTCTGTATTTTGCCTGTAAGGTATCGTACCAATAAAGTACACAAATGACATCTTGAGTATTTTACATCTTCTCTGAAGCAAGAATATCGGCCACTCAGCCTCTCCTCAAGCGCCAGAGAGAGAGAGAGAGAGAGAGAGAGAGAGAGAGAGAGAGAGAGAGAGAGAGAGAGAGAGAGAGAGAGAGAGAAAGTTATTCGTAAAACAAAGAAAGTAAAGTATGAGATCAATTCCTCAGATTCACTCATAGTACTTAATAGTATATAGTGTCAAAAGTCTCTTACCTAAATAATCATAATAATAATAATTCTTAACTTGGTGTTTACCTCGTGAATTATTTTTGAGAACAATGTATGGAAATACTTTTGAATATTTAGTTGTGTTTTGGCGTTCATAACATTAATTTGTAGTTAGGTAGATTTAATTAATGATGCTATAAACAACAGTTTTCAGTAATGGTATATTAGGGCTGCTCTGGGAGGAAGAGCCCGTGCCGGCAAGTTGCTGGCTAAATCGAAGAAGTAAAGGTATATTTGATTACATTATTTTGCAGTCTAAATAAAAAGGCTCTTTACTCTAACATCCAAATATCCATATGTGGAATCCTTCTCAATTAGTTGACAGAAGTTGATTTGGTTACAATTATCATGATGCTTTGTGTTATGTAATGAACTGTGATAAGTAAAGAAAAACAAAATTAACAAATAACTTGTATGATTATGAATCCAAAGGACAAAACATAGTTCAAAAGAAGGATAGAAACAAGCCTTAATGCTAGAGTGAATTCCATTCCTTTTAAAGACTTAGCATAGACTTTAGCACTAAACATATGTAAATAATTAAAGTTTACAAGAATGAATTTCATAGCTTAATCAAGTATCTAAATAATTAAAGTTTACAAGAATGAATTTCATAGCTTAATCAAGTATCATTTTGGTGTAACACGGGTCCTTCCACAAGATTTTATTAATAAAACCACTTAATAAGGCCATCCAATTATTTTTCTTTATTGATAACCCATAGTCTTTATGAGGGACATTGGTCATGTAAAATACTTGTATTCCCAGGTACAGTATTGGTACTGTTAAGACAAGTGTACAAGAACTATATGATGAACGGTTTTGATGATAAACTTCTACAGGTTTATCTGAGACTATACATTAAAAATATTTATTGTAAAGGTAGGTGTATTTGAGAAGCCTTCTCCATGGTGCTATATATTAGTCAGTGCAATTCGAATTTGATGGGCGTAACTATATTCATAAAGGTTTCTTTAAATATAGATATGGTCAAATCTGAATACCGTGCCAGTACTTGCATGACTCAGCCACATTGTAGGTCATCTCTTAGATTAAGAGAAACCCAATTTTGAAGTCAATTTCCAAGTTGTGTCTTACCCTAGGAACTAGTCTTCTTAATAGGGACACAAAACAGAAATACAATGTACAAATACCTTATTATGACTTATTTAGTTAAACACCGAGATTGCTTATTTTGTGGATTTTATCTGTTTCCGTCCAAAATAAAATTCAAATTTCCCAACCTTCTCCTTTGCTTTCTGATATATATCAAGGTACACGGAAATGACAATGCATGATTGGCCTGAGTTGCCACAGATGCAGCAGAAACTCCGGTGATGGGGAAAGCTGTGGTCTGATGTTTCCTCGTACATGTTGATGTCCTGACAATGGACTGTAGAGTGTGTATAAGGGAATGTAGGCTATAATGTCAAGCACGGGCACTTTCAGCCATTCAGCGATCAAGACGGGGGAAAAGATGGAGTTGGAGGGGTTGGACACCAACATAAAAGAGATCCGGAAAACGAACGAAATGAAATACAAGGTTCTAAAGGGGCAACTCGGAGCAGCATCACAATAGCATCAAAAAGTGATAGTTAGATAGGCTGGACAGCGAGATGGAAGAAAGGAAGCGGGAATGAAGGTAAAGAAAAAGTCCGAAAATTGGATGCAATTAGAGACCGAAACAGCCATTAGTGAGACGAGAGAGAGAGAGAGAGAGAGAGAGAGAGAGAGAGAGAGAGAGAGAGAGAGAGAGAGAGAGAGAGAGAGAGAGATAATTAGGAATACAAAACATACCAGTCTTACATCTTTATTTGTAATGAACATGTTCCATTTTTATTTTTCGTTTTCAGCAGCGAAAATTTTTTTCAGAAATTACATATGTCTAAATTTCATTCCATGAGGACTTAAAAAAGAAGCATTACCTACCGAGAAATATCCTTCAATTTGCATAACATTTCGCTTATAGAGTTTGGACCAGAGAAGTACCATGTGAGACCGGTGGCCTAATAATAAGGAACATATCAACTGTGGCTTCAGTGTCTCAAGGAGAGGGCCCTTCCCGCGAGGACCAGAACTTTTCGACAAGCCAATCTATGAAAACAATGGTCAAAGAATGTAATGCGTTGTAAAAAATGTCCTCAACTTTGGAGATACTAGTTTCACAGTTGTTCACAGGTTTGGAAATAACAGTTTCACTGTTGTCCACAGCTTTGGAGATACCAGTTTGATGCTTGTCCACAGCTTTGGAGATAACAGTTTCACACTTATCCACAGCTTTAGAGATAACAGTTTCACACTGGTCCACAGCTTTAGAAATAACAGTTTCACACTTGTCCACAGCTTTAGAGATAACATTTTCGCAGTTATCCACAGCTTTGGAGATAACAGTTTCACGGTTGTCCACAGCTTTGGAGATAACAGTTTCACATTTGTCCACAGCTTTGGAGATAACAGTTTCGCAGTTGTTCACAGCTTTGGAGATACCAGTTTCACAGTTATCCACAGCTTTGGAAATAACAGTGTCACACTTGTCCGCAGCTTTGGAGATAACAGTTTCGCAGTTGTCCACAGCTTTGGAGATAACAGTTTCACACTTGTCCACAGCTTTGGAGATAACAGCGTCACGGTTGTCCACAGCTTTGGAGGTAACAGTTTCACGGTTGTCCACAGCTATGGAGACAAAAGTGTCGCACTTGTCCACAGCTGCGGAGAAAACAGTTCCACAGTTGTCCACAGCTTTGGAGATAACAGTTTTACGGTTGTCCACAGCTTTGGAGATAACAGTTTCACGGTTGTCCAGAGCTTTGGAGATAACAGTTTCATGGTTGTCCACAGCTTTGGAGATAACAGTTTCACGGTTATCCTCATGCTGTTCAGTTCGTTCTGGTTGACCGCTAGCCCTGGCCTGGTTGCTCCAGAAATCGAAAGAATCCTGACCGAGGTTTCGGATTCGTTGTGAAGCTTCACTTGAAGTCGAACCAAACAAATGCTGCTCCATATTGTAGCCCGCTCGGAGGTCGGTGACCTGTGTTACTCCAATGGGTGCCATGCAGGTGGGGCACAGTGCCACTGCCAGGAGCACGGTGGGAATGTTACATGTTGTGCATATGGTGTGGCTGCAAGGTAGTGGTCGGTTGGCAACCGCACTGAAGGGTTTTTTGCATCTGTCACAGTCCATCCAGAAATGCTGTGGAGAGAACCGTGCCTATTCAGAAAGATATTCAAGTGGTTGATAGTGTGATTAAGAAACAAATTCACTGGCTGGCACAATATGGACAGCAATAAGACAGGTAAACAAAATAAGATAGTTTACAGATAGGTAATATTTACTTTTGTCAACAGATACATGCCGTTATACCTTGGTAAATTTGGTAATAGATTTTATATTTTTAGAGGTGCTAGGCTTATTTTTCAGCAAAATACAAAACATTACTGAAACTAATGACGTCTATCTGTACGAAGCGTTACAAGATAAGCTCAGGCTCTTCGGAGAATTACTTAATTTCAAAGTTAGCTTAATTATTCCAAAAAACGCGGTGAATTTGTCTTTAACTGATGCTAAAATGTTATTTCCAATAGCAATCACATATCTGACACGCACAGAGAACTTTCATAGAAAAGTGGGTGGAGAAGGAACGTTCATTAATATATATAAACACAAACACACACATTATATGTATATATATATATAATATATATATACTGTATATATACAGTACATACATAACGATAATATATGGGAAATGCTAACCTCACCGTTAAATGATTATTCCCTCCTATGAGCTGTAATTTCCTGTCAGTGTTTTGGAAATTTCACGGGAAGAGCCGTTGGGATATAATTAAAAATATCTTTTATAAAAAAAAGTATCTTTTATTCTATTTGTAGGTGTTGCCAATTATTGATTTCACGAATAGAGGAGGTCACGCACGATATCGCCCTAACCAGAAGCATTTCCGACAAAACTTCAATATTTTCAAGGCGTCAAGATATGATTAGTTACCTGCGATTTATGTGATTGCTGTAATGTCTGCTGATATAGTATCCAGTTAGAAAGGGTACGCTTTCTTTTGCTCACTAACTGAAGTAACGCTGACGATGATGAAGGGCAGAAGTCAAAGCCATCTGCAGCACGTTCGTTACTTGGAGAAGGTTCACCGACACTCAGTTACTTGCAGTATCTCAGCATAGTACAGGAAGCCAGTCGATGAGATCCCGCAGCGCGACAGCCATCTTGAAAAGGGGGCTTTGCATTTATTCTTATATACCAGGGCAATGATAAATCATGATTACGGGTTGTACTTCAAGAGGGTTTTCCATTTGTATTCGTATTTACATTCACAGATCCAAGGACTCAGAACGTACTTACTTGATGTAATTAATATATTGCCATGATATAACCTCCGCTTTAGAAAGAGGAGTTAGTCACTTCTTTAAAACATCCGTATAAGATAGCGACTTCTAATTATAGATGCTGATATGGGGATGGACGTATTCGACAACAGTGATGTCATGGATCCGCCATCCTGCTGTTGTTAAAACATTCGGAGCTTTGAACCGCAATTTTCATTCTGCATTCAGTTCATCATCATTAGATATTTTATAGCTAATATATAACAGACGATAATTAATTTCAACAAGGAATCAGCAAAAAAAAAGAGGCAGATCTATACAATCGGAAAAATGCTGTTTTTAAGAAAGAGAAAAAGTTACACAAACCTCCTTTGTACTGCTTTTTTCATTCCATTTTGAATAAATGGCGGAGACTGTCAAAAGTGGGATTTTTGGGTAAAATTAAAACGGCTGTGAAGTAACCGGAGTATTTGGTCTTGATTGGTTCCGTCTATTAAGACAATTTTCTAAACGTTTTAATACACAAAATAGGTCAGGGCAATAACCTCTATTTCACTTTTTCCTTATGGTTGCATTTAATTTTCACCTGTTCTCGTGAAATGTAAACTTATAAGCATATATATATATGTTACAGTCAACATGCGTAATCAGTCATTACGCTTAATGACTGAAATTTCAGTCATCACGCGTAATGCACTTAGGGGACATTTGATCCCCCCAGGAGCTAGTACTAAACACGGCGAAACAGTGAGTCACCTACACTGTTTCGCCGGGTTTAGTACTAGTCCCTGGGGGGTCAAATGTATTTTGCCGTGTTTAGTACTAGCTCCTGGGGGGATCAAATGTCCCTAAGTGCATTACGCGTGATGACTGAAATTTCAGTCATTACGCGTAATGACTGATTACCCGTGTTGACTGTAACATATATATATATATATATATATATATATATATATATATATATATATATATATATATATATATATATATATATATATATATACATATATATATATTATATATGTATATATACATATATATATATATATATATATATATATATATATATATATATATATATATATATATATATATATATATATATACATATTTATGTATATACATACATATACAGTATATATATGTATAAATATATGTGTATAACATATATACATACATAAAACCATCACAAAGGAAAGAGGACATAAAAAGTTGTAGAAGATGTTTTTATTCCGTTTCGAAATTTTTCACTTAAGTACTGTTAAGAGTAAAACATAAAGTTCCTTGTAAAATTATAAAGACAAAATCAATAAAAAATGTATAATATATATATGTATATATATAAATATAGCCTATATACGTAAATATATATATATATATATATATATATATATATATATATATATATATATATATATATATATATATATATATATATATATATGAATATAAGAAGGCCCATAAAACACTATTTAAACGTTGAAACCATATATTTCGGGCACTAGCTTCTGTGCCCCTGTTCACTGGTAGAATATAGACAGGTGGAAAGTTACAATGGAATATATACAAAAACATAAAGGTGTGGCCCTAGGCCTCCGATGTTATGGAGGTGGCCTAGGGCCACACCTTTATGTTTTTGTATATATACCATTGTAACTTTCCACCTGTCCATATTCTACCAGTGAACAGGGGCACAGAAGCTAGTGCCCGAAATATATGGTTTCAACGTTTAAATAGTGTTTTATGGGCCTTCTTATATTCATATTACACTGTAGTATTACAGGAAAAGACATTCATATATATATATATATATATATATATATATATATATATATATATATATATATATATATGTATACACACACACACACACACACATATATATATATATATATATATATATATATATATATATATATATATATATATATATATATATATATATATATATATATATATATGTATACACACATACACACACACACACACACACACACATATATATATATATATATATATATATATATATATATATATATATACATATATATATGATAGTTTTTCGAGGGAAAGTGAGGGTGAAAGGCAAGTTTTTTCTTCTTTTTTGGTGGTGGTGGAAAACACTAAGAATACATCAGGCTGAACTGGTTGAGAGATTTAATACTGAAGAAATAAGTCAAGCATATCTTAGTTTTACCAGACCACTGAGCTGATTAACAGCTCTCCTAGGGCTGGCCCGAAGGATTAGACTTATTTTACGTGGCTAAGAACCAATTGGTTACTTAGCAACGGGACCTGCAGCTTATTGTGGGATCCGAGCCACATTATAGCGAGAAATGAATTTCTATCACCAGAAATAAATTCCTCTAATTCTTCTCTAGTCGGCCGGATACTCGAACTCGGGCCTAACGAGTGCTAGCCCACGACTCTACCGACTCGACCAAAGAGAAAGTAGTACTGAAGAAATAATGAAAGTCATTTGCAATTTCGAAACAATTTTTCCTTTATAATACTACCTCGTTTTCTTATTCTGTTATCATTATTACTCTTGGTTTATAATCCACAATTAATAACGGCAACATAATCTCCCCCTTGTATGCCATAGGTGAAAAGTTATTCGAAAACTATACAGAGTAATTATATGATAAATTGCAATGATGTTGCCATAGTATGTAACAGAAAATGTTGAAAGAAAGTGTCTTACGAAAGTAATAATAATAATAATAATAATAATAATAATAATAATAATAATAATAATAATACTTACCTTGGTTTTACTTTTTTCATGAACAATGCATGGATATATTTTGTAATATTCTATCAGATTCTCATAAATTTATAATAATAATAATAATAATAATAATAATAATAATAATAATAATAATAATAATAATAATAATAATAATAATAATAATAATAATAATAATAATAATAATAATGATGATGATGGAAGAAAAAGGCCCGTTAAGACAAATTTGAGTCTATTTTTTTCTTGTTGTATTCAGCTTTTTACATAATATCCAATTTACACAGCAGATCATAATTTGTATATCAAGCATATTTAATACTGTAGACAACAGTTTTTGCTAAAAGTATATTTCAGTAATCTATTTGACAGACTAGATCCAAAATACAATCAGTTCTAACTTCCACAAAAATCTAAATGGGTGTATATCATCAAGTCAATAAAAGTCAGTTTAGTACTAATGCTATTCGCCTTGCATTTTAATACATATTTATCTATTAATTTTTATTTATAAGTGAGATCTATTTTTTCAGTAATTTCCATTACCTTCTCTTACTTCCTCATGAGCACC
Organism: Macrobrachium rosenbergii; assembly: GCA_039081455.1. NCBI lineage: Eukaryota > Metazoa > Arthropoda > Malacostraca > Decapoda > Palaemonidae > Macrobrachium > Macrobrachium rosenbergii. Next base: position 62,057,697 of record JANJGK010000003.1, on the reverse strand, counting down.
ACATTCTTTGGAGGCTTGAATTTCAAATCAATGGCCCCTGTGGGCTTGTTCTATGTGAACAGGGTTCATCTTCTGAATAATAATAGTAATAATACTAATCTTGTAAGATTAGTAATCGAAAGGATAAAACACAGTTCGAAAGAACGGAGGCTAAGGTCATGACTCAGAGGAATGGATGAAAGGGAAGAAAAAAATCTTAATACCACAGTGAATATTATCCTTTATGACAGCCTGAGAAAAGTTATAACAGCATCCACAGATAAGTATTTTATTTTTAAATTCAAGTATGACTTTTGTTAGCGCAAACCAAGGTGGAAGCATTTTGGAGTAACTATACCTTTACAAGTTAATAATTATAATATACAGTATATATATATATATATATATATATATATATATATATATATATATATATATATATATATATATATATATATATATATATATATATATATATATATATATATATATATATATATATATATATATATATATATATATATGTTAATAATAGGACCTCATCTAAACTGGATGGTATCTACCGGAGGTATTTATTCAGTAAAAGTTACAAGCTTTCCGGGACTAAATGCAAAGCTTGTAACTTTTCCCGGATAAATATCTCCGTTAGATACCATCCAGTTTAAATGAGATCCTATTATTAATTGTATTAATGCACAGAACAATCATTGTGTAAGTGATAAAGCTTAATATATGTATATATATATATATATATATATATATATATATATATATATATATATATATATATATATATATATATATATATACTGTATACACACACATATATATATGTATATACATATATATATCTTCACTGATTAAGTGATAACGCATTTGTGAAGCCGGCCATCATTTCTCAAAAAAAGTATTGGTACTCCTATGCGTACTAACCCTGGCCCAGATTTTGGCTTCCTATTTTGAAATTACTGTTAATTCCAATTCTTGCATTACTTCATGAATAAAACTATGCATAAGAATAAACGAAAGTTATGGATGTCTTGACCAAGTACTGTTTGTCAACAGCGGCACGCAATAAGAGACTTAAAAAATGCAGATATCCTAAAGAACTGGTATTCTGCGGAGAGGAAAATTCTAATTATAAAGATTCATTTTTATATGATGAGAATGAACAGTGTATAAAAAAAATTATTAAACGAATGAACATAAAGAAATAAGTTCTCAAACTAAATTTCCAGTTCTAATGTTGCAATGTAATGAGAAACAAAATTATCGCGGTTCTAATTCAAGGATTAACAGTGTTTTGGAAGTTAATGGACAGAATTGGAAATAAAACTGTTAGGATAAGATATCAGAACAACGTGATGAAAATTGGTGCTGAACTTTCAGAGGTTTATCAGATTATATGCAGTAAAAATAAGTAAGCTACTGTAATGGCAGATATATTTAATAAAGAGTTCGTTATGGCGTTATAAATTCGTCATCGAAATTTGAATTTCATGGGCGTAATTATATTCATAAAACAGTTTATATAAATATATGTATGGTCAAATCTGAATACCAGGCCAATCTTGCATAATGACTAAACCATACTGGAGGACATCCCCCTAGGTTAAGAGAAACCAAATTTTGAGGTCAATTTCCAGGTTGTCTTACCCTAGGAATTAGTGATTTTAACAGGGACATAAAATTCAAATACAATGTAAAAATACCCTATTATGACTTAGGTAGGTATTAAGACTAATATTTTGGAGATTTTATCTGCTTCCCCTCCAAGACAGAATCTAAATTCCTTAACATTCTCATATGATCCCTTATCTCTATCAAGGTATAGGCCTACGGATGGGCAATGCATGACTAGCTTGAGTTGTCACAGTTGCACTAGAAACTCCAGTGAAGGTGACGGTTGGGGTCTTATGTTTCCTTTTACGTGTTGATGTACTGACGATGGATTGTAGTTTTACCCAAACTTATACACTTGACTTAAAATTTACATTATTTTCTTTTCATCTCCCCTTTAAGAACAAACGCTAGCCTACCTCTCCGCAGAGAGAGAGAGAGAGAGAGAGAGAGAGAGAGAGAGAGAGAGAGAGAGAGAGAGAGAGAGAGAGAGAGAGAGAGAGAGAGAGAGAGAGAACCATAAAATATAGACTATAACTTCCAGCACTGGGGCACTTTCATCTATTCAGCGATCAAAACAGGGCTGGACAGCAGCAAGATAAAGACCAAGAGAATAAATGAGAAAAAGTACAAAGGTTTACAGTGGAATTCGAAGCCCCACAGTTGCACTACGAAACAACATTTAGAAATCATTTTTAAATTACAAATTAGCAATCATTTCATGAGGCCAATAAAAAGAAAAACATTACATACCAAGACCTTTCATATTTAACAAGTAGAATATGCACCAGAAGACTAATACGTGAGATCGCTAAGCTTATAAGGCAAATATTATTTTTGGCACTTAATGCAACAACTTTAACACTAAATTCAGCGTCTGAATAACAAATACTTCGTCCAGGAAAAGAATTTTCCTGCTAACTCCACCAACCCCGTGAGATCACCGATGACAGAAACTATTGCCCGGATATTTCTGACATCGCCCAGAAATAGAGTCACAGCATTGAGGAAATCAGTTCTACGGTTATTGTCATGCTGTTCATTTCGTCTGTGTTGCCTGAAGAACTTCCCTACGGCACCGCTGCCCCTGGGCTGGTTGTTCCTGAAAGCGAGAGAATCCTGACGGAGGTTTCGGTTTAGCCTCTTCAGCCTCCTCTGCGCAAGGGACAGTGGCCTCTGTTGGGGTGCTTCACCTGAAGTCGAACCAAACAAATGCTGCTCTACATAATAGTTAACTGGGAGGTCGGTGGCTTGCGTTACTCCCATAGGTGCCCTGCAGGTGGGGCACAACGCCTGTCCCTGGGCCACTACTGAAATGCAGCATGTTGTACAGAGGGTGTGCCCACAAGGTAGTGATCGAGGACGGTTGGAATCCGCACTAAAGGGCTCTTCACATATGTCACAGTCCATCTAGAAATTCTGTGGACAGAAACAGCCTATTTTAAGAAATTAACTATTACTACAACTTTACTGGCTGCAACAGTAGAAAAACAATGACACTGATAAAACAGAATGAAAAAGATTTGATGGTAAGTAATGATTTACACTTTATTTTTTTGTTTTGTTTTGTTAGATACATGGTGCAGTTATACCTAGACATAAGTGATCATTTATTTTACTAAAAAAAAAATTAAAATTAACGACGTCAATCTTTACAAAGAGTTGCAGGATAAGTGCTTCAGGGGTCGCCATAACTGCAACAATTTGCATTGTTATTCCGTAACGCGCAGTCAATTCGGTTTTCATTAACGAGAAAATGCAGTGACTACTTTCAGGAGCATTCATATATCAGACAAACGTGCTGAAATTTGTAAACTGCATTACATTAATTAAAAAGTACTAATCTCATTGTAAGACAGTAGTAGGAAGTGGGTGGAGTCGGAACATTCATTGACTAGTTCAATGTTTCCGTATGGGTAACGGACCTCTCCATTGAAGATTATTCCCTGCCCCTGAGCCGTAACTATCTGGAAACGTTTTCACAAACATCAATGAACTAGCTTCCAGTATTAAATCACAAACATCCTTCATATTTACATTTAAGTGCTACAAATCATTGTTTTCAAGAATAAAGCAGGGCGCAATAACGCACTAACCAGCAACTATTCCGATATTATTGCCACACTTCCTAGACGTCGAAATTAGATTAATTACCTGCGATTCATGTGGTTGCTGCAACGTTTGCTGACATGGTATCCAGTTAAAAAGAGTGCTTGTTTCCTTATGCTCACTAACTGAAATAATTCTAATGATGAAGGAGCGAAATTAAAGTCATTTGAAATGGGCTATGAACTTGGCGAGAAACAGCCATTTGTTTACAACCGCAGTCACTGACACTAAGTTGCTAGCAGCGATTCGGTAGAGAGGAAACCAAACCATAGAGGCCGCGTAGCGCGTAAGCCATCTTGAAAAGAGGCATTTGTATTCATTTCAAATATTCATATCGCGAAATTTGTGTTTGCGCATCGTATTGCAATTATGTTTTAAATTTATATTCATATTTATATTTCCCTATCCAAATAAAGCTATCGCACTCACTTGATTGAAAGAATACAACTCAATCATAGAGTCAGCACTTTAGAAAGGGAAGATTGGCACTTCTTTACGAACGTCCTTGAGAAAAGAAAGACTTCCTAACTATAGATGCTGGGATGGGGACGGCGATGGTAGAACACCTCGACTCCTAGACTTTTTGTTGTTCGACTGTAGTGGCGCCTCGCCATGTTACTGTTTTTAATACAGATATGGAACTTTAATTTACTTCTGCGTGCCGATAATCGTCATTAGATTTTTTATAGTCAACGTATTGAAAATATACTAACTCGTCCTAGATGGGCGTGAAAGACAAAACGTTGGGAGTTAAAGACAAAATCACTTCACCAACGCACGTGCAGAGAAAAGCATGATTAACGTACTGTACATACAAAATACTTTTTAAACAAGAGAAAAGGGACGGAAGTTTCCTGCATACTCCTTTTTTTTTTTTTTTTTCATTTTCAATGCACAGCGGACACTGCAAAAACTTGGCTGCTCGGTAATAATTACAACGACCAGGCAAAATCAAAGGATGACACTGATATGATTAGTCTATAATGAACATTTCCAAAATGCCTTAATAGATAAAAACAGGTCCGAACCATAGCCTCCGTATCAGTTTCCCACGTGGCATTTTGCGTTCAAATTTCACGTGTTCCTGTGAGCATATGATATATATATATATATATATATATATATATATATATATATATATATATATATATGTATATATATATATATATATATATATATATATATATATATATATATATATATATATATATATATATATATATATATATATATATATATATATATATATATATATATATATATATATGTATATATATATATATATATATATATATATATATATATATATATATATATATATATATATATATATATATATATATATATATATATATATATATATACATAATGTATATATTTATATATATAATAAATAAATATATATATATATATATATATATATATATATATATATATATATATATATATATATATATATATATATATATATATATATATACATAATGTATATATTTATATATATAATAAATAAATATATATATATATATATATATATATATATATATATATATATATATATATATATATATATATATATATATATATATATATATATATATATATACATATATATATGATTTTTAAGACTGAGTGCAATGGGGAGTACTTTGAAAATTGATTATATCTGACTCTTAGGCCGAGTTCAGTAAAACATGTGCAAAGGTGTCGGCTGAAGGCCTACTTCAAAGGGGGGAATTTCAGGTAAAAACTTAGGGTTTCACTTACTTGAGTATATTTACACTAAATACAAATCAGAAGAAGAATGTAGTGTAAATTAGGACAGGTAAACAGAATCCTGTCATTCCAAAGGAATAACAAACAACTGGGGTATTTTCCCTTACGAAACTCAAAAGGCCCGCCCACTTCAAAGGGGCACTGCAGAGGGGAAGAAGCAGGGGTTATACTACTGCGCACACAAGATGAGACTCAGATCCACATGGAATACACGTGGTTACGTAGGAGTAGTTGGAGAGTAATTAAGGAATTGAGGGCAATCACGGAGGGTGCCTAAAAGTTCTGGTGACTCTAATTCCCAACAATAAACAAATAATTCACTTCACTGTTAGGTTACCGTTATATTAACACAGCTCAAAGTAATACAGGTCTCACTGCATGTATATCACCTTAGAAAGGAAATGGAAAAGAAATAGTAGAAGGCTAACAGATGCGTAACTGACTTAAGAACCTTGACATTGGTACATTACCTTTGTCAGGAGGTGGCTTCCCTGTCCTTGGGGGCCAAATGGTGGAGTGTAGCGTTAAGGGACTTCACTACAAGAGGAAACAGTAGGCTCAGGGACAGCCATGTGGGACTGCAAGGGGCGGCTCAAGGAGCAGAGTGGAGGACCAAGTGTCCTGGGATAGTTCCAATGTCTTCTGAGTCGGAGATTATTCAGAGGCCGAGCGAGTTGGCATTCCTTCTTTTTACACCCTCGTAAGGATTACGATGTTGTTAATTCCAGGCGTCGCTACTGTTATTTGCCTGGAGTCCTGTTTTCTATACAGTCCACATGCTGGGGCATGCAGGTCATCTGCCAGGTGTTCAATATGGCGGCGATCACATGGGTCAGTCGCCAGTGTGGGAGCTCTTTCTCTTTTGGGTGTGCTTGCCTTAGCGATCTCCAGATGAATCAGCACCCGAAATCAAGGTCTCTGGCAGTCACTAGGGCAAGAAAGGATTAAGGGGGTTTTCCCACCTTGGGTAGTGGTGAGAGGAGGTGAATTAGGGGCAAATTTCCACCCACAACTATCTTTAAGAAAAAGAAATAAATAAACTTGATTTCAAGAAAAATAAAATTATTCTCATTTACAAGTTACGTTAATTCATAATTGGAGGATGAGGTGGCGTGTGCTAGGTTTACCTCTTGACATCTCCCCCATCCAGTTGACATTCACACCCAAGTTGGGTAGGAATGGCTACAATCACGTTAACTTATCTGACAAGTTGCTCTCTTTCACACCCGGGGGTTATAGCTCTAAAACTTTAACACGTCTAGAAAGCTATAGTCAAATAACAACAATAATATAAAAGTCACTTGTGACATATACTCTACTTGCAGAATCAATTTAGCTGACAGTAAGGTTAATAATTTTAATAAGAGAATACTAGGCAGCATTTAAAATGTTATTCACTAACAACTCAAAAGTAACAAAGTTAGTTACAACATTTATTCTTAAAATACTCCATGTATTTATTAGTAACAGACTTACGTCAAAAATAACATGTGGTTAATTCGCCTTGAGGAGGCAGAACAATGAAGCATTCATGGTCTTAAATTAGGTACTGCTATGATGCTTAGTGTGACAGCTATGTGCCATTCCGGGCATGATAATTACAGGTGTCAACAGACACGGTTATAAGTACATGAGAGGTATCATTGCTTGGTAGTAGCTATGGGGAACCGGAGGTTCGTAAATTACTAGGAAATAGAGTATTAACATGAAGTGAGTATTTTATATTTTGGGAGCTGCTGATAAGGCAGACCAGTAACAAGGCCTAAAAGGCTCGGTTATACATAAATCAGAATATACCATGCTTTGTATGCATAAAAAGGGAAGTCAAAGGACTTATGTTGCTTAAATATCTAGTAATTTGCACTCTGCATTGGCAGAATGGGATTCAAAGTTTACTAAAAGCGAGGAGCCACTATAAGGCTCCCCAAAGGGATCTTATGACTGGGCAAAGGTTGCCAACAAAAGGAAAAAAAATGTTAAATTAAAAGATTAGGAAGGGGAACAAAGAATGATCAAAAGGTAAAAGATAATTTTACATGAAACAATCAAATTACAAAGATATTAGGAAAATAGATAGGGGACGAAACCTTGCGTCCTCTTCTGGATAGAGGTGCCAAACTTCTTCGTAAGATGAAGTAAGGCACCATGCCAGATTGGCACTAGTGCAAGGAAGGCTCGGTGGCTCATCAGGCTATCTGGATATTCTATCCCCTTTGCCCTTCTACCTGGGGCCCTCTTTTAGGTAGCTGGTTCGAGGTTCCTTGGGAAGTTGGTGGAACTGATGCATCTGCTCCTGTGGTTAGGAAGGCAGCTCCAGGTTTTGGAATAGGTTCAACTCAAGGAGTGCCACCTGTTCTGGCTGCTGTGGCACTGAGAAGAGGAGCATTGCCTACTATTGCTAATATCAGGTGTCGCAGCTCCTTAAGTTCTTCAAGCAATTTAGGGATGGCAGAGTCATTATTTAGGGACTGGTCTCTTGTGGACTGGGACGGGGAGGAAGAGGTTATGGCGGGCATGAGAGGCTCGCAGGTTGCAATGACCAGCTGAGGCATGGGTTGCAAGGCCGCACCATTGGGTGAGCTTCCACTGTGGTCGGAGGAATCTGACTCTCTTACCAACACTGGTAGTGGAGCCAAGTCAGGAGAAGAGAGGGGATCCATCCTGGGATCTCTCAAAGGAGGATCTATGACGTGCTCTGGCACTGGCATTAAGATGGGGCCAGGCACTGAGATTGAGATTGGATTTGGCTCGCTGGTCGGGACAGACAGAGCCAGGCACTGCTTAGTGGACGCAAGTGGCACTGGCAGAGAATGTGGATGAAGTTTCAGACCTCTGGAAGGGAGATCTGCGGCATGCTTTTGCTCTAGCACTGAAATGGGACTTTGAGTTGGCTTGACACTCTGGACAAGTGGAACATGGCACTGATCAGGGCACGCAAGTGGTACTGGCAGTGGATTTAAGGTAGGTCCCTGAGGACTCTTAGGGCTTGATTGAGTTTGGTAGGGGTTGGGACCCATGGACTGTTGTAATTTAGAGGGGGACCGGAAGTCTTGTCCCAGGAGGAGGTCATAAGCTCCAGGAAGATGAGTAACTACTGCCAGAGTGCAGAGTTTTGATTGGTGGGGTCTTGTGGCCCTCAATTTGACAGTTGGGAGAATCATCTTCATATGATTGATTCTTTCTATTGTAATGAATTGATGCCTGTCAATGGTGGCCCCCTGAGGGACCTTGTCTTTCCTTATGAGGGAGATTTGCACACCAGTGTCATTGAATGCAATGACCTGGTGTGCAGGGTAGTGACCTCGAGGAGGTGCCACAAATATGGGACCCTTGGCAGGAGGGCCTAAGGCCTTAGGGTTTGTCACTGCAAGGGCAATGGCATGTGTATTTGATTTATTATGGCATTTTGCCCATTTGGCAGAGTGCCCCTAAACTTTACAGGCTGTTCAATAACTTGCACTGTAGTCTTTCCTGCATGGCACTGTCCCAGTGGAGGGATCAGGCCTGTTGGTTTTTACCCAATGGCTGGGTTTGGCTTGGTGGGGCATGGCCCTTTTGGAGTATTTAGGGGAGCTTTCTGGCTGATTTTCAGCCTTTGCTTGGCACTGCTCAGTGGAGTGCCTGGATTTCTTGCAATGAGCACACACTGGCTTCTTAGGAGGGTGGCCCTTCTGGTGCTACTGCTGAGAGTTGGATGCAGCAGGTGAGGAGGGGTAGAGCTTGCACCCGTGAGAGCTAAGATACAGATGGTTGGTGCCCCAGCTGTCAGCCCAACAACAGCACTTGGTCACCGTTTTAGGAGCCTTGTTGCATAGCTAGGTAGTGAAGGCTGGCGGGGCATAGGATAGGAAGTCCTCAAGCTGGAAAAGCTCAAGGATGTTGTCTGCACTATTGGCTTTTTGGACATCGAGCCATCTTTTCAAGGCTTGGGTCTTTTTG
>JANJGK010000003.1:62033349-62048174 GCA_039081455.1 Macrobrachium rosenbergii | reverse complement strand
ATTATTCTCATTTACAAGTTATGTTACATTAGTACTTGGAGGATGCGGTGGTGTTTGCATGGCTTACCTCTTGACAATATATATATATATATATATATATATATATTTTATTAGCTAAATAAAGCAGAACATTAGTCTTGTACTCAGCGACCTTTAGGTGCTTTGTATAAAACTAAAATTGGAAGGAGCTACAAGGAGAATCCGTCAGTTACATTTTTCTTAAGTTTTATTAAATAAATATTTCTTTTTTTCAAATAACATTCAACACTATCAATGGATCTACGGCAAATGAATCGTTTTCATTTGAGTTGCTGATCTAAGTTATTTCTGTCAAGCTAATTTATTATGACAGATCTTTCCCAAAAGCACAGAGATTTCTATGTGCCTTAGTTTCCATTTCACCTACATATCTATTAACTATAAACATTCATAAGTATGCTAGATAATCATCAGTATATTTATGGAATAATCAGCAGCAGTAACGAAACCTCCTAAATGAAAAGGAGGCGTGGACGTTAAGTCTTAAGAAAGAGGAAATATTCAAAAGCTTAATACTATATTTAAATACCTCTTAAGTATTACCCTGCGCATCTTCATCTCCCACTCTCATTCTGATCTGAATAGGCAGCATCTTGGCCACGTTTGATATTCGTTATTTTCCCTAACACTGCATCCTTGAACTCAATAACCACAATATCGTTATCTCATTATCTCCACGATTGGCAGCGCTGTTATTACCGGGAGGATTCTAATGAGCCTTCATTATCGTCGCTGAAATAATCATTTGCTTCCAGCGAGGGGGCTTAACAATCATTCAGATCCATATCAGATGTTCATGAGCCAATAAGGCAATTAGGATGGGACGTTTTGCTTTTCTCGTTACGACTGCAACCGTTTGTAAGGGGAGGGGGAGGGGGAGGGGGAGGAGAAGGAACAGTTAAAACCTGACTTCAGCCTCGCATGTGGATATATCACTGATGGTACTGATTAGGAATTTGCTATGAATTGGACCAGGTTAAGTAGTTACGGGTATCCTGGCGGTCGGATTATATTAAGAGACTTACGCTAGCAAGGGTACCTGCCTGAAGGCGGCCACAGTGTGGTAAAGCACTGGAAGGTATAAGGGGTTTTGGTGTGGACCTTTGGGCTCTCCCCACTAACAGAGACAACTGCTTACTTGTGTTACTGTTCAACCGATAAACCTTAAAATTTAATGTTTTTCACATCATCTCTGTCCTAAAAAAATTCTAATAGCATTACAAACCTACGAGATCGGGGTCAAGTTTTACCGGAGAGGAAATCGGATTCCATACGCGTACCGTTTGCCTTCAATTAATAATTCCCGAAGTAGCGCTGACGTCGGAGCTGGAGCTCATATACATTCATAGGCCGCTTTATTGTCTCTAATAGTCATTTCATTATTCGAAGGCTTACGGTCGAGTTAGGGATGTGGAACTGATTGGCTGGAGATCTGTAACTGCCAGCTACACTTATCATTTCTCTATATATATTTTTTTCTTTGATATATCCGTGTCTAATCTGTTGGGGCTTCCTTAGAAAGTTAATGGCCTGTTAGGATTGTTAATTATGAACATGGGGACATTTTGAATAATAAGAAGATGAAGAAGAAGGAGAAAGGAAGAAATTAATAAATAAATAACGAAATAGGAGGGTCATTCGTTATGCTCAACTTAAGGCGACGGCGAACATGGCTGCTCCAACGCCAGTTTACATAATTAGGCGACCAATCAATTGAGGGACGCAATGAAAACCACTTGAACTCTGGCATCACATATCCAACTGAACAGTCATCATTTTCCAGCACGAGATAGACGCGTTCAAAACATAATTAACCGAGTGAAAATTTAATAACCGATCTCCACATTCACCCACTTATTAATTCTAAGAATGCTTGATTACGCACACAAACATTTACCTTCGTATGATCTTAGGTGTGCTTGATATAAGTTGAAATAAGTTTAGGTCAGTCAAATTATTTATTTAGAAGGCAAATCGTTAATCATTCCTTTTTCCATTTCATCACCTTGTTTAACTATTATTAAGTAAACACTTGTGTGTTCCATATGTTTATTTTTCATTTTTTCATGTTGGTTTGTACTTATACTGTGGTATAATTCTCGTTACTTCATTATTCATTTGCTTGTTCCATAAGCAAACGATGTTCCTCCGCATGCTTATTCATATCTCATCGTCTGGTTGCCATGTATTTGTAATCAAGTTGTTATAATTCTACATTGCTTTATTTTTCATTTGCTTCTTTCTCTTTTATCACTGCACTCGGAGAGAGAGAGAGAGAGAGAGAGAGAGAGAGACTTACTGCAATCCCGCTCTTCATACCTAAAGGGTTAAACCATAAGCCTCTTTGACCCTCCTCATCAACAATTTACATTGAGTGATTAATCCTGTCCAGGGAGGAAAGAGGGAGAGAAAGAGAAGAAGACGAAGAAGAAGAAGAAGAAGAAGAAGAAGAAGAAGAAGAAGAAGAAGAAGAAGAAGAAGAAGAAGAAAGGGGGAAACGGAGAACAGGGAACCACCCGTGTTGAATACTGAGTCATATTTCAGATTCTGGTTCCAAAGGTACTCAGATTAATCTCGCTTTTACGCACTCCCTCGAATCAATAATTTTACAACGATGAGTTGGTCATTTTCACCCTCCCCTATCTTGGAAGGGAATCTACGCGTATCACGAGCTCAATCGAGCCTGCTTGTTTGTGTGTGTGTTTGCTCTGAGAAGCGTTTAACCACTATGCAAAGTAAAAACAATCGGAGTATAGTGCTGCTAGGTAAAGTTCTTTAAAAACATTGTATGTTTGTAAAGATAATGATTATTGCTTCCTTGATCTCAAAATATCCAATACTTATCATCTCTTTAACAAGAAAAAAAATATTGGTCATTGGCATCAGAAAAGATGGACATGCCTTCAACAAACACATAAGTGATTGAATTTTTTGTTCCCAAAAATCGCTAGGGTACACAATATACCAATAACTACAAATTCTTCAAAACAAGCGTGTCCATACATTTAAGCAAAAACGTATGTATGCTTATAAATATGTAATATGAATACGTATACATGCTATGTGTACACTGGAGGAAATATATATGCATGCAAATACGCATCCACAAGCATTCTTCAAAATGTTACACACAAAAACTTGAAATAACGAGAGAGATTCTTTGTCGTGGACCTCCTTCCTCGGCGGGGAAAGGCAGGCAATATCATTAGAGAGATGATAAGTAAATTATTCGCCGCGGTAGTCCATCAAAAGACATTAAATAAATAACGAAGGAAGAAGAAGAAGAAGAAGAAGAAGAAGAAGAAGAAGAAGAAGAAGAAGAAGAAGAAAAAGGGCCTTCTCTAGGCCGGGGTCCTTCATTACAGCCAGAAGATAGTGTTACGCCCAGGGCGTCTTTACGCCACTTCTCCTAATTATCCAGTCACTAATTTGTCCCCGCTGGAATCATTTACTCCTTCATTTAATTAGCCCATCTTCTGGTTGGAGGCAAAAGGATAGTCATCTCGCAGGAGGAGGAGGAGGAGGCGGCGGCTCTGATTTCGGGCGATTTTAATGAGGTTGGTTTACCGGTGTAGGGCGGTCTTTGCGGATAGTTACCGCTACCAAAGAATAATAATTATTATTTTTTTTATGTAGAACTTCGTGCCGATCTCATAAGATCCTTATGCATTTTCTTATGTACGCGTTTACATAATTATGTATATATACACATGTGCCTAACCTACATAAACACACACTCAGACATACACACATATATGATCGTCTTATACTGTAATCTAGCAGTGGACTATTAAGACAAAAAGTCCCATAAAAACACTATATACACTTTGAAACCATATATTTCGAGCACTTGTGTATTGTTGATCACTGCGAAATATTTCACCAGTGATTATGAATACAGAAATATTCGAAATATTTAGTTGTAACATGTACTGTATTTAGTGATTTATGGGCCGTTTTATCTCCACACACACAAACACACACACACACACACACACACACACACATATATATATATATATATATATATGTTTGTGTGTGCGGAGATAAAACGGCCCATAAATCACTAAATACAGTACACGTTACAACTAAATATTTCGAATATTTCTGTATTCATGATCACTGGTGAAATATTTCGCAGTGATCAGCAATACAGGAGTGCTCGAAACATATGGTTTCAAGTGTATATAGCGTTTTTATGGGACTTTTTGTCTAAGAGTCCACTGCTCGATAACAGTATAAGACAATCATATATGTGTGTGTATGTCTGAGTGTGTGTTTTTATGTAGGTTAGACACATATGTATATATATATATATATATAATTGTGTAAACGCGTACATAAGAATATGCATGCGGATCTTAATATGAGATCGGCACGAAGTTCTGCATAAAAGAAATATTAATAATGATTCTTTGGTAGTGGTAACCATCCGCAAAGACCGCCCTACGCCGGTAAATCACCTTATTAAAATCCGCCCGAAATTATATATATATATATATATATATATATATATAATTATATATATATATATATATATATATATATATATATTCTTCATAACTTTCCATTTTCATCCTTGTTTAACCACAACAATATTCCATTTATTGGCATTTCTCATTTTTGTTTTTCTGTACGGATGATTTGACAGCCATTACTACTACCACTACTGCTACTACTACATACAACCCCTAAAGTTATATTAACTATTCAATTATCTATCATTATATGCATAACCATTTCCTGGTGTTTTGAAGACTAATATGATCAAAGGAACAGAGATACTTAACAAAAAATTAGTTAACAGCTTGGTAGGCCCCGTGATCTCTTTCTACAGCAAAGTTACTAACATGTATATTACTTTTTCGAAACAGTTCCTGTGAAGAGAGAGAGAGAGAGAGAGAGAGAGAGAGAGAGAATGTAAAAGCAATAGTTATTTGAAAATGGAAAGGTGAATATTTCTCTGGAACGGAAGAAACAGCCTGAAATATGAGAGAGAGAGAGAGAGAGAGAGAGAGAGCGTCTGTCTAAATTAACAGGTAAGCTGAGAGTGACCTCTTGTTTACCAAAATGTTAGCTTTTGTTTACAGTCTCTTTTCCAGCGTTAAACCTGATACCATTCTCATCAACGCCATACATCAATACTCAGTCCATTCTCTCTCTCTCTCTCTCTCTCTCTCTCTCTCAAAATAACACCCACAAGAGCATTCGTTTCACGTTGCGGCATTCTCGTTAATTTATAGCTTATTTATGATAATTATCGTATTAGCCCGATCTTCAGTAACTTGTGATTTATATTTTCCCCTCTTTCTTTTCTTCATTTACATCTTTATTAACTTACCTTGATTTAATAACTGTTCTGATTTATTGGCAAGACTTTCCCATTATTCTCCCTTCTAGCCTTCGCTTCTCAATTCCTCTTTATCTTCCTTTTATCTCTCATTACTCAGCATTTCATTTCTCTTTCCACCTACTTATCATCGCCGAGTATTGTTCTATTGAAATCTTTCTGATATATTTTCTTTTCTATCTTCCCTTCCTTCCTTTTATCCTTCTCGTCGTCGTCTTGTCGTGTTTTCCAAGTATACCTTAGTTTAACCAGACCACTGAGCTGATTAACAGCTCTCCTAAGGCTGGCCCGAAGGATTAGACTTGCAATTGGTTACCTAGCAACGGGACCCACAGCTTTTTGTGGAATCCGAACCCACATTACACCGAGAAATGAATTTCTGTCACCAGAAGTAAATTCTTCTAATTCTTCATTGATCCGCCGGAGACTCGAACGCGGGCCCAGCAGAGTGCTAGCCGAGAACGATACCGACCCTCCAACGAGGAACTTCCTTTTTGCAAACCCATGGCTTGTGGGAGGGTGGAACAAGGAAAGAAGCAGAAAAAAAGAATAAAAAAGCAGGGAATAGGTGAAACAGACTAAAACCAAAGCAAGAGATAGGGCAAGCAGTGGATAGTGGATGCATGGGAAAGACCCCGGGAATAGGAGAAGCTGGTGATAAGAGAAGCAGGGGAAGGGTGGATGAGGTGATAGGGGGAAGCAGGGGGAAAAGAGAACAAAGAATAAGGGATGCAGGGAAAGTGGGGAAAACGAAAATAAGGGAAGAGGGAATACAGGCGATAATGGGAAGGAGGTAAAACAAGAGGCAGGGGAGAGGGATGCGAAGAAAAGAAAAAGCAGGGGTAAGGGTTATAGGATAAAAGAGGAAGCAAGGCAGGGAGGAGGACACTGATAAGGAGGAATAGATAAAAAAAAGGGTAACAGGGAAGTATGGAAACAAGGGATAGATAAACCATGAGAAAGGGAAGCAAGAGATGGTGGAAACAAGGAAAAGTAGAACGGGGAAAGGGAACGCAAGACTAAGGGCAGCATGGAAGATGAAATCCACAAAAAAGTCAAAATGCTTTATTTCGTAAAAAAATGGTTATCGTTCAGGAAATGTGAAAGCAGTGGATAAGTGCAAAACAAGAGAGAAGAAGAAGAAAGTGAGAAATAAGAAAGTGAGGAAATAGAAAATATTTGACAGAGTAAGCAACGAATAGAGAAAGAAGAGAGAAGAAAGGAAGCAGAGGACAGTGGAAACAGACGATAGGAGAAATAGAAAAGAGGTGAGATAGTGAATATGGAAAGAGGACAATCGGGATAACAAACAAACAAACAAACAAAAACGAGATGCAGAGCGTACGATAAGCATGGTAAGGGGAAGCCACGAAGAGGAAATTAGAGGAGAGGAAACGTGAGGCAAATAGTATGAAACCAAGGGCCATGCCAAGCAAGGAAACGAGGAAGCGGAAGATATGGAAAGCAAAAAAAAAAAAAAAGGAGCTGCGTATGGGATAAGGGAAGCAGGGGAGAGGAAAAGGGGAAGGAGAGGATTGCGGAGGAAGGCCCCGAGCGAATCGCACTTGTAATTAATATTCTATATTCTGCCAACTAAACTGGGCTTCCGCCGCCGCCGCTCGCTCGGTTAATTGGAGTAGGGAGACAGCCAGCCAACTGATTATGGCTTAGTCTCAGGTACTCATCCCAAGGTGCCGGAGGGATGGGGAGGGAAAAGGAAGGTTGGAAAGGGGCGGGAGGGAGAGAGGGAGGGAGGGAGAAGTGTAAGAGGAGGAAACGAAGGCTGGATGGGTTTTAGCGGATGATATGGCATCCAGATCACATATGGATGAGAAGATAAGAGGAGGATGTTAAGGGGTGGTAAACAAGAGGGGAACTAGTGGATGAAAAGATAACTATAATAAAATGGAGGTTGCTTGTAACAAAACTGGATGGGATTTAGTAGAAGATAGAGAAACCTAGATTTGGGTCAGTGGATGAAGAGGAAAGTGGATGGGTGTTAGTGGATGGGGGTTTAATGAAAAATAGACTGGATAGAAGATACATAATTTTTTGACTGAATTTTGCATTTTTCCTTCTATATTATCTCCATTCTCAATGGTGATATTATATCTTCCTTCATTCATTTCCTTTCCATCAACGAGCCCAAGCTACAGATTCAAAACAACAACAACAACAACAACAACAACAACAGAACAGCAAAATCATCCAGGCAATCAGATGTAGTCCAATCCAGAATTCAGTCGTTCTACAATTATATGTTGAATAGATTTTCCATCGTATTAGCAAACATTTTGAGTAACTGGACAAGCACAAGAAGTGCTTTTGACAGCAGCCGAAGTGGTTACTGACGCGTAGGGACAGTCGCTTATTATTAGTGCGTTATTATATATATATATATATATATATTATATATATATATATATATATATATACATACACACACACACACACACACATATATATATATATATATATATATGTATACATATATATACATATATATAATATATATTTTTATAATATATAAATATATGATTATATATATATATATATATATATATACCACACACATACTGTATATGTGTGTGTATGTTTGTCTGTTTATGACCTTTCTTATAAAAATTCATCATGCTTTATAAAACGTGAATAATTACATGTTTCAGTAAAATACAATATTACTGAAGTTAACATTTCCGTAGTATTTTTCAGGTCCGAACCCGAATCCTAGATTTAAAGCTTTGTGTCAAATTAATCAACCCAGTGACTTTACAGTCGCCTATCATAATGGCCTACAAAGTGGAAATCGAAGAAATCATTTGAAGAGACTTGGCAAATAGGTCTGCTGCCTTAGTTTTTTTGTTGATTTTAACCTTAAGTAGAGTCAGAGACTAAATAAAATTTTGATTAGGCATGTTTGTGCAAAGGAGAATAACAGAATCGCTGTGCATATATAAAAGAAAAATTTAAAAATCATTGTCAAAGACATGTTATAATTTGCATAAACATCAGCAAAATATTTCCTTGAAATTCAGTTACCCATAAACAAGAAGGGACTGAAAAGATTTTTTTTCTTCACGTAAAATATGGAACATATTGCTTTTCTGTTGTCCACTCGTATGAACAATACGTTTCAAGTTCTGAGATCGATATCAAAAGGACCCAGGATCGAAGAGAAAGTCCTCGAAATTAGTCCTTTCTTCACAAAGGAACCGCTAGCCATTCCCTAAGGCCTCGACTGTTTACATCGCCTGTCACTCACTACCTGCTGATGGGTTGAGAAGGAGGCTCTGAAAGACGTATGATGCACCAATAGCATGAAGAGGCGACAATGACGTCATAACAGATCCCTTATAGATACATAAGATCTCTGCTAGTAACATGCAGAGGTGATGATGACGTCATAGAAGAACGTACTAATTGCTTGAGGAGGCGATAATGACATCATACAGGAGTGTACCAATTACATGCGGAAGCGAAAATGACGTCATAACAGGATGTACTAGCCATAACAACCTTATAAATTACACAAGGTCTCTGCTAATAACATGTGGAGGCGATGACGTCACAGGGGAATTACCAATTTTATCCAGAGGCGATAACGACGTCATAACGAGGTGTTCTAGTCACAGAGACTTTATAAATAGTCACATGCGCGGGTGATAATGACGTCATAGATGAATGCACCAATTACATGCAGAGGCGACAGTGACGTCATACCAGTATGTACCAATAACACGCAGAGGATATAACGTCGGAGTATGATTGATACAAAATATCCATTTTAGAGAGTTTCAGTCAAGTGATCATTCTATGGGAGGGTAATGCCAGCTGGGACATTCCGTACCCGCCCCCACAGAGAGTCACTCCACCACCCGTCTGCACCTTCTTGATGAGCTTCTGTCAAAGACAGGCTGTCTGCTAGTGATCGAAGGTAATGGAGGAGTTCCTGAAGGCTTTCTATGCAAGGAGGGGAAAAGGTAGCACATGATCTTTTGGATAAAGCTGCTTTTGTTTACAGAGTGATCTCACCTGGAGGGGAAATCTGGATTTTATCTGAAAAGCAACTAACTTTAATATGAATTTTCGCATCTGAAAATAATAACACAGCAAGAGCCATAATAATATCCCCCTACCTCTCTTTGTATATATATATATATATATATATACATACATATATATATATATATATATATATAATATAATATAATATATATAATATATAATATATACACACAGACATACATACATACATACATACATACATACATACATACATACATACATACATACATAAATGAAAAAAAAATACGGCGAAGACAAACCCAACAAATCATATATTTACTATAATCTAATGAAAAATAAAAGAATCCGAATGTTCTGTAACCACTTTTTTTCATTTGCATGAATTGGCAAGAAAAGTATAGTTCTAAAGTAAAAAAGTGATAATGAAGATTTTTATCACTTTCAGCAAATCCAGCTGAATTTCCGCGACGTGTATCAGTGCTGAGATGATGAATTTCCATGAGAAATATATATCACAAGCATTTTTCAGACGACTGACCACCCACCAATCAGTATCAAAGAAGCGGCATTAAAAGGGTTGAATCATGGCTTAAATAAGTGGTAGTGAATTGAAGAGTCTGATGTCTGCATGTCATACTTCGAAGTTTCAAGAGTGAAAATATTCTTGACCAAATATTACAGAACACGAGGTAGTAACCCGAGCAACATTGCAGTTCGCGTGGAGGTGAGGGTCGAACCCTTGAGTACCTTTAGCGTAGCAACTGCTTTCAAGCAGTATCTAGATGACACATCTCATATCCTGCGAGCGTATCATCGAAACAGAAAATGTACTGAGCCATAAATTTGGAAACTATATTTCATAACAGCTCTCCCCTAAAAATGAAAACCTGTCTTGTATTCTTACATACATACATACATACAAACATACACGAGGGTATTTATCTTCCTGCAGTACACATTCATCATTTTTAATTCTCTATTCATTTCTGTCGATAAATTGAGGCCACCAGCAAGCTCTCAGCCCCATTAGTCCATTTTATACTTTGTGTCTGAAAGGGCCCATGTTCTGCCCACACAGCATCTTTTGAAATATTCAAACACGGAATTCTGAATAAATATCTAAGCCATTTACCTCTTAATAACTGGTATTCAAGCACGACTTTGATTTAATGCAGAGACCATCTTCAAAGAGAATTGCTCAAGGGAGTTGCTTTACCGAGAGAGAGAGAGAGAGAGAGAGAGAGAGTTGTAGGTGTGCGTTTAAGTGATTAGGCTACTACATGATTACTTTCTCTGGTTAAGGAACCGTAATGAACTGTTGGTATTTGCAAGACAATATAAAGAGAAAAGGTAAATAGAAAAAAATGAAAGAATTATATCATCATATCATAAACTATCAGTTAATTAAGTCTCATACAAGAAGAGGCTAAATGGTTTGTATACATGAAGGAGAGAGAGAGAGAGAGAGAGAGAGAGAGAGA
This sequence comes from Macrobrachium rosenbergii, assembly GCA_039081455.1. Taxonomy (NCBI): domain Eukaryota; kingdom Metazoa; phylum Arthropoda; class Malacostraca; order Decapoda; family Palaemonidae; genus Macrobrachium; species Macrobrachium rosenbergii. The sequence continues at coordinate 62,037,278 of JANJGK010000003.1, read as the reverse complement.
GAGGGAAGACATGCACCGAAGTTTACAGTAGTCATCCAACCATGTAATTGTACTTAAACGAGTTCTATGGAGAGAGTGACTGAAGGAGGACCCTTTAGGATGTAAGGGAAAGTCCTGGCCCTTCAAGAAGACTGCATCCTTAATTGGAACGTAGAACTGAGATCCTTAAAATGACTGGTTGGCCCGTGGCTTTTATCTCCTCCTCTTCCTTACTATTTCGGCAGGAAGTCGTTAGCGTTATCAAAGCCGCTGATAACCGTCACGTTACGAGAGCATCACGTAACGAGAGCACCCCCACCACATCAATTTCGGGTGCGTTTTCTCATCTTTCCTCCGTTGCTTTTGATCTAGAATTAAGGACTCTAAATTCGTTTACCCGTCCTAGGATCTTCAACTTTAAATTGGTTTCGTCTCCTTAAGGGCGCCGTCCTCGTAGGAGGTGTAGTGTCGTCAGTGCACCTCATGCGGTGCACTGTAGGCGTTACTTAAGGTTCTTTGCACCAGGCCTTCGGCCCTTAGTTGCAACCCCTTTCGTTCCTTTTACTGTACCGTCTTTCATTTTCTCTTTCTTCCATCTTACTTTCCACCATCTTCTAACAACTGATTCATAGTGCAACTGCGAGGTTTTCCTCCTGTTACACCTATCAAACCTTTTAGTGTCAATTTCCGTGTAAGCACTGAATGACTTAGGTCCCAGTGCTTGGCCATTGGCCTAAATTCTATATTCAATTAAATTCTTAAGGACGCCGCCTGTTTTCCCTAGAATATAATTTTGCACTCACGGTTTGAACATCCTGACTCCTTTAAGCTGATACCTAAACATCGATGGCGTCGCTGGGTGATTGATAGGATACCCATTTGGGAGAGTTTAGATTGGATTGATCGGCGCGGAGAATGCCAGCTGGGGCATCTCGTACCCATCTTCACTCCGCGTCACTCTCTTTACCACCTGTCTGCACCTCCTTAATGAGCCACCTGTCAAGTTCAGCCTCTCAGCAGGTGATGAAGGCACTCCCGAAGACTCCTCAAGCAAGGGTAGGAGAAAGAGGGCGAAGACCTGGATTGCACAGCTGCTTTGGTTGATAGAAGGACCTCAACAATGAAAAATGGAAGTACTGCATGTTTATGATTTGATGAAATGAAAAATTTCACTTCAGATGTAAAAATAAAATAAAAAATAACCCAGAAAATTGGAAGTATTGCATGGTTATGAATTTGATGAAATTTAAATTTTTCACCTCAAATGTAAAAACGAAAATAGAAAATAAACCAGAAAAAGGTTCATCTAAGTCTGAATAAAATCACTTGAAAAAAGACAGAGAACATATCGGTTACAAATGCCTTAACGCATAGCCTTAGTGTACATAAACCTTGCTTTCACGAAGCCTTTTAAAAACCAACATAAATCTAGTACAGGTCTTTTTGGAAACCCAAACAAACTTTTCTCCCCCCCTCCCCACAACCAAAAAAAAAAAGGTTCTTTACGAAAAAGAATCTTTATTTTTCAGGCTAAGTTACAACCATAGTTCTTGACTGCAGAAAACTACATCACGTCGGAGACAAAATCATGAACAAAAACTAGCTATTTTACTTCAAAATAATTAAACATTCATGATTAAGATCAAATGAACATTACGTAGGCGGAAGAAACGTAACACACCAACTCTTCCAAAGTGGAGAATACATCACATTACTTGATGGGTAAATGAACAACCTGAAATTATTATATATTAAAAACTGAACCAGCTTTCGGAGAAATTGACGAATAATGTTCCGTATTTTTATTTCAGTTCATAGAGCGATGTGAGAGCGATTAAATATCGGGATAGTTGAAGAAAACTTTCTGACTGATTAAAATCAACAGCTGATGTTGAATCACTGGGCCGAAGCGACGGACGTAACTCCAGTGACCTCTGGTTCCAGAGGTAGGGAATACAATAAACTAATTTGTATTTGCTAATAACCTAAAATTACAGTTATTTAGGTTGTATTATTCTGCGCCTTAAAATCGCGTCAGATTACAATTTTCTTACACCTCGCCTTAAGAATTATGAATCACATTCGCTTGGACTGCCTATATTTTGCAGCCCTAGCGAATGTGTTTCATGCTTTTCCATTCGTTTATTTACATTATATGAAGGGGGCCTGCCTGCCAGTCTACTTTATACCCAGCTACTGAATGAGACCATGTTACACCCGCACTGAATCTTTTGAAAGATTCAAACGGCGAATATTTGATAAATATGTCAGCCAATTACCCCTTGATAACTCGTGTTCGGGGCTCGACTTTGATTTAATGCAGAGATTTTGCATCAAAGAGAATTGCTCTGCTGGAGAGAGAGAGAGAGAGAGAGAGAGAGAGAGAGAGATGTTTACTATGTGATTTCCTCTTTTGCTTAGTTTGCTATGAGGAAACCAGTAATGATTTCTTGATGTGGCAAAGAAGATGTGAAAGATAAAGAGAACGAATTTCAATTATCATCACAAGTTCCTTCGTTATAAAAACTCATGCAAGAAGCTAAATGATTAGGGAACTTACAGGGGAGAGAGAGAGAGAGAGAGAGAGAGAGAGAGAGGAAATGGGAAACGCTCTAAAGTATTGTCACCCAAGCATATAATTGCAATTAAATTAGTCCTTTTGAGAAACAGTTATAGAAGGGGCGGGAGGGGGGGGGGGCGAGTGGGGGAGGAGCGTTAAGGCTCTACGTAATAAGGGAAAACCGTGGCCCTCCCAGATGACAGTATCCTTAATTGGAACGTGGAGCGGAGAGCCTTAAAATGACTAGTTGGCCCATTGCTATTATCTCCTTCTCTTCCTTATTATCTCGGTAGGAAGTCGTTACCATTATCAAAGCTGGTGATTACAGTCACGTTATGCGAGTACCTTTACTCAGTGACGGTTGTTGAGTAGGTTATCTTTCACCTTTCTGTTGTTTAGGGTCTGGAATAGCCATTCTTGATCTGAAAGCTTTCCGACTTGTTGAGATTTCTAGGCTTTGATGTATCCGGTAGAATTCGTATTATTCAAATAGGTTCACTCCTTGAATAAAAGGAAGATATACTTTCTATGGTTATCATGCTTCATTAAAAAAGGAAAAACAAACGTCTATTTTATACGACTATTTAGTATAGTACAGTAACAGAGAAAGGTACATTTGAAATTCTCATATAACTGTTATTTTGCTTATTTACCTCTGTTTATCAGTAGGATTACCAAAAAAAGTTATGTGCAGAATTGTACAAAAATCTTACCAAAGGTGTCTTGTGACTGGGAACAAGTGATAGGATTTTGTGAGAGATAGGAAAGTAAATTTTAGAGGAAGGGACCCATGGTGGTGGAAGGGGGGAGGGGGCTTGGATTGCTCCACCTAGCCAGAAGTTCGTAATCTCGCAACGCTTTTATCTGGAAATGATTTTCCGATCCTAATTCAAGCAGCCTTCGGTGACCTCATCCAATAATTGTCATGTTTTCCACTAAGGAGTGTTTCAGTGATCACCAGCTGGCAACACGCCAGGTAAAACAATCTGAGCCCACTCTCAATTAACTCACTTCACCACACGTTTACCTCCGTGGCAAACCAGCTATCAACGGCAGTCTCTCAGTCGGTGTCCCGAGATAATAAGGGAACTCCCACAGATGTCAAAGCGAGGAGGGTAATAAAAAATGGGGTGAGGATCTTAAGTGAAATGTATTGATGTATAGACTGATACTCCCTGGGGGGAAAAGGCACGCATTTGGAAATGAAGCAGTTATTGTTTTTAACGGAAACATAACAAAAGACATTTTTCTCTTAAAGAACTGTAGTTATAAATTGCAAGTCAGGCTGACAAAACTTTGTAAATATTCAAATACTTGAATATCATGAATCGTTCTCCCTCGGTTTGCCATATTTGAGTTATGTTAAGGGATGTGCTCCCTCACACACACA
>JANJGK010000003.1:62010849-62028349 GCA_039081455.1 Macrobrachium rosenbergii | reverse complement strand
ATATAATATATCCGTATTTACCTGTATATTATCACTTACGAATATGTTTTCCCAGTCTTTGTTTATTTCTCCATTTATTTTTGACCAATTTATATTTTTACTATAGAAATTATATTTTCCATATCCTTCACATTTTTTCTTCTCTTGCTTATCTCTGTTTTCAATAATTTTGGAACGGACTGTTAATTCTATGACATTATGGTCTGAAATACTCGTATTATACACTATTATTTCTTTAACATAGTTTATCTCGTTCACAAATACTAGATCTAAAATATTATCCTTTCTTGTTGGTAGGTGATTTATTTGCTGAATGTTATGTTCTAGTAGCATATCTAATAGCTTTTCAAATTGCCTCTTATCTTCTGCGCTACTATTACTCTCCTTTTTATATGTATAAATACAACCACAGTCTCCTATTCGTTCTTTCCATTCTACGAAAGGAAAGTTAAAGTCTCCGGATAGAAGTATGGTCCAGTCTTTGTGATATCTACATATATCATCCAATTTGTCAATTATTATATCAAACTCTTTAGTATTCGGGGGTCTGTATATTACAATGTTTACTAATTTTTCAGATTCAAATTCTACTGCTATTAATTCACATTCTGTGTTACTATATTTCTCACAGATTATTCTATTTCCTTGATTGGTGTCTCTCCCATATATCGCGGTTCCCCCTTGATTCCTATTTTTCTATCTGATCTATAAGTTTGGTAACCCTTTATCTGATCATCATTACCAGTCTCTTGTGAGTACCAGATTTCACTTATATTCATTATATCTATTTTTTCAGTTTGGGTTAGTCTTCTAAGAACTCTATTTTTCTTTTTGAGTTACTCGAAACTAGACCCTGTGCATTCATCACTATGATGGTTTGTTTTATCCCCATTATCTAATAAGGGTAATAATAAGGATTTTCCCATGTCTCTTTCCTGCTCTGATATGTTGTTCTTTTCTTCATTTCTATAACTTCGGACATTAAAAAATCCAACTTTTCCAAAATAGTTGATCTTCCATCCTCATAATTATTCATTTTGTGTTTGTATCTGCACCTATCTCCATATCTGCACCATCCATTTGCATCGTAGATACATTGCTTTGTTGCATTATACCTGGGAGCTGGAGAGAGAGAGAGAGAGAGAGAGAGAGAGAGAGATGGCCACGCTCTCATTTGCATAATAAAATTGGTCTTTCTGTCAAAATTAGGGATATAAAGGGTTATAAGAGTATCTTGATTCTCAAGATGACGATATAATTAAATATTGAAACCGAAATCCCCAAATTAAAAAGTTGGTCCACAGCTAATGTTTCTTTTTTTTTTTTTATTTTGTTTACCTCTCTATGATATCGTCACCATTATCAAACCCATTAATTAGAGTCACGTTCAGTTACTTTCTTCGCTACGTTTGTTTGGTCTTCTAAATGTCCGCAAGGTAGAGTAAATGCTTCCTATAACACCAAAATTTTGGAGTTGCTTTGGATAAAAAGCTTCGTATCAATCATAATTACACTATCAATAAAGCTGATATTTATAGTTGAGTCCAGGGGTGATGAGAACTGCTGAGAACCATGTCTTCAATAGGAAAGACATACACACTCATGTATATATACATATATACATGTATATTTATAGATACACATATACATACATGCACAGACATACATATATATATATATATATATATATCGTTTAGAAGACATGGCCCTCACCAGCTCTCTTCACCTAAGATTAACTCAGCATATCAGCTTCATTAGCAATCATAGTGAATACTATATTATAACTTTTATATGAAGCAGTTACATGCATTTGCAAAAGATATCATGTAGTCGGTTTTACAGATTTTTTAAAAATCAATATGTTCCAGAGAGACAGACATCATAGTGCTAATTATTGCATCGGCATGGACAAAGAATTTCCCATTTTTTCTTAGTGAGTTATTTGGTGTTATCGTAGTCTAGGTTTCAGAAAAGAAAACGGCAAGTTCCTCCTGTTTGTAAACGACAGGGTAATGACGCAATTTAGGTAACTCCTAAAAGTGTCGTTCGTATGTGAAAGAAAACGTAAATGAAGATGAGCTTTTAAGTAACTATGCTAACCATCTTCGCGGATGATTGCAATTTCTGAAGATAGAAAATCTTTAATGAAAGAGAATAAATTATATTCGTCTATTTCATCCCTGCATGAAAAAGAATATGATTTCATTTTCACATACGTTGCCTTCATATTTAAGAATTAAATTAGCTGGCACTGAAAAATCGAAAAAGACGAGTTTAAAAAAAGGTAAAAACATTTAATTTTTTGTCGGAAACCATATACCTGAAAATCCTTTTCGAAAAACTGATAGAAAAAGACAAAGACGAGGAATAAAAGGAAAAACATGAAGAATATCTACTTACAAACGACACAATTATAGAGTCATCACATCGGAAGAGAGGGAGAGGAAGTTAGGGTTATAAACCTTTCTAAAGACAATTTTGTGACCACAGACCTGAAATACCCCCTGGAAATGTATTTAAGACACTGATTATAGTATCTACTCAACGCAGGAATGATGTTTATTCCTTGTGCGTGTCAGTCCTTTAGAATAGGATGAAATGAGAGAGAGAGAGAGAGAGAGAGAGAGAGAGGTATTATTATTTGATCAATGGATCGATTTTAATATTTTCAGCTACATACATCAAGGAGAAGGGGACTGAGAATTATCATTATTTGTATTATTTCCACCCATAATACGTTGATCTTTACGTGGAAAAAAACAAAATGATTTTGCTCAACATCATCCAAAGTTAAATCTCACACAATTGAAAAGAGCAAACTGATTCAAGCTATAGGAAAGCTAATAGAAAGCATGTGAATGTAACATTCAAATACAAAATTAATCTATAAATTCCTCCCCCGCCCCCCCTCCTCCAACACGGCCCCCCCCCCAACCCCTTCCCCTAAAAATCTAGTTAAATGCAGCAAACACAACACGCAACATTTAAACTATATAGAAGACAGAAAGATGGTATTAAAGTATCATTACGTATGTTACATTTTTTAACATTTACAACTATAAAACATACCAAAAGACTGACGGATTGACTGACTGACTAGTGGAATAAATTTTCAAGCGTCAACAAATGTAAGATCGAAGGAAATCTGATTGACAGAATTTGTTTAACAGTTTTATAGTCCAGGAATGGAAAACCTATGCTACTGTCAGCGAAGCAATAAGACACCTTACGTAACAAATAGCACACGCTAATTTTAGGAACACAGACTTAGCGATGCCGGAATGTCCTTTCTGAAATATAATTAACTGAAGATATGAAAGGCAGAAGTCTTCCAATGATAATTTCAATCGTAATTACTGTTGTTGGGGAACAGGTCACATATCACTTCGGATAATTATTGTCTAGCAGTCAAAGGCATTTGCTTATCGCTAGCATCCAGAAATAAGAGCAATATTCCGCTAACTGTAGGACAATGAGTCTGTAGCATTTGTCATTAATGCCACCACAGCTATAGACAAAGGGTACAGGAATCCTTTTGAAAATATTCAGCTTTCTCGAGAACGTTATAATTTTGATATACTTCCTGGCTACTGGTCAAAAGAAAGCAAAGTGTTAAAAACGTGCAATGCTTCATGAACAGATGCATAATACGAGAATCACCTAACTAAGTCCTTCTTTTACTAGAGATCCGACTCCTAACAGCGAAAAGTGGCATTATCTACGTACTCTGCTATCTTAGTTCAGTCTCAAGGCTAACAATCACGCTTCTGGTAAGATAAAAACAACAAAAATGCCTCTACATAAAAAAGCCCCTCTACTACCTTTCGAATGAAATGAAGTGCATGACCTCTCAAGTAAATTACGAATCAAATACACAGCAGCTTAAGCCAAAGGCAACACAAAATTCAGCTGAACCACAGTATGCGTACCCCCATGATCAAGAGTGTCTTGCATATGACTAATGAAACCTGTAGCGGAATCACCGATGAATAATCGTTCCCTGCATGCATGCTGCCAGTTGAATGCTTCTGCCATAGATCTCCTTTTAATAGATGTGCCATTCCAATTTAAAGGCCGAATAATATCAGTTACAGTACTAACTATTATTCATGAGCACATTTACTTAGTAATAAAGCATTTCGCTTCCAGTTGGACGCCAAAACCAATGAACTTTTCCGAAAGCTTCCAAAGAACTCATATCAAAGCCGGTCCCCTTTAATGTCCTCGGCCGTATAGAAATGCTTCCTTAAAGAGAATAAAGAATGGAAGATAAGAAATCCATCGCTCGGGATTCTTGTGTCTGTAAATATGAGAACTGTATCTTTACTTTCATCTTTCATTCCGACAGAAGTTTTGTATTGCCGAGGCAGGATATAAAGATAATGAGCCTCCCAGATGTCCTTTCATTCTTCTTCTTTCTTCCCTCTCTATAGGAATAATATAAAACTCCAGGTGTATCTACAAAATGTATATAACAACAGACACACAGCCAAACACTGGAGAGAGAGAGAGAGAGAGAGAGAGAGAGAGAGAAATATGAAAGGTGCCGACCTTTCAAGCTTGCCTTGCTCTCAGCTGCCTTCCATTGTTCTTTAAAAAATTCCCACCACTTCAGTTAGGAAATAAAAATCAAGAAAAATAAAAAAAATGAACTTGTCCCCAATGTCCCCCTACTCCTTCCCCACGATGGACCCCCATGGAAACCCTACCCCCCTTTTCTAACCCCTCCCTCTCTGCGTCTCTTTTTAACAACATCCTCCCTCCGCGGCCCCACTCCTGCCCCATCCCGCCATCACCATACCCCCCACGCCCCCAACAGCAAGTTCCAAAAGATGTCTTGTTGACTAAAAGCGTTTCAAATCGCAGATCAAAGCGGTCCAGGAACTAGTTTGAGGACACTTGAGAGCCAATTTTACATGTGTCTTTGATGTTCACCGAACATGAAGAGGACAAGAGGGAGAGGAACAAAGAGTGAAGGACCTTCTAGGAGAAGGAGGAAGGCGCGGGGAGGGGGAGGAGGAGGAAGAGAGGAAGAGGGGAATGTCCAGGACACAGAGAACGAGAGAGGGAAAGGAGGGAGAGATGGGCTGGAACTTCTTAATGGTCAGCATCCTCGGTTTCAAGCCCTGGAACTCCTGCACTTAATCCGAGGCACGAGCTGATTTCCCTCATTAAGAGAAACGATGGATGGAGTTGTTGATATGAATGATGGCGTTGGTTGCGGTGTTGGTAATGAGTATGATAGTGATTGAGATGATGATGATGATGATGATGATGATTTGATGCTTTTCCTCAATGAAGTTATGTTTGTCGTCGAATTAATCATTAGGAAAACTTCTATAAACAGCATGAGCATTAGAATCTATAACAATGTTGAACCCACTTCACTTGGCATAAATTCTTAAGAAGATAAATTCTAATGAAAATATTTAAGTAAGCGACTTGCCATTGTTAAAGTAATTAGCAAGTTTATATTACACTGAACTTCTAAGCATCACGATTCAAGGACAAAACAGAATGACACTGGAAACTGCTGAAGAATGAAGTATCCCCGAGAAAAATAACAGTGAGGAGATGCAAATGAATTAAATTTGCCTTGTTTCCTTTGAGAAAAGAAGGAAAGAATAACTATCTCATTACATTAGAAATGACATATCTCTAAGAATAATTTTAGACGTTTATTTTAACTTCTATTAGCTTTTGTTATTGATACGTCTAAATGAGCAGTAATAGAGAAGTTTGGAATTTCACACATTGAAATAATGAAACACATCTGGTTCTAATGCAAAGAACCACTGGCTGACAAAGGTAGTGTCTGGCAACAGTGCTTCTACAGACACCATACACTGAAATACTTTAGTGTTTTCGTAGGGAAATATACCCAAAATTTTGCTACTGCTTATCGTATCGGAAGTGTTTATTACACAGAACTACTTTCGTGAAGGTTGCTTCTAAACACCTCAAGACTGGTACTTCATCTGGCGCAATACTGTATGTGTGAAAATTGAAAACGTATATCCCTTACCCTTTATGAGTTTTTTTTTTCACTGATGGTTGTTATGGTTGTCTGCATTAAATGCGTTACTCCGTTAGATTTTTTTTTTTTTTTAGTCATTTCGATGAATTTGTTCGGAATGAAATATAAATAACTGTAGCATTAATATTAGTGAAACAAAAAAAAAAAGTGTTCATATACTGTCAAACAAATTAAGAATGTATTAGGGCACATTACCGTTTTCACAAAAGGAAATAGTTTTAACGAGGTCCGTATGGATCTAATCTCACAAATGCTTCTCGTATATGCGGACACACACACACACACACACACGCTCGAATAGGCACACGCACGCACATACATCATCCATTTCATCTTACCGACACACACACACACACACCAGATGTTCGACGACACGCATCCCCTCAGGTAACTGGATAGCGGCTCGTTTCTCATCTCACAAGTTAACCCCGGAGCAACAAAGGGGAACTTTGGAGGTAAAGGACCCGAGAGAGGGACACAAGAAGAGTGGATGACCGACAAGACTAAGATCACCCGAGAGCAGGTTCCCCTTAGGCACGATGAAGTGGCTCCGGCTCAGAGGACTGACCCGGTCTGGAAGCTTCGGCTTGCACGCTCGAGTCTACGAGGTTTCGAGCTCTGGTTTACATGTTCGAATCTATGAGCATCACCAGTTAGATATCTAAGGAAGTTTGGGGGGCAATAACTTAGGTACTGGAGGGATAAATGGCTTTCTGAGATTGACTTTTAATGCAATCGATTATAAATGATATATTTTCAATGATTTATTTGGAGATAACCCTAACTAAATAATATATATATATATATATATATATATATATTTATATATATATATATATATATATATATATACAAATGTATATTTATATACATACATATAATGATTGTGCAAAATCATGAGTCATAACAACTGAAATTAAATGTGGAGAATGTGCAGGCATATTTTCCTCTCTCTCTCTCTCTCTCTCTCTCTCTCTCCTATTTTAAAGGCCAGCTATAATTTACTTCCTCCACTGGAAACACTGAAATAATCAACTCCTGGATCATCATAAACATATTATTATTTTCAAAATTTAGATTAGCATTATGACAATATCAAAGACTGACCATTTACTTATATACCCGGTAGCCTTCTTTGCTGAAAGTAGGGTTAACGTCCCTGCTTTGTTAAGTAAAAAAATCAATAGGCTTACGAGTCAGGTGCGAGTGACAGTTGGTCACAATGAGGCCATAGAAGCACAGAGTATAAGAATGATTGTAAACATATACTGGAGTTGCAGCAGCTTTGGACATAGACGCAGAAATACACTCGACATTCTGAACAAATATATAAAAAAGCTTAATTGAAAAATCCCGTACACTTATATCCTAAAACTAATATTAACAACAATAATGATATTATATCTGTTGTTGCTACAAACAGAAACAATGACGATGGAAATAATGACAACAGCAACTCAGAGAAAAGTAAAACCCTTAGTGGGAATCGTGTCAGGATTCTATTGAAGGCTCTAAAGAAGCAAAATATAATCCAATGAAAACAGAGGTTATGTTTTTCCATCCTTTGCCTCTCGCAACAAGATGGGGACTGAATGAGAGAGAGAGAGAGAGAGAGAGAGAGGCGCAAAATGAATAGGCGCATTAGCACGTGAACTGTAAGAAATAATTCCCCGTCGCTATTGAATTAATGGAAACAGGTCCAAGAGGTTCCACAAGCCATAATAATAACGTAAACCAGTTTGTTAATTAAGTGCAAGCTAGCGTGATGTTGTTTGAATTCATTGTCTGAAACGCTTGTTAATGGCTTAACCAGTTCAGCGAACAAACGAGGCGGTGCCTCTGTTTCTGACTATGTATGTGCGCCATTAAGGCTTCGTTCGCTTCGATTTAGATGTCTGAGAGCGTACGTTCGTACTTGTATCTTGTGAAAAAAATAAGTAAAAAAAAATGTGCGCCGAGGCGTACAAATACGCAAGATCGCACACAGACATACACACACGCATGTACTATATATACAGTATATTAATACTGTATATATATATATATATATATATATATATGTAATTTGTTAGGGGTAACTTCAGATAGGTAGTCGATCGACAGCTCTTGAAACTTTAAGTCCCTATCAGCATCACGTCAACAGTCCTTCACACACTGCACCACCCACCTCTAATCTACACTCATTTAGTGCTTTCTGATCATTAAGGCCCTTCTATTCTAACACTTTTGCTACCTTCCAGCCAGGACATCACTTTCTCAATAACTCCCCCTCCTTTCGTTCAAAATTTCTGAATCATCCATCCTTTCCTCCTCCAGTCTCTCCGCACCTACAGTTTTCACCCTCTCAACCGCCTTATATGAGTCTTTTAGTGTCTTTATCTATAACAGTAAAATCTGAGTTGAACTTTCCTGTTTGTCCGCCCCGGGTTGGGGGCAGGGCTGGTAGGGGATTGGGAGGGTAGGGGAGACATGAAACATCCACCCCTCTCCTGCAAACCTTTTTGTCCGTCCCGGTTGAGGGCGGGTAGGGTGGGGATCAAGAAGGTATGGGAGACTTGACACATCCACTCTCCTCCTGCAAACTTGTTTCTCCAACCCAGGTGGGGGCGGGGTAGGTAGGAGATCTGGAGGGTATGGGAGACATGATGGGTAGCGCCGGGTTCCAGCGCCATCAAGCTCGTTTACATATAAAATCCACAATGACTCGCAAAAAGGGAGCGGGCTCAACAATTCCCTCATACTTTCCAACCTTTGTTTCCATCAACATTCCACTTCTTTTCTATATGTTTAATAAAGATCCGTCTACCTTCATTGGTTTATATATTCTTAATTATCTTTTTTCTTATAGGCCCTACTTCTGTCAACCAGTTTCTGTGTGAGGTCTTAATGTTTTAGTAATCCAGGTTTGAACACACAGTTAATCATCTTCATCTTCTCTTATTAGTATTTGGAATAAAAAGTGGTGTTTTATCTTATTGTTAATATTTTTCTGTAAACCTTATTCATTTATTCCTTGTGTACAAAAAAATAAACAGCAAATCATTGCATTGACCAAGCATTTGTATACGAGAAAATTGAATTCCATTGCTTTTGCGCAAGTAAGATGAACTAAAATTATAAGGCAAGTAAATTGACATATTTATTTTCTACTTTCTGTTGCGTAATTTTATTATTTTGTCTCCTTCGTTGTACTTTTATAATCGATGTCTTGAATCGTTCTATTGTTTGTAGTATTGTAATTGTATTTATTGTTTTAAGTATTGCATTTGTATTTATATCACTGATACACTGACGTTTCCATGGACAGAATTAGGTCATTAAAATGTGACAGGGTGACACGAGCAACGCCGATTAAGAAACGAAATAAGACTACAACTTTAGTCGATCCAGCCTGTGAGTGATTCCTTTCACTGATTAATGAGTTTCATCGCTTACTAGAACCCGCCATTGCAACGCCTTTATTATATTCGTTCTTGCAATCCATCGACGCTGCAACAACTATCGGCGCCGAGAGCATGCGATTCTTCGAATGATAAATATCATTAAAGCTCGCGAAAGCTCCGGCGAAATTGATAAATATGATTTGAAAATGGATGCTCCGTGATGGGGAGGGCGTAAAGGGGAAGTTGGCGGTCATTTATCTTCGCGCCCGACACGCAATACATCATTTTTGCGGGATTATATCTTGACGCGGAGGCGTGATACATTAGTTTTTTCTCTCTCCTGGGGAAAGTTTTTACTTTTTTCTTTAAGGGAAAAGAAAGCGTAGTAGTTTTCCTTGCCTTATAGTGGAAAGTAGTGAGTATTTTTTGGGCGTTATCGCGAGATGGGAGTTCTGACAAGGCGCAAGGATATGAGGCTGCCAATATGCGTGCACATTTAAAGAAGGACATCGGTAATGTATCAGTAATTATTATCAGTAAAAGTGACCGTAGCGTATTTAATTGCCACCAAGCCATATCCCCGTCGCAGAAAACAGTAGGCCTGTTAGTTTTAAAGTCACAATAATTTAACGAACCATCATTATGGAAACATTTAACATATATGACTAAGTACTATCAATGAGGCGACTTGCCTACCTGCCATGAAGCAAAAAAAAAAAAAAAATCAACAGAACATTAAGAAAATGTATATAAGAAACAATTATTCGAAAATGAAGGACTGAAAAATCCGGAAATATACAAAAGTACCTTTGGCTAAGTATAATAATATATAATAATAATATATAATAATAATCAAAGGCCACCACGGAAGCACTGACTAATGTAATCTCAGTACCATAAACTTTTTAATCCCTGTTCAGAATTTAATCCTACGACAACAATGTTCATACGGATAGGATTAAGGTTATTTGTTGGGATTATACCTTTCTGTTTATAAGAGACGGTTGTATAGTACCAAAACATTTGGAGAAAATATAGAATCAATCTCGTTATTAGTCTCTTCGTTACCATTATTACCATCATTATTGTTATCATTATCATTACTTCAATATTTTCTTCCGTAATATTAGTACTTAACTCGGCAGTTTAAGTATCAACGGGGTGACCGCCTATGGAATATAAAAACGACTTAATAATAATAATAATAATAATAATAATAATAATAATAATAATAATAATAATAATAATAATAACGGAACAATAGTATTCATAATTATGTGCTTCATAATGTGATACAAAAATCTAATGGAACTCTTGAGGGCACATTACAAACAAACAGTTGTGGAATTTCTCTGTAAATAAATATTCACGTTATTGCAAGCTACATTTCCAATAATAATAATAATAATAATAATAATAATAATAATAATAATAATAATAATAATAATAATAATAATACAGTATATCTTTCAGAACCATAAATTTTCCACAATCTCCAATTTCACCTTTGCTGGAAAATCTTTAACAGAGTAATAATAATAATAATAATAATAATATTAATAATAATAATAATAATAATAATAATAATAATAATAATAATAATAATAATAATAATAATAATAATAATAATAATAATACAGTATATCTTTCAGAACCATAAATTTTCCACAATTTCCTATTTCACCTTTACTGGAAAAGCTTTAAGAGAGGAAATTCTGTTGTGCGTCGACTGTAACGATGAAAAATGAAAAATCAAACAAAAAGTAAAATAATGAAATTAACCGCCGGTGACCTCGTTTCCTAGCATGTAGACCTGTCTATGCTGTACAGTGGGACCGGTACTGTGCGCTGGTATAGTAAACACACACACATGCAAACGTACACACACACACACGAGGGTTTGTGTTCGCATGCACACACATATGTGTTAGTGCGTATGCTTTATATATATATATATATATATATATATATATATACATACATACAGTATATATACATATATAAATATATTTTATGAAATAGTTTTACATAGACAATATTTGTATTTATATCCATATCTGAAACATACACTTTTAGCCTTGTATAACTATACACACATACACAAACATTTATGTATGATTATAATTACCCTGACACAAGATTTATGTCTCTCATAACCACAGTAAAGAAAAAAGACTGGCAGTAGGTCCTCACCGGTTTCGGCAGTATTTCTAAGCCATGGACAAAGGACTAGTGCAGAGTGGTAGAATTTCACAATGTATGTGATAGGGGAACAGTAAAAACAAAAATACAGACAGTTTGAAACCCAAAACCCTCACATGACAGGTGCCAAGGCGTGGAGCCAGACTCACTTGTGCTTGGGTCAGGAACTCTATTTTATAAATTTGATTACCGTTTTTAGTTTTCTGTAAAAAAAACTATTGTGCCGGCTTTGTTTGTCCATCCACACTTTATTCCGTCCGCACTCAGATCTTGAAAACTACTGAGGCTAGAGGGCTGCTAATTGGTAGGCTATGTTGATCATCCACCCTCCAATCATCAAACATGCCAAACTGCAGCCCTCTACCTCATTAGTTTTTATTCTATTTAAGGTTAAAGTTAGCCATAATCGTGCTTCTGGCAACGATATAGGATAAGCCACCACCGGACCGTGGTTAAAGTTTCATGGGCCGCGGTTCATGCAGTATTATACCGACACCACCGAAAGATAGATCTGTTTTCGGTGGCCTTGATTGTACGCTGTGGCGGTTGTACAGAAAACCTGATTGCGCCGAAGAAACTTCGGCACATATTTTACTTGTTCAGTACATGTCTAGTACCTTCCTTAAAATTTAAACATTTTATATATTTCTTTTGAAATCAATGGATCAAGTTTATACACGCCTTGACTGACTTTCATTTTCTTGCAAAACCTTCTTTTAATAAAACTAGACTCAATGTTGTTGCTTCCCAGTGCATTATTAGCATAAACCCCTGCCAAAATGATTGTATGATTGTTTTCACCAACATGTAAAACAATTCCGCTGTTCATCTCTGTATATCTTACACATTTTTTTATGCTGTTCTGTTCTCTTTTCCAATATTTTCGGCTTGACCAACATAAAGGTTTCACAAGACTTACATGGAATTTGATGTACAGATCCTTTAGCATTGTCGGAAGGGTTCTTTACCGGTACATGTTTCACTGTTTTATTGTTCTTGAATGCTGTGCTAACTCCAAATTTTTTAAGTACATGTGGGATATACTTCAAATTATTATTATTATATAGTAATACAAGCAGTTCTTTTGTATTGTAAGTTTCTTTTTTGTTCTGATAAAGTCTTTTTTGCCGGTTTTGCATTAAGCAATGCATTAGAAGCCTCTTTATATATTTTTTTGTCCCTCGAGTTTACTAGTTCCTACCGCCATTATTATATTGAGCGTTGTTGTTCATTATTTTTCCCTGATGTGGTTTGTTCTATCTTTAGTTTATTTGTATTTTTATACGAACAACAGCTGAAATAAAGTATATTGTTATCATTATCATCTCAAAATAGCTTACATACAAAAACATATATCTCTCTGTTTCATGTGAATTGACATTGTTTACACTAATAATGCAAGAGACCCAAAACATATGTGTAACTTAATTTTGTTGGTGAGAAGAGTCCAGAGGTCCACAGCAGGCCTATTACTCATTTATGCACCCCACCACATTTATGGGACGATTTTGGATGAGACTCCGCACTGGCATAAGTCTACCTGTATCAAAACCAACCAATTAGCTGAAAATGTAACTGAATATCTTCAGTCTGTTTTATTTACCACTTTTATTAGTCTATCATTACATAACTATTTCAATAGTAAAGACACACTTGATAAGTTTTGTGAATTTACTTGGCTCTGTTTAGTCTAGCTAATAAACAGTCTCAAGTTACAGGCTTAGTTAAACTTGAACGCTTTTTTTCCAGCCAACGCTGCAGAAACTGGCTTTTGTACCTTTGTTGCCTTCATATTCTTGCAGTGCGCTTTTTATCAGACTTTGTCAAACTAGATGATAATAGTTTGTTCGTCTGGATGATTTAACAAATACATTGCGATTTCAGAGCGCCATCTGAGGGCCATAAGGGTGCCTCGGTAGCGCAGTAGGCAGCGCGTCAGTCTCATAATCTGAAGGTCGTGAGTTCGATCCTCACTCGGGGCAGAATTCTTTTGCTACAGTCACTGCCTACTTAATGAATATACGACTAACTTCAATGTGTACATTCTTCATCCTCATCATCGCCTCCAAAAGCCACGTGACGCAAAGGGCCTCTGTGAAATTCCGCCAATTATGTCTTTCTTGTGTTTTATTTTCCATAAATCTCCTAATCCCCAGCCTCCCTTCTCACAGTTCTCAGCCAAGTAGGTCTGAGTGCACATTAGTTAGTTGGCACTGTATTTTAGAAATCGTGATTGATCAAGTTAAACCAGAGCAGAGGACTCTTATGCCAATAGGCAGAACTCAGAACAAACCTATAATTCGCAGAAATTTTTCTGGTATTTTGTTTGTGTTGAATCCAACCACAGAGTCTTTAAAAGTGTCTAAACGTTCTATTCTTGGATTTAGCATTAGAGCTTCATTCTTCCTGAATCAGGGACTTTATCCAGTACCATACCAGGGCACACAAGACTCGGAGCCAGTAAGTCGCTAGTAGTTTTAAGTGGACATCTGGTAAGACTGAATCCAGCATGTTGCATTGTATGATCAGAAAATATTACACTGCAAATAAGCACTGGGCTGCAAAATTCAAGGCAAACCAGGTAGTTACCGATAAGTATTCTGAAAGTTTGCCCTTGTTGACGGTAACTATAGTTTTAGGGTCTAAAGTCCCCTCTGTAATTTACCTTCAATTTTTCATTCTTTTTAGTCATCGCCCAAATAAGGTATACAAGTTTCAAGGAAACAGATTGTCAGTTGAAATAGTGTAAATGAAATAACTGGTGAATGTTTACAGTAATTTTCACTGAAATATCATGAAATAAAAATAAAAAAGAGGTATATCAGCGTTCATTAAGATATGGCATGATTACTCCTCATTTGGTTCCAGCAGTGTTTTTTCGGCCCCTTTCTGCACCTACCTTATAGCCTTTTACTTTAGCTCCATTCCTGGTTCCGTTTTTCAATCTTGCTTTCCAACCTCTCTAACTATCACTTCTTAGTTTTCTCTTATTTCCACCTTCAGATCCTTGAGCTTCATTTTCTTTATTTTCTGGATCTTTCTATCTTGCAGTCCACTCCAACTCCTCTTTTCACTGACTTCAGTGCTGAATGGCAGTGAATGCACCAATGCTTGGCTTGACAACGTCACTTTCATAAAACTGGTCTGCTGATGAGTCTCTTGCCTGAGTTAATGTAACAGAAACAAAAGATTTGCAAGAGTTTGCACAGCATTTTCTCTCAGCAACTGAAAAACGAATATTTACTCAATGGCAAAACCGACCTGTAAGTATGAAAGTGGTACTTACTATTCCTTGTTTTTCTAGGTGGCCATTCCCTATTAAGGAAAACGGTTCACTGGTGAAAATGATAATATTACCCCGCTTCTAAAATAATAACAGTAGTGTTCAGAGGAACTTCGTCTAATTACTGCCTCCTGTCATACCCTTCCTAATCTGAAAACAGTGTCTTCAGCCATTTACTTGCTTGTTTTCAATACTTCTCTTCTTCCTTTATGATGGTCTTATTTCTTTATTCTCTTTAGATACCCCTTTCTTACTTTCTCTTACGTAATTGCTTTAGTGCAAGCATTCACCATTAATCCTTATCCCCTGTCACATTTTTCTATCTCCTTCACATGAACTGGCGAGCTTTCAATGCGCCCCTTAATACAGAATGCCCCGAAATTGCACTTTTTGTTTGATAATTCGTTGTTAACCAAAATATCTCATTTTCTACAGAACGCGTCTTGCAGTTTCGCTATTCATAGGAGCTCTTAATCCCTTTAGATTTTTTTGTTTTTAATCTGGTTCCAGAAATGTGGTCGCTGAAATGATTTCGCCTCTTGAATTTGCAGTTAGTTCCTTAGGAGCCATTCTGCAGACGTTGCAAAAGATGACCTTCTGGTTTGGCTGAAGAGTACAGAGGTCAACACCAAGTCTCTTTTGTCCTTTAATTCTTACTACTCCCCATAACATAAGAATGGGATCCACTGGTAATGCGACTTGCTTACTATACTTGGATTACCTAGTTCTAGTTGTCGGTGTAAAAAATATTATTTATTATTTGTATTAAACCTGAGACTTTCATATGTTATGATGGTTCGCAAATGTTAATATTGTAATATTGAATTCCTAGTCCGGATAATGTAAATTTTCTGAGGTACTGTAATAATTATATTTTTCAGTATTGGCCAAGTGCTAAATTTTCACGCTGATTGAGGTTTAGAGATCAAACAATGTCGTAGCAATATATAAAATATATATATATATATATATATATATATATATATATATTATATATATATATATATATATATATATATATATATATATATATATATATATATATATATATATACATATATATACACATACTTATATTATTATATACATACATACAGAGAGAGAGAGAGAGAGAGAGAGAGAGAGAGAGAGAGAGAGAGAGAGAGAGATACGTAGATAGATAGATAGACAGATAATGTGTACGGCAACTGAACCAACAGCAGTGTAAGAAAACGCTATTAATGACCACAAAGCCTTGCATGTGAGGTCATGGAGAGGTGAGTATCATTAAGACACTCGAGGAGCGCTCTCAAAACCATGACATGGACGATGAAAGTGGGCTTGCCTGTTCGACTCTTGGATGGAAATATGAACTACATGGTGTATGCGTGTGTGTCAGAGAGAGAGAGAGAGAGAGAAGTACATTTATTCTGCTATACTGGAATTGGAATATAAAATGTAGGTCAAAGGCCAAGCGCTGGGACCAATGAAGTCATTCAGCTCTGAAAATAATATTGACACAATTCTTAGGAGAGGGTGCAAAGTAAGATGGAAGAACCTTGAGTCAAGCCTAAAGCGCACCGTGTGAGGTGTACTGAGGACAGTAACCCCCAACAGAGACTCAGCCAATATTCATATTCTCGTGGCATGTTTTTTTCTGTGGAGACAAAATGGTAGACCAGAAATAGGACACTAATACTGAGACAGGCAAGAACGCAGTCCAAACTTGCGCTGCGGTACTGTCAATTAAATGAAAAGCAACTAAAGGAAGTAACTATTACAAAGTACGAAAGTAGTCGGCAACGAGGCTCTTAAATGAATGTAAGGTGATCATTTAAGAACCGTCCTAAATTGCATAAAAGATCAGGGCTATATATTTATCTATCTATCTATCTGTATATCTATCTATCTATCTGTATATCTATCTATCTATCTGTATAGATTAAGCCAGCCTTGTGCTGGCACGAGCTCATTCTCCTCGGTAGCCCGTAACTCCCGAAGGGAAGTAGATAACCTCTTTACGGGTAACATTCTATTTCAATTTGCCTATTGTATTGCACAGGCAACATCAGCGATGCCATCAAGAACTGAACTAATAATAAACCACTCAGTTATTAGGGTCTCTCTGCTAAAGCTCTCAAGTTTTTCCAGCCATTAATTTACATTTTGCTTGCTACATAAATCCGTGCGTGTTAAATTCGTCGCTTCCTCCCAGAAGCCACACTCTTAGTTTAAAATACCATTAATCAAAAATAAAGAGGCAACTAACCCAGGTAGCTTTCGCCCGATGTCATCAATACAGTTTCATAAAAAAGATATTTAGTCTGTGCTTTTAGAGAAGCTTGTATCTTTTTTACACACTTTAGACAGCCAGTTTAAAGCTGACCACTCAACCAACACCCACATCTATATTCTGGGAGAAGTGTTCAACGATTACTTATTATCAGCCTTTTCTGTTATATTATGATGAACTGATGTTGGGAAAGCCTTTTTTTAAAAGTTAATTATCGTAATCTTTTCTTAAGCCTCATACAAGAGGTACACATTAATAATTAACTGCCATCAATGGAGAGGTACACGCTTAAATATTGAATGGTCATATAGTTTGCCAGTTCT
>JANJGK010000003.1:62000233-62007733 GCA_039081455.1 Macrobrachium rosenbergii | reverse complement strand
AAATACGAACTGCGTGAAAATTAGAATCGCACTCATTCTTACTTTCCCTCTGTCTGTCTTGCTCCTCCAAAATAACATCAATTATCCACGGTGCGAGTGCCACCTGCCATCTCAGTGATGTGCCATCTCATAGCTAAAGTTGTCAAGAAGTTAAGGTCATACAATATTTAATTGTTTTCTCTGGACTTGACGGATTCCTCGAGAAGCTAACCAGAGGAAGGCTCAAAGCCCACTGGGTAAGACCGTGGATGTAGTCTTGGAAGAGCTGGAATTTCTGGCCGGTAATGGACGCGACACAGAAGACTGGAAAGTCTTAACAGATATCTGAGCTAGTGAAGGAAAGCAGCGTGGAAACTTCAATGTCTTAGAGCATGTGATGATTAGGCGCTTCTTGATGGTTAAAATTTAAAGTCAAGGTGTCCCTTGCACGTCTTACATTGATCTGCCAAAGGGAAAGCGTAGTCATGTATTTGAACGTATGAATGTTCACGTACACTTCCTGAAGACAAAGAAACCCTTTACGAACAACGAACCTTTCTCTTCTGTCAGTAGTCATTCCAGATCATTTGCGTGTTTTGCGTACTCTCTCTCTCTCTCTCTCTCTCTCTCTCTCTCTCTCTCTCTCTCTCTCTCTCTCTCTCTCTCAAACTCGAGATATTCTTAAAATAGAGAATGCCTTACGGCGCTTGGATCACTTTATAGAATGATGGGTATGCATTTGCGGATGGTAAGTTCAGTGACTTGTTGTTTATAGTACTACTAACGCGTCTATTTTCAGTAAATGAAAGCGTCTTATTATGTTCCATGTTATTATGTATATCTTAGTTTAACCAGACCACTGAGCTGGTTAACAGCTCTCCTAGGGCTGGCCCGAAGGATTAGATTTATTTTATGTGGCTAAGAACCAACTGGTTACCTAGCAACGGGACCTACAGCTTATTGTGGAATCCGAACCACATTATGACGAGAAATTAATTTCTATCACCAGAAAGAAATTCCTCTAATTCTTCATTATGTTCCAGAAGTAACGATCACTTATTACTAAAAATAGATAATTCATGTGTCGTTCTAATATTCAGAATTATGTTAAGACAAAATTCTTAGAAGCAACTATAAAACAGAGACGACATATTCGGAATATTCGTAAATACAGAATTTCTCCCTTAAATAAAAATCAGACGAACGCATTTTCACCCCTGTAAAACTTGTCGCATACCTCGAAGACCTTTTAAGATTTCTTTTTAAAAGATAAAAAAAAAGGGACAAGTGTCATGGGTGCTCCCTCCTGGTCTACTCCCAATCCTCGGGGGGCCACCCTACCGACTCTCCCCAGACTTTCCATCTTGCGTTTTAGCACAAATATTTTGCAAGAACTGCGTATCAAAGACCCCTTCCACCCTGCGCTCTCTCTCTCTCTCTCTCTCTCTCTCTCTCTCTCTCTCTCTCTCTCTCTCTCTCTCGGAACGAAGGGCTTGAAAAATCTCTTTTTAATGAGAATTTGGCAAGACGAATGAGAGCAGGCTCACAGAAGATATTTTCCTTCCTTTTTATTTATATTGAAGCTTTTCTCATTTGTTAGACCGGAATTAAGTGTCAAACTTTTTTTCCCCTTACCCTAATTGAAGCGCTGGCTTTTCTAATTTAATGGTTTACCAGTCTTATCTCTGTTGGCATACTGTTTATGTAGATAGTTTTTTTTTGTTACTATGTACGGATTTAGACATTAAAAATTATATAGATTATATTAAAATGAAAGAGATTGATTTGTGAATGGTAAACTTATAATGGGTGGTTTAATTATTATACTAAATTGCTTTCAGTTTGGAAAATAGTTACATGCCAAACAAATATGCTTATGGAGGGGTAAATCTCAATTCAATTTTTAAAGCCATTTCTCATGTTATCATTTTTTATTTGTTGCTTTAGGTTTAATGGATAAGGTTCAAAAACCTAGGTATTGTAGATCTCATCTTGAAGTTTCAGATCACTTGTTCACCAGTTCTTAGTTGATCACTTGATGTGGTACATAAATTCTGTGGAATGAAATATAGGACCATTGGTAGCCCCATTCTTAAGTTATCATGCTGACGCAGTACATATATTTAACAGTTCAAGGTTCATTGGTATGTCATTTTTCATGTCTCACTAATTTCTCGGATTATTGTAAATCAGTTCTAGCGTTATTAATCGGATGTACACATACAAGATTCTACGCCAATTCTCAAGGTATCACGTTCATTTAATGAACATGAGATCTCTAATTACGAAGATGATATACTGCTGAAGATTGTTGCGCATAAATTCTTAAGCTATTACACTGATTTCTAGGATCGTTTTACCTCATTTCTTGAGTTATCACTGATGAGCTACTTGAGAATTGCTAGGAGAGGTGGTATGTCAATTCTTCAGTTGTCTACTCTTATATGACATAATAGATTTCCCGATCGTTTAATGTCATTTCTGAAGTTAACACGCTGGTACATTGCATCAGGATTGTGATTGCAGTGTTATCTATGGCAAAAAAAACAAGAAAAAATCACAAATAAATAAAAAAAACATAATGGAAGGTCCTTGGACATAATTCATATAAACACTAGATATTAAGATTTCAGTTCGTTAAACAGAACTGTCATATATTTTTTTGAATAGAGAAGAATATTTACCGCCGTAAATTCCCTTTCTCTGTAAAACTTGTAATGATGAATTTTTAGTCGAAGACTTTCCCGGTTACTTTCGTGTGACAAGAGCTTTTCAAAATTATGCAGGTTCCCGAGCGTAATCCCTTATTAAATCCAAAGTTTAATCTCGTCCTTCCAATATCAGGGATTTATTTTACGGCCATGCAAAATGAAACTGGGGGAAGGCGTGGAATTTTCTTGAGACAGACGGACAAACAGACAGACAGTTATTTTTATTACTGTTATTATAAAGCAGTTTAGCGAGACCATTAAGTCACACATATAGACTCCCTTTTGGATCGGTCGAGGAACTCGCTCTTGAATGAGAAAGAAGAATTAAAACAAGGTATAGTTAGAAAAGTTGGACAGATAAATAGGAAGGCACCGAAGGAAACGATTAAAAACAAAAGCAATGCAATTGCTTCGAAGGAATTCTGCAAAAAAAAAAAAAATCCTTTTACCATCTTTAGCGTGACTTGTAAGACACACTGTAATCGTTCATCCTTATGAGGGAGAGTATCCTATGAATACGAGGGAAAGTATGTTTAGAATGTGAGGAAGAGCATTCATAAGTAGGAGGGAGAGTATCATATGAATATAAGGGAAAGTATGTTATGAATATGAGGGTGAGTATCTTAAGAATATGAGGGTGAGCATCTTAAGAATATGAGGGTGAGTATCTTAAGAATATGAGGGAGAGTGTCCTTTGAATATGGGGGAGAGTATCTTTTGAATATGAGAGAAAGTATCTTTTGAATATGAGAGAAAGTATCTTTTGAATATGAGAGAAAGTATCTTTTGAATATGAGAGAAAGTATCTTTTGAATATGAGAGAAAGTATCTTATGAATATGAGGAGAATGTCCCATGAATGTGAATGATTTCACACTCACGTCTGATTCTATCTCTTGCTCTCCACCCCGGCAGTGACCCACAACGGTTGTTTAACAGCTAGGTACCCAATTCAATGCTGAGATTAACAAAGGCATTCTGGATTTTAGGGAATGCATCCATGTTTTCCCCCCTCGTTCGGTTCCAGAATTGAATATCGTTCCTCCGGCTGAGAGAGAGAGAGAGAGAGAGAGAGAGAGAGAGAGAGAGAGAGAGAGAGAGAGAGAGAGAGAGAGAGAGACGGACCGTATATGAATTTAAAAAAAGATCGACCTCATTCAGGTATGTCCTTAATGTAATTCTGGAATTTTTGACATCGAATTTTAAATAATTTTGCACCGTTTATTTCCAGAATTTGAATTCATAGCAGCATCGTTCGTTGTATTCCTGTAAAAGCGGAGCCTGTTTTTAAGAATTCCTCTCATATTTATGACCAAAATAAGGTATCATTTGGGCAGAATAAGAATTAGACCCGAACCCATGTACATTATATATATATATATATATATATATATATATATATATATATATATATATATATATATATATATATATATATATATATATATATACATATATATAATTTATATATATATAATCTATATTATTTATACATACTATGTATACATATACACACACACGTACTTACATACATACATACATAAGCTTATACATATACATACATACACACACACACACACACACACACACACACACACATATATATATATATATATATATATATATATATATATATATATATATATATATATATATATATATATATTTGTGTGTGTGTGTGTGTATTATACCCTTTGCGTGAATACGGGAAATCAAAAAATGGAAATTCAGTAAGAGGTGAATAGATAAAACAGAGAAAGAATGTGTATGTATGTGCGTGTGTGTGTGTGTGTGTGTGTGTATGTGTGGTGGGGGATGGGGGACGGATGTTATTACCAAAAAGGAAAAGGAGAGGGTGTGGATAACGACTAGGGAAGGGAGAGGGGGGGTGAGGGTATTCAGCCTGGGTGTGGGGGATACTGTCCCCGTTCCCCCTTTCCTGAGTTGAGAATAATATTTTCACCATTTCAATAGAAGCAGAATATTTTCTAGCCATGCGAGAAGAGAAATAGCCGATTGTAAATAGCGGCCGGGCGCTCGCGCGCGCGAGAGAGTCTCGTCCAGTGCATACCAGAAGCACACAGTCTTATTCGCCGAGATAATTTATTGTGAATTTATGAAAGGATGCAATATATTTTCAGGGTCGAGTGAACGTCTATGATAACGGAATAATGTATTGTTGCGTGATACTTACGGAGCGGCGGAGGGGAGAAATGTCCGAAGCATTATGGCACTTCAAATCCGGAAAGAGGAGAGGAGGGGAAAAAATATATCCGGGTCCTTTTTTTTTCCTCTCCAGAAGAAACGGTCTTCTTGCTAAGGCCGTATGCTTCTGCAAAATAGAATAAATTATAAAAAGAAAACGCAAACGCGCACAAAAACTGTTTTTTTGTGGTTTCGTTATGTGCAGCTTCTTGGTGATTTCGTTATGTGCAGCTTCTTGGTGATTTCGTTATGTGCAGCTTCTTGGTGATTTAGTTATGTGCAGCTTCTTGGTGATTTCGTTATGTGCAGCTTCTTGGTGATTTCGTTATGTGCAGCTACTTGGTGATTTCGTTATGTGCAGCTTCTTGGTGATTTCGTTATGTGCAGCTACTTGGTGATTTCGTTATGTGCAGCTTCTTGGTGATTTCGTTATGTGCAGCTTCTTGGTGATTTCTTTATGTGCAGCTTCTTGGTGATTTCGTTATGTGCAGCTACTTGGTGATTTCGTTATGTGCAGCTTCTTGGTGATTTCGTTATGTGCAGCTACTTGGTGATTTCGTTATGTGCAGCTTCTTGGTGATTTCGTTATGTGCAGCTTCTTGGTGATTTCGTTATGTGCAGCTTCTCGGTGATTTCGTTATGTGCAGCTACTTGGTGATTTCGTTATGTGCAGCTTCTTGGTGATTTTGTTATGTGCAGCTACTTGGTGATTTCGTTATGTGCAGCTTCTTGGTGATTTCGTTATGCGCAGCTTCTTGGTGATTTAGTTATGTGCAGCTACTTGGTGATTTAGTTATGTGCAGCTTCTTGGTGATTTCGTTATGTGCAGCTACTTGGTGATTTCGTTATGTGCAGCTTCTTGGTGATTTCGTTATGTGCAGCTTCTTGGTGATTTCGTTATGTGCAGCTTCTTGGTGATTTCGTTATGTGCAGCTTCTTGGTGATTTCGTTATGTGCAGCTTCTTGGTGATTTCGTTATGTGCAGCTACTTGGTGATTTCGTTATGTGCAGCTTCTTGGTGATTTCGTTATGTGCAGCTACTTGGTGATTTCGTTATGTGCAGCTACTTGGTGATTTCGTTATGTGCAGCTACTTGGTGATTTCGTTATGTGCAGCTTCTTGGTGATTTCGTTATGTGCAGCTTCTTGGTGATTTCGTTATGTGCAGCTACTTGGTGATTTCGTTATGTGCAGCTTCTTGGTGATTTCGTTATGTGCAGCTTCTTGGTGATTTCGTTATGTGCAGCTTATTGGTGATTTCGTTATGTGCAGCTTCTTGGGGACAACCAGCAGTTCTACTGTAGCATAAAAATTAGAATTGCAGCACAGAGATAAGAGCGAAATAGTTTTGTTACTTTTGAAACTGTTTTAGCATCCAAATTTCGTCTTTTCATGGAACGTCCGACAGTACTGTCAATGATAGCTTTCTTCGTAGTAACTATTTTCTCTGAATATCAATATATATATATATATATATTTTAAAAATATACACAAACATGCAGAAAAAAAGGATCATTGGTAAATACAAGAATGGATAGTTGTATGTTTTTTCTAAGATTTTAGGTTGGGTAAATTTAGACTTTAAGGAACCCGTACCTTAACTATACCGTGAACTGCAGTGATATAAGCAACAGAGATCTCCTTAACCTTTAGTAATATGTGATACAATGAAGGAAAGAAATCTGTACTATCAGATTCCCAGACAGAACCAATGTATGGAAATCGACTAATTCGATGAGATTATATTTGGACAGAACTAATGCATGGAAGTCGAAGAAGTGCTGTCAGATTTTGAAACAACCAGAATACCGTATTGAATTTAACCAGAAGTTTTTAAGGACAAAAATACCTTAGAAAATAGAACCTAGATAAACCATGAAGTGCTCAGGTCTGATTAGCAATGGGTTCATTGCCTTTACAGCTTGCTCGTGAGTCATCTTTGATAAATGGAAGAAAACATTGCCCACTATACGAGTATCTTGACCCAGAACCGAACTCGAGGAATAAACAAAAAGCTCTTAGGAACAATCACTGTACCTTGGAAGAAGATACCCGGACGGGTAGAGATATTCCATATTTTTTTGTAAGAACAGAGTAAGTATTAGTTAAATTAGCAGGACCAAATTTTGATATAGATTCAGTGCATGTCGTCAAAAACCTCAGAAAATGATACCAAGCAATATACTACGAAGAGCAAGAGTGTAAATGCCAACGGGTCGATTGACCTTTACAGCATGACGGCATAAAATTTCTTTTGCGACTGACCTGCTTTGTTGAAACAAGGGAGGGCAGTGGCACCATTAAGAGAAGCGTCTGAACTGGAGTGCTTGGCTGGTCTGATACTGGCGACACGTTATGAAAAACGATCCTACGGAGTCGAGTCTGTCGCCAGCGCTACCGCATAAGGCTAACGATTAGTGGTGAATGCGTCCTAACTACGGGCCGTTTTGAGGATTGTATTGTTTTCGGCTTTTTGTTTATTAATTTTTTTATGGCATAACTTCACGGCATGCTGAGATTTGTATCGTTTTTGCATCTCCATCTTTTATGTAAGTTTTTGTTGCACAAAACTAAAACAAATGGATATTGAACCGTTCAGTTCAGCGA
>JANJGK010000003.1:61992733-61995233 GCA_039081455.1 Macrobrachium rosenbergii | reverse complement strand
AATTTTAGAACCAATGGAATCTAAATAAAAATGGCTGAAAAATCATTTAGAAATGTTTATTGAGTTTTCATAATATAGAATAAGGTAACAGCCAACGTCGAAGTAAAAATGAGAAGGCGAATAATCAAGAATGATGAAGTACAGTAACGGTTAACTTTACTGTAAAAGGAATATTGTAAGTCTTCATGTTCCCCTTTATGATTAATCGCATTTTCTAATTTCTGAATATTTGTTAGGAGTTCCAGGAAGGCATTTTCAAGACATTAGGGTCTGCGGAAGCAAGGACAATTGTCAAAAATTCATGAAGCTTGTAACAAGCTATTTAATCAATAGCAATACCATAAGTAAAAAAAAAAAAAAAAAAAAAAAAAAAAAATTAATCAGCCTAAGTTCTAGGAATGGAGGAAAAGAAAAACTTATCAGTTATTAAGTTAATGCTGAGCTGGAAAAATATGAAAGGGTCTAGTGATACGGCGGTCTGCTGGGTCTGGTAATGACGTGGCCATAATTTATAACAAATTATTATTGCTTATGACACGCTGAGGGCCAGGTGCAATGCAATCAGTAAATAACCAAGGAAAGATTAATAAACATAATTTTAAGGGCCCCGAGGAAAGAAAAATAGAAAGTTGACCTGTGAGTTTTGAGGTAAAGAAATAAGAAACGTCTACTGGTCAGCTGACGGAGTGTTGTGGTCCAGGAAATGAAATGACCTTAGCATGTAAGGTAGAGTGGTGTGCGTGCGAGTTAAAAGATGAGCCTAGCCACTAAGTAGGCATTATAGAGTGGAAGATTGTGAAAGGTATTCATTCATTTTGTCTTTTTGGCCCATTTTACTAGCTACCGGGGGTTTACAAACATATCTACAAATGAGTTATTTACCTGAAAATGGATTAGTACGTGACGCATGATACCTAAACACTACCTCGAGACAAGACTACCTCGAGACAAGTTATGTTCAGGCAGGTAACTTATTTGTAGATGTATTTGTCATAGGTAAAAGATAATTCAGAAAATTGGTAGAATAATCTGGTGTGATAATGAGTAATTTCTCATTATTCGGAACGAAAGATAGTTAAATAGTAGAGATTGATATGATTCTAGAAAGGAACTAATCATTTCGCTTATGACGAAAAACATTCCATTAGTTATTATGACATATTCTTAATTATCAGGGTCTCGTTCACTTTTCCCCTCCTGGCGTGGAAAAGAATAGTTTCCACTTTTATTGCATTATTGCTGTTGGTTAATTTTTTTTCTTTTTTTTTTTTATGCTAGGGGACCTTACAGTCAAACAAAATTGATCGCACTCTAACATTAAAGAAACGAAAGGCATTTCACCATAAATTTACATGGCGTCGGGAGTAGAAATCAGGATTTGATTTTAATTAACTAAATGCACTAAATTAATTCGTGACAGTGGGTAATAACTCGGAAGATTAAGTATACGGAAGAGTTCCCGTAGTCCCATACACTAGGGCACATCCACCTTCCTGGTTTGCTTTGCTTTTCTTTGCTATGTAAGCCGTTATTCAAAGTGAAGGAAAGAAACAGTTGAATATATATATATTTTTTAATTCTAACTAAATTATTATTGTTTTGGAAGGCAGTGATCGATGTAAGCCGTTATTCAAAGTGAAGGAAAGAAACAGTTGAATATTTTTTGTTTATTCTAACTATTATCGTTTTGAAAGGTAGTGGTCGAACAACATGTGTTTAAGTATACCTGAGTTTAACCAGACCACTGAGCTGATTAACAGCTCTCCTAGGGCTGGCCCGAAGGATTAGATTTATTTTACGTGGCTAAGAACCAATTGGTTACCTAGCAACGGGACCTACAGCTTATTGTGGAATCCGAACCACATTATAGCGAGAAATGAAATTTCCATCGCCAGAAGTAAATTTCTCTAATTCTTCATTGGCCGGTCGGAGAATCGAACGCTGGCCCAGCAGAGTGCTTTCCGAGAACGATACCAACCCGTACAATGAGGAACTTACATGTGTTAATTTTAAAGGGATAATATATATCCATAGAGCAGTGAACATTTAGCCTTTCTCAACTGGAAGAATTTGTGTTTCCCTCCTCTGTAATAGGAGTAATTACTCCAAGTGAAATGATGAAACTATGGGGAATATTTTTAGGAAGTTATCGCTTTGAAATGCACCATTCGATCAATTGGTATTTCATCTAAAAGGATAAATTTTACAGAATCCTTGCGTGATCACTTGCAGTTGGGAGTAATCACCTCTCTGGGGAAGATCGGTTATAATTTCATTGCTATTAAAGTTATTAATTTTTTGAAAGAAGGAACAGCTGGAAGAGCGATTTTCGTCTCAAAAGTTCTTTTGTTTTAGAAACACTGTAGTAAAAAAAATTATTTTATTTTAAGATGCGTATTATGTGAAATTGCTGCATTGCGTCATGCAGTAGGAAACATTGTTTCCCTTGTTAAGGAGTACAGTATATTTGACTTTCCATTTTGTGAATGTGTCGCAAGTA
>JANJGK010000003.1:61951172-61983672 GCA_039081455.1 Macrobrachium rosenbergii | reverse complement strand
CAGCAACAAGCGTTATGTACTCGTGATTTCGTATGTTGTGTTTTGGTTCAGTTGTCATTGCGAAAGATATAGCCTTAACAAGAGAGGGAATGGCAATTGAGTCGTGTAAGGTTATGTCTCATACGAGAAATAGACAATTGATTTCGCAATGTTCCATGTACTGTTCTGAAAACCAACTTTGGTTCTTCGTCTCGTTTTGAAAGCGTGCCGTTTCTGACTGGCCAGGTGCGATCTGTTTTGATCATGTTGAGATTTCATTAAAAGATTCATCCTATATGATTTTCTGGTAAAGAAGTGTACCTCTGTGAGAAATGTGAACAAGTGTTGCCCTGAAGCACATGGCAATTGCATCATGTCTAAGAGTACATTGCTCTGATCACATACTGTTCTAACACATTAGTTGGCCCCAAAACGTTTTGCTCAGGAATAATGACGTGATCTGATTGATTCATTTCTTGCTGGAATCCAAAAGTTTGTTCATCTTGCTTTTAGAGACCATTCATGTGGTTCTCTCTCTCTCTCTCTCTCTCTCTCTCTCTCTCTCTCTCTCTCTCTTCAAAAGAGAGAAATTATTAATGTAAAATATGTGTGATCACCGGTATTAATCTTAGCTTTTGAGATCTGAATGTAGGAAAAGTGTGTAACGGTGCCTAACAAAAAAGTGTTTTGTGAATCTCAAGCAGTTGCATTTCAGGTGATTTTGTGAAAGCTTTCACAAACTTGTCTAAGGTAAAGTCAGTTTTACCTATTATTACCATGGTATAATAAGGTATATAAGGGAAATTTTGCCTTAGTGACGTCGTTGTTGGTAGATCTTTTGTGTATTTTTTGGTGTTTGCAATCTCTTGATTTTTCACATTTTATATATTGGTGATTTAACACTTATTTAATTAGCATTTTAAATATTTCTTGATAATTTAACACAGCATATTTGATTTAATTTTCATTTATTAAGATTTTTGTGATTTAGTTTTGTTTAATAATGTAACTCAAGAATTAATAAATTTTGTGTTGTTTTCAAGTAATAGTAAATTTCTTCAGATTGTGAATTCTAATTATAAATTCTTATTTTGAAAAAAATTTTTGTATTTGAAATAGCACTTTCATTTATTGACCACCACTGAATAGGATTAATTGTGTGCATAAGACAAAGTGATAAACACGCTTTGTTCCTTTAGTTTTGCTGAAGTGAATTAAGACCAGGGAAACAGTTAAAGTTGTTTGATGGAGTGATGCCCTTTTGCTCTAGTATATTTCCTGTTTAACTGTTGATACCTCACACTTGTTTTGATAAACTTAGTTTGATTTTTCATGTGATTAATAAGCTTCTTATGGGATCACTGTTACCTTTAGAGTAGTCAGTCGTAATTTTTATTGTTCTAAGAGTTCAGGTATCTGGCTGAAGCGAGGTCAATTTTAGGATTCTGTGATTGGGTATGTAATAACCAGGTACTTGGTACACTTCGTGACAATATATATATATATATATATATATATATATATATATATATATATATATATATATATATATATATATATATATATATATATATATATATATA
Source organism: Macrobrachium rosenbergii (assembly GCA_039081455.1). Classification (NCBI taxonomy): domain Eukaryota; kingdom Metazoa; phylum Arthropoda; class Malacostraca; order Decapoda; family Palaemonidae; genus Macrobrachium; species Macrobrachium rosenbergii. Next base: position 61,982,110 of record JANJGK010000003.1, on the reverse strand, counting down.
TATATATATATATACACACACACAGACAATTGATATAAAATGTACTGTAATCTTGAGTGCATTGTCCTGTATAAACATGTTATATCTAAATGTCTTTACCTGACCACTATTCACTATAGAATCTAATCTTAAAAATAACAAAATTATACAGCAGAATAATTTACAATCTCAAAACTCATCTAAGCAGACATGAAATATTTTATAGTGAATCCTATGGCCTATCGATCGTCCATTCGACGATCGTTGTAAAATCTTACCCATGACAGAAAGCAATAAATGTGTCCATTTATCGACACCTGGGTAATATAATTTATGACACCCATTCCCTACCCGTCTTGCCACGTGTAGTCAAGAGAGTTGTTTCGTTCATTTTATTTTTCTTTTTCAAGTTTCTATCATATATGGTTGTAATTAGCATTTTGTTGATAAAACACTTGTGTTTGGTATCATACAAGTTGATGAAACACTTGTGTTTGGTATCATACAAGATTCTGAATTTTAATTTTTTTGCATACTGATCAACTGTATCTTTTTTTTCGTATCGTATTTGAAAGGTTCTTAACCTTCCCATGTTGATTATTATTATCATATCGCTCAAATATGCAAAAATACATACTGGACAAGCATTCAAAAGCATTAACTTGAACCCCCATACATGTGGGAAAATGGGTGTTATAGCAATCGATTCTAGAAGAAGTTTTTAAAAAGGAAAAACTAATCAGTCAGAAAATACCTCGTGCATGTCTGCAGTTCATCAAGGCTTCATAAAATTTTCTTAGCAGGGGATCTGCTCCTAGACCCTCAAACCATACATCAGCGGAGATTGATTAATGTGCAAAAACAATTTCGTGCCAAAGGCAAAAGAAAGCCTTATAGCGTAGGGAATTTGTCATTATTAAAACCCCTGGCGATAATAATGAAAAATGCATATTTCCCGTGGTGCTGATGCCTGTCATTAATATTACAAATGGAGCAAACAAGTCTTCTACTTTGTAAGAAAACTTTAACAGAAAAGTGAATAAAATAATAAACTATAACATAAATCAATACAGAAGAAAGAAATAATGCTTCAACGCTAATATGAGTAAGAAACAGCAGAAAAGACGTTGTAGGGGGTAGCGCCATCAGTGCACCTCATGCATGCAGTGTAGGCCTTACTAAAGGTTGTTTGCAGAGTCCCTTCGGCCCTAGCTGCACCCACGTTTTAGCCCTTTACTCCACTCTCAGTTCCGTTCATCAATCTCGCTGTCCACCATTTTCAACTATTTTTTCCTAATACAACTTTGGAGTTTTCTCCCAGTTCCACCTTTAGATCCTTGTACCTCATCTCATGTATTTTCTGGATCTCTTTACCTCGCTGCGAAACCACTTCAGCTCCCTATTATCAGTGTCTTAAGTGCTGAATGGCCGAGTGCGCTCCAGTGCTTGGCTTGACAGCCTAAATTTCACAAACCGCTTAATCTTACACATAAGAACATTGGCATCCTTGAGTTTATGTTTGCATTTCATAAGATATGGAATAGATTGTAAGGGCGACAAATGTGTGTATGCGGGACACTGGAGACAGAATTCTGTTAACTTTCGCTAGGGCAATACCTTTCAAGTGATTCGTTAATTAAGTCGTATTATCTTTCACTAGGAAAATGACTTCCCGTGCCAGGAATAAATTCCGGGCCTCCTGGGTTTGTTATTGTTCATAGGGATTTGTTAACTATTTTTCATACCGGTTTGTTAAACAGGTTATACCATCTTTCCCTGGGATAATATCTGCCCATGCCAGAAATCAATCCGGGTTTCCCGGGTGAAAGCCTGGTGTACTATCCAAATTAATTTGTTATAAAGGTTATAATACTTTCCGGAGGAAAATATCTTCCCATGGAAGGAATCAATCTGAGCTTCCTGGGTGAAAGCCGGATGTATTGTTGATAGTGATTTGTTAATTATTGTTCATACTGATTTGTTAAAATGATCACAATATCTTTCCCTAAAAAAATCTCTCACCATACCAGATATCAATCCTTGCTTCCTAGGTGAGAGACGGGTGTATTGTTCATACTGATTTATTAAAGAGGTTAAAACATCTTTCCCTTGGAAAATATCCTCCCACCCAGAGAATCAATCCGGGTTTCCTGGGTGAAAACTTAGTGTATTGTTCATAAAGACTTGTTCAAAAGCCTATATCTTTCACTAGGAAAACATCTTCCATGCTGGGAATCAGTACGGGATTCATGGGTGACAGCTGTAAGTATTGTTCATACTGATTTGTTAAAAAGGTTAAAATATCTTTCCACTGGAAAATATCTTCAATGCTGGAAATCAATCTGGGCTTCCTAGGTGAAAGCTTGGTGTACTGTTCATACTGATTTGTTAATTAATTTTCATGGTGATTTGCTAACTATCATTCATACTGGTTTGTTAAACAGATTATATCATCTTTCCTGGGATAATATATTGCCATGCTGGGAATCAATCCGCTTCCTGGGTTAAAGCCGGATGTATTGTTCATGCTGATTTATTAATTAATGTTTATAGAAGTTTGTTAACTACTGTTCATACTGATTTGTTAATTATTGTTTATAAAGATTTGTTAACTATTGTTCATACTGATTTGTTAAACAGGTTATACCATCTTTCCCTAAAAAATATGTTCCCATGCCAGGAATCAAATTGAGCTTCCTGGATGAAAGCCGGTTGTATTGTTCATACTATTTTGTAAAAAAGGTTATCACATCTTTCATCAGGAAAATATCTTTCTGTTTACCACAGAAATGTAAAGAATGATAAAAAGGAGCCTCATGACAGTCATTTTTTATTGTTCAAGCATTTATCATCTGTCAAGCAACCTTTCCTTAAGAAAATACTCCCCTAAGCCGGGCATGACAGGTAGGCGTACTGTAAACACCAATTTGTTGGTTGGGTTATGCCATCTACCGCTGGGAAAATATCTTCCCATGCCGGGAATCGAACCCGGGCCTCCTGGGTGAAAGCCAGGTATCCTAGCCACTAGACCACATGGGAATATCTACTTCGGGAAAAATATTACCAATATGAAAGATGTTAATTGTAAATGAAAGGGGAGTGACAACAGTCTTTAAAAGATGACTTACAAATGAATCTGAGAAAAAAAAAACGGAATAATGAAATGTGTACGTGATGGGAGAAAAATTCAAAAGTAGCTGACCGCAGTGAACCATCATTATTACAAATGATCTTTTTCTCCTAACGCCATGAGACCCTTGTAAAGATAACAATGAGCAGACAACGCTAAAATATAATGTAAAGTTTTATAATAGTTCTCCCTCGAAAGAAATTGATATGTAGAAAATAGAGACAAAATCTCCTTCAACGAAATCCTCGAAAATGTACATGCAGTGAGGCTTACGTTGCATTCACCCTACGAAGAACGTTTCGACACTAAACAACGGAAATTCCTGTTTACTACAGAAATGTAATGATAATAAAAAAAAGAAAAACCGTCTCATGACAGTTATTATCATCACTTCCGCCAACGAAACTGTAGGTGGATGAGCTCGTTTCAATTTGTTTGTCTAATTGTTTACGTTTTTGTCTGTCTATTTGATGTCACTATTACGCAAAAAGATCTGCGTGGAGTTTTTCTGAAATTTCAATCAAAACCTGGCTCTTGTAACTGGCACCAGACGATTACATTCTGAGTGAGAAATGAATTTAACATTTAGGTAGTTGATATTTTTGGGGGGATATAAGCAATCAGCCTTGGCGGGGGTTTGCGGTCTCCAAACGCTCTTTCTTACTACCAGTTGTTGTTCTTCTTCTTCATTATTATTATTATTATTATTATTATTATTATTATTATTATTATTATTATTATTATTATTATTATACAAAGTTTAGCAGGATTAGAGAAAAGGCTTGAGAGAGAGAGAGAGAGAGAGAGAGAGAGAGAGAGAGAGAGAGAGAGAGAGAGAGAGAGAGAGAGAGAGAGGAGGAGGAGGAACTCGTTACCCGAAAGAAAAGTAAATACAATTCCAAAAACGCAAACGCATCGCAATCCATCAGGAATCACAACACCGAAATTAATTCCATTTACATCCACCAACAACTCATCGGAAACAGGGAAAAAAGAATTTTTGCGAAATGATTTTATTTCAGTTGCAGGGAAAAAAAAGGTCCGAAATATGCAGCGGCTTAGCAAGGTCGTTGTCACGGGTCCAGGTATCAACGTGCGCATATTTTTGTTAGAATGTGTGGATTCATGATTAATGCTTTTTCTGGAACGCTTTTATGCCAACGTAAAATCTTATTTATCTAGGAGCGAGTAGTCGATGGTCGTGTGTATGTATGTATGTATGTATGTATGTATGTATGTATGTATGTATGTGTATGTATGTATGTGTATGTATGTATGTATATATATGTATATATATATATATATATATATATATATATATATATATATATATATATATATATAATGTGTGTGTGCATGCATATAAATATATATATATATATATATATATATATATATATATATATATATATATATATATATATATATATATATATATATATATATATATATATATATATATATATATATATACCCACACACACATTTATACTATATATATACATATGTATCCAAATTAAGCCAAATTTCCTCATAGGATCTGGTTTTCGTAAAAACGACGCACCTGTTACTGTCAAATTCCGCCACAAGGTGGAGAATGAACTCTTATTTAGAAAACTTCCACAAATTTAACCACTACTAAAGGCTCACTGACAGGCCGTCGAACTGTTCTACGCACACTACGCCATTCGCCTCTGTCTTGAATGTACTTTCTAGCTCTTTATGCGTTGAGACTCTTCCTTTCTAACAGATCTTTCATCTTATCTAGCTATCACATCTCCATGCCTTTTCTAGCTCTTTGTATGTTGAGACTCCTCCTCTCTAACAGGTATTTTATCCTATCTAGCTATCACTTTTGAGGTTTTAAGTAGCATTACTGAATGACGTAAGATATCTAATTATAACTGCGAGAAATACTATTGAAATGCTAACTCGCAGAAAATTGAAGGTATGACTTTAAAACTAATCATCATAAATATATTAAAAATTCTTAAGTGAACTACGATCAAAGTAAATATTTAGTAAACACTGTTTTATTGTTCAGCCATACTCACTCCTTAATACACACACACACACACACACACACACACACACATGCACACAAACGGACAAAACACTCACGCGTGCGATAGCGTGCGCGACAACATCACACAACCTCAACATCCTAAAAACTAAATTGTTTTCTGGAGATTACGCCGACATTATCCAATGAGTAATGCCGTATTAAAAATGCATTACTTAAACTCCCGGGAGATACTTTAATGCCATTGTTCCTGTGAGAGCCATTAGCCGCGCTTTACGGCACACTGTCTTTTGACAGCCCGAGATTTAGAGGTCGCCCGAAGTGCCTCAAAATTGGCACTATGTTAGGACAAGGGTGATGGGCTGGCTGGGGCCGAAGCATCTTGCGACAACAAGACGATAATCCCATGCAGAAATGAAACGATACTCAAGAAGGATTTCCAGGGGAGCTGCGACTCTTTCATTTTTTAGGGTGGGGGGCGGCTCCATGTTTTTCAGGGGGGTAGTGATTTCATACTTGAAGAGACTGGTGACTTCATGCTTTTCTAAGGGAACTGTGATCTCATGCTTTTTAAGGGAGTGGGGACTTCATGCTTTTTCAGGGGAACAGTGAATACTTATTTTCTTTTAGAGTGGTGACTTCATGCTTTTTCTGGGGAGCCGTAAATTCATACTTTTTTTTAAGGAACTGGTAACATCATGCTTTTTCCAGAATAGTGAATTCCTACTTTTCACAGGGAGTTGTAATAATTATCAGACATGCTACTTATTACGACAGGCCGAACATATTGATATATCATGGGGATCCAATTACCAAATAAAAAAATCAGTGTAACATGAGTAGGAATGGGGACTTAGGGCTTTTTCAAGGGAGCTTCGACTTACTACTTTTTAGGGGGTGAAGGGTCACCACACACTTTTGAATGAGCAGCGACTTGGCACTTCAACAGGATTGTGGTGACACCATATGTTTTCAAGAGGAATAACGACATCATAGTTATTATGAGGGAAGGGACTTAATACTTTTTTTTCAGAATGGGCTGATTTTATACTTTTTTAAGGTAATAATTTTTTAGGGGTTCCTTTAAGGAAATGACAATCTTATTTTATTTTAGGGTGGGGTAATCTTATATTTCTAAGGGGAGCGGGGTTCCACCCCATATTTTTATTGATGACTGACTAGTTGATATATGAAAGTACACCAAATATTTGTTTGCCGAAGTGAAAATAAAGTTAAAGAAACATTTAAAAAGTGCATTTAATATACCAGATCAAATGCAAAAGGGTGAACATAAAAAATCTTGATTATAACATTAAAACCAAGAATAGATGACTGAAAAACATTTTTGCAAATAAACTCAGGGAACTTGGACCTGGCGAGGGAATGATTAAAATTAAGAGTCGGTGCGGCGCCCAAAACTTTCTGGCGATCATCTCATTCTTTGGCCCTGATATATTTCAAGTCTTCGTCGTCTTTCTAACTTCTATCCATAACATTTCTCTTCCCCTACAAAGACTCTCTATCCCCTGCCCTATCCCTATCCACCAACAGGAGTGATTAATGTCCTTCCGCAGAATGGGTATTGGAAAAGCACTTAGGATTCCCACGGGAAAAGTTTGAATCGCCTCTTAATTTATGATTTGAGTCCTCGAAAGCAATAAATTGCGGGAACAAGCATTCAGAAATTCATGTTCCCTCACTAAGTGATAATAGATGCAAAAGTTGCAAATAAGGAGGGTGGAGTGGAGAGGGGAGGGGAGGGGGGAGGACAACCTCCTCCCTGTTTCCCAGCTCCCAGATTTGAAGCCTGCTTCTCTTTCTTCTTTCGACCTTATTAATCCCACTGTCTAGCAGGGTCGGCCGCTCGAGTCAAATTCCTCCATCTATTTCTACTCCTTGCATCTGCTTCCCCCAGTCCCACCTCACCCACATCCCACCTCACCCACATCCCACCTCACCCACATCCCACCTCACCCACATCCCACTTCACCCACAACTATCCATCTGATCCGCTCCCAGATTTGAAGTCTTCACAGACAAATATTAAAAGTATGCATATACCCAATCGACAAACTTCTGAGTCAAGAGCGCTTTCAATGCTATAAAAGACAACATTCTCTCTCTCTCTCTCTCTCTCTCTCTCTCTCTCTCTCTCTCTCTCTCTCTCTCTCTCTCTCTCTCTCCTTGTCCTTGTACGATTGTAAGAAAGAAAGGAACAACTTAGGCACGATCCTTTAAATTCATTACGCCTTTGGTGATGCGAGAAGTTGATTATGTACTTCGTGGTTAGCTGACTTTCATGAAACGCAGCCGTCTTTGTTGTGTGTGTGTGTGTGTGTGTGTGTGTGTGTGCATGTTAGAGAGAGAGAGAGAGAGAGAGAGAGAGAGAGAGAGAGAGAGAGAGAGAGAGAGAGAGAGAGAGAGAGAGAGAGAACAGACTTGGATATTTTGTGCCCCATCAACGTATTTGTAAAAATATATGAAAATTAAAAAGGGTATGGCCTCCATAAGGTAATTCTCTCTCTCTCTCTCTCTCTCTCTCTCTCTCTCTCTCTCTCTCTCTCTCTCTCTCTGCATACACACAAACCCAAACCGACAGGCAAAACGGCAACTTGTTTGATATATTCCTAATAGAAAACAAAGAAAATTCGTCGACAAAAACAAAGTTGTAACTACAGTTCTGCATTCAAGTCCATTACTAATCTACCACAACTCCCCCCTCCCTCCCTCCCTCTCTCTCTCTCTCTCTCTCTCTCTCTCTCTCTCTCTCTTTCTCTCTCTCTCTGAATTCCGCATTAAGAGTATGAACATAAAATAAGTTAGGCTGAATCTCCAAATATATCTGTCCCATCCCAATAGTTGTAATGGAAATGAAACCTAATTAATCTTTGTGGGAAAGTTGGTGGGGGTGGGGGACGGGTTGAATGGAGGTACCTCACCCTCCCCCTCCCCCTCTGCACACAATTATCAAATAACCCTCAAAAGTAAATTAAGTTCTAAACCGACGCAGTATTATCAGATCAAAATAACATAAAGAGACTGCCTTCGAAAATGAATACAGTTTTTCCTTCTTTATAATAAAAATTGAGTTTTTTCTCTTGTTTTTCAATTAATGAGTTGCATCGGGGGTATTTTTTTTCTAAATCTCAGGGAGGGGGAGGTCCCCACAGAAAGGTCGGGTGGGGGAGGGGAAGTAACCTCTGAATGGACTGTAGCAGAAAGAAAATAGGAAAAAGGGGAACAGGGACATGGAAACAGAAACGAGACCGCCCGAAATTGTGCAGAATTAATAGAGTTGTCAACACAATCGACCAATCTTCCGCTCCTCTGATGGGCAAGCAATCACACCAGTTCATGGTTAGGCAATCACAACGGCGCATGGTTTTATGGCAAGTTTTTTTTTTTTTTTGTCCCATCAAAATTTATTCGGAGAAGGGAGGAGGCGAAGGGGAAAAGGGATAAAGGGTTGGGGGAGAGGAAAGGCGGAGAGGGAATGACTGAAAACGGTGATTGAATCAAATGTTTTAGGAGCCGCGTATTTGTGAAAACTTTGGCTTATTCTTCTTCTTTGTTTTTGCCACGGGATTTTAGAGTAAATCTCGTTCATTCGACCCACTCTCTACTATGAGACTTGACTGACACCTTTCTCATTTCATAATTCTCCGATTAAACTCCAATAATTCTAATGTGGTTGAATATTTCCGGATAACGCGTTCTCCCCCCAACCCTTTAATTTGTCCGCTAAGGCTATTTTAGTTGCATCGCTAACAGCGTTCACATATAACATTTAATAGTTTAATGATATTGTCAGATTTTTCCCGGTTCAAAAATATCGAAATGAACTATGCGCACGTTTCTACATTTATCACAAGCCGAGCATAGGATTATTAAAGCTAGTACCACAAGTCTATTATAAGATTTTCAACTGTAGAAATTTTTCATGGTTCCATCAAGCACGTAAAATTACAAAATAATTTCGCGTTTGCTTGCTTAAGTTAACTATCGTAATTAAGGTGTTAAAATGAAATTGCACTCGGAATTGGTAACAGTGAAATATGAAACATAAAGCATCTCAATCGCAAGCACAAAGTGCAACTGAATTTATATATTATATATATATATATATATATATATATATATATATATATATATATATATATATATATATATATATATATATATATGTATATATATATATATATATATATATATATATATACATACACACAAACATACATATGAGTGTGTGTATATACAATAATTACCAAGAAACTCTTAGAAGAGCAACAAACCCTTGCAGATAGCACGAGATCAGAAATATAAAACTGAATATAGAAGCCTAATAAATCATGTTTTTGACTGACTGTGATACTATGCTTGAAAGTAACTCACGGGAAAGCAAGAATCTTATACAGATCTCACATCTCAGAAGTAACTTAAAGTCTTAAGTAATCAAATTTTACTTTTAAATCAAGTGGTTGTGCTTCCAACGACCATGCCAGAAGTACCCATCTCTTTCCTAATATTTTCTTTATGATTTATAAACGTAGACGTATAAAACTGCCCCACACCAAGATCAGGCGATCTATCTATGTAACAAAAAATTCCCTTTGTTACAACAGTTAAATAGATAACTCGAAAAAAAAGCTACCTATCCACGACGCTCTGTTTGATTACCGAATCAGCACCAGCAATAAATAACCGAGCAGTGTGGAAAAGAAAAAGCGACTCTCCCGACGCCGCCATCGTCAGCCAGATTACCTTACAGGAAGCACAGAACTTCATTAAATGGGCCCTATCCCTCTTCCAGTTAGGGGACTATATAGCCATAACCCTTAAGTTTTAAGAGCCCATATACTATGCCGTAAAAATGGACCTTACCCACCTACCTGTGCGCCATATATTATCATGCGTCCAGAGGAGATATCCCGACAGTGCGAACGGCGTGTTGATAGTCGGACCTAACAGGTCCGTCCTCCCCTAGACTCATTACTTCCAAAAACCAGACATAAAACCCGTATAAAAATGACATAAAAAGGGGGCGTAAACACGGCTACGGGACAGGGGAGCTTCCTCTATCCAGAGGTCTATCAACTCTATGGGTTGTTCTATCCTGACTCTATGGTAGATAACTATAACAACGAGCGTGTAGTCCTGCTACTGTATAATTTTTTATTATTTGTTTTTTTCATAATGTTAAAAATTATTTGTTTTTTTCATAATGTTTTCACTGCTCTATTCATATTTGCAAATTCTTTCGACATTAAGATATTGCCCTAAACAAGGGTGTCTCCTTAGAAAAGGGAAGACAATGCACAATGCCACATTAACACTTTAATTGCTGAATCGTGTATGGTCCCCTAGTCGAAAAAACTTTGGGAACATCAAATCCGCTTCATCTCCAGCACTAAAGGATTATCATAAAGGTATAATATGTCATAAAAATAACATGGCTGTTATTGATTACTGTTAAACTTTTCCCCTGCCTAGCTAAGAAAACATATAGATGTCTCATCGTTACAGTTTACCCAGCCCTAACTCAACTGTGGTCGGCAAAACGCAACCATATCTCAAATCTCCTTCCGCAGTATATGTAGTCCTTTGTGTCGTTATCAAAACTGAATTTGTTTCCAGGATAATAATTTTGATGCGGAAAAATTATGAAATTATGCAATATAGCACTTCTTTGCATTATTCTTATAATTTATGCTGTTGCCCATTTATTTTTATTTGTAGTAAAAGCGATAATAGACAGACAGATGGTGTTTATTCAGTATTATATAACGCAAAACTGTATAAAAGAGGAAAACAGAATCACAGCCTTACTGTAGCGTACAGAAAACAAGAGAAGAAAACTGAAATAATCTAGCTTAATTTTTGTAAATTGTATGTAATTACAAATGTACTGGCACAATCAGGCTCTAAAACAAAGAAAATGACATTATCAGTTAATACATAATTCAGAAGAAATGGCAATGATTAATATCATGTTATCACAGCGACAATGGTCATCAATGTCTCAAGTAAACTCTGGTGTTGGTAATTGATTCGGTACTGATTGGGAATAGTGAAGAGAAGTTGCAAAAACTAGGGAACTCGTGAAATTATAAATAAGAACAGTAAATAAAACGGCAAAAGGTAAATGTATGGAAGCATCTACAAGGAGATTTTGACCGCACGCGGAACTTGCAACCTCGTTCCCAGTGCTTTGGAAAACCCTTTCTACACTAATTATGATAAGGCCTCCATTACCTTAAAATGTGCTTGTAAAAGCGACCATTATAAGCGTTTATGGAGAATTGGTAATAAGGCTTTTAAAAGAATTTTTAATAAAATATGTTACTGATGATTAATTTACAGGACATTATCAAGTTTTAGTATTTACTTAGAAGAAAAATAAAAGTAGATAACTTGTTTTCTTAATTGTACCTATGGAATGTCATCACACACATATTTAATAAGAAGATATGGTGAAAAAAACTTCTCAAACACCAAGAAAACTTGACACAAAACATTGCCCCGAGTGAGGATCGAACTCACGACCTTCAGATTATGAGACTGACGCGCTGCCTACTGCGCTACCGAGGCACGAACATGGTTTCAATGTTGCTAATTTGCGCTGATTCGGAATATTTGAGAGCATGAAGATATCTTTTAGTGATTATCATCTCTCTTTAGTATTTGAGTGCATGTTTTCTATCGATCCGTCTATAATATGGACAGATAGAAAATAAACACACACACACACATGCACACAAATATATATATATATATATATATATATATATATATATATATATATATATATATATATATATATATATATATATATATATATATATATATATATATATAATGTGTGTGTATCTATCTATATGTATAAACTGACAGAGATAGAGAGATAGATAGATAGATACACTATATATATACTTATATATATAATGGCTGATTTTACCCCGAAATCATTCACACAAGTTTTGATTAGCACTACAATTTAACCTTTAAAACTGCGCTTGTGTATGTTAACATTTTGTGCACTGGTGTATGTTGACATTACTTTGCGCAGTAATGATGCAATCAACTAAAATTCAACTTAAAATTACAGCGTTGCTTACTGGAAGATAAGAGCACCGTAAAAAATCATTCTTTAATCCTTAGTTACCGTACTATGAAAATAAATTCGATAGTACTAATCACATAGTGGCAATTAAAAAACCATTTTCTAATACCTGGCTAGCGCTGCCGAGGCTCATATGGTGAAGCGCTAGCGTGGCTAATTTGCGCTAATACTACAGGGACGTCCTTCCGTCATACTCTCTCTCTCTCTCTCTCTCTCTCTCTCTCTCTCTCTCTCTCTCTCTCTCTCTCTCTCTCTCTTATATTATCACAGTGATTCACAGATAGAGACCAGAGCTCAAGCTGTCTGAAAAATTCGTTTCTTCTCGTAGACTTAAGCAGTGAATTACATACTTTGTGGTTAGTTGACTGATGGATAACAACTAGGGCTGGATCTATCTCCTTCCGAAAGAAGGATTAAAACAATATATATATATATATATATATATATATATATATATATATATATATATATATATATATATATATATACTGTATATATATATATATATATATATATATATATATATATATATATATATATATATATATATATATATATATATATATATATATATATATATATATATATATATATATATATATATATATATATATATATATATATATATATATATATATATATATATATATATATATATATATATATATATATATATATATATATATATATATATATATATATATATATATATATATATATATATATATATATATATATATATATATATATATATATATATATATATATATATATATATATATATATATATATATATATATATTGTTTAATCTTACTGTATTACATAACAGAAATATATAAATATCTTGTCTCACAACTTCCTAGATAACAGAAGGTTTCTTCAGCACTGCTCTATGATTCGTATCTGTGTTATCTTTCATTATCTAGCTGCGTGCAGTAATGACGCGATCAGAGTTACAATAAAGAGTTATACTTACACCAAAAAATTACACACAGAATCATCCCTAAACAATTCATGATTTCCAGTGCGTGAAAACAGCGGATCCAGTCATAATCACATGGTGCCATTTCACTGTATTATTACGTACGATATGTTATCTCTTTCAGCAAGATAATGAAACAAATAGAAAACTCCGCATTGTTCTGAATCGCAGTAATAGAGGAAACTATAAATTTATCGTCGCAAAGATGTAGAATTTCTTGAAAATAGCTGCAAAATGACGCTGTAAAGCTGGGAAGGTCTTCGAATATTTAATAACCACCATATGTATTCCTTGCCACTGCATATCAGTATTTATATAACTTAATTATTTTAATTTGTATATACATGTGTATGTACACATGATGTTGGTATCTTTATGTTCTGATGTGAGATGTGAGATTTGATATTGTTATTCTACTTATAGCATTTCCAACAATAATTTTGAGCTCTTTTGCTTTAGAATCTGACATCTTATGTTTTTCTCGTAGGTCACTAACGTTCGCTGCAAAGCACTGCTAAAATAACAAGCATGGCCTCTTGTTTCAGTTCAGGAGCATTCAAAAATATTTTGGAAGTAACGCCATTATGTGATAATGATGCAGTAGTTAACATGAAAGATATTCCCTAAATTTAAAATAATTACTATTTCTCCTATCATTCGAGGCAAGCAATTCTGTAGTGAATAGTGACATTCTCACTTAGGTATCCGGAAACTGAAATCTACAATTTCATGTATTTCACAGAAATGTAAAAATAATGTAATGTACAGCTATTTTACATTGCAAAAACTTTGAAATTTGAAATTCCCAACTTTCAAACGAATTCAAAGATATCTTAAACATTTCAGTTTTCCATTCATAAATCCTCCATCTACCTGAATATCCCCAATCAATTTGATAAGTATCTTGTGCTACAGTAATATCCATGGCAAATTTTTTGAGCTGAGAGAGGTAACTGGACCATAATATGTGCCGAAAAAGTAAGGACATCAAACAATATTAAATACTATAAATACTCCTACTATTCTCCTCTTGTGGCTTCCTATCCCATCCCTAGATACTTTGAGCAGTAGCGCCGCGATAATAGCATTTATTTTAATAATATAGAGCCTCGATAGCGTAGTAGGCAGCGCGTCAGTCTCATAATCTGAAGGTCGTGAGTTCGATCCTCACTCGGGGCAATTCAATTTTCTATACTGTCTGTGTGCTGATTACGAAGTGCATAGAAAATTTGTACATAATACCGAGAAAAGCCAAATTATCTGTGACTTTGATAACAGCAGCGTTATAGGTTACTGTGGTCATTTTGTGGGACAACTCTTCTCCATTACAAAAGGGCAATGTAAATATTAAAATTCTATATTTATGCTATTGATTATCAAATGGGGAACAAATCAACAATGCTCAATAAGTTTAAATCACTTTAAGAAAAACTTGCATTCAGGAAGGTAAAATATTCCCTAATCTAATCAGTTTTTGTACATCTTTTTAAACTTTACCATAGCTTTTGTGATAAATTATAAGACAGTATATATAACTTAACTGACTTAACTCAGTCTCTTGGTGTGCATCTCAATTTTTATAAGATAACTCATGAACTCAAAATACATGTTTTCGATACTATTCCCACTTCATTCGACCGCTGTAAATAAAGTCCTATAAAACAATTTTCAGTAATTTACATGGACCTGCATGCTAGAATTTTATAACTTCCAAATGCAGGAATTATATAAATCATGTATTTCAAAGGAATATAAAAAAATAATGTAACAAAGTTATACATTAAAAAAATTATCACTCAATTTAAATTTCAAATTCAAAACTTTCAAATGAATTCAGAAATAAAATGTAAAAAATTTCAGTTTTCCATTTATAAATCCCCATCTGCTTGAATATCACTAATCAATATAATATTAATCCTGTGTTTTAATATCCACGACATAAACTAGACTTTTGAGCTGAGCAAAGTAACTGGATCATAATATATGCTGAAAAGTGAGAACATCAAACATTATAAATACTATATACAGTAAATGCTCCTACTACTCTCCTTTCGGCCTACTTTCCTGTCCCTATATGAGTATAGCGCGACGATTATAGCATTTAAATTTATTATATAGCGCCTCGATAGCGCAGCAGGCAGCGCGTCAGTCTCATAATCTGAAGGTCGTGAGTTCGATCCTCACTCGGGGCAGTTCAGTTTTCTAAACTGACTGTGCGGTGATTATGAAGTGCATAGAAAATTAATGCATAATACCGAGAAAAGCCAAATTATCTGTAACCTTGATGGCATTAGCGTTATAGGTTACTGTGATCATTTTGTGGGACACAACTCTCCTCCATTACAAAAGGGGCAATGTAAATGTTAAAAATTCTAAATATTTATGCTATTGATTATCAAATGGGGAAAAATCAACAATGTCCAATGAGTTTAAATCTCTTTCTTAAGAAAAACTTGCACTCAGGAAGGTAACATATTCCCTATCTTATCAGTTTTTGTACATCTGTTTGAACTTTGCCATATCTTTCGTGACAAATTACCAGACAGAGTATATGTAGCTTAACTGACTTATCTCAGTCTCTTGGTGTGCACCTCAATTTTTATAAGATAATTCATGAACTCAAAATATATGTTTTCAATACTATTCCCGCTCCATTCGACCGTTGTAAATAAAGTCCTACAAAACCAATTTCAGGAAATTACATGGACCTGTATACTAAAACTTTATAACTTCCAAATGCAGGAATTAAATACATCATGTATTTCAAAGGAATATAAAAAAAATAATGTAACAGTTATTTTACACTGAAAAAACTGTCACTTAATTTAAATTTGAAATTCTCAACTTTCCAATGAATTCAGAAATAAAATTTAAAACAATTCAGTTTTCCATTCATAAATCCCCCATCTGATCGAATACCCCTATTCATCAATATAATATTAGTCCTGTGCTTTAATATCCATGACAAACTAAACTTCTGAGCTGTGCAAAGTAACTGAATCATAATATATGCTGAAATGTAAGGATATCAAAAATTATAAATACTTTAAATACTCCTACTATTCTCCTTTCGGCCTACTTTACTGTCCCTAAGAGCTTTGAGTGTAGTTCGACGACTATTGCAATTATTTTTATAATATAGCGCCTCGATAGCGCAGTAGGCAGCGCGTCAGTCTCATAATCTGAAGGTCGTGAGTTCGATCCTCACTCGGGGCAGTTCAGTTTTCTAAACTGACTGTGCGGTGATTATGAAGTGCATAGAAAATTAATGCATAATACCGAGAAAAGCCAAATTATCTGTAACCTTGATGGCATTAGCGTTATAGGTTACTGTGATCATTTTGTGGGACACAACTCTCCTCCATTACAAAAGGGGCAATGTAAATGTTAAAAATTCTAAATATTTATGCTATTGATTATCAAATGGGGAAAAATCAACAATGTCCAATGAGTTTAAATCTCTTTCTTAAGAAAAACTTGCACTCAGGAAGGTAACATATTCCCTATCTTATCAGTTTTTGTACATCTGTTTGAACTTTGCCATATCTTTCGTGACAAATTACCAGACAGAGTATATGTAGCTTAACTGACTTATCTCAGTCTCTTGGTGTGCACCTCAATTTTTATAAGATAATTCATGAACTCAAAATATATGTTTTCAATACTATTCCCGCTCCATTCGACCGTTGTAAATAAAGTCCTACAAAACCAATTTCAGGAAATTACATGGACCTGTATACTAAAACTTTATAACTTCCAAATGCAGGAATTAAATACATCATGTATTTCAAAGGAATATAAAAAAAATAATGTAACAGTTATTTTACACTGAAAAAACTGTCACTTAATTTAAATTTGAAATTCTCAACTTTCCAATGAATTCAGAAATAAAATTTAAAACAATTCAGTTTTCCATTCATAAATCCCCCATCTGATCGAATACCCCTATTCATCAATATAATATTAGTCCTGTGCTTTAATATCCATGACAAACTAAACTTCTGAGCTGTGCAAAGTAACTGAATCATAATATATGCTGAAATGTAAGGATATCAAAAATTATAAATACTTTAAATACTCCTACTATTCTCCTTTCGGCCTACTTTACTGTCCCTAAGAGCTTTGAGTGTAGTTCGACGACTATTGCAATTATTTTTATAATATAGCGCCTCGATAGCGCAGTAGGCAGCGCGTCAGTCTCATAATCTGAAGGTCGTGAGTTCGATCCTCACTCGGGGCAGTTCAGTTTTCTAAACTGACTGTGCGGTGATTATGAAGTGCATAGAAAATTAATGCATAATACCGAGAAAAGCCAAATTATCTGTAACCTTGATGGCATTAGCGTTATAGGTTACTGTGATCATTTTGTGGGACACAACTCTCCTCCATTACAAAAGGGGCAATGTAAATGTTAAAAATTCTAAATATTTATGCTATTGATTATCAAATAGGGGACAAACCAACAATACTCAATGAGTTTAAACCTCTTTCAGAAAAACTTGCAATCAGAAAGGTATACTATTCCCTAATCTAATCAGTTTTTATACAAATTTTTAAACTTTACCATATCTTTTGTGATAAATTATAAGATAGAATATATATAACACTACTGAATTAATTCAGTCTCTTGGTGTGCATCTTAATTTTGATAAGATAATTCACGAACTTAAAGTACATGTTTTCAATATTATTCCCACTCCATTCGACCGTTGTAAATAAAGTCCTGTAAAACAATTTTCCCTATTTACATGAACCTGTATGCAAGAACTTTATAACTTCCAAATGTAGGAATTAAATAAAATCACAACTTTTGAAAGTAAATTGTATATTTCCTAACTATACAAACCTAAGGTCCTTTACATTAGGAGTATACAATGTAAAGGACCTTAGGTTTGTATATCAAGTTGGAACAATTTGAAATTCATAAATTTCAAACGAATTCAGAAATAAAATAATAAAAATCTCAGATTCCCATTCATAAATCCCCCATCTGTTCGAATATCCCTATTTAATATAATAATTAGTCCTGTGCTTTAATATCCATGACATAAACTACAATTTTGAGCTAAGTAAAGTAACTGGATCATAATATATGCTGAAAAGTAAGGACATAAAACATTATAAATACTGTATAAATACTCCTACTACTCTCTTTTCGGTTTATTTTCCTGTCCCTATATACTCTGAGTATAGCGCGACGATTATAGCATTCATTTTTATAATATAGCGCCTCGATAGCGCAGTAGGCAGCGCGTCAGTCTCATAATCTGAAGGTCGTGAGTTCGATCCTCACTCGGGGCAATTAAGTTTTCTAAACTGACTGTGCGGTGATTATGAAGTGCATAGAAAATTAATACATGATATCTAGAAAAGCCAAATTATCTGTGACCTCGATAACAGTAGCATTAAAGGTTACTGTGATCATTTTGTGGGACACAACTCTTCTCCATTATGAAAGGGTATTGTGAATGTTAAAAATTCTAAATAATATTTATGCTGTTGATTATCAAATAGGGGACAAATCAACAATGCTCAGTGAGTTTAAATCTTTCTTAAGAAAAACTTGCACTCAAAAAGGTACACTATTCCCTAATCTAATCAGTTTTTGTACATCTTTTTAAACTTTACCATATGTTTTGTGATAAGGCATAAGATAGAATATATATAACTTAACTGACTTAACTCAGTCTCTCGGTGTGTCTCAATTTTTATAAGATAATTCATGAACTCAAAATACATGTTTTCAGTACTGTTCCCGCTCCATTCGACCGTTGTAAATAAAGTCCTGCAAAACAATTTTCAGCTATTTACATGGACCTGTATGCAAGAACTTTATAATTTACAAGTACAGGAATTAAATAAATCCTTTATTTCAATGGAATATATAACAAAGTTATTTTACATTAAAACTGTCACTTCATTCAAGTTTGAAATTAATAACTTTCAAATTAATTCCGAAATAAAATTTTAAAATTTCAGTTTTCCGTTCATAAACCCCCATCTGCCCGAATATCCCTAACCAGTCAATATAATATTAATCCTGTGATTTAATATACATAACAAACTAGACTTTTGAGCTGAGCAAAGTAACTGGATCAAATATCTGCTGAAATGTAAGGACAACAAACATTATAAATGCTATAAATACTCCTACTATTCTCCTTTTGGCCTACTTTACTGTCCCTAAGTACTTTGAGTGTAGTTCGACGATTATTGCAAGTATTTTTGTAATATAGCGCCTCGATAGCGCAGTAGGCAGCGCGTCAGTCTCATAATCTGAAGGTCGTGATTTCGATCCTCACTCTCTCACTGTCTACGTGACGATTATGAAGTGCATAGAAAATTAGTACATAATACCGAGAAAAGCCAAATTAGCTGTAACCTTGATAAGATTAGTGTTATAGGTAACTGTGATCATTTTGTGGGACACAACTCTTCTCCATTACAAAAGTGGTAAGGTAAATGTTAAAATTCTAAATATTTATGCTACCAATTATCAAATAAGGAACAAATCAACTATGCACAGTGAGTTTAAATAACTTTAAGAAAAACTTGCACTCAGGAAGGTAATATATTCCCTAATCTTAACAGTTTTTGTACATCTTTTTAAACTTTGTCATATCCTTTCTGATAAATTATGACAATATATATAACTTATCTGAATCAATTCAGTCTCTTGGTGTGCGTCTCAAGTTTTTAAAGATAATTCATGAACTTAAAATACATGTTTTCAATAATATTCCCACTCCATTCGACCGTTGTAAATAAAGTCTTATAAAACAATTTTCAGCTATTACATGGACTTGTATACTAGAACTTTATAACTTCCAAATGCAGGAATTAAATAAATCATGTATTTCAAAGGAATATAAAAATATTAATTTATTTTACATTTAACAAACTGTCACTCAATTTAAATTTGAAATTTATAATTTCACACGAATTCAGAAATAAAATAATAAAAACTTCAGTTTCCCATTCATAAATCCCCCATCTGCTCGAATAGGGAATTCAAATTTGAAATTCATAAATTTCAAATGAATTCAGAAATAAAATAATAAAAATCTCAGTTTCCCATTCATAAATCCCCCATCTGTTCGATTATCCCTATTCAATATAATATTAGTCCTGTGCTTTAATATCCATGACATAAACTAGACTTTTGAGCTGAGCAAAGTAACTGGATCATAATATATGCTGAAAAGTAAGGACATCAAACATTATAAATACTATATAAATACCCCTACTATTCTCCTTTCGGCCTATTTTCCTGTCCCTATATACTTTGAGTATAGCGCGACGATTATAGCATTTATTTTTATAATATAGCGCCTCGATAGCGCAGTAGGCAGCGCGTCAGTCTCATAATCTGAAGGTCGTGAGTTCGATCCTCACTCGGGGCAATTAAGTTTTCTAAACTGACTGTGCAGTGATTATGAAGTGCATAGAAAATTAATACATGATATCTAGAAAAGCCAAATTATCTGTGACCTCGATAACAGTAGCAATAAAGGTTACTGTGATAATTTTGTGGGACACAACTCTTCTCCATTATGAAAGGGTATTGTAAACGTTAAAAATTTAAAATATTTATGCTGTTGGTTGTCAAATAGGGGGCAAATCAACAATGCTCAATGAGTTTAAATCTCTCTCTTAAGAAAAACTTGCACTCAGAAAAGCATATTATTCCCTAATCTAATCAGTTTTTGAACATGTTTTTAAATTATATCTTTTGAGATAAATTTTAAGATATATATATATATATATATATATATATATATATATATATATATATATATATATATATATATATATATATATATATATATATATATATATATATATATATATATATATATATATATATATATATATATATATATATATATATATATATATATATATATATATATATATATATATATATATATATATATATATATATATATATATATATATATATATATATATATATATATATATATATATATATATATATATCTTGACTGACTTAACTCAGTCTCTTGGTGTGTGTCTCAATTTTTATAAGATAATTCATGAACTCAAAATGCATGTTTTCAGTACTATTCCCATTCCATTCGACCATTGCAAATAAAGTCCTACAAAACAATTTTCAGCAATTTACATGGACCTGTATGCAAGAACTTTATAACTTCCAAATGCAGGAATTAAATAAATCCTTTATTTCAATGAAAAATAAAAAAATTATGTAACAAAATTATTTTACATAAAAAAACTCACTCAATTTAAATCTGAAATTTATAACTTTCAAATTAATTCAGAAATAAAATTTAAAAATTTCAGTTTTCCGTTCATAAATCCCCCATCTGCTCGAATATCCCTAACCAATCAATATAATAGCAAACCTGTCCTTTAATATACATATCAAACTAGACTTTTGAGCTGAGCAAAGTAACTGGATCAAATATCTGCTGAAATGTAAGGACATCAAACATTATAAATGTTATAAACATTCCTACTATTCTCCTTTCGGCCTACCTTGCTTTCCCTAAATACTTTCAGTAGTAGTGCGACGATTATTGCATTTATTTTTATAATATAGCGCCTCGATAGCGCAGTAGGCAGCGCGTCAGTCTCATAATCTGAAGGTCGTGAGTTCGATCCTCACTCGGGGCAGTTCAGTTTTCTAAACTGACTGTGTGGTGATTATGAAGTGCATAGAAAATTAATACGTAATACTGAGATCAGCCAAATTAACTGTGACGTCGATAACAGTACCTGTGATAATTTTGCGGACACAACTCTACTCCATTACAAAAGGGTAATATAAATGTTAAAAATTTTCAATATTTATGCTATTGATTATTAAGTGGGGAACAAATCAACAATGCTCAGTGAGTTGAAATCCCTTTCTTAAGAAAAACTTGCACTCAGGATGGTATAAGGAAGGTATACTCTTCCCTAATCTCATCAGTTTTTATATAACTTTTCTGACTTAACTCAGTCTCTTGGTGTCTGACTCAATCTTTATAAGATAATTTATGAACTCAAAATACGTTTTCAATACTATTCCTGCCCCATTCAATCATTGTAAATAAAGTCCTATAACACAATCTTCAGCAAATTACATGGACCTGTAAGCTAGAATTTTATAACTTCCAAATGCAGGAATTAAATAAATCATGTATTTCAAAGGAATATAAAAAATAATGTAACAAAGTTATTTTACTTTGAAAAAAACTGTCACTCGATTTAAATTTGAAATTCATAACTTTCCAATGAATTCAGAAATGTTAAATGTTAAAAATTTCAGTTTCCCATTCATAAATCCCCCATCTGCTCGAATATCCCTAATCAATATCATATTAACCCTGTGCTTTAAAAATATCCATGACATAAACTAGAGTTCTGAGCTGAGCAAAGTAACTGGATCATAACATATGCTGAAGGACATCAAACATTATAAATGTTATAAATACTCTACTATTCTCCTTTCAGCTTACTTTCCTGTCCCTAGGTATTTTGAGTAGTAGCACGGCGATTATAGCATTTATTTTTATAATATAGAGCCTCGATAGCGCAGTAGGCAGCGCGTCAGTCTCATAATCTGAAGGTCGTGAGTTCGATCCTCACTCGGGGCAATTAAGTTTTCTAAACTGACTGTGCGGTGATTATGAAGTGCATAGAAAATCAATACCTGATATCTAGAAAAGCCAAATTATCTGTGACCTTGATAACAGTAGCATTAAAGATTACAGCGATCATTTTGTGGGACACAGCTCTTCTCCATTATGAAAGGGTATTGTAAATGTTAAAAATTCTAAATATTTATCCTGTTGATTATCAAATAGGGGACAAATCAACAATGCTCAATGCGTTTAAATCTCTTTCTTAAGAAAAACTTGCACTCAAAAAGATACGCTATTCCCTAATCTAATAAGTTTTTGTACATCTTATTAACTATATCTTTTGTGATAAATTTCAAGATATAATATAAATAACTTAACTGACTTAACTCAGTCTCTTGGTGTCTCAATTTTTATAAGATAATTCATGAACTTAAAATGCATGTTATCAGTAATGTTCCCGATCCATTCGACCGTTGTAAATAAAGTCCTACAAAACAATTTTCAGCAATTTACATGGGGTTGTATGCAAGAACTTTATAACTTACAAGTGCAGGAATTAAATAAATCCCTCATTTCAATGGAATATAAAAAATGATGTAACAAAGTTATTTTACATTAAAATTGTCACTTGATTCAAGTTTGAAATTAATAACTTTCAAATTAATTCCGAAATAAAATTTAAAAATTTCAGTTTTCCATTCATAAACCCCCATCTGCTTGAATACCCCTAATCAGTTAATATAACATTAATCCTGTGATTTAATATACATAACAAACTAGGCTTCTGAGCTGAGCAAAGTAACTGGCTCAAATATCTGCTGAAATGTAAGGACATCAAACATTATAAATGCTATAAATATTCCTACTATTCTCCTTTTGGCCTACTT
Organism: Macrobrachium rosenbergii; assembly: GCA_039081455.1. NCBI lineage: Eukaryota > Metazoa > Arthropoda > Malacostraca > Decapoda > Palaemonidae > Macrobrachium > Macrobrachium rosenbergii. Next base: position 61,958,377 of record JANJGK010000003.1, on the reverse strand, counting down.
TGCTGTCCCTAAATACTATGAGTAGCAGCGCGACGATTATAGCATTTATTATTGTAATATAGCGCCTCGATAGCGCAGTAGGCAGCGCGTCAGTCTCATAATCTGAAGGTCGTGAGTTCGATCCTCACTCGGGGCAGTTCAGTTTTCTAAACTGACTGTGTGGTGATCATAGAATGCATTAAAAATTAATACGTAAAACTGAGAAAAGCCAAATTATTTGTGACCTTGTTAACAGCACTGTTGCAGGTAATTGTGATCAATTTGCAGGACAGTACTGCTCCATTACAAAAGGATTAATATAAATGCTAAAAATTTTCAATATTTATGCTGTTGATTATCAAATCGGGAAATCAACAACGCTCAATGAGTTTAAACCCATTTTTCTTACAAAAAACTTGCACCCAGGAAGGTATACTATTCCCTAATCTTATAAGTATTTGCACATCTTTTTAAACTCTACCACATTTTTCGTGACAAATTATAAGCCACATTATATATACCCCATCTGACTTGTCTCAGTCCTTTTGTGTGCATTTCCATATTTATATGAGATCAAAATATATTTTCGGTTCTATTCCCACCCCCACTCAACTGTTGAAAATAAAATCTTACAAAACAAATTTCTTCAATTTACATGGACCTGCATGCTAGAACTTTGTAACTTCTAAGACTCATTAAAAGGCAGCAGCGCAGCGAGTTTAGCTTGATTCATTTGAATGTAGCGCCTCGATAGCGCAGTAGGCAGCGCGTCAGTCTCATAATCTGAAGGTCGTGAGTTCGATCCTCACTCGGGGCAGCAACTATTTTACAAACTGTAGTGAGAACTGAACGTTCTAGCAGTTAAAAGCATTGCACTTGTCAGGCTCGCGATTTATTAAAAAAACTTTCATAAGATCTTGCTAAACATCCGTATTTTAAGCACTTTAACCAAGTGACTAAGCCACCTTGTTCTTTCGTTTTAGCTTAATTAAACTTGTCTTATGCTAACAAGGGGTCTTGCTCCAACAGCATACCTTAACTACTAAACCATATTGAACCTTTCATATTAAGTTGCATACGGTATGGCATACTATTAGAAATTCAAATAAGAAATTGCATTTTCGTTTCTCTCAAGTTAGCAAGTAATACTTCTGCTTTACGAAGGGAAATTTTGCCTTTCATTCCACCTCCCATGGCTAACAGGCAATCAAACTTCCCTGTAAATTACATTTAAACTGATATTTTCAATTTTGATCTGAAGGCAAACCTTAGAGTTTCTTTTTGTCGTAATTAATGTCAGTAATGAGCGTCATGATTTGAGACTAAACGACGGGATAAAAGTATAATAAATAAAAATGCAACGAAATACATTCAAAGATTTTATGACGAGCTGAGGCTCCTCCTCCTTGCTATGTCCCGGATGAGTGATTGGGGTCATAAAGCCTGCCTTGGCAAGGAAGAGTAATGGTTCAACAATAGCAATAATAATAATTGTAGCTGAGGCGAGTTGGGTAGAGGGATAAATTTCAGAGAGAGGGAACATCGAAAAGCAAGACACACAGGGGGCTCTAGAGGATAGAGGACGGGGAATCCCAATGGATAGGGGCAGGAATGACCCCAGGGGACAAGGCAGGGAAGGGCATGCATTAGCAGTTACAGGGGGAAATGATATGGAGATCCAACACGCCAACCTTATCTTTATGGCTTTGCCGACCGCATGCGACGAAAGACCCTTACCCAACACAGCACACCGGATATTTAATGCGTGAAGCGAGTGTATATAGTAGTGTGTAAGGGGGCCTTCAAGCTTCCTATCATACAAGAGAGAGAGAGAGAGAGAGAGAGAGAGAGAGAGAGAGAGAGAGAGAGAGAGAGAGAGAGAGAGTGTGTGTGTTACCTTAGGTAAGATGGACTCTGGTACCTGGATCTTTGGGTCTATCCTTCACCTATGAGAAACACATACTATTTTCTCCTGGAACAGCGGATGACTACTTCCAGAGTGACGAACGTTCACTGTCCCTTGGGAAATGTCAGCTGTTGTTTAATTTACAAGTTTTCATGACAAAATCCAGAATTCTAAACTTCGATTTGCCTATCATAGATAATTCGTTTTTAGAGCACTTTTTGAGTTTAATTCACTGCAGTTTACTAATGAAATAATTTACTAAATAGCTTTGACTGATTAGGAATTTCTACACGGATATCCACCCCATAAATCAACTGAAAAAGTGAAAACGATGCCAAACGCAAGAAGAGAGTATTCACACAATGCAAATATATATGAACTCACGAATGAAGTTAAGCGGTTTTTGTTTGTATATTATGCATAACGGATGTGTTTAGGATGATGCGCAGTGGCAATTTGTAATTTAATATCATTACTTTTAAGGGAGCACTAGCCTATACTCACTAACAAGAACGGGAAGAGGATTTCGGTAAAGATAAGGATTGTTATTAACAAAATGTTTTCGTAACACATAAATAAAAACCTGAAACTACTTCACTTCACCATTATTAAAACTACGAAACACGCTTCATTTGGCTTCATTTAAACTTCTCAAGAAATTGAGGTATTCCAGTCTGATAACCTGTAACCTTTAAGAAAACCGCTTGGATTTAAAATCATAAAAAAACAATAATTTTACAGTCATTATCTTGACATTCAACCAGGTCAACGCAATCGATTGGGAGGACTGGCTCTGAAACGTTATCCATGTAAGGAAGATGCCTTCCAAAGCTATCATGCGTCAAAAGGAGCTATCACACCCTGTCTCAGGACATTCGTCCTGGAGAGAGAGAGAGAGAGAGAGAGAGAGAGAGAGAGAGAGAGAGAGAGAGAGAGAGAGAGAGAGAGAGAGAGAAGGGGGGGGGGGGCCGCACTGTCGAGAACGGGAAGGTTACAACCTCAGATAACAGAGGCAGGTTTGTTATCGAATTGGTCTGCGGAATATTCAGGCGTTACTGGAAAAAACTTGAAGCAAAACTTACGGGCCTAGTATGATCACACTCGTCACACTGAAGCCTAAAGGCCACTAGGATAGTATTAGTAATAGTAGTGGTAGTACATGTTGTTCTTAAAATATATTCAGGATACGGATATAGACATGACATGATAGGTTCTCAGTTATGCTATTTTAGACACATGATATAACAATGTACAGTAGTTCAACCCCCACAGCCTATGGGTGATAAACTGCAAGTTTGACTTGCAGTCGCCTAGCCTAGGGCTAGCAGCCCCCTTCACCAATTTGCCCATATATACTCATGCGGAATGAAAGCATGTTGGTCCGGTCTTAGGGACGGTACGTAAAGTCCGTAGGGACGAGACTCATTTCCTCGACCCTGTCTTATATTACTGACATTTTTGACGAATTGGGAATAATAATAATAATAATAATAATAATAATAATAATAATAATAATAATAATAATAATAATAATAATAATAATAATAATAATAATAATAATAATAAATAACCTTGTTATACAACATTGCAATAACTTGCAAATTACCACGAGATAATTCTTCTGTAAGTTTAGCCTCCCAGTCCGGATTACTGCAGAATAGCTAATTAAAATTTCAATGACCTGACCCCTCAATGCAGGTAACATTCGTGTCTATGAAGACTGAAAACAAGTTTACTTTTTCACATAAAACACAGCTTAACTCCGGCAACCCGATTCTCCACGGCTCGAGTCGTTCTATTTGGTTTTATTCATATTTTAAAGACAGTTTTTCATCTTTTCAGAAGCATCGAACACCTTGCCTTTTCAATGGTGATTATCTTATATTCCAAGGTAGTCAACTATGAGAGGGAGAGAGGGAGAGAGAGAGAGAGACAGATATGGACTGATTTCACAAGCCAATTCTCAAAGGCAAAACTCATTTTTCCCTCCAAATTTCCTCGGAAGAGAGAGAGAGAGAGAGAGAGAGAGAGAGAGAGAGAGAGAGAGAGGAGAGAGAGAGAGAGAGAGAGAGATGGACTGATTTCAGAAGCCAATTTTCAAAGGCAAAACCCCTTTTTTCCTCTCCAAATTTCCCCCAAAAATACAGAGAGAGAGAGAGAGAGAGAGAGAGAGAGAGAGAGAGAGAGAGAGAGAGAGAGATGGACTCATTTCACAAGCCAATTTTCAAAGGCAAAACCCATTTTTTCCTCTCCAATATATATACAGCATATATATACGTATATATACATATATATATATATATATATATATATATATATATATATATAAATATATATATATATATATATATATATATATATATATATATATATATATATATAAATATATATATATATATATATATATATATATATATATATATATATATATATATATATATATATATAGATAGATAGATAGATAGATAGATAGATAGATAGATAGATAGATAGATAGATAGATAGATAGATAGGAGGAGAGAGAGAGAGAGAGAGAGAGAGAGAGAGAGAGAGAGAGAGAGAGAGAGAGAGAGAGAGAGAGAGAGAGAATGGACTGATTTCACAAGCCAATTTTCAAAGGCAAAACCCATTTTTTCCTCTCCAAATTTCCCCGAAAAGAGAGAGAGAGAGATTGAATGATCCCACCACAAGCCAATTTTCAAAGACAGGCCCCATTTTTTTTCCTAACGGTTCCCCCGTAAAAAAAAAAAAAAGAAGAGAAATCAACATCATTCGATAATATTTGAAATCCAAAGACTTACGAGTCCTCGGATTGGAGGCTCGCATCGAACGCGGTCGCGTCAGGCGATCGGGTAATCGCCAACGGTCGTTAAATTACACGTACAGTGTTTCAGAAAATTACACCTTTCGGGATATGAAGTTGATAATTGAAATGTGGATGAGGGAGGCCCAGCGTTCTACCCTCCTCTTCACTCTCCCACCTCCCGCCTCCTCCATCTACCAATCAACCTGGATCCCCGCCTTGATCTATCTCCCCCTCCTATTCCTACCCCTTTCCCCTTCCATTCAACCCTGCATCTACCAATCAACAGTGACCCCCTTCCCAAAACCTCTCCCCTCCCCCTCCTATTACACCTACCATTGCCATTCCCCCTCTCTTCTATCTACCAATCAAAGGGACCCCTTCATGAACCCCCCCCCCCCTTTTCCAACTATAAGCAACCCCTTCGAGCCTCCCCCTACTCTCCTTCCCCCAACCCGTTCCTCCCCTCCATCCACCAGTCAACCAGGCACCCCTTGCTAAAGCCTTTATGGTTATGAGCGCCTGGTACCTGATATTTATATGCAGAAGCACTGTAATGGTCGATTCACATGCCATGTAATGGGGTGGGCGGGTTATCGACAACAAAAAGAATCGAGCTCCGTTTGATGGACGAGGTCTCTCCGGAATAGGAATGCAGCGCCAGCAAGGAATTCAGGGCGAATCGTTCCCGCATGTGATATGCTAATTAGCAGAAAGAATTACTTGTACGGGAAATGCGCCGTCCATCACAATGCGCGCGAATAAATTTGTGGTGCTGTATTCATGCGGAGGGAATTTGATACTGCAGTCGTGACGTACATCATATTATGGAAGTCTTTCTGAAATTCAACGCCTGAGAGAGAGAGAGAGAGAGAGAGAGAGAGAGAGAGAGAGAGAGAGAGAGAGAGAGAGAGAGAGAGAGAGAGAGTTCAAATTTAACAAGGACAAGGGTACGACGGTCATGAGAGGTGATGAGGAATAGACATCAAGAACTTTTTCTCAGCATGTGATTAAATTGCACACTTGAGAGAGAGAGAGAGAGAGAGAGAGAGAGAGAGAGAGAGAAGAGAGAGAGAGAGAGAGAGAGAGAGAGAGAAACTTCAATACTTAACATGGACAAGAATAGGACAGTTATGAGAGGTAATGAGGAATACACATCAAGAGGAACCTTTCCTCAGTTTGTAACTAACTGCGTACTTGAGAGAGAGAGAGAGAGAGAGAGAGAGAGAGAGAGAGAGAGAGAGAGAGAGAGAGAGAGAGAGAGAGAGAGACTTCAAATTTAACAAGGACAAGAGTATGACGGTCATGACAGGCAGTGAGGAATAGAAATCACGAGGAACCTTTTCTCAGCATGCGATTAAACTGCACACTTGAGAGAGAGAGAGAGAGAGAGAGAGAGAGAGAGAGAGAGAGAGAGAGAAAGAGAGAGAGAGAGAGAGAGAGAGAGAGAAACTTCAATATTTAGACAGACAAGAACAGGACAGTTATGAGAGGCAATGAGGAACAGATATCAGGAGAAACTTTTTCTCAGCAGTAATTCAATTGCACACTTAAGAGAGAGAGAGAGAGAGAGAGAGAGAGAGAGAGAGAGAGAGAGAGAGAGAGAGAAACATATCATTACTCAAAATTAATTAAAATTCTACATCTTGGGAGAAATGTGTTCCATAAACAGCCGTTAAATAAAACTGCACAGTTAGGAGAGAGAGAGAGAGAGAGAGAGAGAGAGAGAGAGAGAGGAGAGAGAGAAGAGAGAGAGAGAGAGAGAGAGAGAGAGAGAGTCCAATACTCAATCTTGAAAAAATATGTTCGAACTGAGAGAGAGAGAGAGAGAGAGAGAGAGAGAGAGAGAGAGAGAGAGAGAGAGAGAGAGAGAGAGAGTCCAATACTCAACCTTAAAAAAAGAAAATTGAATGTAATTCTAAGTTTTACAGCCCATCCATAAAGGGCGAATTGTTGTTATTCCGAGCGACGCCCCTCACAAAATTAAGCGGAAATTAGAGGCTGGCGACAACGTTTTAAATTTACGCTGATATGCCTGAAAACGACGCTAATTATTGGTGATGACAGCGTGATTACTCACGCTTTTGAAGTCTCCTGATCCAATGAAGGCGAGACTTGGGAAGTAAATCGTCTCGGAAGTAAATTATTGGCCGAATGGCAGCGAATATTTCGCGAGGCGCTCCCTGGAAATGTCACGGCCCAGGAAGGAATTGAACGAATTTCTCCGTATACCTACTGGCAGTTGCATTTTGCTTTCATGTTCAGGTAATGTAATGATGGTGTTGTTGAAAAAGAGAGAAAGCGAGGAAAGATACAGAATCTATATAAAACAGCCAGTATGAAACATATTGTAAGGTTAAAATAATAATAATAATAATAATAATAATAATAATAATAATAATAATAATAATAATAATAATAATAATAATAATGAAACACCCAGGAAACTAAGTAGGATTAATCGCCATGAGATGAAGCAGATCCTTAGCCCGCCCCCCCCCCCACCACTCTCTCTCT
>JANJGK010000003.1:61910770-61951072 GCA_039081455.1 Macrobrachium rosenbergii | reverse complement strand
TTGATTTTTACACACATGAATAACTTTGCCTTAAATATGTGTATTTGGCTTTAGTATTGATATTACTCGCGTATTTATAAAGAAAATCGATCAGATATTTGTCATAATTTGCAGTATGTCACTGAAATTTATAGTAAAATAATTAGAAAATATTTTGATTTAGCCGATTTTGTTGTTGCATAGTCATGTTAATGATTACAAAAGACAGGTACAGCCAACAAAACTTTTGAAAATGGATAATTTTTGTCGCCTCATTCATGCATATCTCTATTCTATGTACATCTGTTTTGAGTATAAAGTCTGTTGTATGGATATTTTTCATATTATGCTTGAAATGGAAAAGAAGTACAGCAAAAAAAAGTACAACTTCAAGGACTGGAGATCACTAATTTTCATATTTGCTTTCTTTGCATGCACAGCCTTATGAGTTTGTATAATTTAAATTCAAAATGTAAATCTATATGCCTGAGCATGTAAATATGATTCAGCATATCTTAATTACATTTAGCATCTATCCACTTTATTGCAATGTCATGATATTTCATATGTTTTTTAGAATATATGCTAGTTGATGATGTATATATTAAGTAGAATATTTCTGTTTTCATGTTTTACATGCATATATCATTACAGGTAACGTTCATAACAGCACAGGAGAGACACCTGCAGTCTCTCTCTCTCTCTCTCTCTCTCTCTCTCTCTCTCTCTCTCTCTCTCTCTCTCTCTCTCTCTCTCTCTCTCTCTTATTAGTTTACATGGCAAATGATCAAATATATTTAAAATATTAGGCAACCTTTTGCATCTCGGGCAAGGATTATTCTTTGAGTCCTTTATACGTTGGTAACTGAGCTTTGTTTTTATCATTATTGCCACAGGACACAAACCTATTGCTATGTATCAGAAGTTTTCCAGATTATACAATTATTAATTTCCATTCACTTAATTTCTAAGTACAAACTGGATCATTTTCTTAACATGTTTCAAAGCCTTATGTTATAATGTAATTGCCAAGTGCTACTTCCTTTAAGAAAATAAGGAAAAGCAGTGTTGAATATATAGATTGGTGGAAACTAAAAGAATTGCTGAAAATGAAAAAAAGGGCAATTTTAGCCAATAAAAGGCCTCGATAGCGCAGTAGGCAGCGCGTCAGTCTCATAATCTGAAGGTCGTGAGTTCGATCCTCACTCGGGGCAAGATTCTTTTAAAATTTATTTTGATTTTTACATACAAGAATCACTTTTCTTCAAATATATATATTTGGCTTTAATTTTGATATTACTCACGTATTTAGAAAGAAAATTGGTCAGATTTTGATATAATAATTTGTAATATGTCACTGAAATATTTGTAAATTAATTAGAAAATATTTTGAATTTGGCGATTTTGTTGTTGAATAGTCATGTTAACGATTATGAAAGACAGATACAGCCAACAAGACCATTGGAAATGGATAATTTTTGATGCATCAGTCATGCATATCTCTATTTTGCGTACATCAGTTTTAAGCATAATGTCTGTTGTATCGATATTTTCCATATTATGCATAAAATGGAAGAAATGTACAGTGCAACTTCAAGGACTGGATATCACTAATTTTCAGTTTCGTTTTTCTTTGTATGCACAGTTTATGAGTTTCCATAATTTAAATTCAAAATGTAAATCTATATGCCGGAGCATGTTAATATGATTCAGTAAATCTTAATTGTATTTAGCATCTATCCACTTTTTTGCAAGGTCATGATAAATCATTTTTTTTTTTTCAGAATATAGGCTAGTTGATGGTGTATTTATTAAGTAGAATATGTTTTAATATGCATATATCATTACAGGCCACGTTCATAACAACACAGGAGACACACCCTTGGGTCTCTCTCTCTCTCTCTCTCTCTCTCTCTCTCTCTCTCTCTCTCTCTCTCTCTCTCTCTTTTATTAGCCTACATGGCAAATGATCAAATACCTAAAATATTGGCCAACCTGTTTGTGTATCGGTCAAGGGTTATCCTTCGAGCCGTTTACAGTATATGTTGGTGACTGAGCTTTGTTTTTATTATTTTTGCCACAGGACACAAGCCCCTTTCTATGTACCAGAAGTTTTCCAAATTATACAATTATTAATTTCCATTTACCTAACTTAAGTACAAACTGAATTAATTCCTTAAGATGCTTCAAATCATCATGTCATCATGTAATCGCCAAGTCCTATTTACTTATAGAAAATAAGGAAAACCATTGGGGAATATTTAGATTGGTGAAAACTAAAAGGCTTGTTGAAAATGAAAATAAAGGCAATTTTAGCCAATAAAATGCTTTATTCTCAAAATTGATGTACATAAAATAGAGAATGCATGAATGAGGCAACAAAAATTATCCATTTTCAAAAGTTTTGTTGGCTGTACCTCTCTTTCATAATCATTAATACGACTGTTCAACAACAAAATCAGCTAAATCAGAATAATTTCTAATTATTTTACTGAGCTTTAGTAACATGCTGCCAATTATTAGGGTAAAAATCTGACTGATTTTCTTTCTAAATACGTGAGTAATATCAATACTAAAGCTGAATACACATATTTGAGGCAAAGTCATTTATTTGTGTAAAAATCAAAATGAATTGGAAAAGAATCTTGCCCAGAGTGAGGACCGAACTCACGACCTTCAGATTATGAGACTGACGCGCTGCCTACTGCGCTATCGAGGCCTTTTATTGGCTAAAATTGCCTTTTTTATAATTTTTAGCAAGCCTTTTCCTTATTTTCTAGAAGTAAACAGGACTTGGCGATTACATGACATGATGATTTGAAACACCTTAGGAAATTTATGATATGATGATTTGAAACACCTTAAGAAATTAATTTCAGTTTGTACTTAGAAGTTAGGTAAATGGGAATTAATAATTGTATAATTTGGGAAACCTCTGGTACATAGCAAGGGGCTTGTGTCCTCTGGCAAAAATGATAAATACAAAGCTCAGGTACCAACATATACTGTAAAGGGCTCAAAGGATAACCCTTGACAGAGACGCAAACAGGTTGGCCAATATTTTAGGTATATTAGATCATTTGCCATGTAGGCTAATAAAAGAGAGAGAGAGAGAGAGAGAGAGAGAGAGAGAGAGAGGAGAGAAGAGAGAGAGAGAGAGAGAGAGAGAGAGAGAGAAAACATATTCTACTCAATAAAATACATCATCAACTAGCCTATATTCCGAAAAAACAAATATGATTTATCATGACCTTGCAATAAAGTGGATAGATGCTAAATGCAATTAAGATATACTGAATCATATTAACATTCTCATGCATGCAGGTTTACTTTTTGAATTTAAATTATGGAAACTCATAAAGCTATGCATACAAAGAAGAACGAAAATAAAAACTTGTGATATCCAGTCCTTGAATTTTTACTCTACATTTTTTCCATTTTAAGCATAATATGAAAAATATCGATGCGACAGACTTTATGCTCAAAACTGATGTACACAGAACAGAGATATTGTATGAATTAGGCATCAAAAATGATCCATTTTTAATGGTCTTCTTGGCTGTACCTGTCTTTCATGATTGTTGACATGACTATCCAGCAACAAAATTGCCAAATTCAAAATATTTTCTAATTACTTTACAAATATTTCAGTGACATATTACAAATTAATTATATCAAAACCTGACCAATTTTTCTTTCTAAATACGTGACTAATATCAATATTAAAGCAACATACATATATTTGAAGATAAGTGATCATTGTATGTAAATATCAAAAGGAATTTTAAAAGAATCTTGCCCCGAGTGAGGATCTCGAACTCACGACCTTCAGATTATGAGACTGACGCGCTGCCTACTGCACTATCGAGGCCTTTTATTGGCTAAAATTGCCATTTTTTTTTCATTTTAAGCAATTCTTTTAGTTTCCACCAATCTAAATATTTAACATTGCTTTTCCTTATTTTCTAAAAGTAAGTAGCACTTGGCGATTGCATTATAACATAAGGCTTTGAAACATCTTAAGAAAATAGTTCAGTTTGTACTTAGAAATTAAGTAAATGGAAATTAATAATTGTATAATTTGGAAAACTTCTGGTACAAAGAAATGGGTTTGTGTCCTGTGGCAATAATGATAAAAACAAAGCTCGGTTACCAATATATAAAGGACTCAAAGAATAATCCTAGCCTGAGATGCAAAAGGTTGCCTAATATTTTAAGTATTTGGTCATTTGCCACGTAGACTAATAAAAGAGAGAGAGAGAGAGAGAGAGAAAGAGAGAGAGAGAGAGAGAGAGAGAGAGAGACTGCAGGGTGTCTCTCCTGTGCTGTTATGAACGTGACCTATAATAATATATGCATATAAAACATAAATATTCCACTTAATACATACATCATCAATTAGTATATATTCTAAAAAAACATATGAAATATCATGACATTGCAATAAAGTGGATAATATGCTAAATGCAATTAAGATGTACTTGAATCATATTTACATTCTCAGGCATATAGATTTATATTTTGAATTTAAAATATGCAAACTCATAAACCTGTACATACAAAGAAAGCACATATGAAAATTAGTGATCTCCAGTTCTTGAATTTGTACATTTTTTGCCTGTACTTTTTTTTCCATTTCAATTATAATATGAAAAATATCGATACAACAGACTTAACGCTCAAAGTTGATGTACACAGAATAGAGATATGCATGAATGAGGCAACAAAAATGATCCATTTTCAAAAGTTTTGTTGGCTGTACCTGTCTTTTGTGATCACTAACATGACTATTCAGCAACAAAACGCGGCTAATTCAAAAATATTTTGTATTTTACTATAAATTTCAGTGGCATACTGCAAATTATTATGACAAATATCTGATCGATTTTCTTTATAAATACGTGAGTAACATCAATACTAAAGCCAAATACACATATTTGAGGCAAAGTCATTCATGTGTGCAAAAATCAAAACGAATTGGAAAAGAATCTTGCCCCGAGTGAGGCTTGAACTCACGACCTTCAGATTATGAGACTGACGCACTGCCTGCTGCACTATCAAGGTCTTTTATTAGCTAAAATTGCCTTTTTTTTCAGCAAGCCTTTTAGTTTTCACCCACCTAAATATTCCACAATGGTTTTCCTTTTTTCCTATAAGTAAATAGGACTTGGCGATTACATGATGACATAATGATTTAAAACATCTTAAGAAATATATATGATGATTTGACACACCTTAAGGAATTAATTAAGTTTGTACTTAGAAGTTAGGTAAATGGAAATTAATAATTGTATAATTTGGAAAACTTCTGGTACATAGAAAGGGGCTTGTGTCCTGTGCAAAAATTATAAAAACAAAGCTCAGTTACCAACATACACTGTAAAGGGCTCGGAGGATAACCCTTGACCAATACGCAAACGGCCAATATTTTAGGTATTGGATCATTTGCCGCGTAGGCTAATAAAAGAGAGAGAGAGAGAGAGAGAGAGAGGAGAGAGAGAGAGAGAGAGAGAGAGAGAGAGAGAGAGACCGCGGGTGTGTTTCCTGTGTTGTTATGAACGTGACCTGTAATGTCATGATAGAAATATACAGTTACTACTTCAAGGACTGGATATCATTAATTTTCATTTTCGTTTTTCTTTGTATGCACAGCTTTATCGAGTTTCCATAATTTAAATTCAAATGTATAATCTGCATGCATGAGAATGTTAATATGATTCAGTATATCTTAATTGCATTTAGCATTTATCCACTTTATTGCAAGGTCATGATAAATAATATTTGTTTTTCAGAATATAGGCTAGTTGATGATGTATTTATTAAGTAGACTATGTTTCTCTCTCTCTCTTCTCTCTCTCTCTCTCTCTCTCTCTCCTCTCTCTCTCTCTCTCTCTCTCTCTCTCTCTCTCTCTTTTATTGGCCTACATGGCAAATGATCAAATACCTAAAATATTGGCCAACCTGTTCGCGTCTCGCTCAAGGGTTATCTTTCGAGCCCTTTATAGTATATGTGGGTAACTGAGCTTTGTTTTTATCATTTTTGCCAGAGGACACAAGCCCCCTTTCTATGTACCAGAAGTTTTCCAAATGATACCCAACTTCTAAGTGCAAACTGAATTAATTCCTTAAGATGTTTCAAATCATCATATCATAAATTTCTTAAGGTGTTTCAAATCATCATTTCATCATGTAATCGCCAAGTCCTGTTTACTTATAGAAAATAAGGAAAACCATTGAGAAATATTTAGATTGGTGAAAACTAAAAGGCTTGCTGAGAAAAAAAAGGCAATTTTAACCAATGAAAGGCCTCGATAGCGCAGTAGGCAGCGCGTCAGTCTCATAATCTGAAGGTCGTGAGTTCGATCCTCACTCGGGGCAAGATTCTTTTCCAATTCATTTTTATTTTTACACATGAATAACTTTGCCCCCTAATATGTGTATTTGGCTTTAGTATTTATATTACTCACATATTTATAAAGAAAATCGATCAGATATTTGTCATGATAATTTGCAATATGTCACTGAAATTTATAGTAAAATAGTTAGAAAAATTTTGAATTAGCCGATTTTCTTGTTGAATAATCATACTAGTGATTACAGAAGACAGGTACAACCAACAAAACTTTTGAAAATGGATCATTTTTGAAGCCTCATTCATACATATCTCTATTCTGTGCACATCAGTTTTGAGCATAAAGTCTGTTGTATCGATATTTTTCATATTATGCTTAAAATGGAAGAAATGTACTGTACAACTTCAAGGACGGGATATCACCAATTTTCATTTTCGATTTCTTTGTATGCACAGTTTATGAGTTTCCATAATTTAAATTCAAAATGTAAATCTGTATGGATGAGAATGTTAATATGATTCAGTATATCTTAATTGCATTTAGCATCTATCCACTTTATTGCAAGGTCATGATATATCATATTTGTTTTTCAGAATATAGGCTTGTTGATGATGTATTTATTAAGTAAAATATGTTTTATATGCATATATCGTTACAGGTCACATTCATAACACAGGAGACACACCCCTGGGTCTCTCTCTCTCTCTCTCTCTCTCTCTCTCTCTCTCTCTCTCTCTCTCTCTCTCTCTCTCTCTCTTTTATTGGCCTACATGGCAAATGATCAAATACCTAAAATATTGGCCAACCTGTTTTCGTCTCGGTCAAGGGTTATCCTTCGAGCCCTTTATAGTATATGTTGGTAACTGAGCTTTGTTTTTATCATTTTTGCCAGAGGACGACAAGCCCCTTTCTATATGCACACCAGAAGTTTTCCAAATTTCCATTTACCCAACTTCTAAGTGCAAACTGAATTAATTCCTTAAGATGTTTCAAATCATCATATCATAAATTTCTTAAGGTGTTTCAAATCATCATTTCATCATGTAATAGCCAAGTCCTGTTATTAATCTTTTACTTATAGAAAATAAGGAAAACCATTGTGGAATATTTAGATTGGTGAAAACTAAAAGGCTTGCTGAGAAAAAAAAGGCAATTTTAACCAATGAAAGGCCTCGATAGCGCAGTAGGCAGCGCGTCAGTCTCATAATCTGAAGGTCGTGAGTTCGATCCTCACTTGGGGCAAGATTCTTTTCCAATTCATTTTTATTTTTACACATGAATAACTTTGCCTCTAATATGTGTATTTGCTTTAGTATTTATAATACTCACGTATTTATAAAGAAAAATCGATCAGATATTTGTCATAATAATTTGCAGTATGCCACTGAAATTTATAGTAAAATAGTTAGAAAAATTTTGAATTAGCCGATTTTGTTGTTGAATAATCATGCTAATGATTACAGAAGACAGGTACAGCCAACAAAACTTTTGAAATGGATAATTTTGAAGCCTCATTCATGCATATCTCTATTCTGTGCACATCAGTTTTGAGCATAAAGTCTGTTGTATCGATATTTTCATATTATGCTTAAAATGGAAGAAATGTACAGTACAACTTCAAGGACTGGATATCACCAATTTTCATTTTCGATTTCTTTGTATGCACAGTTTTATGAGTTTCCATAATTTAAATTCAAAATGTAAATCTGTATGGATGAGAATGTTAATATGATTCAGTATATCTTAATTGCATTTAGCATCTATCCACTTTATTGCAAGGTCATGATATATCATATTTGTTTTTCAGAATATAGGCTTGTTGATGATGTATTTATTAAGTAAAATATGTATTATATGCATATATCGTTACAGGTCACATTCATAACACAGGAGACACACCCCTGGGTCTCTCTCTCTCTCTCTCTCTCTCTTCTCTCTCTCTCCTCATCCCTCTCTCTCTCTCTCTCTCTCTCTCCTCTCTCTCTCTCTCTCTCCTCTCTCTCTCTCTCTCTCTCTCTCTTTTATTGGCCTACATGGCAAATGATCAAATACCTAAAATATTGGGCCAACCCTGTTCGCGTCTCGCTCAAGGGTTATCTTTCGAGCCCTTTATAGTATATGTTGGTAACTGAGCTTTGTTTTTATCATTTTTGCCAGAGGACACAAGCCTCCTTTCTATGTACCAGAAGTTTTCCAAATTGATACCCAACTTCTAAGTGCAAACTGAATTAATTCCTTAAGATGTTTCAAATCATCATATCATAAATTTCTTAAGGTGTTTCAAATCATCATTTCATCATGTAATCGCCAAGTCCTGTTTACTTATAGAAAATAAGGAAAACCATTGTGGAATATTTAGATTGGTGAAAACTAAAAGGCTTGCTGAGAAAAAAAAAAGGCAATTTTTAAACCAATGAAAGGCCTCGATAGCGCAGTAGGCAGCGCGTCAGTCTCATAATCTGAAGGTCGTGAGTTCGATCCTCACTCGGGGCAAGATTCTTTTCCAATTCATTTTTATTTTTACACATGAATAACTTTGCCTCTAATATGTGTATTTGGCTTTAGTATTTATATTACTCATGTATTTATAAAGAAAATCGATCAGATATTTGTCATAATAATTTGCAGTATGTCACTGAAATTTATAGTAAAATAGTTAGAAAAATTTGAATTAGCCGATTTTGTTGTTGAATAATCATGCTAATGATTACAGAAGACAGGTACAGCCAACAAAACTTTTGAAAATGGATCATTTTTGAAGCCTCATTCATGCATATCTCTATTCTGTGCACATCAGTTTTGAGCATAAAGTCTGTTGTATCGATATTTTCATATTATGCTTAAAATGGAAGAAATGTACAGTACAACTTCAAGGACTGGATATCACCAATTTTCATTTTCGATTTCTCTTTGTATGCACAATTTTATGAGTTTCCATAATTTAAATTCAAAATGTAAATCTGTATGGATGAGAATGTTAATATGATTCAGTATATCTTAATTGCATTTAGCATCTATCCACTTTATTGCAAGGTCATGATAAATCATATTTGTTTTTCAGAATATAGGCTAGTTGATGATGTATTTATTAAGTAGAATATGTTTTATATGCATATATCGTTACAGGTCACATTCATAACAACACAGGAGACACACCCCTGGGTCTCTCTCTCTCTCCTCTCTCTCTCTCTCTCTCTCTCTTCTCTCTCTCTCTCTCTCTCCTCTCTCTCTCTCTCTCTCTCTCTTTTATTAGCCTAAATGGCAAATGATCAAATACCTAAAATATTGGCCAACCTGTTGGCATCTCGGTCAAGGGTTATCCTACGAGCCATTTATGCGTTGGTAACTTAGCTTTGTTTTCATTTTGTCAGAGGACACAAGCCCCTTGCTATGTACCAGAAGTTTTCAAATTATGCAATATTAATTTCCATTTACCTAACTTCTAAGTACAAACTGAATTAATTTCTGAAGATGTTTCAAATCATCAATGTCATCTTGTAATCCCCAAGTCCTACTTACTTCTAGAAAATAAGGGAAACATTGTGGAATATGTAGATTGTTGAAAACTAAAAGGCTTGCTGAGAAAAAAAAAAAGGCAATTTTAACCAATAAAAGGCCTCGATAGCGCAGTAGGCAGCGCGTCAGTCTCATAATCTGAAGGTCGTGAGTTCGATCCTCACTCGGGGCAAGATTCTTTTCCAATTCGTTTTGATTTTTACACACATGAATAACTTTGCCTCAAATATGTGTATTTGGCTTTAGTATTGATATTACTCACGTATTTAGAAAGAAAATAAATCAGATATTTGTCATAATAATTTGCAGTATGTCACTGAAATTTATAGTAAAATATTTAGAAAATATTTTGAATTAGCTGATTTTGTTGATGAATAGTCATGTTAGTGATTTGAAAACACAGGTAAATCCATCAAAACTTTTGAAAATGGATAATTTTTGTCGCCTCATTCATGCATATCTCTATTCTATGTACATCAGTTTTGAGCATAAAGTCTGTTGTATCGATATTTTTCATATTATGCTTGGAATGGAAAAAATGTACAACTTCCAGAACTGGACACCCACTAATTTTCATATGTGCTTTCGTTGTATGCACAGCTTTATGAGTTTGCAAATTTTAAATTCAAAATGTAAATCTACATGACTGAGCATGTAAATATGATTCAGTATATCTTAATTGCATTTAATACCTATCCACTTTATTGCAATGTCATGATGTATCATTTGTTTTTTAGAAAATATGCTAGTTCATGATGTATGTGTTAAGTGGAATATTTGTTTTATATGCATATATCATTACAGGTCACGTTCATAACAGCACAGGAGAGACACCCTGCAGTCTCTCTCTCTCTCTCTCTCCTCTCTCTCATCTCTCTCTCTCTCTCTCTTCTCTCTCTCTCTCTCTCTCTCCTCTCTCTCTCTGTCTTATTAGTCTACATGTCAAATGATCAAATACTTAAAATATTAGGCAACCTGTTTGCATCTCGGGCAAGGATTATCCTTTGAGTCCTTTATATATTGGTAACTGAGCTTTTGTTTTTATCATTATTGCCACAGGACAGAAACCCATTGCTATGTAACAGAAGTTTTCCAAATTATACAATTATTAATTTCCATTTATTTAATTTCTAAGTGCAAACTGGATCATTTTCTTAACATGTTTCAAAGACTTATGTTATTATGTAATCGCCAAGTGCTACTCACTTTTAGAAAATAAGGAAAAGCAGTGTTGAATATTTAGGTTGGTGGAAACTAAAAGAATGGCTGAAAATGAAAAAAAATGGCAATTTTACCCAATAAAAGGCCTCGATAGCGCAGTAGGCAGCGCGTCAGTCCTCATAATCTGAAGGTCGTGAGTTCGATCCTCACTCGGGGCAAGATTCTTTTAAAATTCATTTTGATTTTTACATACAAGAATCACTTTTCTTCAAATATATATATTTGGCTTTAATATTAATATTAGTCACGTATTTAGAAAGAAAATTGGTCAGATTTTGATGTAATAATTTGTAATATGTCACTGAAATATTTGTAAAGTAATTAGAAAATATTTTGAATTAGCCCGGTTTTGTTGCTGAATAGTTGTGTTAACGATTATGAAAGACAGGCACAGCCAACAAGACCATTGAAAATGGATCATTTTTGATGCCTCATTCATGCATATCTCTATTCTGTGTATATCAGTTTTGAGCATAAAGTCTGTTGTATCGATATTTTTCATATTATGCTTAAAAATGGAAGAAATGTACAGTACAGCTTCAAGAAATGGTTATCGTTAATTTTCGTTTTCGTTTTTCTTTGTATGCACAGCTTTATGAGTTTCCATAATTTAAATTGGAAATGTAAATCTGTATGAATGAGAATGTTAATATGATTCAGTATATCTTAATTGCATTTTGCATCTACCCCACTTTTTTGCAAGGTCATGATAAATCCTATTTGATTTTCAAAATATATGCTAGTTAATGATGTATTTGTTAAGTAGAATATGTTTTTATATGCATATATAATTACAGGCCACGTTCATAATAACACAGGAGAAACACCCCTAGGTCTCTCTCTCTCTCCTCTCTCTCTCTCTCCTCTCTCCTCTCTCTCTCTCTCTCTCTCTCTCTCTTTTATTAGCCTATATGGCAAATGATCAAATACCTAAAATATTGGCCAACCTGTTTTTGTGCCGCGGTCAAGGGTTATCCTTCAAGCCCTTCATATGTTGGTAACTGAGCTTTGCTTTCATCATTTTTGCCAGAGGACACAAACCCCTTTCTATGTACCCAGAAGTTTTCCAAGTTATACAATTATTAATTTCCGTTTACCTAACTTCTAAGTACAAACTGAATTAATTCCTTAAGATGTTTCAAATCATCATATCATAAATTTCTTAAGGTGTTTCAAATCATCATGTCATCATGTAATCGCCAAGTCCTACTTACTTATAGAAAATAAGGAAAACCATTTTGTGGAATATTTAGATTGGTGAAAACTAAAAGGCTTCTGAAAATTATAAAAAAAAAGGCAATTTTAGCCAATAAAAGGCCTCGATAGCGCAGTAGGCAGCGCGTTAGTCTCATAATCTGAAGGTCGTGAGTTCGATCCTCACTCGGGGCAAGATTCTTTTGCAATTCATTTTTATTTTTACACACACAAATAACTTTGCCTCAGATATGTGTAATTAGCTTTAGTATTGATATTATTCAAGAATTTAGAAAGAAAATCAGTCAGGTTTTGTACCCTAACATGTGGCAGTATGTCACTGAAGCTCACAGTAAAATAATTAGAAATTATTCTGAATTACCTGATTTTGTCGTTGAATAGTTGTATTAATGATTATGAAAGACAGGTAACAGCCAACAAAACTTTTGAAAATGGATCATTTTTGTTGCCTCATTCATTCATTCTCTATTCTATGCACATCAGTTTTGAGGATAAAGTCTGTTGTATAAATATTTTTCATATTATGCTTGAAATAGAAGAAATGTGCAACTTGAAGGACTGGAGAGCACTAATTTCCATTTTCACTTTCTTTTTCTGCACAGCTTTATGAGTTTGCATAATTTAAATTAAAAACTTTAATCTATATGCCTGAACATGTAAATATGGTTCAGTATATCTTAATTGCATTTAGCATCCATCCACTTTATAACAATATTAATGTCATGATAAATCATATTTGCTCTTCAGAATATATGCTAGTTGATGATATATTCTCTAAGTAGAATACTTATGTTTAATATGTATATCATTACAAGTCGTGTTCATAACAACACTGAAGAAGCACCCTGCAGTCTCTCTCTCTCTCTCTCTCTCTCTCTCTCTCTCTCTCCTCTCTCTCTCTCCTCTCTCTCTCTCTCTCTCTCTCTCTCTCTCTTATTAGTCTACATGGCAAATGATCAACTCTCTAAAATATTAGGCAACCTCTTTGTATCTCTGTCATAGATTATCCCTTGAGCCCTTTATATATTGGTAACTAAGCTTTATTTTTACCAATATTGCCATAGGACAGAAGCCCATTGCTATGTACCAGAAGTTTTCCAAATTATACAATTATTAATTTCCATTCACTTAACTTCTAAGTACAAACTGAACTATTTTCTTAAGATGTTTCAAATCATCATGTGATAATGTAATAGCCAAGTGCTACTTACTTATAGAAAATAAGGAAAATAATTGTTGAATATTTAGATTGGTGGAAATTAAAAAAGGATTGCTGAAAATAAAAAAAAAAAACAACAATTTTAGCCAATAAAAGGCCTCGATAGCGCAGTAGGCAGCGCGTCAGTCTCATAATCTGAAGGTCGTGAGTTCGATCCTCACTCGGGGCAAGATTCTTTTGAAAGTCATTTTGATTTTTACACACATGAATAACTTTGCCTCTGATATGTGTATTTAGCTTTAGTATTGATATTACTCACCTATTTAGAAAGAAAATCGGTCAGATTTTTACCTCAATATTTTGTAGTATGTCACTGAAAATCATTGTAAAGGAATTAGAAAATATTTTGAATTAACTGATTTTGTTGTTGAGTATTTATGTTAATGATTACAAAAGACAGGTACAGCCAGAAACCATTGAAAATGGATAATTTTTTATGCCTCATTCATGCATATCTCTATTCTATGTAGTCCAGTTTTGAACATAATGTCTGTTGTATCGATATTTTTCATATTATGCTTGAAATGGAAGAAATGTTACAGCTTCAAAGACTGGAGATCAGTAATTTCCATTTTTGCTTTCTATGTGTGCACATCTTTATGAGTTTGCGTAACTTAAATTCAAAACGTAAATCTATATGCTTAAGCCCCCATCGATGTGGGACCACATTGACGTGGTGAGGGGGCTCTTGAACCCCAAGAATTTGTTCCTGGGTTTGAGTCTAAGAGTCTCATATATATTATTATATATTTCTTTGGACTAATTTTGTGGAATTTTCCAATTTTGTAAAACTTATTGGATCTGATAAATAGGAAAAGATATCATAGATGGGATTGCGTTTATAAATTGTGGGAACTGTGGTAGGATCATCAGCTACCTGATAATGTTCGGATCTGTGAGATATCGGATTGATGTTTCAAGGGCAGAACTATTCTTCAGGGCTGGACCACGGATTCCAGGGAGGTCTGGCTTTAGGGATAGGACTCTCGGCATTCTATCCGGTTTGCCCATAATATGATTAGGGTGGGGATGACTGTATTCTTGTAACACTGTCGGTCCTAACAAGCGGGTTTGGCTTACACTTGGGCCACTCTAATCGTGTTGTTCCATCCCCTGTGGGGTAGGGTAGGGACGTGGACATTAGGGAGTCGGTTTTCACTTGTGAAAGTGGTGGAAGAATAAACTCCATGCAAGGCTGATGATATCTTTTTAAGGTTTTCAGATTTATTTTTATTTATTCTTTATTTTTTCTCCAGTCTTTATGAATAGTGGCCATAAGGATTTGAGTACCCCCTGAGCCCTTTGATGATGTTTTGGCGCAGATGACGACTTCTGACAAGGCCTCGAAACGATTGACCCTCCTTACGACTTCTGGCATGGAAACGGACTATCCCCAGGAAATCTCAGTTAATCAAGAGCAGAGCGGTAGTTCGACAATGGACTCTGCTAATGCCTCTACTAGGATAAAGTGTCAACAAAACATTGTGTTAGAAAATTACCAAATGTTAAGAATTTGTGAGTGCTTCATGTAATATGAAACTAACTTTCCATCCCTTTAGAACCATAGTTGAAATCCGGATGAACTTCCAAGAAGTAAAGTTAAAATGGGAAGCATGGGTTACTTTTGATAAAAATGAAGTTGCCATGAAGGCTAGCAGTAACATCAGCACCCTGCAAATAAATCAATCTGTTATTAGAGGAGCTTTGACAGATAACGCACTTAAAAATTGGATATATACTGTACTGTATATATACCATCTGAATGGGTTTAAGATACCCGTCAGAAAACACAGGGTGATACTCCATCCAGAACTCTCAAACCTCCCATGTGGCTAGTTGCTACAACCAAGGAGGAAAACTACAGTTATTATTATAAGTTCTGCAAGTACCTCCAGAAGAAAGTATGAGGAACAAAGAGTGGAGATATATCTAGGTTTGGAAAACGTACAGTGCTCATACATGCTAAATCAAAAACTCAAGCTCCAATGCTATCTGTAATGAATCCTTCTGGGCATGATATGATATAAGAAATCAAACCCCCTGAATTTTAGTTGTGGCCGAGGTGTCATTTTTGACAAAGATTTATATGAGTTCACGGAAAGTGGAACTTGAAATGAGGCCATCAACAGTGGAAAGTAAAAAAGACATCTATTGCAAATATGATAACTTTGACCTTTGAAGACCTTAACGTGCCATCCCATGTAAACTTTGAAAATCAAAGAGTTCGAGCAAGACTCTTCCTCCCGAAACCTATCCAATGCTTTAACTTTTTCAAGTTTTGCCACTCTTCAAGAGTGTGTAAGAACGCAAAAGTTTGTATAAATGGCTCCGCCCTTGATCATGGTGCATGTTCTAAAACAACAAAGTATAGTAACTGTCAGCTCAACCATAGAGCTAATGATAAAAATTGTGAAGCATAGAAATATGAACAGTCAGCAGTAAAAAACCCTAAAGCTGAACATATAAGCACTGGATACGCCAAACAACAATTGGGCCAATCAAAGAACTATGCAAGAGCTCTAAACCCGCTATCCCTTACTACCACAAGTGTGAACACCTCCTGCAGAAGGTGCATCAACCCCTGTGGTAGAGGCCCAGGTATCTGGGTCAGGTGCTCAGTCACTGAAGACAAGAGCATATTCCACTAAAGCAGGCAAGCTGTCTGTGGTTGGTAATGAGTCTCCTCCAGGTGATGAAGCTCTCCCATCATCTCTTCATCTCTTGCTTCTAAAATAGTAAATCTATCACAGGCAGAATCTCTGCCTGATCTAATGGAGTCGGAACAATTAAGAAACCCAAGAGAGGAAGGACTGCTTCAGGCTCTCCCCCATGTACTCCAAATAAATTTGCTTCAATATACAGCAACTATAGTGTGCTTAGCTCGAGTGAAGCAAGTGCTTCAATGGAACCTTAAAACCAAGGTAAAGAGATGGCTCAAATTACAACTGCAGATATTCATCATCCTCCTAAAGAAAATCAAACTAGGAGAAATAAAGATCACAAGGGTAGTCAAAGAAAACCATCTATTTCCAGGCCACCCAAAGAGGAAAAAAGAAAGGCTTTCTAATCTTAATTCATAATGGATCTGTTCAACATCCTACAATGGAACTGTAAAGGATTGCATTCCCGTGTTGAAAATCTCAAGGTCCTCCTAAGAGAAACTAATCTTAGTGTAATTTGCTTGCAGGAAACTCAGCTAGGTCCAGAGAAGTTCAATCCTGGACTTGATTTAGAGATCTTCACCTCTACCCCTTCAGTGGCTGATCGAGCACATGGAGGAGCTGCTGCTATCGTGAGCAAATCACTGGAATGCTCGTCCATAGCCCTCGATACAAATCTACAGGCTGTTGCTCTTAAGATCATATTAGACAAGCAGATTACTGTGTGTACCATCTACCTGCCTCCTAGATCTAACTTCTCAAACGCTGACATCCAATCACTACTTATCAACTGCCCCAACCAATTTTTGTTCTTGGTGATTTTAATGCCCATAATCAGTTATGGGGAGGGCATACTTTAGATAATGAAGGTAAAATTATAGAAGACATTATTAATAATAATGATATTGAGTTTTTAAATGAAGTACTATGACTTACCATAATATATATTTTAATTCTTACTCGGCTATTGATCTGAGTATATGTTCTCTGCGATAGCTTTAGATTTTATTTGGTCAGTAAATGAATTTTTAAATAGCAGTGATCACTATCCCATTCTTTTAAAGTATGCCAGAAACACCCCTACAGAAATGCAACAGAAATGGAAGCATTAGAAGCTGACTGGGAGAAGTATAAGAAGGAAATCATACTAGATAAGCCATTTGAATCTTTCAACAACCACATAAAAGCATATGATTATTGGCCAAACACTGTTTTAGTCGGTGCAGAATCCTCTGTTCCAAAAACTACGGGCAAGCCAAGGAGACCAACTGCTCCACGGTGGGACAAAAAATGGGCCACCTTAAGAAAAATTACCAGGAGATGCTACAAGAAGTACAAAGCAAGTGCCACTCCCACTGCTAAAACAATATATCAGCAAGCCATGGCAAAACAACGCCGATACTTTTGTCGTACCAAGAAAGACTCTTGGATTTATTATATAAATGGAATTAGCTCGAAAACACCACCATGGTTTGTATGGAAAAGGTACAAAAACTTGCAGGGAAATTTGTGCCACCAAAAACTCCCTCTTTGAGAGTAGGAAATAACCTCATTAGAACCCCTTCACATGTAGCTGAATCATTGGGTCAACATTTCTCCAATATTTCTAGCCCTAATAACTATTCTAGTGAATTCTAAAGAATCAGGAACACTCAGGTCAATCTGAATCTATCTGGTGATAACCGGGAGGTATACAATGCAAAAACTACATGAAGCGCTGTCCTCTATGGATGACACTTCTGGTGAAGATACATTTTTATATAATTACCTGAAGAGGCCAAACAGTACCTTCTTAAGATTATTATTAACAAGATTTGGGGGACTGGGATTATGCCGAGATCCTGGAAAATTTCCGTCGTAATCCCAATTCCAAAACGAAATAAAGGTCCCCAACAAACTGCAAGTTATAGACCTATAGCACTAACAAGCTGTGTTTGCAAGTTAATGGAAAAAATTATAAATTTTCACTTGGTATGACACTTAGAATCAAATAAGCTTCTTTCTCCTTTCCAATTTGGGTTTCATAAAAATAGATCGACCCTCGACCCACTTATGAGACTCTCCAACCAAATTAAGCAGGGTTTTGTCAATCAATGTCAGACAATAAAGGTCTTCTTTGATTTGGAAAAAGCCTGTGATACTACTTGGCGTTATGGAATTCTTAAACAACTTCAGAAAATGGGTATTAAGGGCAACTTAATTCGGTTCATCCATTCCTTCTTATCTGAGAGATTTATACCCGTTAGAGTGGGAAACTTTCTATCTTTCCTCTTTAGACAAGAGGAAGGTGTTCCACAAGGGAGCGTTCTCAGTGTGACCCTCTTTGCTGTTGTCATGAATAGCATTTTGGATGAAGTTCTGTTCGAGCGTCACTGTTTGTGGATGATTTGGCCATTTACTGCACAACTTACGATGGTATATCAGCATGCTGATATCTACAGAAAGCTATTGATTCTGTCTCCAAATGGGCCAAGCTAAATGGGTTTAAATTCTCAGCCATTAAGAGTGTTGCTGTCCGCTTTTCAAGGAGCAGACGTCAAGAGGTTACACCTAAAGTAAAACTCGAGGGATCTGTTTTGCCATATGCTTGACGATGTTAAGTTTTTGGGAATGACCTTTGACTCAAAACTCACTTAGGCCAAACATATTGATAGCCTTAAATGTAAAGTAAAAGCATCTTTTAATCTTTTGAGAGTAGTCTCTTGATATGAGTGGGGAGCTGACAAGAAATGTTTATTAAGACTTTTTGATGCACTTTCTAGATCAAAACTAGGTTATGGTTGTCAGATCTATTCAAAAAGTGTAAAAGTAAACTCAATGAGCTCAATATTGTCCATAACATGGGATTACGAATTTGTTCCTGTGCATTCCGAGCATCCCCTGTCGAGAGTGTATGTCGATACCCATCAACTGCTACTTGACTTACGACGGGAGGAACTGGGACTGCGCTACTTAATGCGCATTAAAAACAGTACTGAAAATCCTTCAAATAAGGTCATTCGCCAACTTGACAACAGAAAATTTAAGCCAAGGTCATCTGTTCTTTTCCGGGTGAGGTTACATCAAGAGGTAAATAGCGACATGTTGAAGAATCAGAATATTTCACAATTGGTTGCCTCCAGATTCCGCCACCCCCCCCCCCCCCACCATGGCTTATCCCTAAGGCAAAAGTTTGTAAAAATAAAATGATTAAGAAGAACCTTACTGATGAAATGGCCAAGAGTTTATTTTTGGAACACGATGTAACCCATGATGGTGCATATAAGATTTGTACAGATGGTTCCAAGACGAGAAAGGGAGTTGAGCTAGCTGTAATTACAGAAGTTTCTTATGAGGCAGCAAAGCTACCTCCTTCAGCTTCGGTATATACAGCAGAACTTTCTGCACTTAATAGAGCATTAGCTATTGTTCATCGCACCAACAAAAAGACATTTGTAATATATTCGGATTCTAGAAGTGTTTTGGAAAGTCTAAATAGTCTCATATAATCCCATCCTTTGATTCTCAAAACGCATGAGTGGCTTTTTCGAATTTCTTGCAAGCACAAATCTGTTTCAATCTGCTGGGTTCCTACCCATTTGGGTATCAAAGTAATGAAAAAGCTGATAGAGGAGCAAAAAAGGGTATGTAATCAAAGATCATTTGATATCCATGAACTTCCATACGTTGACAGGAAGTCTCCTATCCGAAGCTACATACGCCGAAAATGGCAGGAGCGGTGGTCCTCAAACCTCCTTGCCACAAATAAGAAACTGAAGGCAATTAGACCTGATTTGAATTTTTGACAGTCTTGAGTTCATAGAGATAGGAGGACTGAGATTGTTTTAACGAGACTTCGTACTGGTCATTCCCAATTGCCGCACAGCTTTATTCTTGATGGAAGTGATGCTCCAGTCTGTGCTCGCTGTGTCAGTATGTTGACAGTCGAGCACATTCTGGTGTCTTGTCCAATATATGGAGCTGCCCGCAGGAAATTTGGTCTTTCAGGGAAACAACTTCCATATATTTTAGGAGACGATGTTGATATCGACAACCTTGTAAAATTCTTAAAAGAGATTGATGTACATTTTAAAATTTAACTTGTTTTACTATCTAATTCTACTAATTACCTTATGCATACAAGAGTATGCACTTACACTTTTATTTGTATTTAAATTTTTTTTTTATTCTTTATATATATATATATATATATATATATATATATATATATATATATATATATATATATATATATATATATATATATATATATATATATATATATATATATATATATATATATATATTTAGTTGTATTCTTCTCAATCACGAAGATAAAATATTACGATGCACTCCACAATGAAGATGAAGGAGAAACCAGAGGAAAAGGAAATAGAGTTCTTAATTTGTCCCAGCAGTTTCGCCCTCCATCAGGCCTCTTCCGGGGAACTTTATTGACTGTCTCTAAGAAAATATTGAAAGGCAATTCCCCATCTGCATACCAAATTTCTGTCTAAAATATTTACCATTAAAACAAAGCAAGTATCTACTACACAAAGTCTAATCAATTGTAAAATAACACTAACTGGCAAAGTAAAAACATATTTATCTAGCTCACATTTCAAAAAATCCAGAACATCATTAACGGGTACACAAGTGAACAAACTAGTTACATCAAAACTAACCATAATTTCATCGTCCGTAAGCTTACATTTTTGCAGTTTATTAACAAAATCCACAGAATTTATGATATGGGACTTGGAAATTGTGCCAACTAACGGCTGTAACAATGAGACAAGGAATTTTGACAAAGCATATGTGACACTACCAACTGTGCTGATTATAGGTCTCATGGGATAATTGGGTTTATGGGTCTTTACATTACCGTATAAATAGGGTTGACTTGCATTATATGAACGAAACCTGCCAATCATATCCTGATTTTTTCCAAAAATTACTTTCATTTGTTTGTGAAATTCACTATTAACTCTCTCTAGTGGGTTGGATAACAAAGGCTCATATGTACTGGCATCGCTTAAGAAATCATTCATCTTATTTAAATACATTTCTTTATCAAGAATGACAATAACACTTGCTTTGTTGGCTTTGGTGATATATAGATTATCATCATCTTTTAAAGATTTCAGAGCTACATTGAATCCCTTAGGGAAATAATTAAAACTGGTATGCTTGATGTAAGCCCCATAAACTATGCCTTTGGCTATGCTCAAAATATTATTTTTGTTGGAATTATATTCTACTAATTTTTCGTTTTGCACAAAACTCTTGAAGATATTTACAATGTCGGGCTTCTTTGTAGGGTTATTAAACTTTATACCCAAACTTAATGCTGTCTTCTCATTTCCTGATAGCTGCCTAGATGAAAGGTTGCAGAAATTGGATGCATCTCCCATCTCTTCCCACGTCGAATGGTTGACTAGTGATTCCAGTTTCATCTTGTGCATGGTCTGTATTTCCGCTCTTGCTCTTCTAAGACGATTATATATCCAGTTCATGAGGCCGCGGTGCCACTCCTGAGGTATGTCTCTACAGAAGTCAATTCTGATACTCTGAACATTTTTGAAACGTTATAATTATTCAATGCTCTCATGCTTTTAGTCATCAAGGAATTTGGCACCACACATTCGCTCTTACAGTCTTGGAGGAACTTCATCTGTAATTTTGCCTTATGAGCACCCACCAGTGCCCTCTTGAAGTCAAACACAACAGTCCGATGATAAGGAAAAAGATCGAGGAAAGCCTGAAGATTGCGCGTGGACATTATATTTAATTGTATTCTTCTCAATCACGAAGATAAAATATTACGATGCACTCCACAATGAAGAGGAAGGAGAAACCAGAGGAAAAGGAAATAGAGTTCTTAATTTGTCCCAACAGTTTCGCCCTCCATCAGGCCTCTTCCGGGGAACTGAAGAGGCCTGATGGAGGGCGAAACTGTTGGGACAAATTAAGAACTCTATTTCCTTTTCCTCTGGTTTCTCCTTCCTCTTCATTGTGGAGTGCATCGTAAGATATATATATATATATATATATATATATATATATATATATATATATATATATATATATATATATATATATATATATATATATATATATATATATATATATATATATATGTGATGTGAAATATGGTTTTACGTTGTCACTCACTGTAGATTGTCATCACCTTCATTTAATTTCATTATTCATTAAGTTATTTATTTCATTTCACTACGGCGCTGAATGACCAAAATAAGTCCCAGTACTTGGGCTTGTCCCTAAATTTCATAATCCATCCATCCATCCTATTTGCCTGAGCATGTAGATATGATTCAGTATAAAATTGCATTTAGCATCCATCCACTTTATTGCAGTATAGTCATGATAAATCATAATTGCTTTTCAGACATCATGTTAACTGATGATATATTTATTAAGTAGAATCCTTATGTTTTATATGCATATGTCATTACAAGTCACGTTCATAACAACACAGGAGACACACCCCGCAGCACTCTCTCTCTCTCTCTCTCTCTCTCTCTCTCTCTCTCTCTCTCTCTCTCTCTCTCTCTTTTAACGTATTATTTTGAACGAATGAGCAATGCTGCAGCTTTACATTGGCATAAAGTGTCATGAACTATGAATTGGTGAGGAAGGAAAAAAACAAAAATTCTGCCTCCTAGCTAAGAACTAGCGAAATGACGCAGTATGAAATATATTTTTCGCTGCATGTCGCAAAAAAAAAAAAAGTTTTACTTCCACTGAACAATTGTTGAGGCCATTAAGCACGCATTGTGATATTCATTGCACCATTTGTTTTATATATTAAGTTTTGCAGTCAACAGAGCATTTATGGAGCGGATCATTTTTTTACCCACTCTCTCTCTCTCTCTCTCTCTCTCTCTCTCTCTCTCTCTCTCTCTCTCTCTCTCTCTCTCTCTCTCTCTCTGGATTTTACCGTTTTTTTTATAATTGTACAGAGAATTATTTTCAGTCCGTATGTACAAATATAAAATAATTATGGTTCTTGTACAGAGGGATTCCTATTTGATCGCAACAAACATTGTTTTTGCTTCAACTTTTATTTTTGAGATACTCAACATTATTCATTTCAACAGAAGTTAGTTTTTAAACTTGAAATTTTCTAAAGTCACATACTCTCATCAAGGATTATTCCCTGTGAGTAATGATATTTTTTTATGATTGCGACTTTTATTGGAAGTCGTGTGTGTCGACGTTTATCAGAAATTACACTGTTTGTCGATGCAAAAATGATCAACCTTTGATTGATAAATTATTCTTAATTCGTTCTGAGTGTGCACTATTACTGTATGTTTATCATGTCTGTTGAGCCTTGGCTTTTGTAACTGCTCTGTGATAATATGCATACGTGCTGCAGTGGAGTTTCATTGTTACTATAAATTTCCAAATAACTTGAGGACAGATTTTCTGTTCTCCTTTTTAGTCATGAATAACCGTGGTTATGATTCTATCTAGTGTAATCAGAAAGTGCTGCTTGATTTTGTGAAACTTATGGAAAATATTTGGGTTTGCAAAAATTACGTAGCCCTATAGAGAATCCCATTAAAAAGTCATTTGAAGCCATTTAATGGACATGGTAGCGCAGTAGGCAGCGCATCAGTGCCACAAACTGTTCACGAATTCATAAAAAAAATGTTATAAATATCATAAAAATATTTGTTCACTGATGGTCGCTTTTAAGTAACAAAAATGATTCAGAAACTGCTACACAGTAGTTCGTTTATGGTGCATTAGAGTACCGGAGAAAATAATAATGATAATACATGCGATAGACACTCACGTTAAACAAAATTTTGTTTCAGTAACCCACTGGTATTTTCACACATCAGATATTAAATCACTTATTGTTATTTATATGAAGTCATTGAATTGGCACACAGGGAGACTAAGCCTGTAGGCAATTCTGTTTTTAATCATCCCCTTATATACAGATCTGTGATGTAATCTGATTTGCAAAATTAAAAACATTGTGATCATAGTTGCAATTATAACTTCAGTATAATTGCTGTATAAAAAATTAATGTCTTTTTTGAAGCCAGATTAATTTATTAATGTATATGATAATTCTCTCTCTCTCTCTCTCTCTCTCTCTCTCTCTCTCTCTCTCTCTCTCTCTCTCTCTCTCTCTCTCTCTCCGCATAACATTTTAATTCATTATTTGAGTAAATGGTCATTGCACTTGTAAAAGAAGAACTGTTTTGTCAGACTGACTTAAAGCTGGAAAACAGCGGTGTATGAAAATATTTCCACTACATATCACGAGTAAAAATAACGCAGTATGAAAACCTATATTTAAGTGGGTATTGCAAGCAGGAAAAATCTAACTTTCATTGAACAATTGTTGAGGATGATTTAAGTACGTATTGCCACAGTCGATGCACCATTTCTTTTTATATCATTAAGTTTTGAAGTTAGCCGAATATTCATGGAGTGCATATAATTTTTTTTTTACCCAGTAGATGCTTTCATTGCTTAATTATAATTTCCAACACAGATATTATGTGGAACTCTCTCTCTCTCTCTCTCTCTCTCTCTCTCTCTCTCTCTCTCTCTCTCTCTCTCTCTCTCTCTCTCTCTCTCTCTTTTCGGTTTTATTTTCTAAAAACCGCCAGGGCAACATGTTGGTGCAACTTCGAAGAAAAAGTTAATTTTGGTCTTAGCAAACTAAAGATCTAAATTTTTTGAAGCAAACAGTTGCTGAGAAGTAGGTGTAGAGAGAGAGAGAGAGAGAGAGGCATATATTAAACAGTATGTTTACTCCTTTTACCAACTTTCTAATGATTTTTCTGGAAATTTTAGAAAAATGTAGATATTTCTCTCTTTGACGAGAGACCTGGAAAAGACCTAAATTTCGGGGAAAATACAGATTTTTGTGGGTAGCTGGATTAGAATCTGAAAGAATCCAGTAGCCTTCTTTTTTTTTTTTTATAAATATAACCAATTTCTGGACCATTTTGATACCAGGTAATGTTGGTCATATTCATGGATGTATTTAACAGTAATTCAAGAAAAACTCCGTTTGAGTAAAGACAGGTTTAACGTGACAGCCAGCAAGGCTGTTCAGTGGCGCTTGTATTCGGAAATATTTATACTCCATCTCATCATTAAATCTTAATATCTGGCAGCAAATTCTAGCTTCACATACAGACACTTTAGCAAGTGGTTGCAATGACGGCTCATTTAATCATCCGCAACGTTTTATATAATTAGTATTTTCCACACGCTTGGTAGTTTCATCAAAATCTGTTTATTTAACTGCATATATTAGTTAGCAAATATTTTTTGGTTTTCCGCCAGAAATTATCAGAATTTCAAGACGAAGCCAGCTGTACATTTTTTCCCAGGAAAAATACAGTGTTGTCTTAATCCGCTTGTGTGTGTGTGTGGGTGTGTGTGTGTGTGTGTGTGTGTGTGAGAGAGAGAGAAGGGGGGGGGGGACCTGCAAATATAGGAAATCAAGCTGAATCATGACACACAGTGCTCATGTACACTGACAAAGAAGACCCCCAAGAACTTCATACATTGGTGAATATAGCACCTAAGAGGTTTTTTATAGTTATACAATAAATTAAAGATCACACCACACCTAATAATAAAAATACTAAGATTTCATCCGACCCTTTATACTCATGGTTTTATATTGAATTAGTCAATGATAAACAAACATCAATTGAGGTATCTCAGCAACTCAGATGAGTGACCATTACCGCGTATCAGAAATTTTGGCCATATGTGACTCTGATGGGGTTCCTTTTGTTTCCTAATAGAGTGGCTAATTTTACTGACTTTTCCCAGGAGTTCCGGCTGATTGTGAATTTACGTCCTTGGCTTATAGCATCTTCTTGCTCTGGGACTGAAAGGATTGGTAATTGTATGACTGTCTCAGAGTTTTGTATAAAAACGGTGTGGCCGTTGGTTACTGGGCTTCTTGCGGTTATTGTCACAATGGCAGTTGATAGAAATGTTGAAAAACAAACGAATGACACCAGCACCTAAATGATAAAGAGGTTTAGCTGACCAAATTCAATATATGCTCACGAGGAAATACTAAAAGTCTCCACTAGTGCTGAGATTGAACACACACACAATGAAAAAACTCGCTGTCTGTAATTTAAAACAAGTATTGTACTTTACAAAACATTATTTAACATTAACCTGTACAGAAAATGTTCAGTTATCAAAATGAGCAGTTTTGTTTTCAAATGTTATGGTCATTAATCCATCCACACTATCATGTCAGGTTAGCTGAACTCTATACTGCACTAGATGACCAACCTGGTGCTGACCGGGAAAACTCTGAATGACAACAGATAAACTCTCTCTCTCTCTCTCTCTCTCTCTCTCTCTCTCTCTCTCTCTCTCTCTCTCTCTCTCTCTCTCTCTTTCCTGTTAAGATAATTGCTTCAGTTACATTGCCCAACATTTTTTATATTTTATATTTCACCCCTTCTCAACCCCATTCCTATCAGGGCTGAAATTGGACTTAAAGGGCATCGGGAGTGTGACTATTCATCTCAACAACCTCGAAAACTATGGATAATGTCTGTCATTTTTGACAGTTCATTTTTCACCCCTTCTCACCACCCCTCCTTCCTATCAGTGCTGAGCTTGGACTTAAAGGGCATTGGGAATTTGACTGTTCATCTTAGTGACCTCAAAAACTATGGATTAGACACTAATATCTGTCGTTTTTGGTTATTTTTACATGTCACCCCCTTCCCACCCCGACTCTTTTGGTGCCAGTGATGTCTTAACCTCCACACTGTACTCTTTTCCAGACAGTAAGCCGTATGTATACCGAAAAGAGGTATAATAAGTTCCCACCCCCACCCCCTTTGGTGCCCTTTGGTTCTAGTGATGTCTTACCCCCACAGTATTCTTTTCGAAATAGTAAGTCATATGTATATCAAGTTTGGTTGAAATTGCTCAATGCATTTCAGAGTTATGCTGGAACACACACACATACATACATCCATTTATATACAAACACACACACACACACACACACACACATATATATATATGTATATATATATATATATATATATATATATATATATATATATATATATATATATATATATATATATATATATATAAATATATATATATATATATATATATATATATATATATATATATATATATATATATATATATATATAGATTTCTAATTGATGCATGTGAGCTCGCATTTTCTGTAACAAAGCTCTATTATTGTTTCTGCATAAATTAGGAACATCTCTATTATCTCTGACAAGTTTATGTATAAATTAGGAACTGATTTCCAGTTATCACCCATTTTATTTTGTTTTTATTTTGCTATCAGGGTACCATAAAAAAATCGGTTTTAAGACATCTAAATGTAATTCACACATCCTACTAAATTCGGAGAAAGGCTGTTAATTATTGAAAATTAAATGGCTTCTTTTTAAATTATTGTTGGCCTTTAATGGCCTCGATAGCGCAGTAGGCAGCGCGTCAGTCTCATAATCTGAAGGTCGTGAGTTCGATCCTCACTCGAGGCAGAAGTTTTGAAAAGCATTACTACACTCGCTTAATGAAACAGTGTTAATCATTTGTGCATTCTGGTTAGATGTTGACAAATTGAAAAAAATAGTTGAAGCTTTTTTAAGTGTTTTACTACTGATGGTTATTTCAGTGTAATAAAGATATTTAAAATTTGTATTCCACACACTTGGATCCTAATATGTTTGATTATAGTGGTGATGTTACATATCCGTCTTGTATGTACGACCTTGTCAAATATACAAAATAAGTTCTCAAAGAATAAGTTGCTGAAATGATTCTACATCAAGCCTTCCAACTAAGGTAATTATATTGCATTTCCATTTGTCCTTGTTCGTCGATACCTACTGTAGGTTGTCACAAAGTTAATGCAGACACTTTCTGCATTTAGATTGCATTTTGTATCAGTTATTTTTCTTCCAATATAATTGTTTTAGAAAAAAGATTGTGCCTAGATCATTTTATACCACCAATTTCCTTATTAATGTTTATATTAGATTATCTTCTGATGATTAATTGATATATAATGATAGATTCAAACTGATTTTAACATGTTAGACCTCTCTCTCTCTCTCTCTCTCTCTCTCTCTCTCTCTCTCTCTCTCTCTCTCTCTCTCTCTCTCTCTCTCTCTCTCTCTCTCTCTCTATTATATTTGAAAAGTTATGGAAAGCTGTTTAACGCAAATGAACATTGAATTAGAAATGAGAAACTAACTCCTCGTCCTGGCATAGAACTGGCAAAACAACAATGTACGGAATATCCTATTTTTCGCTGCATATCACAAATAGAAAGGATTTAACTTTCGTTGAACAATTGTTTAGGCCATTAAGCAGGCATTGTGATATTCATTGCACCATTTGTTTTATATATTAAGTTTTGCAGTCAACAGAACATTTATGGCACGGATATTTTTTTTTTTTACACCCTGCAGGTATTGTTTATTCTCATTATTGACAAAAAAGTTATCTCTCTCTTTCTCTCTTAACCTATCTATCTGTCAACATATCTATTCCTCCTTGTCTGGCATTACATTGTTTTTTTTTTATAATGATAAGGAATTTGTTTCATGGATGTACAAAGGTAATATTTGCTGTGGTCCTTGAAAAAGTTTTAATTAATTATTATTATTATTTTTTTTTTTGCATATTACAAACAGCCTTTTAGTTCAATATCTACTGTAGTTAAGAGGTTAAGGGTTTTAGATTCCATTAGAAATCAAGTGCATGGTCCTGTATTAGAAATAGTTAAATGTGCAGTAGGTCTTAATAAATACCATCCAATGTCAGATTAACTTATCTTCATGAATTACGCTTGCTATGTAATA
The DNA here is from genome assembly GCA_039081455.1 of Macrobrachium rosenbergii. Taxonomy (NCBI): domain Eukaryota; kingdom Metazoa; phylum Arthropoda; class Malacostraca; order Decapoda; family Palaemonidae; genus Macrobrachium; species Macrobrachium rosenbergii. The sequence continues at coordinate 61,922,031 of JANJGK010000003.1, read as the reverse complement.
TATGGGATGGTCAAATATATTTGCAACTGTTTTCATAGGATTTATGCTTTGCTATAATGCATCTAAAACATCAAGAAAAGCTCAGGTGCTGATGTCTAGGTCTGACAATGTTTTATTTATGAATTTAGTTTTCTTTCTAAGGATGCATACTTAGTCAATTCCTTGTCATGATTTTGCTTACGAAATTTCTTGAAAGTGTGTGGTATGTTAAAAATAAATGGCTTTATTGAAAATCATAAAGAGCCATTTTTAATCATTTAGTGGCCTCGATAGCGCAGTAGGCAGCGCGTCAGTCTCATAATCTGAAGGTCGTGAGTTCGATCCTCACTCGGGGCAGTATTAGTTTTAAAAAATATTTTCAGATATTACAAACAACAACAAGGTTCTCTACCTGTATATATTCTGCTTGAGGTGATACTTTTCGCTCTTTTGTAAGTAAAAACAGTCGAATTATCATTGTAATATTCATTTATTACTTACAGCTTCTAGACAAATTATTAAAATCACAATTTTTCAGGCCATTAAGCTCACATTGTGATGATCATTGCACCATTCGTTTTTATAGTAAGTTTTGTTGTCAACAAAGCAGTGAATGGATAGAATGATTGCTTTATTATCATTATCAACAAAAAATGCTGATAAACTCTATCTAAATCAATCTATTTATCTGTATATCTGTCTAGCTATTAATTCTTTCCTGTCTACCATTTCATTGTTTATTTTCACAACTGAGATTTATTCATGCACCTATGATGTAAATATTAACTTGCAAACAAAGGGCTTGTCTTGTTATTACAAACTGCATTTTAGCTCAGTTTCTAGTTAAGAGTGCTGGGATGTCAGATTTCAATGGAAATAAAGTGCATTTGCCTGTGTCGAAAATTATTAAAAGATGGTCTTCATAATTTTCATCCAAAGCCGGTTTAAATTGATATTCTGTCTGCCTTCTCGTCACGGATTTTGCTTGCAATCTAATATACAGGTTGGTCAAATTCTATGGTCCTAGAATTTATGCTTTGCATATAAAGCAGCTCCTAAATCATTAAGAAAGATTTCTCAACTCTTAGGTACTGCTATCCAATCTCACATTTTTTTGTTCGTGTATTCATTTTTCTTTCTTAAGATGCCACACTTAGTCAGTTCCTAGTCATGATTTCGCTTAATGTCATCAGCATGTCTTCTTCACATCTATGAAATTTCTTGAAAATATGTTGTTTGGGAAATTAAATGGCATCATTGAAAATCACAAAGAGCCATTTGTAGCCTTTTAATTGCCTCGATAGCGCAGTAGGCAGCGCGTCAGTCTCATAATCTGAAGGTCGTGAGTTCGATCCTCACTCGGGGCAATAATGTTTTATAATTTCGATTCAGATTACGTCAACAACAACAAGTTTTCTTTACTAATATATATTTCACTTAGATGAGGTGACTATTTCCTCTTTTGAAAGTAAAAACAGTTGAACCATCACTGTAGCATTTATTTATCACTAACAGTGCTTGTACATGATTTAATAAAAAAAAAAAATTCTTTAGGCCATTTAGCACGCATCATTGCACCATTTGTTTTATATATTAGGTTTTGTAGTCACGGAACCTGAAATAGCGAGGATGATTGTTTTTCTGTATCCAAAAAGTATTATTTTATTCTCATTATTAACAATCAAATGAGGATAACCTCTTTCTTTCTCTCCAAATTTCTCTATCTATCTGTCTGTCCCTTCCTGTTTTGTGTTTAAATTTTTTTTACAGCCATAAGGATTTTTTTTTTTTATGCGTCCACGAAGGAAACATTAACTTTGGTCCTTACAAAGGGTATTTTATTTCAATTTACAGTTGTCTGGGATTCCAGATTTTATTAGAAATTAGGTGGAATGGCTTGTTTGGGAAAATTTTAAAAGTTGGTCTTTATAAATACCACCAGATGTCAAATCAACTTGTTATCCTGTTTGTCTTCTCTTCATGAATTATACTTGCAATCTAATATACAGGTTGGTCAGATATTACGTTTACAACTTTTTTCATAGAATTTATGTTTTACTATAATGCATCTCAAGCAATAAGAAAATGTTTAGATGCTGATATTCAGTTCTGACAACATTTTATCCATGAATTTATTTTTCTTTTTCAAGACACCATACTTGGTCAAATCCTTGTCACGATTTCGCTTAATGTCACCAGTATGTCTTCTTCACATCTATAAAATTTCTTGAAACTGTATTTTTTGGGGGAATTAAATTGCCTTATTGGAAATCCTGAAAGGCCATGTATGGCCTTTTAATGGCCTCGGTAGCGCAGTAAGCAGGACGGCAGTCTCATAATCTGCAGGTAGTGATTTGATCCTCACTCGGGGCTGTTATATTTAAGAATAAATCAGATGATGATACTGTTCATTCTTTTTAAATAAAAGCAGCTGAACTATCATTATATTATTAGTATCACCAAATAGTGACAGTAAATAAATAAATGAAATAGTTGTTCAGACCATTAAGCTTGCATTGCGAAAATCATTGCACCGTTTGCTTTGTATACTAAGTTTTGTAGTCAAAGAACATTTAGTGTAGAGGAGGTTGTTTTTCATTCCCAATACTATTTGAGTACTATGAAAAAATGCTGATAACCTCTATCTTTCTCTCCAAATTTATCTCTCTATCTATCTGTCTTTCACTTCCTTTCTTGCATTTCATGGTATATTTTACAACTGTAAGGATTTTTTTTCCAAGCACCCACGAAGGCAATATCAACTTCGGTCCTGGAAAACAAAAGGTCTCTTTTGGGTATTACAGACTCCATTTGACTTCGGTTTCTCATTGTCTCAGATTTCAGATTTCGTTAGAAATTATGAAAAGTTGGTCCATATGAATACTACAGATTTCAGATGAACTTATTATCCTCTTTTTCATCTCATCGTGAATTATACTTGCAATTTACTGTACCGGTTGGTAAAATATTATTTATAATTATTATTTAAAAAAAGCATGATTTGCAATAATACAGCTTCATCAAGGCAAGTTTCCTAACTCTCGGGTACTGATATCCAGCTCTGACAATTTTGTATTTATAAATTTATATTTTCCTTTCTCAGGATGGCATACTTAGTCGAATTTTATCACACTATGAAATTCCTTGAAAATGTGTTGTTTCTGGAAAATAATAGCATTCTTGAAAATCTTAAAGGACCATTTGTGGCTTTTTAATGGCCTCGATAGTGCAGTAGGCAGCGCATCAGTCTCATAATCTAAAGTTACTTAAAATTATTTTAGATAAATTAGAACAATAACAAATTACTGTCTACGCCATTAAGCACTCATTGTGATATTCACTGAACCATTTGTGTTATATATTGAGTTTTGTAATCAACAGAACATTAAATGCAGAGGATTATTATTTTTCATATCCAGTAGGTATTGTTTTATTCTTAATATCAACAAAAAGTGATAACAAACTCTACCTTTCTATCTAAATCTAGCTATTTATCTGTCAGTCTGCTAAGCTATATATTCCTTCCTGTCTAACCTTTCATTATTTATTCATAAATTATAAATTTTATTCATGCGCATATGAAGGAAAAGTTAGGCAATTTAACATACAGTTTGTTCAAAAACAGTATTTATAATTATTGTTACGGAAATCACGCTTTGATTATAAGGCAACTCCAACATTAATGAGGAAAGTTTCTTAACTCTTAGGTGCTGATATCCAGATCTCACAAATTTTTAGATACATATATTTTTTATTTTTTTTATTTTGTTAGGATGGCATACTTAGTAAAATCCTGACTTAATGTCATCAATATGTCTTCGTCACATCTACAGAATTTCTTGAAAATTATTGTTTGAGAAATTTAATGGTTGTAACGAAAATCATAAAGGGCCATATAGAGCCTTTTAATGGCCTCGATAGCGCAGTAGGCAGCGCGTCAGTCTCATAATCTGAAGGTCGTGAGTTCGATCCTCACTCGGGGCAGTAATGTTTTAAAAAATCGTTTCAGACTGGATAAGCAGAAGTAAGTTTTCTTCGCTTGTTTGTACTCCACTCAGTTAATTATACTGTTTTCTCTGTTGTAGGTAAGAACAGCTATATTATCATTGTAATATGTGTTTATCTTTAACAATAAATTTAGATTAATTAATGAATTAATTGAAATGATTATATTAAATTTTGGATACTGTGGTATTCATGTCATTACAAAGAGGGTAATGTAAAAATGAACGTGGGGGCACTCATGAAAAACTTAAAATCTGTATATTTTTATCACTCCATCTTGCAAATATATGTTAAAATTGTAAATATTTTTCACGAATGAATCTTATATTATCTGTTCGAACAGATTTTTGAAGAATCCTTCAAGATAAAGCAGCAGGGCACCAAGACTTGCACCTTAAAAGTTCTGTTTTCGATTTCACTTGTATATGTAAATGTAGGTTGCTACCTGCTTTATGAGCAGCGTGTAAAACTGTATGACTGTAATTTCATATATACCTTAATATAATCACTTAATGTTTAGAATATTACACTGATTTGTAATATTGTGTTTAATTTTTTTTACAACAATAAGGATTTTTTTTTTATGCGTCCACGAAGGAAATATTAACTTTGGTCCTTACAAAGGGTATTTTACTTCACGTTACAGTTGTCTGGGATTTCAGATTTTATTAGAAATTAGGTGGAATGGCTTGTTTCGGAAAATTTTAAAAGTTGGTCTTTATAAATACCACCAGATGTCAAATCAACTTGTTATCCTGTTTGTCTTCTCTTCATGAATTATACTTGCAATCTAATATACAGGTTGGTCAGATATTACATTTGCGACTTTTTTTTTTTTATAGAATTTATGTTTTACTATAATGCATCTCAAGCAATAAGAAAATGTTTAGATGCTGATATTCAGTTCTGACAGCATTTTATCCATGAATTTATTTTTCTTTTTCTATATAACATACTTGGTCAAATCCTTGTCACGATTTCGCTTAATGTCATCAGTTTGTCTTCTTCACATCTATAGAATTTCCTGAAACTGTATTTTTGGGGGAATTAAATTGCCTTATTGAAAATCCTGAAAGGCCATGTATGGCCTTTTAATGGCCTCGGTAGCGCAGTAAGCAGGACGGCAGTCTCATAATCTGCAGGTAGTGATTTGATCCTCACTGGGGGCTGTTATATTTAAGAATAAATCAGATGATGATACTGTTCATTCTTTTTAAATAAAAGCAGCTGAACTATCATTATATTATTAGTATCACCAAATAGTGACCTTAAATAAATAAATGAAATAGTTTTTCAGGCCATTAAGCTTGCATTGTGAAAATCATTGCACCGTTTGCTTTGTATACTAAGTTTTGTAGTCAGAGAACATATAGTGTAGAGGAGGTTGTTTTTCATTCCCAATACTATTTTCAGTACTATGAAAAAATGTTGATAACCTCTATCTTTCTCTCCAAATTTATCTCTCTATCTATCTGTCTTCCACTTCCTTTCTTGCATTTCATGGTATATTTCACAACTGTAAGGATTTTTTTTCCAAGCACCCACGAGGGCAATATCAACTTCGGTCCTGGAAAACAAAAGGTCTCTTTTGGGTATTACAGACTCCATTTGACTTCGGTTTCTCATTGTCTCAGATTTCAGATTTCGTTAGAAAATAGGACTGTTTCTGAAATTATGAAAAGTTGGTCCTTATGAATACTACAGATTTCAGATGAACTTATTATCCTCTTTTTCATCTCATCGTGAATTATACTTGCAATTTACTGTACCGGTCGGTAAAATATTATTTATAATTATCATTAAAAAAATTCATGATTTGCAATAATACAGCTCCATCAAGGCAAGTTTCCTAACTTTCAGGTACTGATATCCAGCTCTGACAATTTTGTGTTTATAAATTTATATTTTCCTTTCTCAGGATGGCATACTTAGTCAAATTTTATCACACCATGAAATTTCTTGAAAATGTGTTGTTTCTGGAAAATAATAGCATTCTTGAAAATCATAAAGGACCATTTGGGGCTTTTTAATGGCCTCGATAGTGCAGTAGGCAGCGCGTCAGTCTCATAATCTAAAGTTACTTAAAATTATTTTAGATAAATTAGAACAATGACAAATTACTGTCTAGGCCATTAAGCACTCATTGTGATATTCATTGAACCATTTGCGTTATATATACTGAGGTTTGCAATCAACAGAACATTAAATGCAGAGGATTATTATTTTTCATATCCAGTAGGTGTTGTTTTATTCTTAATATCAACAAAAAATGCTAACAAACTCTACCTTTCTATCTAAATCTAGCTATTTATCTGTCAGTCTGTCAAGCTATACATTCCTTCCTGTCAAACCTTTCATAGTTTATTCATAAATTATAAATTTTATTCATGTGCATATGAAGGAAATGTTAAGGCAATTTAACATACTGTTTGTTCAAAAACAGTATTTATAATTATTGTTATAGAAATCACGCTTTGATTATAAGGCAACTCCAACATTAATGAGGAAAGTTTCTTAATTCTTAGGTGCTGATATCCAGATCTCACAAATTTTTATATACATATATTTTTTATTTTTTTTATTTTGTTAGGATGGCATTCTTAGTAAAATCCTGACTTAATGTCATCAATATGTCTTCGTCACATCTATGAAATTTCTTGAAAATTGTTGTTTGAGAAATTTAATGGCTGTAACGAAAATCATAAAGGGCCATTTAGAGCCTTTTAATGGCCTCGATAGCGCAGTAGGCAGCGCGTCAGTCTCATAATCTGAAGGTGGTGAGTTCGATCCTCACTCGGGGCAGTAATGTTTTAAAAAATCGTTTCAGACTGGATAAGCAGAAGTAAGTTTTCTTCACTTGTTTGTACTCCACTCAGGTAATTTTACTGTTTTCTCTTTTGTAGGTAAGAACAGCTATATTATCACTGTAATATGTGTTCATCTTTAACAATAAATTTAGATTAATTAATGAATTAATTGAAATGATTATATTAAATTTTGGATACTGTGGTATTCATGTCATTACAATGAGGGTAATGTAAAAATGAGCGTGGGGGCACTCATGAAAAACTTAAAATCTGTATATTTTTATCACTCCATCTTGCAAATATGTGTTAATTGTAAATATTTTTCACGAATGAATCTTATATTATCTATTCGAACAGATTTTTGAAGAATCCTTCAAGATGAAGCAGCAGGGCACCAAGACTTGCACCTTAAAAGTTCTGTTTTCGATTTCACTTGTATATGTAAATGTAGGTTGTTATATGGTATATGAGCAGCGTGTAAAACTGTATGACTGTAATTTCATATATACCTTAATATAATCACTTAATGTTTAGAATATTACACTGATTTGTAATATTGTGTTTAATTTTTTTTACAACAATAAGGATTTTTTTTTTCATGCGTCCACGAAGGAAATATTAACTTTGGTACTTACAAATGGTATTTTACTTCACTTTATAGTTGTCTGGGATTTCAGATTTTATTAGAAATTAGGTGGAATGCTTGTTTCGGAAAATTTTAAAAGTTGGTCTTTATAAATACCACCAGATGTCAAATCAACTTGTTATCCTGTTTGCCTTCTCTTCATGAATTATACTTGCAATCTAATATACAGGTTGGTCAGATATTACATTTGCGACTTTTTTTTTTATAGAATTTATGTTTTACTATAATGCATCTCAAGCAATAAGAAAATGTTTAGATGCTGATATTCAGTTCTGACAGCATTTTATCCATGAATTTATTTTTCTTTTTCTATATAACATACTTGGTCAAATCCTTGTCACGATTTCGCTTAATGTCATCAGTATGTCTTCTTCACATCTATAAAATTTCTTGAAACTGTATTTTTTGGGGGAATTAAATTGCCTTATTGAAAATCCTGAAAGGCCATGTATGGCCTTTTAATGGCCTCGGTAGCGCAGTAAGCAGGACGGCAGTCTCATAATCTGCAGGTAGTGATTTGGTCCTCACTCGGGGCTGTTATATTTAAGAATAAATCAGATGATGATACTGTTCATTCTTTTTAAATAAAAGCAGCTGAACTATCATTATATTATTAGTATCACCAAATAGTGACCTTAAATAAATAAATGAAATAGTTTTTCAGGCCATTAAGCTTGCATTGTGAAAATCATTGCACCGTTTGCTTTGTATACTAAGTTTTGTAGTCAAAGAACATTTAGTGTAGAGGAGGTTGTTTTTCATTCCCAATACTATTTTCAGTACTATGAAAAAATGTTGATAACCTCTATCTTTCTCTCCAAATTTATCTCTCTATCTATCTGTCTTCCACTTCCTTTCTTGCATTTCATGGTATATTTTACAACTGTAAGGATTTTTTTTCCAAGCACCCACGAGGGCAATATCAACTTCGGTCCTGGAAAGCAAAAGGTCTCTTTTGGGTATTACAGACTCCATTTGACTTCGGTTTCTCATTGTCTCAGATTTCAGATTTCGTTAGAAAATAGGACTGTTTCTGAAATTATGAAAAGTTGGTCCTTATGAATACTACAGATTTCAGATGAACTTATTATCCTCTTTTTCATCTCATCGTGAATTATACTTGCAATTTACTGTACCGGTCGGTAAAATATTATTTATAATTATCATTAAAAAAAATCATGATTTGCAATAATACAGCTCCATCAAGGCAAGTTTCCTAACTTTCAGGTACTGATATCCAGCTCTGACAATTTTGTATTTATAAATTTATATTTTCCTTTCTCAGGATGGCATACTTAGTCAAATTTTATCACACCATGAAATTTCTTGAAAATGTGTTGTTTCTGGAAAATAATAGCATTCTTGAAAATCATAAAGGACCATTTGGGCTTTTTAATGGCCTCGATAGTGCAGTAGGCAGCGCGTCAGTCTCATAATCTGAAGTTACTTAAAATTATTTTAGAAAATTAGAACAATGACAAATTACTGTCTAGGCCATTAAGCACTCATTGTGATATTCATTGAACCATTTGTGTTATATATACTGAGGTTTGCAATCAACAGAACATTAAATGCAGAGGATTATTATTTTTCATATCCAGTAGGTATTGTTTTATTCTTAATATCAACAAAAAATGCTAACAAACTCTACCTTTCTATCTAAATCTAGCTATTTATCTGTCAGTCTGTCAAGCTATACATTCCTTCCTGTCAAACCTTTCATAGTTTATTCATAAATTATAAATTTTATTCATGTGCATATGAAGGAAATGTTAAGGCAATTTAACATACTGTTTGTTCAAAAACAGTATTTATAATTATTGTTATAGAAATCACGCTTTGATTATAAGGCAACTCCAACATTAATGAGGAAAGTTTCTTAATTCTTAGGTGCTGATATCCAGATCTCACAAATTTTTATATACATATATTTTTTATTTTTTTTATTTTGTTAGGATGGCATTCTTAGTAAAATCCTGACTTAATGTCATCAATATGTCTTCGTCACATCTATGAAATTTCTTGAAAATTGTTTGAGAAATTTAATGGCTGTAACGAAAATCATAAAGGGCCATATAGAGCCTTTTAATGGCCTCGATAGCGCAGTAGGCAGCGCGTCAGTCTCATAATCTGAAGGTCGTGAGTTCGATCCTCACTCGGGGCACTAATGTTTTAAAAAATCGTTTCAGACTGGATAAGCAGAAGTAAGTTTTCTTCGCTTGTTTGTACTCCACTCAGTTAATTATACTGTTTTCTCTGTTGTAGGTAAGAACAGCTATATTATCATTGTAATATGTGTTTATCTTTAACAATAAATTTGGAGTAATTAATGAATTAATTGAAATGATTATATTAAATTTTGGATACTGTGGTATTCATGTCATTACAAAGAGGGTAATGTAAAAGTGAACGTGGGGGTACTCATGAAAAACTTAAAATCTGTATATTTTTATCACTCCATCTTGCAAATATATGTTAAAATTGTAAATATTTTTCACGAATGAATCATATATTATCTATCGAACAGATTTTTGAAGAATCCTTCAAGATAAAGCAGCAGGGCACCAAGACTTGCACCTTAAAAGTTCTGTTTTCGATTTCACTTGTATATGTAAATGTAGGCTGCTACCTGCTTTATGAGCAGCGTGTAAAACTGTATGACTGTAATTTCATATATACCTTAATATAATCACTTAATGTTTAGAATATTACACTGATTTGTAATATTGTGTTTAATCTTTTTTACAACAATAAGGATTTTTTTTTTCATGCGTCGACGAAGGAAATATTAACTTTGGTCCTTACAAAGGGTATTTTATTTTAATTTACAGTTGTCTGGGATTTCAGATTTTATTAGAAATTAGGTGGAATGCTTGTTTCGGAAAATTTTTAAAGTTGGTCTTTATAAATACCACCAAATGTCAAATCAACTTGTTATCCTGTTTGTCTTCTCTTCATGAATTATACTTGCAATCCAATATACAGGTTGGTCAGATATTACATTTGCAACTTTTTTTTATAGAATTTATGTTTTACTATAATGCATCTCGAGCAATAAGAAAATGTTTAGATGCTGATATTCAGTTCTGACAACATTTTATCCATGAATTTATTTTTCTTTTTCTATATAACATACTTGGTCAAATCCTTGTCACGATTTTGCTTAATGTCATCAGTATGTCTTCTTCACATCTGTAAAATTTCTCGAAACTGTGTTTTTTGGGGGATTTAATTTGCCTTATTGGAAATCCTGAAGGGCCATGTATAGCCTTTTAATGGCCTCAGTAGCGCAGTAAGCAGGGCGGCAGTGTCATAATCTGAAGGTCGTGATTTGATCCTCACTGGGGGCTGTTATATTTCAGAATAAATCAGATGATGATACTGTTCATTCTTTTTTAAATAAAAGCAACTGAACTATCATTATATTATTAGTATCACCAAATAGTGACTTTAAATAAATAAATGAAATAGTTGTTTAGGCCATTAAGCATGCATTGTGAAAATCATTGCACCGTTTGTTTTGTATACTAAGTTTTGTAGTCAAGGAACATTTAGTGTAGAGGAGGTTGTTTTTCATTCCCAATACTATTTTCAGTACTAAGAAAAAATGTTGATAACCTTTATCTTTCTCTCCAAATTTATCTCTCTATCTATCTGTCTTTCACTTCCTTTCTTGCATTTCATGGTATATTTTACAGTTGTAAGGATTTTTTTCCAAGCACCCACGAAGGCAATATCAACTTCGGTCCTGGAAAACAAAAGATCTCTTTTGGGTATTACAAACTCCATTTGACTTCAGTTTCTCATTGTCTCAAATTTCAGAT
>JANJGK010000003.1:61890770-61905770 GCA_039081455.1 Macrobrachium rosenbergii | reverse complement strand
GTGTTGGTGATTGCGTATGTGGTGCAAATACACTTCGGTACATGCAATAAATAGTTTAATTTACATACTTCCACAATAGTTCGTACGCGTATCCTGCTGGGCACAAGTTTCTTAATTAGTTGTTCTTCGTTATTTTGGGCGCCCTACTGTGATTAGGAGCGAGTGTGTGTGTGTGTGTGTGCATACGTATGTGATGCAAACACGTTTCCACACATTACGGCACAGTACTATTTATATAACGCTACGCGACTTTTATCTCCATCAGTAAAGTTAAACTTCACTGCCTGCAGACTAACAGCGGATGGGTGACTACAAATGAATATTGACACCGTTTGAGAGTCTACTCCCGTTACCGGCGCGTGGCTAGGTACTACTGTAGAACTTAACTCGGATCACACCCTAAAAAAAATTGCTATAAACCTGAGCCCTCTGCGCGAGGTAATTGGTCATAATGAAACCAGATTAGCCTATGTAGTATAGTGTAGTATAGTATGTATATATATATATATATATATATATATATATATATATATATATATATATATATATATATATATGTGTGTGTGTGTGTGTGTGTGTGTGTGTTTTGTGTGTGTTTGTGTATGTGTGTATATGTATATATATATATATATATATATATATATATATATATATATATATATATATATATGTGTGTGTGTGTGTGTGTGTGTGTGTGTGTGTGTTTGTGTATGTGTGTATATGTGTATGTGTGTATATGTGTATGTGTATATATATATATATATATATATATATATATATAATTTCTTTGGCCATATAAGAGTGACTCTCTATATTCATATTCAGCATACCTTGGAGATAACTTACACTAAGGAGGATGGATTAGGTGGTTAAAATGAGAGAGAAAAAAAAAGTCAAATAATAAAAGAAGGAGAAAAAGATGAACAAGAATTTCAGGAAGAATAAGAAATAAAGATTAGTAAGCAATGTGATCTCAGAATGAAAGATGCAAATTGTTTGAAGAGAATGCAGTCGATGGAGTGAGTATTTTGAGGGTTTGTTGAATGTCAGAGATAGAAGAGAGCCAGAGCTGAATGTCAAAAGAATGAAAGTGGTTGAAGTAAGTTTGAGTGTTTATGAAGGTTACCGTTGAAGAACTGAATAGGGGAATTAAAGGGATAATAGATGGATAGACACCAGGAGTTGATGGGATTACAAGTGTGATGTTGCCGTGTGGTGGTGAAATTTTGATTAGGTGGCTGACCAGGGTGTGTAAGGTATGTCGGGGTGAGGGAAAGATTCCCAGGAATTGGTGAAAGGAATAATTGTTCCTCTGCGTAGCTGTTTGAAGTGGCTAGTGTTTTCGGCACCAGGGGCTTATCCATGATTGGGCAGTTTGAGTGGTACTGGGTCAGAGATCGTAGCCTTCTCCTTTCTTGGAAAACTGCTTATTGCTGAAAAGAAATATATATATATATATATATATATATATATATATATATATATATATATATATATATATATATATATATATATATATAATCCACTCTACCTCTTGTTAAGGTAGTAATACAGTGGACCTCTATTTCTGACCGACTAAGGTCACAAATGAGATGAGACCATGTTAGAATTTTATGCGCCCTTTGAGTCTTACGCCCAATTTCGTTAAGTTTCGGCCCATTTCCATCAAATCCCTTTAGTGTAGTCAAATTCCCTAGCAAGCCTCCTCCCAAATATTCTGTTTTGTTCTTTCTGAGGTTCCCGTTATTTTGGTTGTTTTTCTTCTTATATTCAGAAGAAATGGCGTCAGCACTGGTTCCTTTATTTGATCAGTGGGTAGAAATTCATATTACCCTAATGTGTTTCTTAATCCCTTTGATCAGGGTTTTGGTAATCAAGGTATGTTTTATTAGCCAGATTTTTCTTTTGTTTCTGCTGTTTGTGAGGTTTTTATTACCACTGGCATTCATTCAGAAGAAAATGTAACCTACTTTCAGTCTTCATTCCCTGTTGCTCAGTTTCTTCATGTAACCGTGATATTAAGAGTGTGTAGTATCTAGATAGCAGTCTTCAGGAGCACTGGCTGAATGAAGTAAACTAAAAGCGCTATTATAATATATATATATATATATATATATATATATATATATATATATATATATATATATATATATAGATAGATAGATAGATAGATAGATAGATAGATAGATAGATAGATAGATAGATAGATAGATAGATATATATATATACATATACATACATACATACATACATACATACATACATATATGTGTTTGCATGTATGTATGTATGTATGTATAAATAAATATATATATATATATATATATATATATATATATATATATATATAAATATGTGTGGGTGTATGTATGTATATGTGTGTATATATAATATATATATCATATCATATATATACACATAAAATAAACTGAGCCTTGTAACTGCATTACCTCTATTATGACATGTAAGAGAACCAATCTTTGCTAGGACTGGCACCATTGAATGACACAGAAAAGCCAGCCTGCTATGTGCCTGCTTTGTGTTGTATCGGAGGCCGAAAAGGCCAAAGGAACAAAATAGCCCGAGACGGACAAAGGAATGAAAAGGTAATAAAAGTGAGGAGAGTCGTAGAGCGTTTACGCAAGACTCTACGGTAATTGCGCTGGCAATTTCACCTTGTTTACATTTTACGACGTTCTTTAGAGTGAGGCTTATGACGAAATTTTCATACTTAGTCCGGAGATATCGTGTAGCAAAGATGTTAACGCCCTGTAGATAATGGGCATTATCCTTTGAGTGTATAGCCGTTTGTATCTTTCACGAGCTTGAAGGAGTTTGGGTATTAACGTGCAAAAACTGATAAAATGATGCATGCATGTATGTGCACAGTGGTTTTAATGATATTAATGATAACGTTAGCATGGCTTAAAGTTTGTGTTTATATTTACATACTATATATATAATATATATATATATATATATATATATATATATATATATATATATATATATATATATATATATATATATATATATATATATATTATATATAAATATATATATATAATATATATATATATATATATATATATATATATATATATATGTATATATTAATTATATAATATACATATGTATATTATATACATATGTATATTATATATTATATATATATATATATATATATATATATATATATATATATATATATATATATATACATATAAATATTTATATATAATTAATATATATATTATATAATATATATATATGAATAAATATATATATTATATATATATATATATATATATATATATATATATATATATATATATATATATTATAAGAGACTACACTAAGAGAGAATGCATGAATAGGTAAAATAGGAAAACAAACTTATCGACGTAAACAATGATCTGCAAGGAATGTCAAACTGACGTAATAGATTGTCGTTATTCATAACTGCGAGGTAATGAAAATGGTTGCTCATAAAAGAAATGTAGTGAATTATAAATGTTACTATTGAGAATGGGGGGGGAAAAGAGAGACAGGGAATCGATTGATGAGTAACAAGCAGAGGTTACAGAGTAGAATTCGGAGTTAAGATCAATAATAGGGGTGTTGAAATTAAGTAAGGGCGATGAAAGAATTTAAGGAAATTTAAAAGTATCTGGAATGTGGAGAAGAAGTTGATAACTACGTAAAAGATATATGAAAAAAATTCGTTATTAATGAAGAAATCGCTACAAAAGACGAAAGCCGAATGAAAGAAAACAAGCATTTGTGAAAGCATGCATAGAAAATAACATGGGGGATGTGAAGTGAAAATAACCATGCAAAGATAAAAAAAAAATACATTATTAAAAAGTTAAATACACAGTAGAACTAAATTTTAATGATTAACAAATTTCAAATGCGAATCGATCCACACAGTGAGTATTCGATTAAGAAGCGCATGTTATCAGAGGAAAAAATAATTTCCAAACTATATTTGAGAAGCAATATGGAACGAAATGGTGATAATGAATATGAAAAGAGTAAAACCAGCGCAGCGAACTGACCCAAACAATGAATATTTGATTAAGGAACGCATATTACAATGATAATGGATCATCCGAAATTACGTTGAGGGTACGCAGGACGGGATAATATTATCCTCATGATGATAATTAGAGGAGGAGGGGTGATTAATACAAATCGTTATTGGCAGTTGTGTCGTTAAATATGAATAATTCATCGGACGCTCATTGGTCGACACGCAACTCGTTATAACAAATCAATTTTCCTCCAGACTATTTTTTTTTATAATATATGCACAGGGGGGAAGCACTCTGGCCTGAAATGGTATAAGTGATGGTATTTCGGGAGGCAGGTTGTGGTTTTCTCTCTCCTCTCTCCTCTCTCTCTCTCTCTCTCGTCTCTCTCTCTCTCCTCTCTCTCTCTCTCTCTCTCTCTCTCTCTCAAATTTCTGCTATCTTTCTGCCAGTATGGAACATTTGTTGTAAGATCTTCTGTCTGTCATAATTCATACTTTTATACTGACAAATTCTCTCTCTCTCTCTCTCTCTCTCTCTCTCTCCTCTCTCTCTCTCTCTCTCTCTCTCTCTCTCTCTCTCACTCAAATCTTCTACCTGCTTATCTATATGCAACTTTGTTACCAAGATTGTCTGTCTATCTTATTAATACTTTTACATTGATAAATTTCTCTCTCTCTCTCTCTCTCTCCTCTCTCTCTCTCTCTCTCTCTCTCTCTCTCTCTCTCATATTTCCCTTATGGGGAAAATTTCCGAAGAATTCTTTGTTACTAAAATTATATGTCTGTCTATTTATTAATGTGCTTGCCTATGACTATCCCATTGGGAAAACCTCTCTCTCTCTCTCTCTCTCTCTCCTCTCTCTCTCTCTCTCTCTCTCTCTCTCCTCTCTCTCTCTCTCTCTCTCTCTCATATTTCCTTATGGGGAAAATTTCCTAACTTTTTGTTACTAAAATTATCTGTCTGTCTGTTTATTAATGTGCTTGCCTATGACTATCCCATTGGCAAAACCTCTCTCTCTCTCTCTCTCTCTCTCTCTCTCTCTCTCTCTCTCTCTCTCTCTCTCTCTCTCTCTCTCTCTCTGTTACACGACAACGAATATCAAAGCTGACCTGCTTTCTATGGCAGCATTGCATATTTTTGTTTGCTTTGGAGAGGGGAGTCTAAATAACTTGAACATCCAGAGCTCCGCAGAAATTCGCAAAATGTATAAACAGTTGTGTTGTAACTTGTAAACATTAGGATTTAATATTCTAAAAGGTACAACGGTTATTTTAATTTTGGATACTTAACAGCAGAATACGCAGGTTTTGTTGATGATGTTGAAATGCATTTATGATTTCGTCACCGTACTGACATTAACTAAAGATTTTCTTGCCTGAGTAAGAGAACATAACAATAAATCTAGGTGCATTCAGGTATCATGAGTAATGAGTATTTCCATGTTTGGTGAAGTGCAGTGCTTAGATTTCGTGCGCAGCACGTACATACACTTTAGTATATATATATATATATATATATATATATATATATATATATATATATATATATATATATATATATATGTGTGTGTGTGTGTGTGTGTGTGTGTGTGTGTGTGTGTGTGTGTGTGTGTGTGTACAATGTGCACATATGAATATTTGTGTGTAAGCGTTTTGGTGTTTAGTGTGAATGTGTATGTGCGTATAGAGACAGAGAGTGAGAGAGAGAGAGAAATAAATTGTTTGTGCACGTACGCAGGCACACTCACATACAATCATGAAAGCAATGAGTTCATTATCGAACAAGTACATTAACTTCCTTTGCCTCCAGCGTATAATATATACAGTAAAACGAGCGACCTCTTTATGAAAGAATGAATATTTAAGTAAGGATGAAATGTTAATCAAATGAGGATATTGCTTTAGAACTAAGTACTCATTTAAAACAATAGATCATAACAAAACTATAATCACTAGTACGCAATTGTTAAGAAAAGTTAAGTTTTTAGTTTTCTGAAAAGAAAACTATTGTGCTGGCTTTGTCTGTCCGTCCTCACTTTATTCTGTCCGCACTTTTTCTGTCCGCCCCTTTTCTGTCCGCCCTATGATCTTAAAAACTACTGAGGTTAGAGGGTTGCAAATTGTTAAGTTGATCATCCACCTTCCATTCATCAAACATATGAAATTGCAGCCCTCTAGCCTCAGTAGTTTTTATTCTGTTTAAGGTTAAAGTTACATAATCGTGCTTCTGGCAACGATATAGGCCAGGCCACTGGGCCATGCTTAAAGTTTCATGGGCCGCGACTCATACAGCATTATACCGAGACCACAGAAAGATAGATCTATCTTCGGTGGCCTTGATTATACACTGTACAGAAGACTAGATTGCGCTGAAAAAACTTCGGCGCATTTTTTGTTTATTTGTGAAGGGAAATTTTTCAAGTTTCCTACTTTTCCTTATTCAATTTTCATCAGAACTGTCATTTCGCAGCAACACTTTTGGACAGGCAATTGACAACATAGCGACGCTAAGTTCGGTCCGTATATGGGTAATTTCTATTCAGAGTTATACGACGGTAATATTTTTTGCATATTAATCCGGATGAAAACAGACAATCATTTATGAATAACTCCGCTTCCATCCATGACCTACTTCTGAATAATAGAAAGCACGTTAGATATTTGTTCTTGTTTTAATGAACTAGAATTCTGATACATTTGTATGTACTTACTCACACGCACATACTCAAGCACAGAAACACACGCATACACACACATGTATATATATATATATAATATAATATATATATATATATATATATATATATATATATATATATATATATATATATATAATATAATGTATATATTATATATATACATACATACATACCTACATATTTGCATACCGTATATATATGCAAACCTGGAAAGCTAGCAAATAAGTAATACAGTAATTATAATTGTCCGTAATTGTCTAATTGTATAGATTCAAAAGGTGAAATGTTTTTGTTTTTCAGTTTTCAGTTAACTTCCAAGAAAAATACGGGAGTGAAAGGGTGGGGGGGTGGGGGGGCGGTAAATCTAAAATGTCTAACATACAAATTTAGAAATTGTGAATTGTGTCTGTGCATAGCTTAAATTTCCCACTTAAATGAATAAATAAAAATCTGTACAGATGATTTACCTTCATTGTTCCAAATTTAGTATTAGGTATCATAATCGTTCCCGGATTAACTACTATAACTGATGAAAGTATAAAAAAAAATAGGTTTGGCTAGCATAACTTTTCTAGTAATGTTTTTTCCTCAACAGCTAGTTAATAGAAATGTGAATTCCTAGTTGTTATGTCAGTAATAACCTGTTAATAATATTATTATTATTATTATATAGAAGATGAACCCTATTCATACAGAAAAAGACCACAGGGGCCATTGAATTGAAATTCAAGCTTCCAAAGAGTATGGTGCTCATTCGAAAGTAACGGAAGCTAGTGAAAAATACAGAGACGGGATCAGCTGTTAGAAAACGGGTATATAAATTAACAAATTAATAAATAAATGAATAAATAAAAATATAAGTAAATTATTAAAATAGAAGAAAAATTGTATTAGGGTAGTAATGCATTGCATCTTCGCTTGAACTAATGAAGTTCTAATTGCACAATATCCCAAGGGAGGCTGTTCTAAAGGCCAACGGTGTAAGGAATAAAGGACCTCTGGAACTGAGAAGTTCGAAAGCGAGGCACATTTACTGCATATTGGTGCTGCTGTTCAGGGAATCTGGTTGCTCTCGGCAGGTGAAGGGGACCAGAGATCAATTGTGAATGTGAAAGATCTGTGTTAAAATACAGCTTATGAAAAATTGGCAAACAAGAGGCCGTCCGTCGGTGGTCCAAGTCAGAATTGCTAAACTTTAGGAAACAGAAACCTACCACCACGAACCACTCTATCTAAAAGAGATAAATCTGTGGCAGAAACAGCCATCCACGCCGGAAATAGTATTCTTGTATGGGAAGGACAAATGACCTAAAACAGGCTGCATTGATTGTATCAGCAGAGTCCCATCCATGCGAAAGAGAGGATTGGGTGGAAAGTCTGTACGTGATCTGCTTATCAATAGTGTTTTTGTTTTACTAGAGTTCAGGCTGCAACATTCTCTGATCCGGTCCATGTCACGATTGAGGCTGAGGGCAGCTTCATTTCTCATAAGTGGAGACTTTACTACAAACACAAGTGTTGCATCACCTGCATACGGAACACTCTTGTTTTCCAGGCCAACAACCATATCACTTGTTTACACTAAAATAACAGTGGGCCAAGAACACTACCCTGTGGAACTCCAGACACAATAGGTCTTGGTTCGCTAAAGATCACATCATCAGCAACTCACTGCTGCCTACCTGTAAGGAAATCTTGGAGTTTCCCTAAAACATATCCACCTACTCCAAGATTCTGAAGTTTATAAATTAGTGCCTTGTGATTTACTAAATCGAAAGCAGGACTAAAATCTATTTGAGTTGCTCTGCGCTTAAATCCCTTATGAAGGTTCTCTTGCAAATGGCATGTCAAGTCTTATATGCATACTGACTATCAGCTAACAATCCTTAAAATTTCACATACTTAAATAGTGGCTTAAAAATAAGTTTTCCTGCAATTTTGGAGATCACAGGGAGAATAGAAATTGACCTGTAGTTACTGTAGTCTGCTGATATGCCATTCTTTGGAACAGTTACTCTATTACTAAGCTTGCACTCATCCAGAAACAATCTACTAATCTTGTGAGACAACACACGAGAAACCTTTTTAAAAAAACAAAGGGAAGGAACCATCGGGAGCTTCTCCACCCCAGCTGTCAAGATTATCAAGAATTTTTTTAACATCCCTGGAGCGAAATGCAAATTTTGTAAGAATAGGTTCAGGATGACAAGCATAAGGGAGAGGGGCATCCTCAGCTGATTGCGTAGCTTCAAAGGCTCGATGAAGCAGTTCAGCCTTTTCCCTAGGGCCAGTAACCAATCTACCATCATCTGTTAGTAGTGGTGGAATAGAAGACGAGCCTGACTCAAAGATAGATGATGCAAATTTTATCCACTACGGATGAAGCTGTGTAACTCCTTCCAGTTTCCTTTTCAGTGAATTGTAATTTCTTTCATCTGTATAAGTTCTGTTTGCAGCACAGCGAGATTCAACAAAAATGGTGTAACTTTCATTTGAACGGTTTCGCCTCCATGTGTTGAATTTGGTCATTTTCTCATGGTAAGCTGTATCATCAAATTATGGTTGGTCATTTGTCCTGAATTTGATGACCTTTCTAGGGACATACCTTAATAAAATAGCCATGAGTATTTCAGTTAATTTTTACTGGGAATCAGGATCTGATATAACACCTGAAATGTTAAGTGCCTGACAAGCTTCAATAATGCCTTACCAATTGGATCGAATTGTGGCATTAGGAATACAGTGATTGATAGATATGTCTATCTCAATGGCACAATGTTCAGAAGTACCTATTTATTTGCAGACCTTGGATCTGACATTACCAGAAATATGCATGGGTTCCTCAATTAGCTGAACAAAATCAGAGGATACCCAGAACTCAAGAGCAGACAGGCCATGTTGATCGGTGGAATATAAATTTAGCCACTTGCTTTGCTTTGCATTAGTCTCCACAAATAACGAATGAAGCTTTTGAATCCTGCGACTGAGCCACACTACTCCATTCCAAGTAACAGTCATATATAGAAACGTCGATATTTGGATTGCGGTAAACAGCAAATACGTAAACTTTGTAGAGCTTACTGAAAATTTTAAAACAAAGAACTTCATGGCAACTACACTCCAGTTTTTCTGACGATAAATAGGTATCCCGGCCTTAGTGTATACTGCCATACCTTGCGCATGGGGTGTTACGACGATAAATAAAGTCAGGGCCATCAAATCCTGGAATTAAAAGCTCAACCTTTGACATGTTACTACTTACAACTGTCTCAGATAAAAAAAAAAGCAAATCGTAGTTATGGACAAGACTCTGGAGAAGAAAAAAATTTGATCTTAAGCCCCGAATATTTCAGTAAAGTACTTTGCAATTTTTCTTGCTGTAATGAGTAACAGGCTTAGGGTTCAGCTCGATATCTCCCGAAAGAATTAAAATTAGCAACATTAAATTAGTAGCCAAACAAACAAATAGACTCATAACAAAAGTAACATTGTAAAAATCAACAGAAAAAACAGTAACAATAACATCATCGACAACAGTATTTACATCATTTACAAAAATTCTGTTGAAAGTATATAAAAACCTGACCATATGTCTTTGAAAAAAACTCCGGAAGCAACTGGTCGACAAGGTGGGTCCGACACACCTAGTAAGGCAAATAAGAAACCCGCCAAGTTTGCCACAACAACTAGAGGAGGAGAGTCAGGTTGGATTTACAAATTATAAAAAGCTCGAAAGGAAAAGATTAGGTAAAGACGAAGGCACTTTCCTGATG
The DNA here is from genome assembly GCA_039081455.1 of Macrobrachium rosenbergii. NCBI lineage: Eukaryota > Metazoa > Arthropoda > Malacostraca > Decapoda > Palaemonidae > Macrobrachium > Macrobrachium rosenbergii. Next base: position 61,895,262 of record JANJGK010000003.1, on the reverse strand, counting down.
ATTCACCAAGCAACTTTTGCTTTTCGTCAGTCTGTCCTACCCACTTTTCGGAAAAAATAAGAAAGTGAACTAATAAGAGAAAAAATGCCTGAATGCACCTTCAAAAAACAACAACAACAACAACAACAACAACAACAACAACAACAACAACAACAATAACAATAACAATAACAACAATAATTATTATTATTATTATTATTATTATTATTATTATTATTATTATTATTATTATTATTGTTATTGTTATTGTTATTGTTATTGTTATTGTTAACAAGAATGGTCGTCTGGATGCCGTTCAGTTTATATTGCAGATGCTCAGTCTCTCGAATGAGTTTCTTTGTAACAGCAGGATAAATGATTTTGACAGCTGCTACACGATTTATCTGCTGCTACAAAGAAACCTGTTAAGAGAGATTGAGAAACAGCAATTTGAATTCTACGGCATCTAGATGACCATTCTTTTTAATAAGTATGTTTGAAAGACCGTTTTCTTGTGAAATAATAATAATAAATGTTCAGAAACTCACAGCCTCGTGAAAAACAGTTTGTGTAATAAAAATCTACAATTATATAGTAAACTGTATTTTAAATAGTAACATAGTTTATTATATAATTGTGGATTTTTATTACACAAAATAATAATAATAATAATAATAATAATGATAATAAATTATTGTTATTATTATTATTATTATTATTATTATTATTATTATTATTATTATTTATTATTATTATTATTGGTAGTTAATGTGAACAAGGCTTCATTTTTATATGATTTTAGAAGCGTCATAGATACCTTATAAATGTTGTCAAATACTCAAGATTCTGTTTTTTTATTTGATATGAAAAAAGCATATATTTTCGTGGGATATCCAAAACTTCCTAAATAACTCATCAATGACCTTGGTCATTTAATTTATACCCATTGTGTAACGCATAATTTGGGATGACTGTGGTTCATAGATGTGTTGGTCGTTGTTATTAACATAATTTCTGATAACTAAGACAAACAAGGTGGTTTTAAACATGAATTAAGGCGAGCTATCAGCAACTTATCTGTGACAAAAAGTATCAGTAGGAATTCAACAATAATCGCTTTTGATTAACATTATTGATGAAATTAATTATTACACAGAAAAACTAAATATTATATTTTAAAGCCTTCCATAAATATCCAGTCATTACATCCAAAATTATATTGAGAAGTCAGTGCTGATTTTGTTATTGCTGTAATTTCGTACAAAATATCGAACCCTTCCCATAGGTAGGACTTCATTCCTAATATGATTTAAAGCCAGCCATAAGAATCTTATCAGTGTATCCAAAATGCATGACGGACGCCTCAAGGCAAAGCTATTTAGCCATAAAATGGAAAGCCATTTATATTCATGGGAAGCCTATAACACCGATTGACCGTGAAGCTAAATTGACCGAGTAATGATTTATTCACAGTATGGAATCCTGGTGCTTTAAATATATTCCCTTTTTTTATTTACTTACATCCACAATGTTGTATTCATAGCGATTTCTCTATATGTCTCCCTGTGTTCGTCTGTGCTGACGTCTGTCAGTTTGACTATTAATACAATGGTCAGTGTGACGGGCAATTCGGTGCCCATATGCAGCCTAGGAAGTTCTTCATTGGAGGGATGGGTAGAGCTTTCGGCTGGCACGCTGTTGGCCCAGCATTCGACTCTCCGAGCGGCCAATGAAGAATTAGAGGAATTTATTTCTGGTGATGGAAATTCATTTCTCGTCATAATGTGGTTCGGATTCCACAATAAGCTGTAGGTCCCGTTGCTAGGTAACCCGTTGGTTCGTAGCCACGTAAAATAAATCTAATCCTTCGGGCCAGCCCTAGGAGAGCTGTTAACCAGCTCAGTGGTCTGGTTAAACTAAGATATGTATATGTATATATATATATATATATATATTTATATATATATATATATATATATATATATATATATATATATATATATATATATATATATATATATATATATATATATATATATATATGCAGCCGAGGTTTTAAGATTGTAAAATAAGAAAATGAAGGAAAAGGAAGATTAAAGAAAAAAAATGTGAAACTTGTCCCTGAAGGAAACTATAGACGTGGTTTTTGAAGGATAAAAAATAATAAAAGCTGGGGAAATCTGTAAAATAGAATTCCAAAGCATGGTTGAAAAGGAGAGAAATGTCGCCGAAAAGCACAGTCCGTGGGTTTCAGTTCTGTAAAGTAAAATTGAGAAAGGATGACTGACGGGTGTTACAAGAAACAACAACCTACACAAACCCCTGCTACCAAAAACGACTCCCGTGGAATAGAAGAGGGAAAGTTATTAACGTATTATTATGATATTTGTGAAATCGGCCGTGGGTTGGGCATTAGTTCATTGGATTTTGATTGTAAACCAGATCCGGATTCATGAAAAGGGAGATTTCAGGTTTGCAAATCCGGGACTAGATCTGGTAAAAGAAGATTATACATACATGATTAAAAAGCACAAACTCTCGCATACATAATTATGTATGTATATGTATATATACATATATATACATGTAAATTATATATATATATATATATATATATATATATATATATATATATATATATATATATATATATATATATATATATATATATATATATATATATATATATATATATATATATATATATATATATATATACCAGAAATGGAACAAATACATATAAATGAACTTTTCCAACTGTGATAATTCTGCTGTTTTCATTTTGTGTAGCGGAGTGAACAACGTATATTTCCAATCAGGGAATATTTGCTGCAATATTTGCGGGTAAATTTTTGCATTACGGGTTGAAAGTACATTTTAATGGAAATGGAACTGTTCGGTAAATTGGGGAATATTTGTATAGAGAAAAAGAGAGAGGGAGAGAATATCAAAATGAAAAGTCATTGATGGTATTCATACACTTCATACACACACACACACACACTTACACATACACACACACAAATATGTTGAAAGGTTAGTACAGTAACATTAGAGGATGAATGTAGAAGTGTAAGTTCAGTAATTTTAATCACAGACAGACAGACAGGAAGCCAGTCAGAGAGGGTGTGTTTGTGTGTATGTGAGAGAGAGAGAGAGAGAGAGAGAGAGAGAGAGAGAGAGAGAGAGAGAGAGAGAGAGAGAGAACTATACTAGACTGAGAATACTGAATAGGGTCGGTAATGTGTCTGAAGGAGAGAAAGCAATAACGCTAATGTAAAAAAAAAATAATACATGTTTAGGTTAAAAGAGAAAAATGGACCTTAAATATGAATGCTAGAGAGAGTGGTTTTTTAGTTCTTTGGTGAGATTAAAAAATTAAATGATTGATAATAGCTAGTCAGAGAAATTATGCTCGTTAAACGCACACACTCACACACACACACACACACACACACACACACAGAGAGAGAGAGAGAGAGAGAGAGAGAGAGAGAATTTATGATCATTGGACGTGAAAGGCTTGTAGTTATTTTTACTGATTACACTTCATAACCGGACAGATAATCCCTTACACTTATGTGTACCATGTGGTAGACCATGCTATTTGGATTTACACCAGATAACATTCACATCAGTTCGAAGTTGAAGGCTTCTTTGGTTCGAATCCTGTTCGGAATTCGAAAGCAAGATTTTCTGAAGGTTCCAGAGTCAAAAATAAATGCTGAAATATAGCCATGATAATAAGCATCATCGATCCTGTATGGATAAACAAGATCCACCTCCTAAATGATAATGGGAATGATAATATTAATCACAGTTTTATAACATTTCGTAATAAAAATAAGCCGTTTCCCTCTACAAAGGGTATCCCCAAAGAAAATTAAGATAACTAACACTCCAGCATTCATTCGTTTCTTGTTGTCAGTTTGTTATTATTTTATTATTTCTTTATATTTATTGGTCGTTAACCATATATCTTTCTAGTTGACAAAGCATTATCATTTGCCTACTCAGGCATTATATGAAAAATTCTTGTACACGTTAATACTACTTCATACACAGTGCAAACTGGAGATAACAAGTACCGTCGATTTTGGCATTAATAAGTTATCCAGAAGAGTCTAATGGTGATCTCCTCACATATTCCGTAATTTAATTGATGTTTTTCCTTCATTCTCCTCTTCTCCTCTTTAGTGTCAGGTGTTGTTGCTGCAGGTACTTCTGATGTTATTGATGTTATTTTGTTTTTAATGTTGCTGTTGTGTCAGCTCCGTCTGAGGATTGTTGTTTATCATGTATGTTAAATTCATGCACATTATGCACACGCACATACGCACACACGTAAAAAGAGCACATGGTCAGTTACTCTTGCTACCTTGGTAATGTCATATGAAATAGTCACCAGAGCACTCAAACGCACTCAAGCACGCGCGAGCACACACGTACAAAGAGAAACGCGTGACCCAAACAATTGCGACAATTTTGTGCTCCAAGACGCACTCGCGAACTG
>JANJGK010000003.1:61845770-61885770 GCA_039081455.1 Macrobrachium rosenbergii | reverse complement strand
GATGGGCTGAAATCATTCTGACCTCCTGTACGTCTGATACGTATGTCGAGGTCTTCATATGTCTTGTCGTTTTTTTAATACATTTACATGAGGGCTTCTTTTATGTTTAATTAAGATAGCTTATACTAAAAAATTTTTGGTTTTCTCTGAAAGAAAACTATTGTACTGGCTTTGCCTGTGCGTCCGCACTTTTTCTGTCTGCACTTTTCTCTGTCCGCCCTTAGATCTTAAAAACTACTGAGCTAGAGGGCTTCAAATTGGTATGCTGATCATCCTTCCTTCAACTTCAAACATACCAAATTGAAGCCCTCTAGCCTCAGTAGTTTTTATTTAATTAAAGTTAGCTATAATCGTGCGTCTGGAAACGATATAGGATATACCACCACCGGGCCGTGGTTAAAGTATCATGGGCCGCGGTTCATACAGCGTTATACCGAGACCACCGAAAGATAGATCTATTTTGGGTGGCCTTGATTATACGCTGTAGCGGCTGTACAGAAAACTCGATTGCGCCGAAGAAACTTCGGCTCATTTTTACTTGTTTATCTTATCTTTATCCTCCGTCTTTCTTCTCTCACTCTCTCTTTGTTTAATCGTGGCCATTAGGGTTTTTAGTTTTTGGTTTTCTGCATCTGCGTTTTTCATTACTTCTATAGTATACTTGCTATGATTTGATTATGGCTTAATATAGGTTTTAATACTTTGTCAGTCATTAGTCAACGAAATATTGTATATAATAGGCTATACGCTGCTTTCTCTCTCCCATGCATATCATAAGTTAACCATGGAATTATTATTATTATTATTATTATTATTATTATTATTATTATTATTATTATTATTATTATTATTATTATTTCAGTAGATGAAACCTATTCACATGGAACAAGCGCACAACGGCCATTCAAGCTTCCAAAGATGTTGTTTCAACCTCCCCACCGCAGAACCCACACCGTATCAGTAACAGATCATGATTCAGAGCCAGTGATTTTGCATACGCCGGGGGGAGACGCGAACCCGCGACATCTGAGTGGCATATCATGACACTGACCACAATACCAGCAGACCAATTCCATTCAATTCTTGGTTACATTGTTACGGAGCTGCGTTGGGTATTTCAAATTTAGCCAAGAAATAATTGTATAGATTTCCTTATAATCAAGACCATACTTCCAGTTGTACGTAACAATTACCATTCGAAGTATGAGTGAAACCACGTCTCATTTCATGGAAATTAGGATTCCTAAAAACAAAGCATTTTCATTTTTTTAATAACGTGAAGCGTACAGACGTTTGAGCGTTATGGTATAGTTTATTTTCCTATGAGTTTTAAAGATTTATAGTAAACTGTGTCATTATTATTGTTATTACATACAAAGCATAATGATTTTGTTTTTGTAATTAAACGTCTTGCCTATCAGAAATAAAAATTTAATTTTCAGAATGATGAGGAATTAAGCGTGGCCGTATGAAGTAAATAAAAACCTGTTTTCCTTGTTTTTGTTGTCATTCACTGAAATGTTGATTATATATATATAGTATATATATATATATTATATATATATTATTATATATATATATATATATATATATATAATATATAGATATGTGTATATATATATATATATATATTATATATATATTATATATATATATACACACATATATTTATATATGTAATATATATTTATATATAGTATATATATATATTATATTATATTATATATATATATATATATATATATATATATATTTTATATATATATATATTGTATTATATATATATATATATACATACTGTATATATATGTGTATATGTATATATGTATGTGTTTTATGTATGTATATATATATATATATATATATTATAAATATATACAGTATTAATATAGGCCTATTTGTGTGTGGAAGTGTATGTTTGCATATTATGTATTTATGCATATGTGTGAGTAGTATACCACCCATGTTGAAGTCAAACAATCTTAATTAAGGGAGGATGAAATTTGATTAGAAATCTCTTGAAGAAAATCTAACGCTGGATTAAGGTCATAGTAATGAAAACACTAATTTCTCTCTTTTCTTGCCGTGCTCCTAACAATTCTGAATGAAAAACACACCTTCCTTAAATAAAGAGACTTCTCATCTTTGTTGGATTCTATCGCCGTGACGCTTACTGTTACCTGTGGTTAAACATCAGCTTCTTTTTATTTCTTATTCGTAAACTCAGACTACCCAATATGAAGTTTCAAAATGTATCCTTCGAACCGGATTTGAACCAGTGGACCTATGGATGTCTGTTCGTAAATTCCCAACTACAGTCCACCGCTCTACCAACTGAGCTATCGAAGGCGTTGCAAGAAGAGAAATTGTTCCTAAATAAGAACAGACAACGGAGGACTGCAGACTATTGCGGCGAGTTGCCATTCTTGCACGGAAATCTCCTGCGTCTCGTGGCGACGTTCATTTAACGGTTTCGTTTGAAAGCGGAAAACTGCTATTTGAAAACGAATATAACAACCCTGTACATTCTTAGCTGGCCAGTGGAAAACACTTCATTATTTCATCGTTTCGAATGAAAATGAATGTACACATTTAATATGAAGAGTGCATTATGAAGCCATCAATATTTAGGAAACACATTTTGTCTGATATATGCTTATTGCTACTGAATACTGAAGTAATACATATTTATGGCTCTTAAATACTGAGTTATCTTGCAGTCTTTACGCTTAGAGTTGTTATTCGTTCATTTATTTTACTTACGCTAAATCAGTAAAGAATATGTTTTTAAAATCTTAAAGAAACTTTGTCATTTATGATGTTGTAAATTCCCGCGAGACATTCATTTTATAATGTCATAGCAGAATAGTCGCTTGTCTGAAAATGGTTCTCAGTAGCAAACTAAAGCTTAAGTTTTATTTATTGCCACAAGGCACTATACTGTTGTGAACGACTCCATTATAAAGTTTTATATTCATATTTATTGCGAGGTTGCACATTCATTACTCATTCACTTAGACGTGTGAACACGCACACGCATGCACGCACGCGCACGCACACAAACACACACACTACATATACTGTATATATGTATATGTATATATGTATATGTATATATATATATATATATATATATATATGTATATATATATATATATATATATATATATATATATATATATATATATATATATATATATATATATATATCTAATGTATGTGTGAATTACTTTACATAGTCATAAGTAGGTCGAAATGGTAGTTTTGAACTACCATAATTTTTCCAAAATATTAATTGTCTGAAACACTTCATTGCATATTTGGAGGTGAAGCGTATCATTTGATGTCTTTAAAGCAGTCACGTGTCGGAAGGGTAACCATTCCTGATAACTGTTTCAGATAATACATTCGAACAAATGTGCTAAAACAAATCTTTCATTTACGAGTGGTAGTGTTATTATAGTGGCATACGGACCAAGGTTTGGAACGAGGGCTGGGAGACGAGGGGAGAGATATTATTGTGTTGATTTTTTTCTGCTTGCTTTTCTTTTCTCCAGGACACGTAACGTCATTCGCCTTTCCCTAAATCAGTACCAGTCCTTTTAATCACATTTTTAGTTTTCAGTAAAAGAAAACTATTGAGATAGCTTTGCCTGTCCATCCGCACTTTTTCTGTCTGCCCTTAGATCTTAAAAACTACTGTGGCTAGAGGGCTGCAAATTGGTATGTTGATCATCCACCCTCCAATCATCAAACGTACCAAATTGCAGCCCTCTAGCCTCAGTGGTTTTTACTTTATTTAAGGTTAAAGTTAGCCATAATCATACGTCTGCCACCGCTATAGGTATCAACAACACAGGCCACCAGCGGATCGTGGCAGAAAGTTTCTTAGGCCGTGGCTGAAAGTTTCATACAGCATTATACGCTGTACAGAAAACTCAATTGCCCCGAAGAAAATTCGTCGCATTTTTTACTTGTTTTTATATTGAGTTTACAGAAAACCGGAATGGAAATTAAATTTTTTTTTTTTTTGTGTTCTACTCGTTAATTTCAGAGGTAACTTGAAACTTGCAATAATTAAATATCTGTCATTTCAGATTGAGATATCTGACTGCTTTATTCGCATAATGGTGATGGTATATTTAGCTCAGTTGTTTTACCTCTGACGGCCGCCGTTTACTAAATAAGTTTGACTGTATTCAGTGGGAGTAGATGGCCGAGCTTTGCATTGCTCTTGATTTGCGTGTGGCAGGCGACAGCAACGGTGGTTAAAGAGATATTGGAAGTTGGAGTGACCGAAGAGAAGACAAAAGCGAATAATAACTTACAATGTCAAAACGGAACGTAACAATGAATGGATGGTTGCTCCATGAAAGTAAAAGTGGATGGCTAAAGGGGTCACTGTTAGGTTTTCTGGTCCTTAGGAACTTGCGAGGGGCAAAATGATTACGTTACTTGTACGAAGAGGTATAAAAACTGGATGAAAACATCTGAAGTGAAAACGAAGTTGTATGCGTAACCTACTTGCGTGTGTTAGATACCAAGGGGGGTCCACGATTATGAACAAAAGGAAAACTACTGGAACTTACCTTAGAATCTTCCTTGATTTACGTAGATAATGAAGGTCGCCGATTTGGAATTAGAATTACAATAAAATTGAGATCTTCCCCAGATGAACGTGTCTGCACTATTAGTATCACTGAATACGCGAGATAAATACTGGAGTGTAGCCGTCGCCTTTTCCGGCAAATGGAAAGTGTTATTGCAATCATTAGTGTTACTTTGATTGCTATTATTAATGTTCACGAAATATTATTGAAGATGATGCGTGTTTTTGCGAAAGCTACAACATGGTTCTTTCACCGAAATGTTTGATTGTCGTCATCATCAATCTTCATCTTCACATCATTTTACTCACAATTTCTCATACATTATTCAGGCAGTCTGATTAATGTCAAGGAAAAACAAAATAAGTATTGTTTCAGCGTACTGTGTTTTCGAACAATTACTCCTAGTTATTTACGTCATTTTTGAGGAACTGCTTATATATATATATATATATATACATGTGTGTATATATACATATATATGTACACATGTATACACATATATACATATATATACATAAAAGCAGGTCCTAAATATATATATATATATATATATATATATATATATATATATATATATATATATATATATATATATATATACTGTGTGTATATATATATATAAAATATATATATATATATATATATATATATATATATATATATATATATATATATATATATATATATATATATATATATATATATATATATATATATATATATATATATATATATATATATATATATATATATATATATATATATATATATATATATATATATATATATATACAAACAGTATATTGAATCCATATCAAGACTCCAAATGTTTGTACATTTATATATCTGTTTATAAATCTTCTCTTTCAGAATGCGCTCGGGGTTTTGTGGGTATTTAGTACGGCGTACATTAGGGGGCATAAATCATGCAGCTGTTGCGCTGTTGCGCAAATACATCCATCAAATGCGGCAAATATTTTAAGAGGTCCTGAATAATTTAGAATGCGGATTCTTCATTTGCAGAACTGAGGGTTGAGATTCCAGTCAGTAGCGGTCAGTCGGAATATTGTGAAGGAAATGTTAACATTGACTGAGATTCTCTGGTTATTATCTGTATTTTTATTTTGTTAGACTGCTAAAAAGGAGAGGTAGTTAGGTTTTACTGTTTATGTGAAATCCTAAATTAGCGTAGTTTTTATAAAGGAAACCCAGGTCAGTGGGGAAAATTTTTCTTGTCAAAACGGCGAGATCAAGTTCTTATTTGTCCACGCGCTATGCACAGTGGTGAAATTCAGTGTGCTTTCCCTTAATCCATTTATATTTTTTTCTTCAGTTTCGTTCTCTAAATAAGTATCAGCATAAATCAAGTATAAATTTTAAACTATTATGTTATACGAAGTTATCGAGCTACTTGATAAAAGCGAAAAGTAACAGTCGAGGAAATTTTCTTCCATTTCTTTTCCGATTTCAAAACTTCTTCAATAATTCACATAAAAATCAAGGATGAGAGTGCTTTCATTCGCCACTGTATTGTGTTGATACGACTGAAAATTATTTTTTTGGTTTCCTTCAAGTAACTTTTTCTCAGATTTCTTCATAGACCGGTTGGTAAAGTTGTGGGCTATACATAGTTGGCAATCGCTAGACACACAACCATAGGTTACTAGTGCGAAGGATGACTGTTGATTCGTCTGTGTCACTGGTTCAAATCTAGTTCGAAGGCTAACTGCTCATTCATGTCAGGATAACTGTTTCTTCATATATGTCACAAGTTCAAATCCAGTTCGAAGGTTAACTATTTTTTCATATATGTCGAATGATAACTGATAATTCATAGTTGCAATGAAATTGCTTACTTAATTATTACAAAATATGGTTGCAAGGTTGGCTGCTTATAATGCATCAGTCATATCAGCTTTCAGATATGAAAACCCCAAGGATATTAAATATGTACAAAATCTCGTTCAGAATTGTTGATACAGTCATATGTGTATCATTGTTCTATTGTTTCGAATTATTTATGTAAACTCAGTACAGTACGATATCCCCTGAAGAGGTGCGTTATTATTATTATTATTATTATTATTATTATTATTATTATTATTATTGCTGTCTTATCCACTGAACAGTTAGTAAATTTGTTTAGAGATTATGATGTCAAAAGGTTCAAGATCCATTGCAAAACAAAATACGATAATATGAATATATATATATATAATTTATATATATATAAAATTATATATATATATATATATATATATATATATATATATATGTGTGTGTGTGTGTGTGTGTATACAGTATATATATATATATATATATATATATATATATATATATATATATATATATGTATGTATAATTCAAAAGCCTTTGCCTGTTTTCACCTTTTCTGTTCCTACCATTGAACTTATGATGATAAAACCACTTTGAAACCATTATGTCTTCAAGGAGTAGGAATTAACAATATCAGGAAAGTTTTTTTATCATTCAGTTGCCAAATTTATAGTGAGATGGTCCTAATTCATACTCTATTTATTATCCAGCTTATTGGTCCTTCATTGTTTGAATAATCCTTATACCTCAGAAGACCTTGATGACTTGCCTAGTAACCGCTTACAACAAATTATTATTATTATTATTATTATTATTATTATTATTATTATTATTATTATTATTATTATTATTATTATTATTATTATTATTATTATTATTATTATTATTAAGTAGATCAATTCATAAACGGTGATGAAAGAAGGCAAAATATGCATTGTAGTATTTTATTCAATACATCTTTGTAGTTTAACATAGGTCAGCTCGTAGACCGGTGGATTGTATTTGGAACCCGCAAAAAACAGATTTCCATATCACTGGCTCCTGTGTAGTAAGAGCGATAACATGTTATCCACATAGATCACTGGAGTAAAATTGAGGCGAAGTTTAACATTATTCACAAAGGTCAATTATTGTTCTCGGCCGGTTTTGAGGATAATTATTTTATCCATGAAGGACACTGGTTCAAATTCGGTTCAAAGAAGAATGGCTACTGGATTCGCTCGTGATAACTTATCTTGTTCAAGAATAGTTACCAAATCATAGAATGGTTTGAAAATAGTGCTTTGTTGCCTGAACTGACTAAAAAGTCTTTCTTCTCCTAGAATTTACCACGTTTCTTTGTCTGGATAGAACATATCACTTTTCTTTGTCTAAATAGGCTAGATAACCTTACAAATATATTGTAAATCTTATTTCGTAGTCAGAATAGAATAAATCACCTTTATCCGTCCTTTTTATTATTATTCTTCTGTACTTCTAGAATCCCATATCTCCCTCTTGTACAATAAATCGCATATCTTTTAACTGAATAATTCACCTTTCTTTGTCTGAACATAATTAATCACCATACTACATTTCCTCTGCTAAAGTACTTCCCCTTCCTCAACTAAAGAGAATAAATCTATTTCTTCTACCAAAATCGATCACATTCATAATTTAAACAGAATAAATTTTCCCTTTTCGTAAATGGCGCAGGTGAAACTCTCTGTTGAATTTTATAAAGCTTGACGTAATTCTTAGTTTGTAGGATATTCCATCTTTCTGCAATTCTTCTCCTCCATTCTTTAATATACGCCAATCACTTATTAAGCAGACTTAGAAAAACAAATTACGGTTGGGTTCATTCAGTCCAGCTGACTGGATTTAAATGAAGGAATACGTGACCTGGTATCACGGCAAATTAAAATTATAATGAACTTGTAATTAGAAATGAATGCCATGGATGTTATTGCTTACTGTGTACTCCATTGCAGCTTCATCTACACTCCAGAGAGTTCATCATTAGACATGCGTGATGTGTGGTTATTATTATTATTATTATTATTATTATTATTATTATTATTATTATTATTATTATTATTATTATTATTATTGGAATAGACCCTCTTTCAAGCATGTTTTGTTGGAAAGGATGGATGCGTTGTGCGAACTGATTCTATGTTGAGTTTTTTCTATTTATAAGAAAAATTGAAAAAATTAATGTAAAATCAATTCGCACAATGCAGCCATCCTTTTCAACAAAACTTAATAATATTATTATTATTATTATTATTATTATTATTATTATTATTATTATTATTATTATTATTATTATTGCAGAAACAGATCCACAGTCTTTGTATTTTTTACTTGGTTAGTATTTTTACATCACCGCGCCAGATTGAAAAGGGGAATCGAACAGATTCCCGAAAGCTTTCTGTAGAGATTTATTTTTAGATTTATTTACCCATACACAATTGCGGATTTGTTTCTCCATTTCAAGACTTATGCTATTATTATTATTATTATTATTATTATTATTATTATTATTATTATTATTATTATTATTATTATTATTATTTCAATATGGGTCTCATTTCCTTTGTATTCAGAGTCATTTCCTGATCTTGCATGATTGAACCCTAGCGGATTGACCCATTTTTTCTCAGATACTTAAAACCAATTACAATAATCGCAAGATCAGCTTGTTCGTAAACTGCACTGTAATAATTATCGTTAGTAATTTTACACTTAATGGCATATTTAATAGATTTTTTCAATGGTATTGTTTTTATCTGAGTAATGCAAGTCGAAAGAATTCACAAAATAATGATATCAATTAAAGGTAGATGATGGGAAATAGAATGAGCTTGGTTACATAATTAGATTATCAGAAGTTTCTCTCTCTCTCTCTCTCTCTCTCTCTCTCTCTCTCTCTCTCTCTCTCTCTCTCTCTCTCTCTCTCTCTCTCTCTCTCTCATACATATATATGGTATAAATTATAAAAAAATGAATTTTAAAAGTACACGGAACAAAACTCATTTCAAATAAACCCATTTCAAATGAGCATTTGAATATTTATGTAGGCCTTAAATACTATAACTTTTGTGTTTCGGAGAGTATCTTTCCAAGTCTCTCTCTCTCTCTCTCTCTCTCTCTCTCTCTCTCTCTCTCTCTCTCTCTCTCTCTCTCTCTCCAAGGCGCACTATTACCTTCAGCGTCATCAAAGGTCAGAGACAAAGGTTGGAATTCATTTTTGCCGGAGGAATGAATACCAGTAAATTAACGAAGTCACTTTTAAACCTAAAGCTGAAGGCAAAACTTTGCGGGTAAAAAATAAAGCTCTAATTGGCATGTGACCAAAGCTCTTTTCACTGTTTGGCAGGAGTGCTGACGTCACTGCACCGTTTTTGCCGAGAGCCTGTTTTCATTCAGCTACTTGCTGCGTCGGGTTCTGGAATGGGAATGCTTTGTTCACACACACACATATATATTTATATGTATGTATATTGTTATAAATATGCACACTTACACACACACACACACCCACACACACACACACAAACACACACATAATATATGTATACATATATATATATATATATATATATATATATATATATATATATATATATATATATATATATATATATACGTGTGTGTGTGTGTGTTCGTGTAATGTAATAAAGACATTACGAAACGTCGGGAACAAATTGACTCATTTTAGCAAGACTTTATGTCCGCCTCCTCATTGATATATATATATATATATATATATATATATATATATATATATATATATATATATATATATATATATATATATATATATACATATATATATATATATATATATATATATATATATATATATATATATATATATATATCTATATATATATATATATATCTATATATATATATATGTGTGTGTGTGTGTGTGTGTGTCTGTGTGTATGCATACTCAGAGAGAGAGAGAGAGAGAGAGAGAGAGAGAGAGAGAAGGGGGGGGGAAGGGTTTGAATATAGATACTGCATATATGCGTACTTAACCATTATAAAATTTGAATCAAGGTTTTAGCCTTTCTATATTCCACCATGGCTACGACCCACGACATTCGACTAATTTCCAGTTGCATAATCTTAACTTCTAACAATAACAGATTTGTAGGGTTTTTTATTGCAACTTACTATTATCGCTACCTATCGTCGAGAACTGAACTAGGGTCCTTTGAACGTGAGTTTTTTTTTTTTTTTCATTTTAATATTTTTATTGACGAAAGATATATAGTTTTCAAAGGATTGTCTTCCGCCTGTATCGTTCTGAGTGAATATATGGTTAATTGTCTTTCATTTAAGCAAAATTTATCCTTACTCTTCGTTTTTAGAATATTGTTTTATCTTTTTATTTATCTTCAGTGTCCTCTTCGAGAATTAATCATTACTTTTCCGAAAATGGAAAAAAAGTTCAGTGCATAAAGGCTTAGAAAATCTTCGGTGTTAAACTGTGGAATTTATCAGTACACACCTGCAGGCACATGTGTGCCGCGGCGATTTAATAAGTATCATTTATATGACTCCTCACACTTGCGGCAATCAACCCCGAAATTTCAAGTGGCATTATATTGTAATTATGATGATCGGGGAAAGAAATTTTATTTTAGAAGCAAGGCTATCTTGATGTTTAGCTATCAAGGACAAGAATAATTATAATTATAGCTAAGGGGAAAGCTTAAATGATCTTTAGGTTATGGGAAATGGGTAGAATGATCTTCCACTAAATTGAATGTCTAATGTAGGCTTCGCATAGTCGAAATGTTCCAGATGCAGTATCAAAAACGTATGATAAGAAGAAAAAAATTTCTCTCTCTCTCTCTTACACACACACACACACACACACACACACACACACACACCAAACAAGACAGCAAATACTTCAAAATCTCCACGAGAAGACTTTAACATGAGCTCTTCAGCTGAGACTAGACAAACACAGTAGGAAATTAAATGATCGACTTACATATTGCTTCTCTAGACATTCAGCCTTGGTAATGATTGCAATAAATTCTTTGGGCAATCTCTTTTGCAGTGCTTTAATGATGCTGTATGTGAGTTATCTTCCTATTTCGGGTTTCCGTGACCCTTATAACCTTAATTCCTTTATATAGGAGGCAGAAAGGTCTTTTCCTTCACTCGGGGTCAAAATCTTGATTTCTCCGGGCCTTGGCTGGAAAAGGACACGAGTTTTCAAGAGAAGCAGATCAGTTTCTATCCAGCTTAAAATACAATAGCAGACAATAAACTAAGAAGAAACGCGTAATAAGTTCGTGGTTATATCGGCATTTTCTTTCTAACAGAATTGTGATATTAGATACTTTAACTAGTTACTTCGCAAGTACGTGATACCTTGATAAAGAGGGTATTGTCATTACCTCTGGTTTACTATCTTACGGTAACCAGTGTTTATGTAAGTCTTATCAAATTATCGACTAAAGCTACGTATAGTAGCATTTTACCCACTATCTGGTAAGAGATAATTATTGTCTTTATGATTCTAAGTACAAATATCTGAAAATATTAAATTTTTAGTGTTTACACACACATATGCGCGCACACAAATCACACCTACACACATACAAAAACACACACATATATATATATATATATATCATATATAATATATATATATATTATATATAATATATATATATATATATATATATATATATATATATATATATATATATATATATATATATATATATATATATATATTTATATATATATATATATAATATATATATATATATATATATATATATATATATATATATATATATATATATATGATCTTGCGTAATGATATAAAAGCCTATTATGATTGTGTCAGTTGTATGCAAATTGAATTTTATTTCCCGAATCGAAACCTTTTACAATTTGCATTTTAATGACAAGCTTTAACAATTTCCGTAATAAAAAACTTTTCCCATCCTCTGTACTACCTGAATCATTTAATCTATTCCATTTGAGGAAGTAGTTTGCCATTGCATAAAAGAAGCCCCTCAATTTTATTTCTTGTAGGATATATTCCCTTTTTTTTTTTTTTTTGCTTCCTTTAATCTTAAGGGGACGTCTACATTGACTCCACTTTCCTGCAAAGAAGAGAAATTTTATTTTAATTGTCAGGTAATTTTTCCACTTTCAGAAACTTACATTGCGACAAAAACGGTGGGTTATGTTGCCTGCTGTGATAAAAGCTGCTCAGACGTATGGAGCATCTCAGTGCCTTCAACTTCACGTGATCAGCCACTGTAACTTAGTTTTCTAATTTTATTCATTATTTCCAGTTTTCCTTTATTCTTTCTTTCCCTTTATATATATATATATATATATATATATATATATATATATATATATATATATATATATATATATATATATATACATATTTATATATGTATATATATATATACATATTTATATATGTATATATATATATACATATTTATATATGTATATATATATATATATATATATATATATATATATATATATATATATATATATTCCTTTTCCTTTTCTTTAAATATTCTCCATCTCTCGATCCATACCCACTTTTAGGAACAAACTCTGTTAACTGTCCGTCAGTCTTTCATGGTGTTTGAGGTAAGTCTTTTGTGTGAGGACAAAAATTCGGGGTGGGGGGAGGGGGAAGGCTGATTTGGTCAAGGAAGGGATAAAACAGTTATTATTCAGAGAGAGAGAGAGAGAGAGAGAGAGAGAGAGAGAATGAAATAGGTAAAATCAGCCACTGTGTCTTACTTTTCTAATTTATTCATTATTTCTAGCTTTCATCACATCTTTCTTTCCGTTTTGCGTATAAAGATCTGTCGAGGTATCAATATATATATATATATATATATATATATATATATATATATATATATATATATATATATATATATATATATATATATATATATATATATTATGTATATATACCGTTTTCTTTTCTTTTTCCTTTGAAAACATGTAGCGCAAATTGCTACGATTTCACATCATGTCTACTGTGCATCAGTGTTTGTTTGCTTATGACATTAGTGGACAAATAACGTTTTCGGAAATTCATGAAGACGTCATAGAAACGCGGCCGCATCACCCCGCTTTGCTTGAGTAACGGGTAATACGTGATATGATTCTGATGGCCGCCCGATAGGATTTGGGTCACGTTCATGTGGTTTCCAACAGGTGCGGAATTCCACTTCGCTTAATATTCTTCCATGTGACAGATATCCGAGGCACAGTATAAAGAAACCATCGTTTATAAATCTTTAAAACAGTGCTATATATTTTAAGTTGATTAATTTTTGCCTAAAACAAAAAAGAAAACAAACAAACAAAAAAAATGAGATAATTTCTCCTTTCCTTTTCATAACTAATTGACTGAGTAACTTGGCTGTCAGGAAAACGAGCGAAAGTTATTTTTACGTACGTAAGTAGGTCAAACTCGCTATTTCTGTCTAGACTGCAGAAGCCATATTCAAATTTCTATTCAAGAAGTGTTACAGGTATACTTATAATGACGTACCTTGTAGATACTAAAATTTCTTCCACTAATAATTGCTTGGATAGCTCAATAGGTTGGCTGGTGGACTATAGTTGGAACTTTGCATGGACAATCAGAGGTCACTGACTTAAATCCCATGACCAGGATTGTGTGTATATATATATATATATATATATATATATATATATATATATATATATATATATATATATATATATATATATATATATATATATATATAGTCTGTATATAATGTCACTAAATTTTACAAAACTGATCATTAATAAAAAGGATTTTCCTTCGAACCGGATTTGAACCAGTGACCTATGGATATCTGTTTAGAATTTTCCAACTACAGTCCACCGCTCTACCAACTGAGCTATCGAAGGCTTGAGAACGCGTGATAATATTGCTTATGAAAATAAACAGATGCTGATCAATGCCAACTTGATGAAAACCCACACTCACACTAACACACAAACACATGCATACATACGTATATATATATATATAAATGTGTGTGTGTGTCTTAATGGGAGTGTTGGTGTGCGATTTTCACCAAGATGGCATTAATGGCTCATCAACCTGTTTATTTTCTTGAGCAACATTATCTCATCTCCTCAGGCCTTCGATAGCTCAGTTGGTAGAGCGGTGGACTGTAGTTGGAAAATTCTAAGCAGACATCCATAGGTCACTGGTTCAAATCCGGTTCGAAGGAAAACCTTTTTTATAAGTGATGAATTGTGTAAACTTTAGTGCTATTATAGATATTTATTGTGCTATGTTTTAGACAGCCAATTATAAGCAAAAGAAAATCAATTATTTTTCTAATAATTTTGCTGTGTGAAAAATACATTTTGATCATGATTTGTACATGTTTTCATATTTGTTAGGAAGTCTTTTTTATACTTGTTACTAAACTAGTTTTAGATGCATTTTAACGAATGTTATATGAAGCTCTGTAAAATTGGCAATTAAACTTTTGTTCATGTAACCTAGCTCATTTATTGCCAGACTTTTAACCTGTTTGATAGAAGGTGACTGAAAAGCCTACTTCGAACGTCTATTATTATTCTCAGCTTTTACTGTTCTTTACTTATATAATTCTAGATTTCATCTTTAATCCTTGTCATCTGATCTACGTATTGACTTTTTTTTATGCATGTAAAGCTTAATCTAAAATATGAAGGTCGGGGAGTGACCTGATAGGTGCAAATGTTGGTTTCAGTGAAGAGTATACTATTTCTATTTAGCTGCTTAATTTTTTATCATCGGAGTAATGAGAGAAACCAAGGAAAGGTCAGAAGCTGGAGGTGTAATTTTGTAAGAAAAAAATGTATAAAATGGAGCACCAAGTTGTTGATTTTTTACTTGAAATTAGTATTAATTGGTGAAACTAAAGCAAGCTGTTGAAACTGTTGACAGTGTTTGTTAGAGAAGATTGAAAATGAATTCTAATAAGATTATAAGGGTGAATGAAACCATGAAGCTAGTGAAATGAGTGTGGCAGGTGTGGTTAAAAAAATCAAGTGTTCATTCATCTTGGGAGGTGGGAATAAATCTAGGATGAGAGAGGGGTTTGAGATAGGAAAATAATCGTCAGTTAAAGAACAGGCTAGATATAGGAAGAAACTGTTGAGCCAGCTCTCCTATTTGATTATGATGATTTTGAGTGCTCATTGAAAAAGTTGGACTTTGCAGAAATCAAATGATTTTGTAGTATATCTGGAGTAAAAAAAGATTCAAATGATGAACAGTATAAAAACTTAACAAGGAAGTTGTCATAGGCTTAAAGATGGATAAATGTTCTGAGATCATTTTTAACAAGGAGGCAGTGAGAGTAGAAAGCAGAGTGAAACGTATGTATAAAACTATACAATTGAGGAACGATGGAATGAAGGATAAGAGGTTCACTAAAATGGGGCTTGCCTTTGTTGACGTGGAGTCGAAGCAGAAGGCCCTAATTCCAGGATGGTACAAAGTACTAGTAGGATAGAGTTGAGTGGTGCAGTGTGTATAGGTGCAGAGTTCGACACACTGCTGATGACCCTTGTATGTAGGTGTATGAGGTGACCGTTGCTACGGAATTTTCCTGCACACGGGATCATCCCTGATGCAGCAAAAAAGAATGAACGGTACAGTAACTGTTGCTCTGTTTTTCTTTGGCTCAACACCGATTACAGAAGCAGTATACAGGTGAAAATGAAGAAAATAAATTCATAAATTTATGCAAATAGGTCCCTTTCAAATCAGATATACGTCGCAGCATATATATGGATTCTTACAAAACTAATATTTGTTTTAAATGCTTTCCCTGAATGTATCTGAGATCAAACTCCGGAAGATGAACTAGCAATGCACTAATCATAACTATCGACAAACTGACTCGCGCCTGAAACCTAACATTGGACAAAATAACTGTAATTATAAAAGATGCATGCAATATCCATTATAGCAAGCAATAAGCGCTCGTACATTGCCCCACTTGGAGGATGTAAGTACCTTCTCCGCCAACTGGGAGAGAGGCCAAGTTTTTTGGGTATGCCAATTTGTGGTCCATGTTAAATATACGCCGCAAGTAACTGGGTTCGAACTTAACTTCGTTTATTAATATTGTTTTATATTTATGGATTTTTTTACGTTTATTAATATCGTTTTATTTTCATGGATTTTTTACCTTTTTCTTGATACCATTTTACTTCTTATCTATTTTTACTCTGCATTTCAGGTTTTTCACTTGCAAGTTTTGTATTGCGAAAACTGTTTTTTGCAAGTTTCTTTAAGGCTATTCGGTCATTTTGAATAATAATAATAATAATAATAATAATAATAATAATAATAATAATAATAATAATAAGAGGAGGAGAAAAGAGACCCACAGGTGAATTTTGCATATCTATTTTCTTCGTGTTATTTACGCAATTTTACAGCTAAACTTATTACAAAGTAGTGCTCTTAGCTTACAATAGCTTCAGAGGACCACGCTTTATGATTTTCAGTCTGGTGACGCCTGTTTAAAAATCTTCTAGCCTTTAATCTTGTCCTTAATCTGTTGTATATCTCCAATGGATCCTCGCTAATTTCGTTAATGGGCCTCTTTCTCCTGACATTTATTGGAAGCTGAATGTGCGTTGATTTTTCACCAGTAATAATAGAGACTGCTGTTGGAGAGTTCCTTTCATTACGACAATGTTAGCGCTGTTAATTTTTTTTTTTTTTTTTTCGATTTGCTTTGAAATAGTATTCCAGAACTTATTTTTAATCGGGATGCTGGTTTCGCTAGACATTTGTTTTTATTTGGTTTTCTATAGGTTATAAAATTTCAGTTTTTTAAGTCTGATTTATATGCTGATTTGTTTTTACTAATTACATCATTATTATCAAGGCATAGAGCATCATTAGGAACACGTGATTTATGTAAAAAAAATTTCCTTCGAACCGGATTTGAACCAGTGACCTATGGATGTCTGCTCAGATTTTTCCACCTACAGTCCACCGCTCTACCAACTGAGCTATCGAAGGCCTGCGTAAGTCGGGAGGTACTGATCATCAACATAAACAAATCGTTAGAAAATTAGTAATTTAGGTCATTTTATTTTCAATTGAACCTTGACTGAACATAGCAGAGAAATTGCTTTCACGTTAATTCAACAGAAAAGCTCCGCTGGGCGCCCTGGTCAGTACCATCCCCCTGGGGATGAACGTAAAAACATAAGCGAAAGCCGGTAAATTTCTCAAATTGTCTCGCCTATTCTGGATCATATACACCCTTTTCTATATTATTCAGTCAAAAGGTTTTATTAATAAACGATATCTCCGTGCAGAGCTCTTCTGTAGAATCGCCGTTTTCACTTTTTCTGTGATTATGATGCCATCAGAAGTTTAGAGCATACGCAGTTATCTCTTATTTCTTCCTAATTCCAGGTATTGATGAAACAAGTTTCTTATGAACCGTATTTGAACCAGTCACATACTGCTATTTATTTAAAAAGCTTCGCCTAAGTCCACCTCTCTACGAACTGACGTATCGAAGAAGCTGCTAAAAATTATGATTAAGCAATGCCAGATGCTAATTTAGCCTTGCTATCTTTACAGGTGGAGGGAGGGTGGTTTACGATAAGAAGGTATGTGTGGATGATTAGAGAGAGAGAGAGAGAGAGAGAGAGAGAGATGACAAGCAGGTATATTTGCTTCAAAAATAGATACATATATTACACATCTGTGTAATATTTGTCTCGGGGAGAGACTGAGACATTATATTTATTACAGACTAGTTGAATCTCTATTAGGTATGGACTGTCATAATATCTCTGTTAAGTCAAGGCATTTACGTTTAGTTATTTTCTCATGAATCGGATCTGTTGAATTGCATGTTGTAAGCTACGAGAGAAAAAAAATATTTTTGTATCAGGAGCTTAACATGCCGTAATAGGTATATTACAAATCTGTTTAGGATTATTGATGGAGAAAAGAGAGAGATAGATGACTTAGTGTGCAAGAGAGAGCAAGAGAGAGAGAGAGAGAGAGAGAGAGAGAGAGAGAGAGAGAGAGAGAGAGAGAGAGAGAATGCATGCAAAAGATTGGCCCCATGGTAGCCTATGTATGCACAGGACGTAGTTATCCAGTTGCTACTCTTTTCATATATATTATATGGATGTAATGCGCGATTAGGCATCATGAATCATCATTATTTCAATGATTCACTCATATTTTGGTTTATATTCGAGATGATAAATGGCTTTATCCTTGGCATTGTTAATAATTAGAGCGTCACACGGTGAAAGTAACGTGACTGATAATTTATCACTTGCAATCGTTTATCATACTCTTTATAACAAAGCATAATCGAAATATGATTTTCATTCATTTATGTTTATCTTTTGTTTTTGTTAACTACAAATTTATCATTTTGGCATTTTGACATTCCCTGTTGCTGAAGTTTGCATTAAGGTAATGGATTTTCAAGGCTGGTTCAAAGTTTTCATTTTGATGATAATGATAATAAAAATCATAACAATGTACTGTATTTCCGCTGCATCGTCGAATAATCTATTCGTTCATATTGTTATTAAGTGCACCAAAGTCTTGCTTTGATGGACCTAAATCCGCTTACGGGACCATTTTGAAAAATTGTCAAAAGCTTTCAGCGTGTTTTTATTTTTGTTAAAACGCTCTGCTTTTGACAGAGGTAATTCAGTTTTTTAGGTTATGATGTTGTGGAGTTGCATATGAGCTCTCTCTCTCTCTGTCTCTCTCTCTCTCCAGTGAAGGTTATTTAAATCCCTATGAAAAATTTACAGAGAAAATTATATTTGATTCTCTCTCTCTCTCTCTCTCTCTCTCTCTCTCTCTCTCTCTCTCTCTCTCTCTCTCACACACACACACACACACACACACACACACACACACACACACACACACACACACACACCAGTTAAGTTCATTGCAATTAATTGAGGTAATAAAAAAATACTCTCCAGTGAAATTCATTACAATAAATTTGATTAATAATAATTCACTTAGGTAAGAGCCGTGATCTTCTATTACGACATGGCATAAGGGTTTATCATATGAACAAAAAATCGGTGGCTGTCGATTTATGTTAAACGTTGAATGGAAAAAAAAAATTAAAGTTTTAATTATTTCTAACGTGTCTTGATGGGCATGTTACACATCCATGTGTATTTCAGGGATACTAATTTAAGCTTATAGCAAATTTTTTAATGTTTATTTTATTTTTTTACTGATGCATAGATGTTCCCACCCAGTTCTGTGATTGTTTATTCAAGAGAAAATTCAGTGAAACGCTTGTGTCATTGCTCTATAATTTTTTTTTTTATCCCTGGTTATTTATTTATTTATTTATTGTTTTTTTTTTGAGCGAGGCACAACGACATTGAGTTACCGTCCTATAAGCTTCAGAATGAAAAATAGTCAAATAATATTACCCAGATCTCACGTTACCTTTCAGACATTCATTTCATAACAGATGAAACACAATGGAATAATATGCAAATGCATGCGATATACTCGTATCTCCCGAAAGTGAGGCTAAACGACATAATGCACCGTTTTCAGGTTTAGCAGGCACACTGTCGGTAAATAACTGCAAAAATAAGGTCTTCGTCTGCTTTGCCGTAGTTGTGGGGAAAGAAGCGAGACCTGGTCGGTGGAGCGCCGTTACGTAGACTATGATTGTGTCTGTGGTGCCGACAGCTTGAAGAGCCTTATGGTAAGTTCACACATTCACGTATCAAGGCACGCATGCGCACGCACAGCCGGAATTGGTGAAACTTGCGCATACGCGAGAAAATAGGCCCCGCCCAACTGGATACGTGTCACGGGACGATGTGCGTGATGCATGCGTATTATAGTGCGCCGCAAATGTAAGCACTGCGTAAGGGTGACGTGACGCTGACGAACAAGCGGCGGCGCAGGCAGAAGTAGTGCGTGGCAGAGCACGTAACACCAACGTACGTATACCGTATGTGTTACGTTCTGCGTAACTGAGTTACGCAAACGTCACGTTGGCCCCACGTACTGCGGGGGTTAAACCCCAGCTATATAAAGGCCGGCAGCTGCACATGTGAGCTAGTCAATGCCATAATACCACAACGACAAGACATACTACCAACGCGCTGAAGCAACATGGACAACATAGCTGAAATGCGTCAACTCATAGCTATAGCACGTACACGTACGGATAGACCAGAATTGTTGCCACTTGTCATTGAGTATGTGCACGTCATGTTATTGCTGGAGCTTGCAATGATTGCTGCAAAGCACTTAGGGCAGAAAAAAAGGCGCCCAAGGAGGGTGTGGGCGTGGCCGTACCTGCAGAAAAGGATGGAGCAAGGTCATTATGACAACCTGATGGCGGAGTTGTCAACCGAAGCCCCAGAGCTGTACAGAAATTTTACCCGGATTGACAAGGACCTCTTCAATGAAATTGTTGAACGGGTCACACCCCACATTCAGAAGAAAGTGACATTCTGGAGGAAACCCATTGAGCCAGGCCTACGTGTTGCTATCACCCTACGCTTCCTCGCTACAGGTGATTCCTACAAGAGTCTGCAATATTCGTTCCGGGTAGCCCACAACACCATTAGTCTCATCGTACCGGAGACCTGCAGGGCCATTGTTGCTGCCTTCGGGGATGAGGAACTGCAGGTGCCACAAACACCTGAAGCGTGGCAGGAGGTTGCACGGGGTTTTGAGGAACGATGGAACTTCCCGCACGTAATTGGAGCTATAGATGGGAAGCACATTAGGCTCCGTAACCCTCCCAAGGGCGGTACGCATTACTTCAACTACAAGAAGTTCTACTCCATGGTATTACTTGCAGTTGCTGATGCTTCATACAAGTTCCTGTACGTCGACGTGGGAGCCATTGGGTCAGAGTCAGACGGTGGTGTATTTGCCCAGACCCGACTGGCAGAAATGCTGTTGCAAGAGGAAGCAAATCTTCCCCAACCGGATGCCCTGCCAGGTCAACCTAATGGATCTCCTGTGCCCTACTTCCTAGTTGGCGATGATGCCTTCCCCCTGAGGAATTACCTTATGAAGCCCTACCCCAAAAGAGGACTTAGCAAGGAGGAACGGATTTACAACTACAGGTTAAGTAGGGCACGCAGGACGGTGGAGAACGCCTTTGGGATTCTGGCAAACAGATTCCGAGTATTCCACACTGCAATATGCTTGAAGCCTGACCATATAGAGCCATTAGTGATGTCCGCATGTGTTCTGCACAATATGATCATAAGAAGAAATGCACGAAGACAAGAAGGAGATCAGGAGCACCCTGTCACACATGCTGTCATCCCTGGTAGCTGGAGGAGTGACCCGTCCTTAGGAGCAGCCCTTCCAACCGTGACCGGCAACACTGCAACAAGGGATGCAAAGGAACAGCGTAACTTGCTGAAGGAATACTTTTCATCGGCTGAAGGCTCCGTGCACTGGCAGGAGAACATGATTTAGTTACTCTCATGCATACCTGATTGTTGTAATTACTTAAATGTCTGTTCCTGCCTATATTTTGGACTTATTTAAAATTCAATAATGTATCAATTCAGGATTATTTTGCCCTGTGCATTTGTGTACTTTTGTTTGTTTTAGTTGATTTAATAAAAGATATTGCTCAAATCTATGATATATTACTCTCATCAATACTTGGTAATTGGGAAGAGGATAGAGCGGGACATGACTTTGCAAATTTATGTTTAATCAATATGAAACAAACATACATATAAATAAAAGAAAGAAGATGTAGTTATTTTGCCCTTTTTAATAATTTCTTAACATGGAATCTATTCTGATATGATAATTCTATCATTTTTGAAAGTACCTTCTCTTAACATTGTTTCTATTCTGTTCCTGTATTTATTTTGGACTTATTTAATAATCAATAATGTATCAATTCAGGATTATTTTGCCCTGTGCATTTGTGTACTTCCGTTTATTTTAGTTGATTTAATAAAAGATATTGTTCAAATCCATGATATATTACTCTCATCAATACTTGGTAAATGGGAAGAGGATAGAGTGGGCCATGACATTGCAAATGTATGTTTAATAAATATGAAACAAACATATATATAAATAAAAGAAAGAAGATGTAGTTATTTTGCCCTTTTTAATAATTTCTTAACATGGAATCTATTCTGATATGATAATTCTATCATTTTTGAAAGTACCTTCTCTTAACATTGTTTTTATTCTGAGGTGATAATTCTGTTCTTGAAAGTACCTGCTCTTAGCATTTACATTGTTGATATTCTGATATGAAAATTCTATTTTTTTGAAACTACCTTCTCCCCGATATTTGTGACATTTTATATGACTTGCTAATATTTTGCCTGTTGTCATTTTGCTTCTGTGCACATATGTTACATAAAGTATTTTGAACTTTTTTCAAAGTCAATAATGAAATGTTAGTGTATTCGGGTTCATTTTGCCTTCTTTATTTGTGTACTTGCATTATAGCTACTTCATTGAATACATGATATTTGAGCAGAGGATAGAGCTAGACATGATATTGCAAAATATATTTATTTAATATAAAACAGAAACATACACATACATAAAAGCAAAAGGAAAAACAACAGTATATACATTAGCTCTGTAAATTATTAAGGAATGTCGTGTCAAGCGACAGGTTGCTGAGGTCTTTTGGTGTGGATGTCACCAACTGTGCTTGCAGGAGCGCCAGCTGCTGTGCAGTGAGTGCCCGCTGCTGCTGCGATACCGACAGGCTGGCAGGAACTGCAGGTGCCTGACACTCTGCTGTCACTGCCATGGTGTGGGTCATCATGGCCCTCGACGGCACCGTGGAGCCCTCTTTGGTGGCACGGATGTACCTTTGAATGGCACCAAGCACCTCCATTTTCAGGTGCAGGCCCAGCTGTTCTGACACCTGTGCGCACTCATCCTCGACCTCTTGAAAGAACTTCCTCCAGTAGAGGACGCGGGGGTTATGAGGAGGTGGGTCGACAGTCGTCAGCATATCGTCTCGGAGGGCCTCTGCCCTCGTGAAGGCGACGTCGAACAGCTCGGAAACTTGGTGTTTCCGAGCGTTGGTTGTTGCTCGATCAACCGGAGAGGGCGTGGGCGTCGGTGTCGGACCAGAAGAAACATGAGCAGGGAGGTCCAGAACTTGGGCAGGGAGGGCGGCAGCAGGGAGGGTGGCAGCAGCACAGGCAGCCTGTAAAAAGAGGAGCGACATATATGAGAACATGGTATAAAATGTACATTGAATGCATGGAAACTATGTAATAACATTATATTCAGTAATAATTATGCATGGAAACACATTAAAACAAACATACCATGGGAAGTCCCAACACCTTTGGCTTCCTTTGACGCACAATGTGTGGCTTCAGGAAGTGGAAAATGTTGAGTATCCATTTCTCCCGGTCCGTCAGCCGTCTGCCCGCCCCTTGGCCACTCTTCTCCGCTGTAAGCCGCCCAAAACGACTCCTGAGGGACGTAAACCACGTCCTCAGTTCATGGCCACTCACGGGAGGAACAAGTGACTGGCCCTTCTCTTCGAAGGCCCTCCACACCTTGGCCTTATCCTTGTAGGCTGTGAGGCCCTTGTTATATATGAACTCGGCCTCGGTCTCCAGCCACTCGCCAACTAGCCTCTCATTTTCCTCCGAGAGGATCACTGACGGGTTCTTCTTGCGGCCTCCTGTAGGGCCATCTCCATCAGGAGTGCTTTCGGTGTCGGCGTCGGCATCCCCCTCGTGGGCGTTGTCGTCGGTGGCGGCGGCGGGGTCGCTCTCGTAGGCGAGGGCAAGGTCCTCTTCCTCCTCCTCTAGGTCGCTCTCCGTCACGAGCTCGTCGGCCTCGAGCTGCAGCACAACAGCATCGCTGCCTGAAGGGGGACCATCAGCTTCAGGAGGCTTTGCGTAGGGGGCAACTCCAGCTGCCAGGGCTCCTGGAGTTCTCAGGGCCCCTTTCCTGGTCCTCTTCAGCATGGGTCCTTTGGGCATCTTGGCTGCTGCAGTGGACGGCGAAGACGGAGGCGCTGAGGGAGATAGCAACAGGATGCTGGCCGGAGAAGCACTGACCTGGAAGCGCGCCGCCTGCCCCTTTTATCCCAGGTCAAAGCGTTGTCACATCTACGCGGTTGCGGGGGGTGCGGCAGCGTTGCCGCGTCTACTCCCACGCCATTCTGACAGCCACGCAGTGCCCTGGGGCAGCGTGTGCCCCCAGGTAACGGCGTGGCAGCTGCGCGGTCAGCCCGCGGGTGGCGCCACACTGTGCGGGTCGGGCCACGCTACCTGACAGTTGACCTGGCCACCCCCGCAGGGTTTCGAGCAGGCCGAAAGGTTCCTGCCCCCCGGCGCACGGCCAGGTGGTCCGTAACGGTCGCGCCGCATGCTGCCGCATTTACACAGTACTTACGGTACATTTACGTTGTGTTTGCGTTGTTTTTACGTACTCTCTGGCTCCGCCCCTTTCGTGGCCGTGCGTGGGGATGCGTGCCTTGATACGTGAATGTGTGAACGTAGCATTAAGCTGAGTTGCCGAGTACACGTTAGTTTGCATTTAGTATATTCTAAGACTTTCTCCAAATTGCCAGCTCCTTCGATAGCTCAGTTGGTAGAGCGGTGGACTGTAGTTGGAAAACGTGAACAGACATCCATAGGTCACTGGTTCAAATCCGGTTCGAAGGATAGCCATTTTATTTAAAAAAAAAAACCTTGTTATAATTATAATTATGATTCCGGTGTCACCGATTTTCAAGGTGCTAGGCCCTGTTTACACACGAGGCGATATTAATCGCGGCGATTCGAAGCACGCGTTCCGAAGCCAAAGGAGTCTAACAGGTGTGTTCACACACAAGCGGACGATTTTTATCAACGCAGCGTCTAACGCAATACCCGAGTTTCCGACGCCATCGCCCGCCAGTTTGGTGCAACGATCCACGTGTTTCTATCACCAGTCATGCCATTCAGCCACGGAGGCGTTGTAGCCAGAACACGCAACAATAAATCCGTTGAGAAAATGACACTTGAGTTGCACAATCTCTGTCTCTCTTTCTCTCTTATTACAATCCCTAGGAAAAATTAGCCGATAAAATTACTTTTGAGCTACACTAACTCTCTCTCTCTCTCTCTCTCTCTCTCTCTCTCTCTCTCTCTCTCTCAGAGACACACACAAAACCAGACAAGTTCATTGCAATAAACTGGGCTAATAAACAAAATTTAATACGTTCCACTGAAATGCATTACAATATATTTGTTTATAATACTTTCCTCACACGCATTGTGAGTGAATTTCATGTGAAGGTTTAATCGCCATTTGGTGTGAACCGTGATAAACAACTCTGTTACGACATCGCATGAGGGTTTTTCATATGAACAAAAAATCGGCGGCTGTCGATTTTTATGTTAAACGTTGAATGGAAAAACATTGAACTTTTAATGATTTTTCACGTGTCATGATGGGCATATTACACATCCATGCCTTTTCAGGAATGCTAATTTAGGCTATAGCAAATTTTTGCTTGAACTTCCTTTTTTTATTGATGTAAAGATTGTTTATTCAAGTGAAACGCTTGTTTCATTGCTCTATCATTTTTTTTATTCTTTGTTTTTTCTTTGTTTTTTATTTATTTTTTCTAGCGAGGCACAAGGACATTGAGATACTGTCCAATAACCTTCAGAACGAAAAATAATCAAATAATATTAGCTCGATTTCACGATACCTTTCAGACATTTATTTCATAACATGAAACACAACGGAATGATACGGAAAATGCATGCGATATATATCCCGAATGAGAGGCAAAATTATATGATGCACCATATTCAGGTTGAGCACACTCACTGTCGGGAAATAGTTACAAAGTGAAGAGCCTCAAGCTGAGTTGCCGAGTACACGTAAGTTTGCATTTAGTATATTCTAAGACTTTCTCCTCTTAGCCAGCTCCTTCGATAGCTCAGTTGGTAGAGCGGTGGACTGTAGTTGGAAAACATGAGCAGACATCCATAGGTCACTGGTTCAAATCCGGTTCGAAGGATAACCATTTTATTTAAAAAAAAAAAAAAAAAAACTCGTTATAATTATAATTATGATTCCGGTGTCACCGATTTTCAAGGTGCGAGGCCCCGTTTACACACGAGGCGATCTTAATCGCGGCGATTCCAAGCACGCGTTCCGAAGCCAAAGGAGTCTAACAGGTGTGTTCACACATAATCGGACGATTTTTATCATCGCGACGTCTAACGCAATACCTGAGTTTCCGACGCTATCGCCCGCCAGTGTGGTGCAACGATCCACGTGTTTCTATCACCGGTCACGCCATTCAGTCGCGCTGGCGTTTTGGCCAGAACACGCAACAATAAATCCGCTGAGAAAATAACATTTGAGTTGCACAACCTCTCTCTCTCTCTCTCTCTCTCTCTCTCTCTCTCTCTCTCTCTCTCTCTCTCTCTCTCTCTCTCATTACAATCCCTAGCAAAATGTGCGGATAAAATTACTTTTGAGCTAGATAAACTCTCTCTCTCTCTCTCTCTCTCTCTCCCTCTCTCTCTCTCTCTCTCTCTCTCTCTCTCTCTCTCAGACACTTACACAAACCAGTTAAGTTCATTGCAATAAACTGGGCTAATAAACAATTACGTTCCACTGAGATGCTTTACAATATATTTGTTCATAATACTTTATACACACACTTTGTGACTGAATTACATTGAAAGGTTCAATTGCCATAGGTATGAACCGTGATAAACACCTCTGTTACGACATCGCATGAAGGTTTTTCATATGAAAAAAAAAAAAATCGGCGGCTGTCGATTTTTATGTTAAACGTTGAATGGAAAAAGAATTGAAATTTCAATTATTTTTAACGTGTCATGGTGGGCATATTACACATCGACGCCTTTTTAGGAATGCTAATTTAGACTATAGCAAATTTTTTTTTGAACTTTTTTTTTTACTGATGCAAACGTGTTTCCACCCAGGTCTGTGATTGTTTATTCAAGAGAAAATTCAGTGAAACGCTTGTTTCAATGCTCTATAATTTTTTTTTTTTTATCCTTGGTTATTTATTTATTTTTTTTTTTTCTGTGCGAGGCATAAGGACATTGAGTTACCGTCCTATAAGCTTCAGAATGAAAAATAGTCAAATAATATTACCCAGATCTCACGTTACCTTTCAGACATTCATTTCATAACAGATGAAACACAACGGAATGATATGCAAATGCATGCGATATGCTCGTGTCTCCCGAAAGTGAGGCTAAACGACATAATGCACCGTTTTCAGGTTTAGCAGGCACACTGTCAATGAATAACTGCAAAAGGAAGGTCTTCGTCTGCTTTGCCGTAGTTGTGGGGAAAAGAAGCGAGACCTGGTCGGTGGGGCGCCGTTACGTAGACTATGTTTTGCGTCTGTGGTGCCGACAGCGAGAAGAGCCTTAAGCTGAGTTGCCGAGTTCAGAATAGTTTGCATTTAGTATATTCTAAGACTTTCTCCAAATTGCCAGCTCCTTCGATAGCTCAGTTGGTAGAGCGGTGGACTGTAGTTGGGAAACGTGAACAGACATCCATAGGTCACTGGTTCAAATCCGGTTCGAAGGATAGCCATTTTATTTAGAAAAAAAAACCTGTTATAATTATAATTATGATTCCGGTGTCACCGATTTTCAAGGTGCTAGGCCCTGTTTACACACGAGGCGATCTTAATCGCGGCGATTCGAAGCACGAGTCCCGAAGCCAAAGGAGTCTAACAGGTGTGTTCACACACAAGCGGACGATTTTTATCAACGCAGCGTCTAACGCAATACCTGAGTTTCCGACGCCATCGCCCGCCAGTTTGGTGCAACGATCCACGTGTTTCTATCACCAGTCATGCATTTCAGCCGCGCTGGCGTTGTAGCCAGAACACGCAACAATAAATCCGTTGAGAAAATGACACTTGAGTTGCACAATCTCTGTCTCTCTTTCTCTCTTATTACAATCCCTAGGAAAAATTAGCCGATAAAATTACTTTTGAGCTAGACAAACTCTCTCTCTCTCTCTCTCTCTCTCTCTCTCTCTCTCTCTCTCTCTCTCTCTCTCTCTCTCTCTCAGACACACACAAAACCAGACAAGTTCATTGCAATAAACTGGGCTAATAAACAAAATTTAATACGTTCCACTGAAATGCATTACAATATATTTGTTTATAATACTTTCCTCACACGCATTGTGAGTGAATTTCATGTAAAGGTTTAATCGCCATTCGGTGTGAACCGTGATAAACAAATCTGTTACGACATCGCATGAGGGTTTTTCATATGAACAAAAAATCGGCGGCTGTCGATTTTTATGTTGAACGTTGAATGGAAAAACATTGAACTTTTAATGATTTTTCACGTGTCATGATGGGCATATTACACATCCATGCCTTTTCAGGAATGCTAATTTAGGCTATAGCAAATTTTTGCTTGAACTTTCTTTTTTTATTGATGTAAAGATTGTTTATTCAAGTGAAACGCTTGTTTCATTGCTCTATCATTTTTTTTATTCTTTGTTCTTTTCTTTGTTTTTTATTTATTTTTTCTAGCGAGGCACAAGGACATTGAGATACTGTCCAATAACCTTCAGAACGAAAAATAATCAAATAATATTAGCTCGATTTCACGTTACCTTTCAGACATTTATTTCATAACATGAAACACAACGGAATTATACGTAAAATGCATGCGATATATATCCCGAATGAGAGGCAAAATTATATGATGCACCATATTCAGGTTGAGCACACTCACTGTCGGGAAATAGTTACAAAAGGAAGGACTTTGTTTTGCTTTAGATGTGGGGAAAGAAGCGAGACCTGGTCGGTGGAGCGCCGTTACGTAGACTATCTTTTGCGTCTGTGGTGCCGACAGCGAGAAGAGCCTCACGCTGAGTTGCCGAGTACACGTAAGTTTGCATTTAGTATATTCTAAGACTTTCTCCTCTTAGCCAGCTCCTTCGATAGCTCAGTTGGTAGAGCGGTGGACTGTAGTTGGAAAACGTGAACAGACATCCATAGGTCACTGGTTCAAATCCGGTTCGAAGGATAACCATTTTATTAAAAAAAAAAAAAAAAAAAAAGAAGCCTCGTTATAATTATAATTATGATTCCGGTGTCACCGATTTTCAAGGTGCGAGGCCCCGTTTACACACGAGGCGATCTTAATCGCGGCGATTCCAAGCACGCGTTCCGAAGCCAAAGGAGTCTGACAGGTGTGTTCACATATAATCGGACGATTTTTATCATCGCGACGTCTAACGCAATACCTGAGTTTCCGACGCTATCGCCCGCCAGTGTGGTGCAACGATCCACGTGTTTCTATCACCGGTCACGCCATTCAGTCGCGCTGGCGTTTTGGCCAGAACACGCAACAATAAATCCGCTGAGAAAATAACATTTGAGTTGCACAACCTCTCTCTCTCTCTCTCTCTCTCTCTCTCTCTCTCTCTCTCTCTCTCTCTCTCTCTCTCTCTCTCTCTCTCTCATTACAATCCCTAGCAAAATGTGCGGATAAAATTACTTTTGAGCTAGATAAACTCTCTCTCTCTCTCTCTCTCTCTCTCTCTCTCTCTCTCTCTCTCTCTCTCTCTCAGACACTTACACAAACCAGTTAAGTTCATTGCAATAAACTGGGCTAATAAACAATTACGTTCCACTGAGATGCTTTACAATATATTTGTTCATAATACTTTATACACACACTTTGTGACTGAATTACATTGAAAGGTTCAATTGCCATATGTATGAACCGTGATAAACACCTGTGTTACGACATCGCATGAAGGTTTTCATATAAAAAAAAAAAATCGGCGGCTGTCGATTTTTATGTTAAACGTTGAATGGAAAAAGAATTGAAATTTCAATTATTTTTATCGTGTCATGATGGGCATATTACACATCGACGCCTTTTTAGGAATGCTAATTTAGACTATAGCAAATTTTTGTTTGAACTTTTTTTTTTTACTGATGCAAACGTGTTTCCACCCAGGTCTGTGATTGTTTATTCAAGAGAAAATTCAGTGAAACGCGTTTCATTGCTCTATAATTTTTTTTTTATCCTTGGTTATTTAATTTTTTTTTTTTTTCTGAGCGAGGCACAAGGACATTGAGTTACCGTCCTATAAGCTTCAGAATGAAAAATAGTCTAATCATATTACCCAGATCTCAGGTTACCTACCAGCCATTCATTTCATAACGGATGAAACATTGTGCACCGTTTTCCGGCTTAGCAGACACACTGTCAATGAATAACTGCAAAAGGAAGGTCTTAGTCTGCTTTGCCATACAGTAGTTGTGGGGAAAGAAGCGAGACCTGGTCGGTGGAGCGCCGTTACGTAGACTATCTTTTGAGTCTGTGGTGCCGACAGCGAGAAGAGTCTTAAGCTGAGTTGCCGAGTACAGGATAGTTTGCATTTAGTATATTCTAAGACTTTCTCTTCGTAGCCAGCTCCTTCGATAGCTCAGTTGGTAGAGCGGTGGACTGTAGTTGGAAAACATGAACAGACATCCATAGGTCACTGGTTCAAATCCGGTTCGAAGGATATCCGTTTTATTAAAAAAAAAAAAAAAAAAAAACTTGTTTTATCATTATAATTATGATTCCGGTGTCGCCGATTTTCAAGGTGCTAGGCCCTGTTTACACACGAGGCGATCCTAATCGCGGCGATTCCAAGCACGCGTTCCGAAGCCAAAGGAGTCTAACAGGTGTGTTCACACATAAGCGGACGATTTTTATCAACGCAGCGTCTAACGCAATACCTGAGTTTCCGACGCCATCGCCCGCCAGTTTGGTGCAACGATCCACGTGTTTCTATCACCAGTCATGCCATTCAGCCGCGCTGGCGTTTTAGGGAGAACACGCAACAATAAATCTGCTGAGAAAATTTATATTTGAGTTGCACGATCTCTCTCTCTCTCTCTCTCTCTCTCTCTCTCTCTCTCTCTCTCTCTCTCTCTTATTACAATCCTCCCTAGGAAAAATTTGCGGATAAAATTACTTTTGAGCTACTCTCTCTCTGTCTCTCTCTCTCTCTCTCTCTCTCTCTCTCTCTCTCTCTCTCTCTCTCTCTCTCTCTCTTAGACACAAACACAAACCAGTTAAGTTCACTGTATTAAACTGGGTTAATAAACGAATATTTTCAACTGAAATTCATTGCAATTTATTTTTTTATAATAATTTACACGCCCGCTTTGTGACTGAATTTCATTTAAAGGTTTAATCGCCATAGGTATGAACCGTCATAAACACCTCTGTTACGACAGTGCATAAGGGTTTTTCATACAAAGAAAAAAACGTCGGCTCTCGATTTTTAGATTTCTGAAAAGAAAACTATTGTGCCGGCTTTGTCTGTCCATCTGCACTTTTTCTGTCTGCTCTTAGATATTAAAAAACTGCTGGGCTAAAGGGCTGCAAAGTGGCATGTTGATCATCCACCTTCCAGTCATCAAACATGCCAAACTGCAGCCCTCTAGCCTCGGTAGTTTTTATTTTAAGGTTAAAGTTAGCCATAATCGTGCGTCTGGCAACGATAAGAGGCCAGGCCACCACCGGGCAGTGGTTAAAGTTTCATGAGCCGCGGCTCATACAGCGTTATACTGAGACCACCGAAAGATAGATCTATTTTCGGTGGCCTTGATTATACGCTATACAGAAAACTCGATTGTGCCGAGGAAACTTCGGCGCATTTTCTACTTATGTTAAACTTTGGATGGAAAAAAAAATTATTCTTTTTTATAATTTTAACGTGCCGTTATTGCCTGTTTCAGGGACACTGTTTTAGGATTATAGCAAAAGTTGGTTGACCTTTTTTCTTTACCTATGGAAAGATATTGTCTCCACCCAGTTCTGTGAGTGTAGAGCAAATGCCTGTTTCATTGTTTCATCATTTTTGTTTTTCTTATGTTATTTTTTGAGCCTGGCAAAAGGACATCGAGTTGCTCTCCCATAAGCACCTGCATCAAGACGAACAACGGTCAGTTAATATTACCCAAATGTCATGTTACCTTTCAAATATAATAATTTCATAACAGATAAAATTCAACAGAGTGGTATATAGAATATATGCGATAATAAATCTTCCGAATGTGAGGCCAAATGACATAATGCACCATTTTCAGGCTGAGCAGACGGACTGTCAGGAAACAAACAGAAAAAGAAGGATTTTGTCTGTTTTGCCTTTACTATTGCGAAGGAAGGGAGGCTTGGCTGGGGAGCGCCGTTACATAGGCAATATTTTTCGTCTGTGGCGCCGACAGCTGGAAGAACCCTGATTCTTAAGACTAAGACTCAAGCTGAGTTGCCGAGTAACCGTTATTTTGCATTTATATTGTAAGACTTTCTCTCCTTAGCCAGTTCCTTCGATAGCTCAGTTGGTAGAGCGGTGGACTGTAGTTGGAAAACTTAAACAGACATCCATAGGTCACTGGTTCAAATCCGGTTCGAAGGATAGCCATTTTATTAAAAAATTCTTAAATAAAAATAATTTGGATTCCGAAGTCACCGACTCTCAAGGTGTTAGACCCTGTCAACAACCTTCCCCAGGTTTTATATGAGAACCAAGATGTTGGAACTTTGGAAATCTAAAAGCTATATATCCACCAAGATAACGCAGCCCTCCTGTTTTCATCTCATTTTCCAGTTCTAAGGGGAGTATAGCATCATCACAATCTTTATCTGCTATATCATCCGTCTGTAAGTTGTCAGGATCAAGAGAGGCTAAAAGCATAGCAGGTAAACACAGTTCTTGTTCTAAGTTGTTCTGTACACTGTTTCTTGGAACACTGCGATACATCAAGTACTATAGTTATGTCCTCATTTTTCTTTTCAACATTGCAATTTTCTGGAACCAGCTGCCTTTCTTTTCCTAATAGATGAGACCTAATTTTATCTTTAAAAGATACAGGTGAAGGATGTTCATATGCAGCTCCTTTTTTGTCTTAGACTAGCAAACAGATGCTCCTATCCATCCCAGTTTGGCCTGTTTGTTAATATGTATGAAATTCTATACTTTGATTTGACCATTTCATAAAGTTTTTGTAAAGACTCTAATGATACAAGTCCTTTCTGAAACTTATACATACACTTAATTCCAATGACTTTCAAAGCCTTTGCCGTAACTATCATACGGTTTAATGTGTTGCCTTGTTGTTCAAGATGAAGTCCATATGTATGTCTGGATGGTCTTTTATCGAAGGGCACTCTGGAATTCATTAGATTAAACCATGAGTCGTACAGGTGGATGAATTGACTAGTCTCATCCCATTCTTTGCTTTTCAAAAGTCCTTTGTCTCCAAAGTATTTGAAAGCTTGGCAGTTGCCTCTGGCAGTAGTTGAGCTGCAAGCCTTACATTCATTCTTTTAACACCAGCAACAGTAATATGTTTATCAGATAAGCGATGAGTTGCCTTCAGGTCACTCGCACTTCTCATGATAAGCTCTCTAACACATCCACTCAGTACACGTCTCTCATTTGATAACTGGAAGCCCGAATCTAGAAAATTGTTCCTACTAATTTGATGAGACGCAGGGCGTCAGCAAATACATACACATACAAATAGATGGATTTGTGAATGAAGAATTTTCTAGTCCTATACCTGAATTATTCCATAATTTTACATTTGTAGGGCCTAGATCATTGACCATACCAACAACAATATACCCTGCTGCTTCAACCTTCCCTATGATGTGAAACAAAATATCTTCAGTAATATCACAGTTAAAATCACGACTTAATTAGCCCCGAATCATGACACACTGAACCTGCTTTTTTAGAGGGTATGAAATATCTTTTCCCTTATCGTACGACCATACTTGAGCAACACTACATTCGGCAAATAATATATAATATATAAACGGTCAGTTTCAGGCATTGCCACAGCTTTAACCTTCAGTAAATTTATGAATGATGACAATGTACCTGGTTCTATTTTCATCTTTGATAACCATCGATTAAATGTTGTTTTAGAGGGATATGGTAATCTACATATTTCCCGCAAATATTTATAGGCTTTGGGGTTTAAACTACGCAAGGTAATACCATTTCTATATCATCACCAGACCAACGACGTATAGGGGTCCCATTTAATACATATTCGATTTGTGACGCACTGAAGAATTTACTTAAAGCAAAACTTATCTCGGCTACCAAATTTTGCATCTCTTTTTTTAAAAGAATCCGCTCTTTCTTCCATTCTTTTTCTTCTAGCAAAGCATCTCTTTGCTTTTTGACAGCCTCCAGTTCGTCTTCACATCTTCAATACGAAGAATTTTCTCTTTGAATGTCTCAGCCTGCAAATGGTTCTGATTTTGTAGGGGATGACTTGTATAAATTTCCACTGGAAATGCCTCAGCCTGCAAACTGTTCTGGTTTTGTATGGGATGACTTGCATAAATTTCAACTGGAAACGCCTCAGCCTGCAAACAGTTCTGGTTTTGTAGGGGATGACTTGCATAAATTTCCACTGGAAACGCGTCAGCCTGCAAAATGTTCTGGTTTTGTAGGGGATGACTTGCATAAATTTCCACTGGAAACGCGTCAGCCTGCAAAATGTTCTGGTTTTGTAGGGGATAACTTGCATAAATTTCCACTGGAAACGCCTCACCGGGCAAACGGTTCTGGTTTTGTTGGGGATGACTTGCATAAATTTCCACTGGAAACGCTTCAGCCTGCAAACGGTTCTGGTTTTGTAGGGGATGGCTTGCATAAATTTTCACTGGAAACACCTCAGCCTGCAAACGCTTCTGGTTTTGTAGGGGATGACTTGCATAAATTTCCACTGGAAACTTCTTACTCTTCTCATTTTCAATTCCCTTCTTCTTTCGTTCAATTGCAGCATTCACTATAAAACAGATTTTATCATTGCAGAATGAACAATTTAATTGAAAGATACAATAAATGCTATCATATTAATACTACCCATGCACCAAAATCAATAATAATAATAATAATAATAATAATAATAATAATAATAATAATAATAATAATAATAATAATAATAATAATAATCACTATATTTATTTGCTATTCTCGTGAATAATTTGCGTATTGGAGACTATCCTGATTTGCATGTTTGCAGTTTCAAGTCTAAACTAAAAGATACGACATGTGATATGCTTTATGATGCACTCACACGCATCGCAATAAAAAAAAAAATTATAATAATAATAAAGGTTACGATGATTTGTAGATATTATTGTAACTGATCTGATTTAATAAGAATTAAACTTTCTCGGATTCAAAGCTTAGCATTCAATGTCGGTAGAGTGAGAGTAGGGACAGCACCCTCTTGCAATAAATTTGCATTTCTTGTTTTTGGCACCTAAAGGAGCTCGTACTTGAAATTCCTTTTATAGTTATTAGATTCAAAATGCACGCTACAGACTCTTCCTTTTTAATATTAACAGGAGTGATGTTGCAAAACTGCAGCCACTTCTGTTGCACTTCCTGATCTTTAGGAAAATGATGAAATTTCACTTTCGGATTTTCCTCTCGCCTCTGACTAGATCTGCATCCATACACGGAACAAGTAGCCAGGGTTGCCAAATGACTTGATATTCAAACCGCGGTACAAAGCCTTAAAACCCGCGGCAATCGCCTGAAAAGTAGCCCAATTTTTTTTATCCAACATGAAATAGTGACTGGATAGGAAATTGTGAGTTGATAATATGCTTTAGTAATGAAGAAGGAAGTGAAATCAATCAACCAAGTTCTTGTGTGCAATTATTTCATGGATAACGAAAAATTCCATTTCATACACTAATTGGAAGTACAAAAATAAAATTAATACACATTTTTCCATGCTTGGGAATACTGTAGAAAAAGTTATTACAGCAAAGAGAGAGGAACCACTGTAAAAAAAATAAAACATAATTCTTTGAAATGTATAAGAATAATCTTAATTCACGATAATAATAAAAGGACCTTAACGAAAATAGAATATATAATTTTTATAAAGTGAATCTAAGTACAGACAAAATAAACTATTAGCCTTTTCTTTTCACACTTTCAAAACTGTAATAAAAATTGTGTAATATCAGAAAAAGAAAAGAAATTTTTTAACTTTAGTTGATAATGAAATGAAAAATGGAATTCTTTGACATGCGTGAGACAAATCTTTATTCACAATGGTCATAAAATGAGCTTGAGTGACTGTAAAGCTTGGAGGATTTTCTCATTTGGATGAAAATTTGGACACCTGCATTTTTTTGCTTCCTCTCCTTCATGACAACACGTAGCACTCCGTATATACAGTATTGCTGATAAGAGATCGTGTTCCATTCTGTTTCGCAGGTCCGTTTTGATTAAATTTACTTGGCTGAAAACCCTTTCAACGTCAGCATTACTAATTGGAAGGCATAAAATTTTCAAGGCAAATTTAGCTAGTTTTTCGAATGCCTTTTCCCCACTTGCGTCTTTATACTCAATTACATTTCCCCAGAACTCGATAGGATCCTTGTTCTATGCATCTCCCCAGTCAACTACATTTACCTGGAGTGTGAAAATATAAAAATACGTTCTAAAAAAGGTTAAGCAGATTCATATTGTCCAATAAGACTAAGAATATGTCAGGATACTAGCAAGTTTGCCTATATTTTCCTCATTAAAAGATTGAAATATCCAAAAAGACCGTATTCTATTACCTGTTTCCACTCAGTTTCCAGACTTGACAAGTTACCCCTCAACTGGGTGTCAATGAATAACAATTCTGTCACTTTCGGCTTGACTGCACTAGTTGCAATTTTGGCAGAAAGCAAAGTCGTGCTTTTAAGCATGTTTAAATTATTTGGAAGGCGCTTAGCTACCTGCATGCAAACTTCTCTTAGAAAACTGTCCATCCCCGTCGTAATTCAATTTTTTGCATTAGAATCAATCTGGGACTCATTTAACTGAATAAACAAGAGTGCTCCCAGATCTGACTCCATAGATGTGATAATAATATTGTTTCATCTTGACAGTTCATGCTAGTCAAATTTTCTGTGCGCTGAATAACACCTGGTTTAACGGTACGCTGTATCAGGCACCTAAAGAAATAATCCAAATCTGAAAATAACTTCAAGCAAGACACATTTTCGCCCTGAAATAACCTGTTAACTCTATTAAATTGTCCCAAAATTGGCTTTAGAAATTCCAAATACAGCTTATTAACCGGATCAGCATACATCTGGTGCAACATTTACTCCGTATAACACTTTTCCTTTGACTTTACTAACTGCAAGGTCAATTTCAGTTCGTCCCACTGGAATAGGATGCGATCTACACATTGAAAAATGGACAGCCAGCGTGTTCCTGAGGGTGCCATTATTTTCAGAGGAGCTGTGCCATCATTGATTGTTTTGTACATGTCTTTATACGCTGTCTGACGAGAACTGGAGAAAATAAACCAATTGTATGTTTGGTGCGCAAGAAAGTCCACTTTTCTAGGAATAGTCTCGACAGCCTTACTGCAAGCTAGTTGCAAGCTATGGCACACAACCTGCACAAAGTACAAATAAGTTTTACACACTCACACACACACACACACACACACACACATATATATATATATATATATATATATATATATATATATATATATATATATATATATATATATATATATATATATATAAATAAAGAGAGAGAGAGAGAGAGAGAGAACTGTTTTACTCAAGAGAAATCATCTCTAGTAAGTTATTGTAATTTATGTTTTGGGCTATATGTAAGCCTGTATTTTTATTTCAAGTGAACTCTGTAAAGAAAACATTTATCATACCTTTCACCAACGATTGAAGGATTTTTTTCTTGGAGCTTAATTGGAACCGAATTATTAGTGCCACATAATACGCTTGCACCGTCTGTCCCAAGTCTTAGGCATTGGCCAATATTTAATCCAACTTCCCCCAAGAACTTGCATATTGCGTCAGTTAAAGCCTGTAATTAGTAGTATTCCATTTAATTTGTATCATTATTGCAGAACAATAGCCTATTTTCATAGAATACTTTTTTTCAAAATACTTGAAAAATATATCTAAGGCTGTAAAGTTAGTAAAAGACGGGTAGACAAACAAGCAGATTCCACCGAAAATGGTGGAAGTCAACAAAATAGGAAGAATGTAAGTGTAGCTACAGCAGCCCTCCTGAAAATGAAGATGTATATAATAAAGGTAAATAGGCTATAACCAAATATTCTATAACCAAAATACCTTGTTAATTTTTTGTGCTAGTAAACGAACACAGTGAAGACAAAGAAAGTTACGAATTATTTTACAATAATGAATTCTAAGAGTTGAATGTCTTACCTGAGCATTTGCTGATGTTTCTTCTAGCACAACCAGACCTAGGAATGTAGATATCATACTTCTTCTTACTTGAGTATAATATCTAATTACCATGCACAGTTGTTTATTGGTCGTTATATGGGTTGCTTCATCGATAATCAAGGAGTAGGTGGTGCATCCAATATCTGTGATTAGCTGATTTTTCATCTCTGGGCCCAATGCATTCTTTATCAAGTTGCTACATTTTGTTCGGTGTAGCTGCAGGTCACGTAGTATATTTTTACTACAATTACAGCTTTTCCCACATTCGTTTATTACCTCCCCTATATAACCAATAGAATTTATTGAGGTATGGCAAGCAATGCACACTGAAAGTTTCAAATCCGTAGCTTTTTGGTTGATGTCTACTTGGTTTGCTGAGATAAAGTACTGGCCAAAAACCTCGTAACACTCCTTTCTCTTGCTTTTACATATGATTTATGGGTCTCACAATTAGCATGTTTCATTAAATCACTTTGCGTTGGGACTTGGTGTTAACCAGGATTAATAGAGTGCAGGGTTAGTCCGCTTCTGAAAAAAAAAGGACAATCTCGTGCATGTTGTCGTGTGGCTACGTTTGGTCGAGGTTAAGATAAAGAATGGTCATCAGTCAGAAGCAGAATAACCCTGTACTCTATTAATCCTGGTTAACACCAAGGTCCAAACACGAAGTGATTTCAATCGTGGCTACTCCAAGCGCGCATTCCGAAGTCAGCTGGGTCGTATCAGGACCAAAATGAAATGAACTCTCGGGTGGGGTTATTTGGTCCTCTCCACGTGTTTAACCTCCGCATATCTGCCAAATCTATAAAAAAACAACAAAGGGATAACACTATTTCTCCCATTACAGTTATCAAGTATCGTCTTTTTCGTTACGCAGAATTCTAAGTCAATTACAAAAGTTCACGACAGATAAAGATTTTTATGCAATAACAAGAAACGGAATCAGATTTTCTATCAACATGGCGCTCCTTTTGGCGCTGTTGCCTATATTTCAAAAAGCTCCACGTGCGTTTAAATCCACGGATAAGCAGCTTAAGACTGTCTCCAGGGGCCACTTTTAGTGGTCACGGTATGTTTGGAGGCATTTCCTCTTTCTGCATATATCTTGATTTCTTAAGTTTTAAAGAATAACTTCGTAATTCGAAAAACGAAAAAGAAATATATCTCCTATTTCTATAGCATTAATTAACTACTTTTAAGTA
>JANJGK010000003.1:61790770-61838270 GCA_039081455.1 Macrobrachium rosenbergii | reverse complement strand
TTACTTGGAACTCTGTGATACATCGTGTACCATAGTTATGTCCTCATTTTTCTTTTCAATATTGCAGTTCTCTGCAACCAGCTGGCTTTCTTTTCCTAATAGATGCAGCCTAATTCTATATTTAAAAGATACAGGTGAAGGATGTCCATATGCAGCACCTTTTTGACTTGGACTAGCAAACAGATGCTCCAACCCATCCTAGTTTAGCTTGTATGTTAATATGTATAAAATTCCACACTTTGACTTGGCCATTTCATGAAGTTTTTGCAAAGACTCTGATGATACAACAAGTCCTTTCTGAAATTGATACCTGCACTTACTTCCAGTGACTTTCAAAGTCTTTGCCGTATCTATCATACGGTTTAATGTGTTTCTTTGTTGTTCAAGATTAAGTCCATATGTATGTCTGGATGGTTTTTTATCGAAGGGCACTCTGGAATTCATCAGATCA
Organism: Macrobrachium rosenbergii; assembly: GCA_039081455.1. Lineage (NCBI taxonomy): Eukaryota > Metazoa > Arthropoda > Malacostraca > Decapoda > Palaemonidae > Macrobrachium > Macrobrachium rosenbergii. Next base: position 61,837,819 of record JANJGK010000003.1, on the reverse strand, counting down.
AACCATGAGTCGTACAGGTGGATGAATTGACTAGTGTCATCCCATTCTTTGCTTTTCAAAAGTCCTTTAAGTCCAGTATTTCAAAGTCTTGGTAGTTGTCTTTGGCAGTAGTTGAGCTGCAAGCCTTACATTCATTCTTTTAACACCAGCAACAGTAATATGTTTATCAGGTAAGCGACGCGTTGTCTTCAGGTCACTCACACTTCTCATGATAAGCTCTCTAACACATCCACTCAGTACACGTCTCTCATTTGATAACTGAAAGCCAGAATCTAGAAAATTGTTTCGTACTAATTTGATGAGATGCTGGGCGTCAGCAAATACTTACACTTCCCTATCAGTAATAAATGGATTTGTGAATGAAGAATTTTCTACTCCTATACATAAATTATTCAACCCTCCCTATGATGTGAAACAAAATATCGTTAGTAACATCGCAGTTAAAATCATGGTATATTAACTGCCTTCATGGCTTAGTTAGCCCCGAATCATGACACACTGACCCCGGTTTTTTGGAGGGTATAAAATATCTTTTCCCTTGTCGTACGACCATACTGCATTCATCAAATAATGTAATATGTAAACAGTCAGTTTCAGGCATTGCCACAGTTTTAGCCTTCTGTAAATTTATGAATGATGACAATATACCTGGTCCGTCCTACATTCATCTCTGACTGTCTTAGAGGGATATGGTAATCTAAATAATTCCGGCTAATATTTATTTGCTTTGGGGCTTAAACTACGCAAGGTAATAGCATTTCTATTTCATCACCAGACCAACGACGAATAGGGGTCCCATTTAACAAATATTCGATTTGTGACGTACTGGAGAATTTACTTAAAGCAAAATTTATGTTGGCTACCAAACTTTGCATCTCTTTCTTTAAAAGAATCCTCTCTTTCTGCCATTCTTCTTTTTCTTCTAGCAAAGCATTTCTTTGCTTTTTGACAGCCTTCAGTTCCTTTTCACATCTTCAATACGAAGATTTTTCTCTTTGAATGCCTCAGTCTGCAAACGGTTCTGGTTTTGTAGTGGATAACTTGCATAAGTTTCCACTGGAAACGCCTCAGCCTGCAAACTGTTCTGGTTTTGTAGGGGATGACTTGCATAAATTCCCACTGGAAACGCCTCAGCCTGCAAACTGTTTTGTAGGGGATGACTTGCATAAATTCCCACTGGAAACGCCTCAGCCTGCAAACTGTTTTGTAGGGGATGACTTGCATAAATTCCCACTGGAAACGCCTCAGCCTGCAAACTGTTTTGTATTGGATGACTTGCATAAATTCCCACTGGAAATGCCTCAGCCTGCAAACTGTTTTGTAGGGGATGACTTGCATAAATTCCCACTGGAAACGCCTCAGCCTGCAAACTGTTTTGTAGGGGATGACTTGCATAAATTCCCACTGGAAACGCCTCAGCCTGCAAACTGTTTTGTAGGGGATGACTTGCATAAATTCCCACTGGAAACGCCTCAGCTTGCAAACTGTTTTGTAGGGGGTGACTTGCATAAATTCCCACTGGAAACGCCTCAGCCTGCAAACTGTTTTGTAGGGGATGACTTGCATAAATTCCCACTGGAAACGCCTCAGCCTGCAAACTGTTTTGTATTGGATGACTTGCATAAATTCCCACTGGAAACGCCTCAGCCTGCAAACTGTTTTGTAGGGGATGACTTGCATAAATTCCCACTGGAAACGCCTCAGCCTGCAAACTGTTTTGTAGGGGATGACTTGCATAAGTTTCCACTGGAAACTCCTTACTCTTCTCATTTTCAAATCCCTTCTCCTTTCGTTTAATTGCAGCATTCACTGTAAAACAGATTTCTTCTAGCACAACCAGACCTAGGAATGTAGATATCATACTTCTTTTTACTTGACTATAATATCTAATTACTATGCACAGTTGTTTATTGGTCCTTGTATCGGTTGATTCATCGATAATCAAGGAGCAGGGGGTGCATCCAATTTCTGTGATTAGCTGATTTTTCATCTCTGGGCCCAATACATTCTTTATCAAGTTGCTACCTTTTGTTCGGTGTAGCTGCAGGTCACGTAGTGTATTTTTACTACAATTACAGCTTTTTCCACATTCGTTTATTACCTCCCCAATCTGACCAAAAGAATTTATTGAGGTATGGCAAGCACTGCACACTGAAAGTTTCAAATCAGTAGCTTTTTGGTTGATATCAGTCTGCTTGGTTTGCTGAGATAAAGTAGGCCTACTGACCAAAAACCTCGTAACATTGGTTTCTCTTGCCTTAATGTATGATTTATGGGTGCCAGTATTAGCATGTTTCATTAAATCACTTCGCGTTTGGGCTTTGTGTTCACCAGGGTTAATAGAGTGCAGCGTTAGTCCGCTTCTGACCAAAATAAGGACAATCTCGTGCATGTCGTCGTGTGGCTGCATTTGGTCGAGGTTAAGATAAAGAATGGTCATCGGTCACCAAGGTCCAAACGCGAAGTGATTTCAATCGTGGCGACTCGAAGCGCGCGTTCCGAAGTCAGCTGGGTCTTATCAGGACCCACTATACTAAAACCAAAATGAAATGAACTCTCGAGGGGGGCTGCTTGGTCATCTCCACGTTTGTTTAATCTCGGCTTATCTTCTTTTTCGTTACGCAGAATTCTAAGTCAATTACATAGGTTCACGGTTAATAAAGTTTTTTTATGCAGTAACAAGAAACGAAATAAGATTTTCTATTAACATGGCATCTCATTTTGGCACTGTTGCCTATATTCAAAAAGCTCCACGTGCGTTTAAATCCTCGGATAAGCAGCTTAAGACTGTCTCCAGGGGCCACTTTCAGTGGTCATGGTATGTATTGAAGGCATGGTTATCGATCATTGTAACAATTACCTCTATCTCGGGTCACAATTTTCATCTGATGGATCGGTGAGCACAGCTGTGAAGGAGCATGCGAAGGCCAAGTTATGTCATGTGCTGAAATTTGTGTCATTTGTTAGGAAACACAATGATGTACCCTTTGTTGTTAAGCGTCGTTTATTTGATGCTGCTCTCATGTCCACGATCTTATATGGATGCGAGTCATGGCTGGGAGCTGATCTTAAACCAGTGGTTAAATTGTATAATTGGGCAATGAAAGAATTGCTGGGTGTGAGAAAAACCACACCCAATATAGTATGTTATGCTGAATTGGGCTATCCATCTTTACCTGATCTTGTTAAACATAGACAACATAAGTTCTTCAACAAAATGTGGAAAGAAAGAAATACACTTCATGATGATCCTTTCATTCATGTGGTAAAAACGGTTGTAGCTCTTAATAACCCTACTGGTAAGCTGGTACAAGATATGATCCGTACTGAAATAGAAGACGAGCCCTTGTTAGTTAATAAATTTCATTAATTAATTGATAATTCTGATGCCTCTAGATGTAGAATATATAAAGGTTTGAACCCTACGTTTGAAGTGCACAGTATCTATAGGGCGAGGCATATCATCAATGATCTGCATAGGATGTCTTTCACGCGCTTCCGTCTGTCTGCTCACAACTTGGCAATTGAAACAGGTCGCTGGAATAGGAGGGGGCGTGGCCGTCTTCCTGTAGAAGAACGTCTGTGCGAATGCGGCCTAGTTCAGACTGAGAGACACGTCATAGAACAATGTCCAAAAACTCACCAGTTAAGGAACCTTTATGGAATGCAGTCTATAAATGAGTTGTTTTCCAGATGTGATAATGCTGTAATGTGTAGAATAATTTATGAAGTCTTGAATTTATATGGTTGAAACTATTGTTGTGTTGTGCTTAAATGTAATATAGTACTGGAGTTGGACTACAGTAATTTATGTTTGTCAGTTTTCCTTTGTTTTGTTTTTTTCATGATGTTAAGACATTATTTGTTTTATGTATTGTATCATCTAATTATCTTATTATTGTATCCTGTACGCTGTGGTCAATAAACTTATCTATCTATCTATCTATCTATCTTTGGAGGCTTAAGTTTTAAAGAATAAATTCGTAATTCGAAAAGCGAGCAAGAAATATATCTCCTATTTCTATAGGATTAATTAACTACTTTTAAATATCTAATTTTGTAATGATAAATGCACATCTACAAGTACTGACAAAATAGTTAAGATTAAGGTGGCCTTGTGCCAGCACGGGATCTTAGAGAGAGCGCCAATTCATTATACAAACAGCTTACCCCTGCAGTTACTTAAATGTAAATGCTGTATGATGTTTCTTGTCTCTTAGGTATGGACTGTCACAATACCTATGTTACGTCATGGCGTTTACGTTTAGTTATTTTCTCATGAATCGGATCTGCTGAATTGTATTTTGTAAGCTACGAGAAAAAAAAATTTTTTGTACCAGGAGCTTAACATGCCATTGACGGAGAGAAGAGAGAGACAGATGACTTAGTGTGCTAGAGAGAGAGAGAGAAAGAGAGAGAGAGAGGGAGAGAGAATGCATGCAAAAGATTGGCCTCATGGTAGCCTATGTATGCACAGGACGTAGTTATCCAGTTGCTACTCTTTTCATTTATAGGGTTGTAATGCGGGATTAGGCATCATGAATCATCATTACTTCAATGATTCACATATGTTTTGGTTTACAATCGAGATGGTAAATGGCTTTATCTCTATCATAAATAACAATTGTTAATAATTAGAGCGTCACACAGTGAAAGTAACGCGACTGATAATTTATCACATGCAATCATTTATCATACTCTTTATAACAAAGCATAATCGAAATATGATTTTCATTCATTTATGTTTATCTTTTGTTTTTTGTTAACTACAAATTTATCATTTTGGCATTTTGACATTCCATACCGCTGAAGTTTGCATTAAGGTAATGGACTTTTAAGGCTGGTTCAAAGTTTTCATTTTGATGATAATGATAATAAAAATCATAACAACCTACTGTATTTCCGCTGTATCGTGGAATAATCTGTTCGTTCATATTGTTATTAAGTGCACCAAAGTCTTGCTTTGATGGACCTAAATCCGTTTACGGGACCATTTTGTAAAATCGTCAAAAGCTTTCAGCGTGTTTTTATTTTTGTTAAAACGCTCTGTTTTTGACAGAGGTAATTCAGTTTTGTAGGTTATGATGTTGTGGATTTACATATGAGCTCTCTCTCTCTCTCTCTCTCTCTCTCTCTCTCTCTCTCTCTCTCTCTCTCTCTCACACACACACACACACACACACACACACACACACACATACCAGTTAAGTTCATTGCAATAAATTGAGCTAATGAACTAATACTTTCCAGTGAAATTCAGTACGATAAATTTGTTTAATAATAATTCACTTGGGTATGAACCGAGATCTTCTGTTGTGACATGGCATAAGTGTTTTTCATATGAACAAAAAATCGGCGGCTATCGATTTTTATGTTAAACGTTGAATGGAAAAAAATTGAATTTTTAATGATTTCTAACGTGTCATGATGGGCTATTACACATCCATGTTTGTTTCATGGATACTGATTTAAGCTTAAGGCTTATATCAAATTTTTTAATTTTTTTTTTTTCTTTACTAATGCAAAGATGTTCCCACACAGTTCCGTGACTGTTTACCCAAGAGAGAATGCACCATCAAAATTTTTGTATCCTTTTTATATTTATTTATTTTTATTTTTATTTGTTTTCATTTTGAGCTAGGCACAAGGACATTGCGTTACTGTCCTATAAGCTTCAGAATGAAACATAGTCAAACAATATTACCCAGATCTCACGTTACCTTTCAGACATTCATTTCATAACAGATAAAAAAAATGGAATTATTATAAATATATAATGAATGCGATATATCTCCCGAATCACAGGCAAAATTATGTAATACACCATTTTCAGGTTGAGCAGACACACTGTCGGGAAATAGCTACAAAAGGAATTACTTTGTTTTGCTTTAGATGTTGGGAAAGAAGCGAGACCTGGTTGGTGGAGCGCCGTTACGTAGACTGTCTTTTAAGTCTGTGGTGCCGACAGCTGGGAGAGCCGAGTTGCTGAGTACACGTTATGTTGCATGTATATTTTAAGACTTTCCCAACTTTGTCAGCACCTTCGATAGCTCAGTTTGTAGAGCGGTGGACTGTAGTTGGAAAACGTGAACAGACATCCATAGGTCACTGGTTCAAATCCGGTTCGAAGGATAGCCATTTTGTAAAAAAAAAAAAAAAAAAAAAAAAAAAACTTATAATAATTATAATTATAATTATGATTCCGGTGTCACCGATTTTCAAGGTTCCAGGCCCTGTTTGGCACGAGGCGATCTTAATCGCGGCGATTCCAAGCATGCGTTTCGAAGCCACGGGAGTCTTACTGAAATGTTCACACACTAGCTGACGATTTTTATCAATGCAGCGTGTAATGCAATATCTGAGTTCCTGACGCCATCGCCCGCCACTTTGGTGCAACGATCCACGTGTTTCTATCACCGGTCATGCCATTCAGCCGCGCTGGCGTTTTAGCCAGAACACGCAACAATAAATCTGCTGAGAAAATTTATATTTGAGTTGCACAATCTCTCTCTCTCTCTCTCTCTCTCTCTCTCTCTCTCTCTCTCTCTCTCTCTCTCTCTCTCTCTTATTACAATCCCTAGGAAAAATTTGCAGATAAAATTAATTTTGAGCTACTCTCTCTCTCTCTCTCTCTCTCTCTCTCTCTCTCTCTCTCTCTCTCTCTCTCTCTTAGATATACACACAAACCAGTTAAGTTCATTGCAGTAAACTGGGCTAATAAACGAATATTTTCCACTGAAAATCATTACAATACATTTGTTTATAATAATTTACACACAATCTTTGTGACTGAATATCGTTTAAAGGTTTTATCGCCTTTAGGTATGAACCGTGGTAAACACCTCTGTTACATTTCATAAGGGTTTTTCATACGAAAAAAAAATCGACGGCTGTCGATTTTTAGTTTTCTGAAATGAAAGCTATTGTGCTAGCTTTGTCTGTCCGTCCGTACTTTTCTGTCCACCCTATGATCTTAAAAACCACTGGGCTAGAGGACTGCAAAGTGGTATGTTGATCATCCACCCTCCAATCATCAAACGTGCCAAATTGCAGCCCTCTAGCCTCAGTAGTTTTTATTTTATTTAAGGTTAAAGTTAGCCATACTCGTGCGTCTGGCAACGATATAGGCAAGGCCACCAACGGGCCGTGGTTAAAGTTTCATGAGCCGCGGCTCATACAGCATTATACCGAGACCACCGAAAGATAGATCTGTTTTCGGTGGCCTTGATTATACGCTATACAGAAAACTCGATTGCGCCGAAGAAACTTCGGCATTTTGTGCTTGTTATGCTAAACGTTGAATGGAATTTTTTTTTATTTTAACGTGCCTTTATTGCCTGTTTCAGGGACACTGTTTTAGGATTATAGCGAAAATTTGTTTGAACTTTTCTTTTTTTTTTACCTGTAGAAAGATTCTGTTCCCACTCAGTTCTGTGAATGTAAAGCAAATGCCTGTTATTGTTTCATTATTTTTTTTTATGCTATTTTTTGAGCCTGGCAAAAGGACATCGAGTTGCTCTCCCATAAGTACCTGCATCAAGATGAAAAATGACCAGTTAATATTGCCCAAATGTCATGTTACCTTTCAAATATAATAATTTCATAACAGATAAAAATACAACAGAGTGGTATACAGAATACATGCGATATGTCTTCCGAATGTGAGCCCAAATGACATATTGCGCCATTTTTGGGTTGAGCAGACGGACTGTCAGGAAACAAATAGAAAAAGAAGGTCTTTTTCTGTTTTGCCTTTACTATTGCGAAGGAAGGGAGGCTTGGTTGGGAAGCGCCGTTACATTAGCGATATTTCGTGTCTGTGTTGCCGACAGCAGGAAGAGCCCATTCTTAAGACTGAAGCTGAGTTGCCGATTAACCGTTATTTTGCATTTATATTGTAAGACTTTCTCTTTTCAGCCAGTTCCTTCGATAGCTCAGTTGGTAGAGCGGTGGACTGTAGTTGGAAAACTAAAAACAGACATCCATAGGTCACTGGTTCAAATCCGGTTCGAAGGATAGCCATTTTATTAAAAAATTCTTGAATGAAGATAATTAGGATTCCGGAGTCACCGAGTCTCAAGGTGTTAGGCCCTGTCAACACCTCTTTGGGTAAATTTACGTAGTGAAGCATGTAGGAAATTAAACTTTTGGTAGCGTCTTTGCGAGATTTCAGTGATTTCTCTTCGTGTTAGCAAACAAAAAGTCTTTGTATTTTTTGAAGTTCACTGAAGAAAAAATCACTTTGTGACATTAAACCTTTTCCCTGATCCCACCTTGCTGCCTCATTCCATGTCCCTTCCCCAGGTTTTAATGAGAACCGAGATGCTGGAACTGTGGAAATCTGAAAGCTATATAACCACCAAGATAACGCAATCCTTCTGTTTTCATCTCATTTTCCAGTTCTAAGGGGAGTATAGCATCATCACAATCTTTATCTGCTATAGCATCCATCTCTAAGTCATCAGGATCAAGAGAGGCAAACTGCATAGCAGATAAACACAGTTCTTGGTCTAAGTTGTTCTGGTCATAATCAGTTGCCTGTACACTGTTACCTGGGACACTACGATACATCGTGTACCATAGTTATGTCCTCATTTTTCTTTTCAATACTGCAGTTCTATGCAACCAGCTGGCTTTCTTTTCCTAATAGATGCGGCCTAATTCTATATTTAAAAGATATAGGTAAAGGATGTTCGTATGCAGCACCTTTTTGTTTTACACTAGCAAACAGATGTTAATATGTATAAAATTCCATACTTTGACTTGGCCATTTCGTGAAGTTTTTGTAAAGACTCTAATGATACAAGAAGTCCTTTCTGAAATTGATACCTGCACTTACTTCCAGTGACTTTCAAAGTCTTTGCCGCATCTATCACACGGTTTAATGTGTTTCTTTGTTGTTCAAGATGAAGTCCATGTGTATGTCTGGATGGTTTTTTTGTCGAAGGGCCCTCTGGAATTCATCAGATCAAACCATGAGTCGTACAGGTGGATGAATTGACTAGTGTCATCCCATTCTTTGCTTTTCAAAAGTCCTTTAAGTCCAGTATTTCAAAGTCTAGGTAGTTGTCTCTGATAGTAGTTGAGCTGCAAGCCTTACATTCATTCTTTAAACACCAGCAACAATAATATGTTTATCGGATAAGCGACGCGTTGTCTTCAGGTCACTCACACTTCTCACGATAAGCTCTCTAACACATCCACTCAGTACACGTCTCTCATTTGATAACTGAAAGCCAGAATCTCGAAAATTGTTCGTACTAATTTGATGAGATGCTGGGCGTCAGCAAATACATACACTTCCTCATCAGTAATAGATGGATTTATGAGTGAGGAATTTTCTACTCCTATACATAAATTATTCATCTCTCCCTATGATGTGAAATAAAATATCTTTAGTAATATCGCAGTTAAAATCATGGTATATTAACTGCCTTCATGGCTTAGTTAGCCCCGAATCATGACACACTGAACCCGGTTTTTTGGAGGGTATAAAATATCTTTTCCCTTGTCGTACGACCATACTGCATTCATCAAATGATATAATATGTAAACAGTCAGTTTCAGGCATTGCCACAGTTTTAGCCTTCTGTAAATTTATGAATGATGACAATATACCTGGTCCGTCCTACATTCATCTCTGACTGTCTTAGAGGGATATGGTAATCTAAATAATTCCCGCTAATATTTATATGCTTTGGGGCTTAAACTACGCAAGATAATAGCATTTCTATTTCATCACCAGACCAACGAAGAATAGGGGTCCCATTTAACAAATATCCGATTTGTGACGCACTGAAGAATTAAAGCAAAATTTATGTTGGCTACCAAACTTTGCATCTCTTTTTTTAACAGAATCCTCTCTTTCTGCCATTCTTCTTTTTCTTCTAGCAAAGCATCTCTTTGCTTTTTGACAGCCTCCAGTTCCTCTTGCACATCTTCAATACGAAGATTTTTCTCTTTGAATGCCTCAGCCTGCAAACGGTTCTGGTTTTGTAGGGGATGACTTGCATAAATTTCCACTGGAAACGCCTCAGCCTGCAAACTGTTCTGGTTTTGTAGGGGATAACTTGCATAAATTTCCACTGGAAACGCCTCAGCCTGCAAACGGTTCTGGTTTTGTAGGGGATGACTTGCATAAATTTCCACTGGAAACTCCTTACTCTTCTCATTTTCAAATCCCTTCTTTCGTTTATTGCAGCATTCAGTGTAAAACAGATTTCCTCTAGCACAACCAGACCTAGGAATATAGATATCATACTTCTTTTTACTTGACTATAATATCTAATTACGATGCACAGTTGTTTATTGGTCGTTACATCGGTTGATTCATTGATAATCAAGGAATAGGGGGTGCATCCAATATCTGTGATTAGCTGATTTTTCATCTCTGGGCCCAATACATTCTTTATCAAGTTGCTACATTTTGTTTGGTGTAGCTGCAGGTCACGTAGTGTATTTTTACTATAATTACAGCTTTTTCCACATTCGTTTATTACCTCCTCAATATGACCAATAGAATTTATTGAGGTATGGCAAGAAATGCACACTGGAAGTTTCAAATCCGGAGCTTTTTGGTTGATGTCAGTCTGCTTGGTTTGCTGAGATGAAGTACTGGCCAAAAACCTCGTAACATTGCTTTCTCTTGCTTTTGCATATGATTTATGGGTCCCAGTATTAGCATGTTTCATTAAATCACTTCGCATTTGGACTTGGTGTTAACCAGGATTAATAGAGTGCAGGGTTAGTCCGCTTCTGATCAAAATAAGGACACTCCCGTGCATGTCGTCGAGTGGCTGCATTTGGTCGAGGTTAAGATAAATGGTCATAGGTCAGAAGCGGACTAACCCTGTACTCCATTAATCCTGGTCAACACCAAGGTCCAAACGCGAAGTGATTTCAATTGTGGCGACTCCAAGCGCGCGTTCCGGAGTCAGTTGGGTCTTACCAGGACCCACAATACCAAAAACCAAAATGAAATGAACTCTCGGGTGGGGCTGTTTGGTCCTCTCCACGTGTGTTTAGTCTCCGCATATCTGCCAAATCTATAACAACAACAAAGAGATAACATTATTTCTCCCATTACAGATATCATATATCGTCTTTTTCGTTAGCAGAATTCTAAGTCAATTACACAGGTTCACGATTGATAAAGTTTTTTATGCAATAACAGGAAACGGAATCAGATTTTCTGTCAACATGGCATCTCATTTTGGCGCTGTAGCTTATATTTCGAAGAGCTCCATGTGCCTTAAATCCACAGATAAGCAGCTTAAAACTGTCTCCAAGGGTAACTTTCATTGGTCACGGTATGTCTGGAGGCATTTCACCTTTCTGCAAATATCTTGACTTCTGAAGTTTTAAAGAATAAGTTCGTAATTCGAAAAATGAACAAGAAATATATTTCTTGTTTCTATAGCATTAATTAACTAGTTTTAAGTATCTAATTTTGTAATGATAAATGTACATCTACAAATACTGACAAAAAAGTTAAGATTAAGGCGGCCTTTTGCCAGCACGGGATCTTAGAGAGAGCGCCAATTCATTATACAAACAGCTTACCCCTGCAGTTACTTAGATGTAAATGCTGTATGATGTTTCTTGTCTATTAGGTACGGACTGTCGTAATATCTCTGTTACGTCATGGCGTTTACGTTTAATTATTTTTTCATGACTGGAGCTTCTGAATTGTATGTTGTAAGCTACGAGAGAAAAAATATTTTTGTATCAGGAGCTTAACATGCCATAAAAGGCATATTACATATCTGCTTAGGATTATTGACGGAGAGAAGAGAGAGAGAGAGAGAGAGAGAGAGAGAGAGAGAGAGAGAGAGAGAGAGAGAGAGAATGCATGCAAAAGATTGGCCCCATGGTAGCCTATGTATGCACAGGACGTAGTTATGCAGTTGCTACTCTTTTTATATATATTATGGGGTTGTAATGCGCAATTAGGCATCATGAATTATCATTACATCAGTGATTCACTTATGTTTTCGTTTACATTCGAGATGATAGATGGCTTTATCCCTGGCATAAATAACAATTGTTAATAATTAGAGGGTCACACAGTGAAAGGAACGTGATTGATAATTTATCACATGCAATCATTTATCATACTTTTTATAAGAAAGCATATTCGAAATATGATTTTCATTCATTTATATTTATCTTTTGTTTTTGTTAACTACAAATTTATCATTATGGCATTTTGACACTCCATACTGCTGACGTTTGCAAGGTAATGGATTTTTAAGGCTTGTTCAAAGTTTTCATTTTGATGATAATGATAATAAAAATCATAACAACCTAATGTATTTCCGCTGTATCGTGGAATAATCTGTTCGTTCATATTGTTATTAACTGCACCGAAGTCTTGCTTTGATGGACCTAAATCCGTTTACGGGGCCAGTTTGAAAAATTGTCAAAAGCTTTCAGCGTGTTTTTATTTTTGTTAAAACACTCTGTTTTTGACAGAGGTAATTCAGTTTTTTAGGTTATGATGTTCTGGAGTTGCATATGAGCTCTCTCTCTCTCTCTCTCTCTCTCTCTCTCTCTCTCTCTCTCTCTCTCTCTCTCTCTCTCCGGTGAAGGTTATTAAAATCCCTATGAAAAATTTACAGAGAAAATTATATTTGAGTCTCTCTCTCTCTCTCTCTCTCTCTGTCTCTCTCTCTCTCTCTCTCTCTCTCTCTCTCACACACACGCACACACACACATATACACACACACACACAAACACACACACACAAACACACACACACCAGTTAAGTTCAGTGCGATAAATTGAGCTAATGAACTAATACTTTCAAGTGAAAATCATTACGAAAAATTTGTTTAATAATAATTCACTGAGGTATGAACCGAGATCTTCTATTACGACGTGGCATTAGGGTTTTTCATATGAACAAAAAATCGGCGGCTATCGATTTTTATGTTAAACGTTGAATGGAAAAAAAATTTAATTTTTCATGATTTCTAAGTGTCATGATGGGCATATTACACATCCATGCCTGTTTCCTGGATACTAATTTAGGTTTATAGCAAATTTTTGAATTTTTTTTTTTTTTTTTTACTGTTGCAAAGATGCTCCCACACAGTTCCGTGATTGTTTACCCAAGAGAGAATGCACCATCAAAATGTTTTTATCCTTTTTTATTTATTTATTTTTATTATTTTTTTCTTGAGCGAGGCACAAGGACATTGAGTTACTGTCCTAGAAGCTTCAGAATGAAACATAGTCAAATAATATTACCCAGATCTCACGTTACCTTTCAGACATTCATTTCATAACAGATGAAAAATCGGAATTATACATATATAATGCATGCGATATATCTCCCGAATCAGAGGCAAAATTATATAATGCACCATTTTCAGGTTGAGCAGACACACTGTCGGGAAATAGCTACAAAAGGAAGGACTTTGTTTTGCTTTAGATGTTGGGAAAGAAGGGAGACCTGGTTGGTGGAGCGCGTTAGGTAGACTGTCTTTTAAGTCTGTGGTGTCGACAGCTGGGAGAGCCGAGTTGCCGAGTACACGTTATGTTGCATGTATATTCTAAGACTTTCCTAATGTTGTCAGGGCCTTCGATAGCTCAGTTGGTAGAGCGGTGGACTGTAGTTGGAAAACGTGAACAGACATCCATAGGTCACTGGTTCAAATCCGGTTCGAAGGATAGCCATTTTATTAAAAAAAACTTATAATAATTATAATTATGATTCCGGTGTCACCGATTTTCAAGGTTCTAGGCCCTGTTTACACGAGGCGATCTTAATCGCGGCGATTCCAAGCATGCGTTTCGAAGCCACGGAAGTCTTACTGGAGTGTTCACACTAGCTGACGATTTTTATCAACGCAGCGTCTAACGCAATACCCGAGTTTCCAACGCCATCGCCCGCCAGTTTGGTGCAACGATCCACGTGTTTCTATCACCGGTCATGCCATTCAGCCGCGCTGGCGTTTTAGCCAGAACACGCAACAATAAATCTGCTGAGAAAATTTATATTTGAGTTGCACAATCTCTCTCTCTCTCTCTCTCTCTCTCTCTCTCTCTCTCTCTCTCTCTCTCTCTCTTAGATACACACACAAACCAGTAAAGTTTATTGCAGTAAACTGGGCTAATAAACGAATATTTTCCACTGAAATTCATTACAATATATTTGTTTATGATAATTTGCACACAATCTTTGTGACTGAATTTCATTTAAAGGTTTAGTCGTCATTAGGTATGAACTGTGATAAACACCTCTGTTACGACATTGCATAAGGGTTTTTCAAACAAAGAAAAAATCGGCGGCTGTCGATTTTTAGTTTTCTGAAATGAAAGCTATTGCGCTGGCTTTGTCTGTCCGTCCGCACTTTTTCTGTCCACCCTATAATCTTAAAAAACCGCTGGGCTAGAGGGCTGCAAAGTGGTATGTTGATCATCCACCCCCCCGTCATTAAACGTGCCAAATTGCAACCCTCTAGCCTCAATAGTTTTTATTCTATATAAAGTTAAAGTTAGCCATACTCGTGCGTCTGGCAACGATATAGGCCAGGCCGCCACCGGGCCGTGGTTAAAGTTTCATGAACCGCGGCTTATACAGCATTATACCGAGACCACCGAAAGATAGATCTGTTTTCAGTGGCCTTGATTTTACGCAATACAGAAAACTCGATTGCGCCGAAGAAACTTCGGCGCACTTTCTGCTTGTTTTGCTAAACATTGAATGGAAAGTTTTTTTTTTTATTTTAACGCGTCATTATTGCCTGTTTCAGGGACACTGTTTTAGGATTATAGCAAAAGTTTGTTTGAACTTTTTTTTTTCTATGAATAGATATTGTTCCCACCCAGTTCTGTGAATGTAAATCAAATGCCTGTTTCATTGTTTAATCTTTTTTTTATGCTATTTTTTGAGCCTGGCAAAAGGACATCGAGTTCCTCTCCCATAAGCACCTGCATCAAGATGAAAAACGGCCAGTTAATATTACCCAAATATCATGTTACCTTTCAAATATTATAATTTCATAACAGATAAAATACAACAGAGTGGTATATAGAATGCATGCGATATATCTTCCGAATGTGAGGCCAAATGACATAATGCACCATTTTCAGGTTGAGCAGACGGACTGTCGAGAAACAGAAAAAGAATGACTTTGTTTTGCCTTTACTATTGCAAAGGAAGAGAGACTTGGTTGGGAAGCGCCGTTACATTGGCAATATTTCGTGTCTGTGGTGCCAACAGCTGGAGGAGCTCTGATTCTGAAGACTCAAGCTGAGTTGCCGAGTAACCGTTATTTTGCATTTATATTGTAAGACTTTCTCTTCTTAGCCAGTTCCTTCGATAGCTCAGTTGGTAGAGCGGTGGACTGTAGTTGGAAAACTTGAGCAGACATCCATAGGTCACTGGTTCAAATCCGGTTCGAAGGATAGCCATTTTATTAAAAAATTCTTAAATAAAGATAATTAGGATTCCGGAGTCACCGACTCTCAAGGTGTTAGGCCCTGTCAACACCTCTTTGGATAAATTTTACGTAGTGATGCATGTAGGAAATTAAACTTTTGGTAGCGTCTTTGCGAGATTTCAGTGAGTTTTCTCCGTGGTAGCAAACAAAAAGTCTTTGCATTTTTTGAAGTTCACTGAAGAAAAAATCACTTGGTGACATTAAACCTTTTCCCTGACCCCACCTTGCTGCCTCATTCCATGTCCCTTCCCCAGGTTTTAATGAGAACCGACATGTTGGAACTGTGGAAATCTAAAAGCTATATAACCACCAAGATCACGCAGTCCTGTTTTCACCTCATTTTCCAGTTCTAAGGGGAGTATAGCATTATCACAATCTTTAGCTGCTATAGCATCCATCTCTAAGTCGTCAGGATCAAGAGAGGCAAACAGCATAGCGGGTAAACACGGTTCTTGGTCTAAGTTGTTCTTGTCATAATCAATTGCCTGTACACTGTTACCTGGAACACTGCGATACATCGTGTACCTTAGTTATGTCCTCATTTTTCTTTTCAATATTGCAGTTTCTCTGCAAACAGCTGGCTTTCTTTTCCTAAGAGATGCGGCCTAATTCTGTATTTAAAAGATATAGGTGAAGGATGTTCATATGCAGCACCTTTTTGTTTTACACTAACAAACAGATGTTAATATGTATAAAATTCCATACTTTGACTTGGCCATTTCATGAAGTTTTTGTAAAGACTCTAATGATACAACAAGTCCTTTCTGAAATTGATACCTGCACTTACTTCCGGTGACTTTCAAAGTCTTTGCCGCATCTATCATACGGTTTAATGTGTTTCTTTGTTGTTCAAGATGAAGTCCATATGTATGTCTGGATGGTTTTTTGTCGAAGGGCACTCTGGAATTCATCAGATCAAACTATGAGTCGTAGAGGTGGATGAATTGACTAGTCTCATCCCATTCTTTGCTTTTCAAAAGTCCTTTATCTCCAAAGTATTTCAAAGTCTTGGCAGTTGTCTCTGACTGTTGTTGAGCTGCAAGTCTTATATTCATTCTTTTAACACCAGCAACAGTAAATGTTTATCAGGTAAGCAATGCGTTGTCTTTAGGTCACTCACACTTCTCTTGATAAGCTCTCTAACACATCCACTCAGTACACGTCTCTCATTTGATAACTGAAAGCCAGTATCTAGAAAATTGTTCCATACTAATTTGATGAGATGCGGGGCGCGCTACCAGTATTAGGTGGATTTATGAATGAGGAATTTTCTAGTACTATACGTAAATTATTCCATAATTTTACATTTGTAGGGCCTAGATCATTGACCATACCAACAACAATATACCCTGCTACTTCAACCTTCCCTATGATGTGAAACAAAATATCTTCAGTGATATCACAGTTAAAATCACGGCTTAATTAGCCCCGAATCATGGACACACTGAACCCGGTTTTTTGGAGGGTATAAAATATCTTTTCCTTTATCGTACGACCATACTTGAGCAACACGACATTAATCAAATAATATATAATATATAAACGGTCAGTTTCAGGCATTGCCACAGTTTAACCGTCAGTAAATTTATGAATGATGACAATGTACCTGGTTCTATTTTCATCTTTGATAACCATCGATTAAATGTTGTTTTAGAGGGATATGGTAATCTACATATTTCCCGCTAATATTTATATGCTTTGGGGCTTAAACTACCCAAGGTAATAGCATTTTGTTTCGTCACCAGACCAGCGACGTACAGTATAGGGGCCCCATTTAACAAATATTCGATTTGTGACGCACTGCAGAATTTACTTAAAGCAAAATTTATGTTGGCCACCAAACTTTGCATCTGTTTCTTTAAAAGAATCATCTCTTTGAACGCTTCAGCCTGCAAACGGTTCTGGTTTTGTAGGGGATGACTTGCATAAGTTTCCACTGGAAACTCCTTACTCTTCTTATTTTCTATTCCCTTCTCCTTTCGTTCAATTGCAGCATTCACTGTAAAACAGATTTTATCCTTGCAGACTGAACAGTAATAATAATAATAATAATAATAATAATAATAATAATAATAATAATAATAATAATAATAATAATAATAATAATAATAATAGTTACGTGAATAATTTGCATATTGGAGACTATCCTTATTTGCATGTTTGCAGTTTCAGTTCTATAACTGAAAGATACGACATGTGATATGCTTTATGATGCACTCACACACATCGCAATAATAATAATATAATAATAATAATAATAGTAAAGATTACGATGACTTGTAGATATTCTTGTAACTGGTCTGATTTAATAAGAATTAAACTTTGTCGGATTCAAAGCTTAGCATTCAATGTCGGTAGACTGAGAGTAGGGACAGCACCCTCTTGCAAGAAATTTGCATTTCTTGGAGTTGGCAGCTGAAGGAGCTCGTACTTGAAATTTCTTTTATAGTTGTTAGATTCAAAATGCAGGCTACAGACTTTTGCATTTTTAGTATTAATAGGAGTGATGTTGCAAAACTGCAGCCACCTCCGTTGCACTTCGTGGTCTTTAGGAAAACGATGAAATTTCACGTTCGGATTTTCCTGTCGCCTCTGACTAGATCTGCATCCATACACGGAACAAGTAGCCATGGTTTTGGTCAGGTCGTCGAGATTAAAAGGACTGACCTCCTTAGTCCGGGTTAGGAGAGCTTCCTTGTTCTTCACTCTGGTAAGGTCAAATACTGACTGATGACCATTCTTTGTCTGAACCTAGATCAAATGCAGCCACACGACGACATGCACGAGATTCTCCTTGTTTTGGTCAGAAGCGGACCAACCCTGTACTCTATTAATCCTGGTTGACACGAAGGTCCAAACGCGAAGTGATTTTAATTGTGGCGACTCCAAGCGCGCTTTCCGAAGTCAGCTGGGTCTTATCAGGACCCACTAAAACAGGTCGGCCAGCCAGGGGATTAATGATGAATCACCCGGGTCGACCGCGTAAAGTGAGCCATGACCCATGATTTACAGGTTGTAAACAAAGGACCATTAGCACTATTGTAAATATATATAGGACAAATTTCTTTTCACTTATTGAATGTTTAAGTATTTTGAGTAATCTTCATTACACTCTACATAATGTTTGTCAAAGATATGTTTTACAACAATAAAAAGATAGATGTTGATTACTTGAAGTTCATACCCTCTGCTGTCGATAGAAAAATGAACTTAAGAGTTTTAACAAATTTAACAAAATAACTGACACTGACAAACAGTGTTACTGGATCCTAGGTCTTGTCAGGACCCGCTAAGGGTCTCATGAGTGTTCACACACAAGCGGACGGTTCTCTCTCTCTCTCTCTCTCTCTCTCTCTCTCTCTCTCTCTCTCTCTCTCTCTCTCTCTCTCTCTCTCTCTCTCAACGCGGCGTCTAACGCAATATCCGAGTTTCCGACGCTAGGGCTCGCCAATTTGGCGCATCGAGGTACACGTGTTTCTGTGTAACCGTTCACATCAGTCGTGCTTGCGCTTTTGCCGGAACATGCAACAAAAAATTACCTACGTTAGAGTTATCAGGAGTTTTTGTTTTGGTCAAATTGATTCCCTTATGTTGGTCTCACTAGATGAAATTCCCGTAGTGGGTTAGTGGCTTCAGTGCATCTCGTGCGGGGCACTGTAAGCTTTACTTAAGGTTCTTTGCAGCGTGCCTTCGGCCCCTAGCTGCATCCCCTTTCGTTCCTTTTACTGTACATCCTTTCATATTCTCTTTCTTCCATCTTACTTTCGCCCCTCTCCTAACAATTGATTCATAGTGCAACTGCGAGGTTTTCCTCCTGTTACTGTCAATTTGCGTTTCAGCACTGAATGACCTCTTTGGTCCCAGTGCTTGGCGTTTGGCCTAAATTCTATATTCACTTCAGTTCACTAGATGGAATGTCAGCTTTATTCACCGGAAGGGAATCGTCAAATGATTCTTCGGTCATTGTAAAAAGAACTTAAAAATTATGATTCGCATTCTCTTAGTTTTGTTTATATATAAGGATAAGAACATTCCTTGTGTAATTGTAAGATTCAAAACAAGATACACCCAACGACATCTTTGTTTATGTTTCTGTCATTTTATCCGATAACAGTGGCCAAATAAAAACTGTTTCCTGTACATCCATGATAACGGAAAGAAAAATCTTTGATGAATCGTGGTATTTATTTCCTATTGTGAAGAAACTCCGCAACGCTCAATTGGGGTCGCACCGTGTTAACAGAGCCTGACAAAGTACATACATTGTCATATCATTTGGTGTTACATTACCACTTGGCACTTTCTTTCAAGTTTATTTCAGTAAGATACCAATGCCATACTTATTTTAATGTCATTCCAAATTGCACATTATATTGTCTTCTTATTGTTGGTGAAATTAGGATGTTATTAATAACGAAACTAGACCGTAATCATACTGGAAAAGCCATAAGATTCGATCGATTGCTTCCCTTTGCATCTTGATGATGAATATGAAGTACGTTAATGCATTCTTGACATGCCTTGTTAATAAGGTTATAATAAAGGTAATTGTTATTCAAAATTTAAATGATTCTCTCTCTCTCTCTCTCTCTCTCTCTCTCTCTCTCTCTCTCTCTCTCTCTCTCTCTCTCTCTCTCTCTCTCTCTCTCTCTCTCTCTCTCTCATATTATTTATCTGACTTTTTATTTTACCGTTATATACATAAATACATTATATTTTTATATAAATACTAGATATATATATATATATATATATATATATATATATATATATATATATATATATATACAGTATTATACTTATATCATATATCTATATATCTAATATATATTTAAATATGTAATGTATTTATGTATATAAAGATAAACTAAAAAGACAGATAAATAATATGAGAGAGAGAGAGAGACAGAGAGAGGGAGAGACAGAGAGAGACAGAGAGAGAGAATCATTTAAATTTTGAATAACAATTACCTTTATTATTACCTTATTAACAAGGCATGTCAAGAATGCATTAACGTACTTTGCATATATATATATATATATATATATATATATATATATATATATATATATATATATATATATATATATATATATATATATAGGTGTGTGTATATATATACGCATACACATACGTACACACGCACACGCACACACACCCACTGAATTGTATATCCGCTCACCTCACGCTCCTTTCTCGTCTTGCATCACTACCCCGCGTTGATCCTTGAGAATTCCTTCCCTCGGAATCCCTCTTCCTGAAGGCGTTGTTTGGCTTGGATTACCAATTCTAAAGGCCAATATGCAAACGCCTGTCACCTTGGCTGGCTTCCATTTACAAGATAGGAAAGGCTCACGTTTACACCTGGGCTGCTGACTTGTGACACAGGTCGTTTTGCAACCGGTAAACGCGATCGCTATTGTCAGGCACCGGGTCCGTCAAGTCAACCGTGTATTAGATATACTATGATTGTTATTGACAGTTCGTTGCTGTAGATTCGATGATTGTTGATTTTGGCATTTTTAGAGTTCTTTGTATATCTATTTATAGATTTTATTTTCTGGCATATATAATTGCAATATTGATATCAGTGCTACCGTTCCCCATCCTACCTTCTTAGCCTGTAATGTTCTTAAGGCGTCTCATTTTACTACTACTACTACTACTACTACTACTACTACTACTACTACTACTACTACTACTTCTGTTACACGTAACAGTAATTTAAAAGAAGTACAGAAGATTACCAGTTCACAGATTTAGAATTCTTCACTGTAAAAATATGTTGCTGATGAAATGTGTTTGGAATTTCCATCAAGCACCCCAAATTGCATCAACCTAGTTTGTTACCAGGAGGACCGCATATTTCATGGGGGATATTGCCAAATGTTAAATAAATAAAGTTCTTTAAAATGGATTATAAAATTCTTGCAGTGTTTACCCCAAGCTAAGGGCAAACAGATATGGGAAAAATGTTTCTGGTCTATTGAGACGCCATTAGTGAATAAAAATGACATCAGCTTTGTTGATGAAGATCCGTTGAAAGGAATGTCTTCTTTTTGAATGCGTGGCGCTGGCGAAACGTATTTTCGTTTCTTAAAACTCGGTCTCGTCATGTAGAGTTGCCAATTCATTGTTTTTTTCCTTTATATACATACAACTTTCTTTAGGCTGATGGTTCCTTCGATAGCTCAGTTGGTAGAGCGGTGGACTGTAGTTGGAAATTTACAAACAGACATCCATAGGTCACTGGTTCAAATCCGGTTCGAAGGATAGTGCTTTTGTTAATAAGCGTAATCAACGGCGTAACTAGCTTTAGTGGCGCCCGGGGGGCGGACTTTGAAAGTGCCGCCCCTTTCCCGTGCTAAAAAGTACTAAAGTGGTGAAAATTAAACGCTCATTTTAAGCCTTAACATCTCAGTCATTTATTCTATTTACAACGGAACCCTACGAGCAGTGTTAGAAGCGAATTCTCTGATAACATCAAAATCCAACTGATTAGTAATTTCATGCTGTTTATAAAATCGCGAGGTTTGACAATCTGAGCTGACTCACATTTGAGCTTGGATAGTTTTTGGTTAGTTTAAACCTGCAGAAGCTTCTCTCATAACTGGCTCGAAAGATGCCGGAGTGCCGCCCCCCGGACAGTGCCACCGGGCGGCCCTGCCCCTCCCCCACCCCCCCTTAGTAACACCCCTGAGCGTAATTATGCGATAACTGTAAATGTTTTTCATGAGTCTTGGTGACGTATAACCGGAGTAAATGAATACGAAAGGGAACGTATTCACTTGTTGTGACGAAAACAGTTGGCTCTTCGCTTGCTTTATTATGGTTATTCGATGAAGAAAAGTTTGTTTGTTTGCCGGTTAGAGTGTTCGTTAGAAAGGCTTAACTTCTAACTTATGAGGAGCAGCCGTAAAGAACGGCAGCTTCTGAGTAAGTGACACCAGGAAGGCAAGAATAACCTTCAAATTGGGGGAAAAAATGGGATCAGTAAGCAATAAACAATTTATTTTCGATAGATATTCTGAGACTTTCATTCTATTGGTAGTTCGTTAGTTTAGCTTTTAGCCAGGGTGAACTGTAATTGGGAAATGTTAGACAGACTTTCATAAATCACTGATATAAGTTCAATTCGAAGGAAAACAAATTTTTTAAAGACGAGGTCATATGATAACGCTTCGGAAGTCAGGCACAGTACAAGAAAATATTAAAACTCATTAGTTCTAAGTAAAGTACATTTACCTTTGTTCCAACCCGAACGTTTGAATCTTTCCGTCCTGTTTAAGGATAATATTCTAAAATAATCTCCATACTCGGCTGGCGTATGTGGATGCATAAAATGTCTTGTTGTATTGTTAATTATGAAAGTGTTGCTATCAGGAAAAACCACGTTCTTCTTAACTTTATTTGTCATGTTGTGTCTTGCTTATTTATTAGGTTACTTATTTGTCTATTCATTTCTGATCTTAAGTGTCTTTATTTTCCTGAGCCTTGTTTTTTTTAATAATATTGTTGTCTCTTTCCACGAGATGTTTTTAATAATAATAATAATAATAATAATAATAATAATAATAATAATAATAATAATAATAATAATAATAATAATAATAATTTCCTTTATATTAATAATATTTTTCTTTGATAATAATAACAACACACGCTTTACGGATACAGTTAAAATTTTCATCAGCCTCCTGTTCTTTTCTTTTTTTTAAAGAAACTAAAATACAAGGGTATCATTATATTTGGCCAGGAAGGTGTTTAACTTGGTCAGTGGCGATGCATTGCGAAGAATGTCGATTTTTTTTAAGAAAATGACTCAAGTGGCGGGCATGGACTTCGTACCGTGGGGCGATATGTTGAGTTGCCAAGTAGTCGTTATTTTTAGTTATATTCTTTGGCTTTCATTTCTTCGTCAGTTCCTTCGATAGCTCAGTTGGTAGAGCGGTGGACTGTAGTTGGAAATGTACAAACAGACATCCATAGGTCACTGGTTCAAATCCGGTTCGAAGGAAAACTGTTTTGTCGATTTGAATGGGTAATTTTTATTGGGAAATAACAAGCATGAAAACAAAATATCGTCTTGTGAAATTTCATCTGGCAGACGAATATGTTAAGTATTTCTTCCTCAGATAAGCATATGGAGATGAGATATTATTTTACGTCAGAGCAAATGAAATATTATTCCTTTGAATTGTGTGCTGTAATATATTCTACTAGATAATAATGGTATGACTTCTGAAGAATATATTGTGATCGCAGAATACGATAATGACTACATTTAATGCCATATTGCTTTAATTTAACAGCCTTTTATGAATCTAAAGTTAGTGAAAATTAGCACTGATAAGCCATATATCTCAGTCACCCGGGATGAAGAAGTGCCCGAAGAAATAATGTTTTAATTTGTAACATTTTATTGACCATTGAATTCGACAAAATTGTTTTCCTTCGAACCGGATTTGAACCAGTGACCTATGGATGTCTGTTTGTAAATTTCCAACTACAGTCCACCGCTCTACCAACTGAGCTATCGAAGGAACTGGCAAGTAAGTGAAAGCCTAAGAATATAACTAAGAAATAACCACTACATGGCAACTCAACATGTCGCTTCACGGTACGAAGTCCATTCCCGCCACTCGAGTCATTTTCTCAAAAAATATTTCTATTCTTTGCAATACATCTGAACTTCCTATTATCGTCTGGAATTTCTTTCAAATGAACACCATATTCTTAAGCAGCTTGAATTTCATATCATTGGCCCCTGTGGGCTTGTTCCATATGAATGGGATTTATCTTCTGAATAATAATAATGATTATGATAACCAAATTGAACACCTCCTAGCCGAACATAATGATGCCCGTATATTCTATTTATTTTAGAAAGGAAGGGAAAAGAGACTTGAGAACAATTTCATTTTATGCAGTGAAGCGATTATTATTATTATTATTATTATTATTATTATTATTATTATTATTATTATTATTATTATTATTATTATTATTATTATTATTATTATTATTATTCACATGAAAAAAGACATCATCATTATTTGAAAAGCGAGACTTCACAGAGTAAAGATAAAAAAAACACATCAGACATGAAATAAATAAGAAACTGAATCAAACATAAACACACAAAATACAATAGCAAAACAAACAAAGTGATGAGGAATTCTGCATTTCCTGATACCAATCACTTTCATAATTAGCAGTAAACAGAAAAACTTGTGTTACATCATATGCCAGCTGAGTACGTCAACTATTTCAAAATATTTTGCTTAAACAGGATAGAAAAATTCAGATGGCTAGATGTACCAAGAGTATATAATTGTATGTTACTTCGAGCTAATGAATTTTAATGTGTGTGTGTCTGTGTGCAGTGACAGATGTAAAACTACCATCCATTGACGAGGGTGGGTTTTGGAAGACTATATTCATGGGGAGCCGTTGCAAAGAATGACTTGTGAATATGGAGGGTAGGTCCTTCAACGTGTGAAGTTGCCAGGTAACTATTATCTGGGTTTTATATTCCTAAACTTTCACTTAGACACTAGTTCCTTCGATAGCTCAGTTGGTAGAGCGGTGGACTGTAGTTGGAAATGCACGAACAGACATCCATAGGTCACTGGTTCAAATCCGGTTCGAAGGAGAACAATTTTGTCGAATTAAATGGGCAATTAGAAAATAACAAACAAGAAAAGGAAATATCGTCACGTGAAATTTCATTTGGCAGGCGAATATCGTAAGTGTTTCTTCTCCAGATAAGCATATGGAGATGAGATATTATTTTACGTCAGAGCAAATGAAATTTTCTTCCTTTGAATCATGCACCGTAGTATATTCTACTAGATAGTGGTATGATTTCTGAAGAATATATTGTGATCGCAAAATACGATAATGCCCGCTTTTTAATGCCATGTTTGATTTAATTTAATTTATGAATTTAAATGTAGAGGAAATTAGCATTGATAAGTGGTGCCACACGAAATAACGTTTTAGTTTTTTATTTGAATTCTGCAAAATTGTTTTCCTTCGAACCGGATTTGAACCAGTGACCTATGGATGTCTGTTCGTTTATTTCCACCTACAGTCCACCGCTCTACCAACTGAGCTATCGAAGGAACTGGCAAGCAAGTGAAAGCCTACGAATATATAACTAATAAATAACTAGTACTTGGCAACTCAACATTTCGCTGCACAGTACGAAATCCATTCCCGCCGCTCCAGTCATTTTCTCCGAGAAAATTTATTCTTTGGAAGCTTGAATTTCATGCCAATGGCCCCTGTAGGTTTGTTCCATTGGAATAGGGTTTATCTTCTTAATAATAATAATAATAATAATAATAATAATAATAATAATAATAATAATAATAATAACAACCAAATTAAACATCTTCCGAGCCCAGCATAATGATGACCTTATATTTACTGTAATGTTTTCTAGTGAGGAAATAGAAAAAATAAATGAGAAAAATTTAATTCCATTCAGTGAATTGTTTATTATTATTATTATTATTATTATTATTATTATTATTATTATTATTATTATTATTATTATTATTGACATGGAAAAAGACATCGTTATTTGAAAAGCGAGACTCCACAAAGTAAAGATAAAAGGACATATAAGACCAGAAATAAATAACCAAATAAATAAACATGAACATACGAAATACGTTAACAAAAGAAATGAAGTGAAGTGGAATTTTGCATTTCCTGATATCAACCACTTTCATGATTAACAAAACAACGGGGTCCCGTAAACTATAATGTGAGAGTCTTGTACGTAAAGTATTTCAGAATATTTTATATATATATATATATATATATATATATATATATATATATATATATATATATATATATATATATATACACACACACGTACATACATACTGTATATATATATATATATATATATATATATATATATATATATATATATATATATATATATATATTGACAGGTGTCAAACTCCTCGAAGAAGGTGGGTATGGGAAGACCATATTCATGGAGTGCCGTTGCAAAGAACGACCTGTGAGCGCGGGGGGAAGGTCCTTTAGAGTAAGAAGCAACGTGAGTTGCCAGGTAACCATTATCTGGCTTTTATATTCCTAAGCTTTCACGGATCTGCTAGTTCCTTCGATATCTCAGTTGGTAGAGCGGTGGACTGTAGCTGGAAAATTTCTTGCAGACATCCATAGGCCACTGGTTCGAAGGATAATTATGCTAACAACTGTAATGATACAGCAATAGCAAAAAATTATGACCCTTCATGCATCACCTTGCTATCTAAGGAAAACGTTCAAACCCGTGACATGCGGAGTAGCATAATGTTTCACTTGAGGTAAAGAGGCTTTTTCTGTTTCCTTGCTAATATATTCATTTTGCCAGACAGAAATGCACAAGTTATGTTTTTGGTTAATATTGTTGGGGGAATCAGTAAAATTATAACGATAAATCATATTGGAATACAATAATAATTCCATTAAAAATACTAACAACATGTATTAATATGGAATACGTTTTATAACTTTTCACTTGGACTTCCAGTAGAAAAACAACTAAACCAAGGAGTATGTTACATGTCAAGATCAAATGTTACCAAAAAAAAAAAAAACCGATATACTAACAGATAGTATCAGTGTTGAGCGAACTTCTCAGAAATAATGAAACAATTCTGGTAACGCTTTAGAGTTGTCAATATTTCCTTATCAGTATTATCTTCCGCATCTCCGTGGGAGATCGAGGAATAGAGTAGACACACACTACAAAGGAAATCTAGTCAGGTTTTGGCAATTTTTTTTTTTTTTACTGTTCTGAAATTAAGATAGCAATGAATATACTTTTGAACAGAGCGAAATCTGGCGAGGCATGCTAGAACTCGGCTCGAGTTACATATTGAAGAAATCGGTATCCCGGTTATTGTATTTCTGTCGTAAGTATCTAAAACTACGTGGAAGAGTCGAATGATGCATCCGCCGTAGATAAAATGTTTTTTTTTCTTTTAAGATTTCTTTTGAAATGACTTCCGGTCAATCATGTATCCCGTAACCATAAAACAAAGCTATACTCCTATGAACCGGATTTGAACCAGTGACCTATTGATGTCTGTTTGAACTTTGAAAGATTCTAACCACAGCTCACAGTTGCACTAACTGAATTACCGAAGAAATTGAAGAGGTTGGAAATGTCCAAGAATATAAAACAATTACTTGACATATGGCTTGCTTATTCTCCTGAACTATAGCCAATTCAAAAGGTTGTCTCTTGTTTGATGAAAATATTATAAATATCATAAATGCTACTCTCGTGATGGCCTCGCAGTGCATTATTGAACCTTATAAATGTTCGTCACTGTAAGCACAGCCTTTACCTAAGGGTATTTTTGTAGTAAATGGTCTTCATATGTACGTACGCTTATACTAAGGACAATAATGGTTATTCTGATCTAACATGTTTAGGTATATATACTTACTAACAGAGTCAATAAAAATGGCGAGCCTTTAGATGTTAACCTTTTCTTTTATTATTTTACTATTTGCAAGTTTCTGTATTCTACATTTTCTTCATATACAATCATAAGCATGGGTTATTAGTGACCTAACATAAAATACAAATGGTCAAACATTTTTTAGCTCTGAAATTTTGTTACTTTGATAGTTGGGGATATTTTGTTATTTTGCTATATATTTTTCTACTCTTCTAATAACTTTTGCATAATGAACTTTTATTTTTTGCCATGATTTTTGTTTTATTGTTTTCTGGTAAAGTCAAGGAATGCATTCGTTTCGCAGTGGTGGGGTACGTGATTCAAAAAGTATATATATATATATATATATAGTATGTTTACAACATATAAATAAAAATTCTCTTTCTTATCTGTTCACCTTACTGTGAAAGACATTCAGTATTAAATCTCCACGAATCTCAAAGCTGAGTCGGTTCTCTGAGAACTTTGATCATCAAATGATAAAAAGGAGAATACTGACGTATCAGAGATACCAAATGTTATGGCAAATTAACCTCTTGGTGAAGCTGACTAGAAGATATAAAAGGAAATGTAAAGTCGTATTCGGTAGTTTGAGAGAGAGAGAGAGAGAGAGAGAGAGAGAGAGAGAGAGAGAGAGAGAGAGAGAGAGAGAGAGAGAGAGGAAATTGTCAGTGCTTTGCTTTGAAAATTACAGTATAACATTACAAATTCACTCCGAGTGGGAATTTTTTATAATTGTGGAGCAATATAATAGAGTCGTACTGAACAGCCTAACGGGTTTATAACTGATTCCTAACTACGATCACCCAATGTTACTAACGATCCTTTCCTTATTTATTTTTTTTTTTTTTTGGCTTTGTGTTCGTTCTCTTCCACAGGTACTTGTGTGTGTGTGTGTGTGTTACGGGCTGCTAGGGGGCAAGAGCCCGTGCTAGCATAAGGCCAGCGAAATGTAGGGTAACAACATAAACGGTTTATAACTAATAATGTGAAGTCAAAATCAAATTCAAAATAATTTATTCCACTAAAAGTGGTTTTTACATGTAATTTGCATCACTTCAATTATTTTTATCTGACGAAGCAAATGGCTCATTCCTTCCCGTTTATCTCGGAAAAAATATTTCACCAACAAGAAAATAATAATGACGAAACCAGGCCGTAGTCAGAGAAGAAATTCAGCTTAACCGGATTGATTAATTTCGTTAATGGATCTAGTTTCAGACTAGGAAAAACTCGGCGTTTCATTATCCCTTTACCTTGTTATCGAGTTGATTGTGTAACAAAATCTTCATGAAAATTGAAGGTATTCCCCCCCCCCCTTCTCAATTTTGCATCTCGTTCATAATTTTTTTGTAACAGATCAGTGTGAAGCATTATAATCTCTCTCTCTCTCTCTCTCTCTCTCTCTCTCTCTCTCTCTCTCTCTCTCTAGATATACATACATACATACATATATATATATATATATATATATATATATATATATATATATATATATATATATATATATATATATATATATATATATATATATATATATCATAATAACACAGACATATATATATATATAATTATCGCATGGAGGGCGTGTTTACAATATTTTTTCATAATGAACAGTTGAAAAGAAGTATATTTACTCTCATCACAATGTATACCGTCGTATAATTAAAAACTGTAGGGCTTCAACGAGGTAATCCCAACCCCCGGAGGGAGGAAACTATTCGTCAGATCTCTCTCTCTCTCTCTCTCTCTCTCTCTCTCTCTCTCTCTCTCTCTCTCTCTCTCTCTCTCTCTCTCTCTCTCTCTCTCTCTCATGGAATCTAAATCTGCCCACTCCAAGTTTACCTTTTATTTCATTCCTTTCACTTTATTTTCACGTTTCGCAACGACCCTTCGTGAAGAGGTGAATCTGCCCTCACGCGTAGCCTCTCATATTTTGGTATTCTCCTTTTTATCATTTGATGTTCAAAGTCCTCAAAGGAACCGACGCCGCTTTTGAGATTCCAAGCTCTCGGTAGTTGGAGTTTTTGTGAAAGGAGCTGAATAGAGACAAAAAAGCGAGGTTCTTTTTTTGTTTACGTGTTATATAAATAAACGTCTATTTTTACGTCTTGTGCATCCCTTAGAAAAGGATGTCATTAAGGAAGCGGCCACTCTTGAGTGATGTCAAGTATACAGTAGGTGCTCCTAAGAATAAGAAAATTGTTACATTTCATTAAACTTGTGATCATTGCCATCTAGAATGCAGAAAACTGTTCCACAGTTCAACAGAGATACCGTGGAATGGTCCAGTGTATTATTAAGATTTGAAAGCTGCCTTTGTGAAAATAATAAAAGTACCCACAGCAACTTGACCATGAAATATGATGCGTGAATCTTATCTCCAGGTACTTGTCTCTCAAGGCTTCTTTGACGTCAAGGATGATGTCACGTAGAGATAAGTCGACGTTTAAAATCTCTGGCATAAGGCAACTAATATCTTTCGTGATGAACAATGTGGGGAATTTTGTTCCTTTTGTAGGCTTTGAACTATTCAAATATGGGCGTTCTGTAGGAATCGGAAGTAATTCAGGTTTCCCTATTTACTTTAAAATTTTCATTAATAAAAATAACCTTAACAACATTCATATAAACACAAATAATCACGTTATCACACTCATAATATAAGCACACAGACATGAATACACAGAAAGACAGTCAGTCAATCCTCCTGTCTAAGGGAGCCAAATTCTAAATAACTTGAACGAGGATTTTTGTCATAATTCGAAAAGCGCAACAGCCAATCGAAGGAAATCTGGAAAACTGGCTTCGGACTGCAAAAGTTTAGTTTTTGTTGTTAATTCGAGTAAAAGCAATTATACTTCGAACTGGATTCTGACCAGGAAACTTCGACCTTCGAATCAGACTCGAGCCAGAAAAATTAAGGCAACGAAACTGACTCTTTCCAGTAGACTTTTGGAACCACAACAGTGCCATAAAATGTTTTCCTTCGAACCGGATTTGAACCAGTGACCTATGGATGTCTGTTTGTAAATTCCTACTACAGTCCACCGCTCTACCAACTGAGCTATCGAAGGTTAAGATATTAGAAAGCAAAAGGAGGTTTTTTTTTACACATCAGGAGTTTCCCACGCCAACCAGACGGTGCCGGCAACGACTGCTGCGTCTACAGCAGTATGTTGGTCACTGTTGTTCAACCAAAGATCATCAGTCGGTTATGTCTGTTTTGCTCCTATCTTCTTAAACACGAAATGAGTCAGTTTGATTTCGTTATGTGCTTCATTATTACATTTCTAGATTGCCATAAGATATTCTTTGGAAATTCAGTTTACGAAATGAATATATAATGTTTTTTAAGTGATGTATTCCTAATAGCTTTCTTATTCTTAAAGATGAGAGAAATCGAATTGATCCGATCATGCGTAATATCCTCTTTCCTTCTGATCCATTGATATAATTACTGCTTTATTGTCATTATTGAATACCATGCTTAGCTTCATCTTGTAAAAAGAATTTAAAAGGTTCATTTCATTATCATTTTCGTCATCTTTCACGTTATCGTGAACGAAGTGAGTCTAATCAGGGTATGTAGGATTGCCTCTTTCATTCTTGCCCACCTTTTCATTAATGCGTTCTAATTTTTCCCAACACATCATGAACTCCTTACAAAGGTAATAGGTAGGACATTTACTGATTACTTAAGACGGATAAGAGTCAGATGCTTATGTCACATTGAATGACAAGAGATAGATGCACAAGTGACGATGAAGAAGTGATACACCGCTGAAAAGTACGGGGTTAAGCCAATTCTTTGCATATACCTTTAGGACACCTGAAGAATTAGCTATACACTTATTAAATTAATTAGAGTAATCAGGAAAATTGTCCTTCGAACCGGATTTGAACCAGTGACCTATGGATGTCTGTTTGTAAATTCCTACTACAGTCCACCGCTCTACCAACTGAGCTATCGAAGGTTAAGATATTAGAAAGCAAAAGGAGGTTTTTTTACACATCAGGAGTTTCCCACGCCAACCAGACGGTGCCGGCAACGACTGCTGCATCTACAGTAGTATGTTGTTCACTGTTATTCAAACTAAGACCATCAGTCGGCTATATCCTTTTTGCTCCTATCTTCTTAAACACGAAATGAGTCAGTTTGATTTCGTTATGTGCATCATTATTACATTACTAGATTGCCATAAGATATTCTTTGCAAATTCAGTTTACGAAATGAATACATAGTGTTTTTTAAGTGATGTATTCCTAATAGTTTTCTTATTCTTAAAGATGAAAGAAATCGAATGGATCCGATCATGCGTAATATCCTCTTTCCTTCTGGTCCATTGATATAATTACTGCTTTATTGTTAGTATTGAATACCATGCTTAGCTTCATCTTGTAAAAAGAATTTAAAAGGTTCATTTCATTATCATTTTCGTCATCTTTCACGTTATCGTAAACGGAGTGAGTCTAATCGGGGTATGTAGGATTGCCTCTTTCATTCTTGCCCACCTTTTCATTAATGCGTTCTAATTTTTCCCAACACATAATGAACTCTTTACAAAGGTAATTATGTAGGGCATTTGCTGATTACTTAAGACGGATAAGAGTCAGATGCTTATGTCACACTGAATGACAAGAGACAGATGCTCAAGTGACGATGAAGAAGTGATACACCGCTGAAAAGTACGGGGTTAAGCCAGTTCTTTGCATAGCTCTAGGACACCTGAAGAATTAGCTATACACTTATTAAATTAATTAGAGTAATCAGGAAAATTGTCCTTCGAACCGGATTTGAACCAGTGACCTATGGATATCTGCTTTGTGAGTTCCAACTACAGTCCACCGCTCTACCAACTGAGCTATCGAAGGTTGGGGGTTAGTTCGGTAAAGAGGTGTGCTGTGCTACGCACTAAACTAGAGCGTTACGTGTCTTCTAGACCTGGTTGGTTGCTTTTATGCAAGCAAAGTATCCAGAATAGAATTTTTTTATTTTAATCCCGTTAATTCGTATCAGTTTGCGAGCTGCGCCATCTCCTATTAATATTTGTTGTCTCTCCCTACTGTGCCAAGGAGCTGTGCTGTAGTAGTGGAAATATAAGAATCTGAAGTAGATACATATCTAAACATAATTATTTGATAATCTAAGCATTATTTTAAAACAAAATCTTTGAAGACTAGATATGTTAGATTAAGAACCTTGCTCTCGCTTTTGGGAGTGTCGTGTGCCAACAGTGCCAAGTGCTTGTTGAGTCAGACTGTGTCGCAATATGCTGAGTTGCCAAATAAACGCTATTTCTTGTTTATAGTCCCAAATTTTCACAAGTCTGTCAGTTCCTTCGATAGCTCAGTTGGTAGAGCGGTGGACTGTAGTTGGAAACTTTCGGACAGACATCCATAGGTCACTGGTTCAAATCCGGTTCGAAGGAGACAAGTTTTGGTACTTCTTACGATTATATGGTGCTCCCTTACTTGTAATATAAGAGAGGGTCGAATTGGCAAATCCCCGACCCATTACTTCAAGCACTCAAGCGAAGATGCAATGAATTACTATCCTAATACTATTCTCCTTGCATTTTAATAAATATTTTATATTTATTAATGTATTAATTTATTTTTTCTCTTTTAAAACAGTGTCATACATAACTTCAACAAATTAAACAGTTACTGTATATGATGCATGGTCTTATTACTAAAGTTGGAAAGGATGAGGTAAGTGCTTATACCACACCGAATGAAAGAATGCGGACTGAGAACTAGAAGTTTTGCACAACGACGTGACCCCTTGGGAATAAGTTGTTATTCTATCATCTCTGTGTTATACAGCGCTATGTGCATCTCTATTTCCTGTGCGAAATAGTGACAGATTGTGGCTTTTCAGTCGTCCAGCCAAGCCGACCATGATCACAGCTAGCTAATACCCAGGTTCACAACAAGACCCAGATAAATGGTAAAGGCCCTCTTGGTCGCAGCTTTTGGACCGCACGTAGTTGTTATTATTGTTCAAAAGATGAACCCCATTCATAAGGAACAAGCCCGCAGGGGCCTTTGACCAAAACTTCAAGCTTCCAAACAATATGGTGTTCGTTAGGAAGAAGTAAGAGGAGGCAAAGGGAAATACAGAAAGAAAGAAGAGATCTGACTTATTTAAAAAGAAAAAATAAGTTAATACATTAATAAATATAAAATACTTATTAAAATGCAAGGAGAATAGTATTAGGATAGTAATTCATTGCATCTCCGCTTAAGCGCTTGAAGTAATGGGTCGGGGACTTGCCAATTCGACCCTCTCTTATATTACAAGTAAGGGAGCACCATATAATCGTAAGAAGTACCAAAATTAGTCTCCTTCGAACCGGATTTGAACCAGTGACCTATGGATGTCTGTCTGAAAGTTTCCAACTACAGTCCACCGCTCTACCAACTGAGCTATCGAAGGAACTGACAGACATGTGAAAGTTTGGGACTATAAACAAGAAATAGCGTTTATTTGGCAACTCAGCATATTGCGGCACAGTCTGACTCCACAAGCACTTGGCACTGTTGGCACACGACACTCCCAAAAGCAAGAGCAAGGTTCTTAACCTAACATATCTCAGATAATAATAGGAAGAATGTTTCACTTCACTCTTCACAAAAGAATTTCCGTAAAATCTGTTTCTTAGCTGTTGTGAACTATTATTATTATTATTATTATTATTATTATTATTATTATTATTATTATTATTATTATTATTATTATTATTATTACGAGCTCGATTGTAACACCATGCATAACCAATCCCCAATGATAAAAACGTATCTTCGCATTTTTGGCCCCTCTCTCTCTCTCTCTCTCTCTCTCTCTCTCTCTCTCTCTCTCTCTCTCTCTCTCTCTCTCTCTCTCTGAGTACTTAATTGTAACCTGCTCCGTGCGTTCCAAGAAAGGATCTTTCTTTGGGGTCTTTCCTTAACGTATCAACCCCTTTCATCATGATGTACCTCACTTTTTTTTTCCTGCGGTACCTTTCATGTATCTCTCCCCTTTGATGCCTCCTCATCAAAAGCACCGCCTGCTTTTGAGGGGTCCAAGCACCTTTGGAGTGAGAGACTGTCCATGAATATGCATCTGTATATGAAAAGATGAATGCGAAGACTATGAGATCTCCCTGCTTCTTCCTTTGATTCCAGTGTGAGGACATTTTTTTACTGTCCATTTTTTTTTTAATTCGGGCTTTTTATGTTCATGGACGTGATTGCCTGGATGCAAAAACTGTAAACAAGGGCTCTGCCTCATTTCTGTCAATAAACAAAATCCTCACTGCATAAAGCATTCGCTCAGTAGAAAAAAAACAAAAGATTATATCTATTTTCTGTTAGAAGTGAAATCAATGTCTTCTCTTCCACATTTTCTCTTGAAGTGTTTTGTGAATATTTAAATTTAAGTCAGTCAGAAATCTTTCACATTCTTATTTAGAAAGTAAAACCGTTGGAATGTCCCTCTGTCATGTCTAATTTATATTTCTTTTCCATATTTTATACGTCAACTAAAAGTACTTCTTGATCGTGTCTGCATTACAGATATAATAAGTAATCTACGGCACGTCACTATACTCCCTGGTATTTTACTGAACATCTGCAATTATGTTTTTTTTTAGTTAATATTTCAAAATTGGCGCCTATTACCATTGTATTGCTGGTGATACTGTTCATACTTATACAGTATTAATCTAGAGAACTTAATTGTGGATTTTCATATTTAAGAGAGTGTTGTATGATGACTGAAAATCTTTATTTTTTGAAAGAATGAATTAACAAATTAATAAATAAATAAAAATATAAGTAAAATATTAAAATACAAGTTGAACTGTATCGGGGTAGTAATGCATTGCATCTTCGCTTGAACTTATTAAGTTCCAGTTCAACATCCATAGGGAGGTTGTTCCACAGTCCAACGGTGCGAGAAATAAAGGACCTCCGGAACTAAAAAGTTCGACAGTGAGTTGAGCAACGACTTAGGATATGGATAAGAAAGGAAGCAGATTTGTGAAGCCCGTGATGTCGAAGGACATTGTTAAAGAACCCAAAGTAGTGACTATAATGTGTAAAGCCTTGTCCACACTAGCGGGCACTGCCCGACGGGCAAACACTGTTCCCATATCCCGTTCCATTATACTGACCGGCTGAGTATGGAGCCTGAGCGATGCGATTGTCCGGTAACACTGCTTCAGAAGCGAGAGAAAATATAAAGAGCTGCAAGTGCCCGACGGGCATGCCCGCTAGTGTGGACAGGCCATAAGAAATAATGAGCCATGACATCTTCATAGAAGCGAAATATATGAACCGAATAATCTTGAAGGGAAAACATTTATTGATCAATGAAGTAATAAGTATATTAATATAGCTCAATAAGTACGATTAAAAGAAGGAAAAAGCGGCAATGAAAGGGTAATAATGAAAGCAGGGCACTAATTAAAAGGGGCATTATAACACGCTGAGATGGTTTGAGCTAGTAGGGAAAACGAGGTAAATCAGACTTGATTAAAAGAGCGAAAGTAGGAAGCCGTGTACCATTGAAGTGCTCTGCGAAGGACATTCAAAGTGTTCTTTAACATTTAGCTAGTGCCATAGCAAATGCTATGTGGGATAATACATTCGTGACTGACATGATACTTTCGATGACTAAGTTTATACAGAGTACCTCCTAACCTAATTCATCGGTAAAATCACCATTCGCCACCGAAACAGCCTTGAACTTCAAAGACGGTATTTTCTTGGAAACATTAGAAATGGAAGTTACTGCTTCATTTACACGAGCGTTTGCATGTATGTAGTTGGGTTTATTAACCAAGATTGCCGTGGTCCGTAGAATAGAATATACAGAATTAGGCCAGAGGCCAAGCACTGGAAATCATGAGGTCATGCAGCGCTGAAACTGAAATTGACAGTAAAAAGGCCTGAAAGGTGTAGCAGGAGGAAATCCTCGCAGTTGCACTATGAATCAATTGTTAGGAGAGGGTGGAAAGCAAGATGGAAGAAAGAGATTGTAAACGGAGGTCCAGTAATAGGAATGAAAGGGGTTGCAGCTAGATGTCGAAGGGACGGTGCATAGAACCGTAAGTAATGCCTACAGAGCAAAAAATAAAATCATGAAGGAAGACAGGGTTAAATTTCAAAACACTTTGTCATGGTTTTAAGAGAAATGAATTTACGACCACAGATACAAATTAACGAGAAGAAAGCGAAAATTGAGATAGTTGTATCGGCCTTCCCAAGGCTGCAAAAAAACAAAAAAAGTATTCTCTTCCAGTGCTGATATAATATTCCAAGCAGCCTCCTTGGATTTGTAAGTTATCTAGCCTTTTAGAAAGGCGAAAGGATATATATATATATGTATATATATATATATATATATATATATATATATATATATATATATATATATATATATATATATATATATATATATATATATATATATATAAAAGGCTATATAACTTACAAACCCAAGGAGGCTGCTCGGAATATATATATATATATATATATATATATATAAAAGGCTATATAACTTACAAACCCAAGGAGGCTGCTCGGAATATATATATATATATATATATATATATATATATATATATATATATATATATATATATATATATATATATATATATATATATATATATATATAATATATATATAAATATATATATATATATATATATATATATATATATATATAAATATATATATATATATATATATATATATATATATATATATATATATATATATATATATAGTGTGTGTGTGTGTATAATGTTTGTTTAATGGCAATATCTAAGATAAACAGTTTCTTGTTTCCAGTGGAATAGAGAGTAGAGGAAGAAATTATATGCAATTTATCAACAGAAATCTATGGGACGCAGTATTTGATATTCGATATAAAGGACTGCAGACTGCGTATTTAAGCGCTCTCTTTCAATAGGGGTTTCTGAATAGAAATTCATATATTCCGGCCAAGGTTATTGCGCTGATGAAGGCTGTTTTGATGGCCCAAATTTCTCTTTCTCCTCTAACACTTCACCTATTCAGTAATTTCATCCCTTATCTCTGTCTCTCTCTGTGTACCACTTTACCCAGTCAGTGAATTTATCCAACCTCTCTCTCTCTCTCTCTCTCTCTCTCTCTCTCTCTCTCTCCTCTCTCTCTCTCTCTCTCTCTCTCTCTCTCTCTCTCTCTCTCTAAGCTACGTTATCCACTCAGTGAAATAACTAATTTTCTCTATATTTATCCTATTATTCTTTTAGTCGTTGCTATTGGTAATTGTCTTAAGATACAACGTTCTCTTGAGAATGTTCAAGGTAGTTCTTTCTGTGCTTCTTCCCAATTAGGTCACTTCAAAACTAACAAGTCCCGGATATTATTATTATTATTATTATTATTATTATTATTATTATTATTATTATTATTATTATTATTATTATTATTATTATTCAGTAAATTAAACCTTTTTATATGGAACAAACCCACAGGGGCCATTAACTTGAAATTCAAGCTTCCAAACAATATAGTGCTCATTAAGAAGAAGCAAGAGGAAGTGAAAGGGAAATACCGAAAGAAGATACCACTTATTAAAAGAGAAAAAATAAATTAATAGATAGATAAAAATGTATTAAAATGCGAGAAGAATAGTAGTAGGGTAGCAATGCATTGCATTTTCGTTTGAACTTTTGAAGTTCCAACTGCACGACATCCTCTGGGAGGCTGTTCAAGATGAAAGCTTGCTATGACCAGGCACACAATGCTGAAGAACGAAAATTCCAGGTAGGAAACGATGTGTTCATCTTAGTGTCCGGACCTGGTAATTATTACCTCACGGTACAACTAGTAAAATCATCTAAAATACAAATAAGATCTGCAAATTATGTTATTATTATGAAAGAGACTCCTGTATTTATCGCTCTAAAACTTCTGGAAAATCAGCCTTCTGACCTGAGGTATTTTCAGGTTCTCGGAACCACACCCGTCCTCAACAGTTTCCTTTAAGCAAAGGTCGTCTGACCCAAGACCAGTCCACCCCGTCTTTGCTTGTAACCTGGTTATTCAGAAGGAACCGCACGAATCCTTACTGGTCGCTTGGTTACACAAAGAGAGCCATGCCGTTTTTCCCAGTTGCATTTTCCAGAGATGTAACTGAACACAGGGACCTTTCCCTGAAAAAAGTGGGACGCCATATCTTAAAAATTAACCAAAGAATTTTCTTGAAAATAATCTCATTATGTTTCCCACACCCAAATTGCATTTGAATATATTAATGTAACCTAATTTAACCTAGCCCAACTTAACCTAACCTAGGGGCATGGCAAAAAAAACCGGGGCTGATGCAATACTAGCATACACCTCAGGAATTTGCTTCCCGGCTACCAAGAAAGGAATGGAATTCTGAGCTTGTCTTGACTGGTCTCTGTTAAGCATAGATAGTCATGTTAATCCTTACTGGTACCCAGTTACTTAAAGGAATGGAAGCACAGTGGTCCTTGCTGGTTACTTTGTTAGGCAAAAGAAGTAATAAGCATAGTTACTGCTTTACCCAATTATGCAAATGAGCCATGTCCATCCTCAGTTGCTTCCTGGTTCTTTTAAGGGATCCACACACACGGACCCTTGCCTGCCCTTACCAGTCAAGGAGAAGAGAGCTAGACTCATCCTCAACGGTTTGCACAAAGGGTGCAACGGCAACGCCCGTCCTTACTGAATACTTAACTTACGAGAGAGAACCACACCCTTTCCTACTGGTTGCTCAGTTACATTAAGAGAGCCACACCCTTCCTTACCAGTTTATCTGGTTACGCAAAGGGGGGCACGCGTCTTCGCTGCAGACCGGTTTTGCAAAGGATCTTGACTCGTCCTTCAGGTTACCTGGTCAAACCAGTTCTTACCATTTGTGTGCTAAATAACGCAAGTTCACACTCACAGCCAAGAGCCAACACGTGCTTTGGATGTCATTCAAACGCTTCTTTCCCCCTCCCCACTTTCTTAGCCGACACCACCCCCCCCCCCCTCCCCCCGCCCCCAGCCTCGGCCGCCGCCGCCGCCGCTTTCTTCCTCTGCTGTACGTTAACTTCCCTGACACCGCTGACCGTTATTTTGATGTTTTTCTGTCGAAATATTCATGACTTGTAAGCTTCATATACGGCAAGATTTATTACAGCGATTCTTATTTTTTTCTAGCGGCCTATTAATTTAGTTTTATTTAATCTTCAAAAGTTAGTGATTTCTACCATAAAACTACTACAGTTACAGATAAGAACCAAACGAACAGGAACGTCTCACTTATTCCCGTTTTCTAAAATTAGCTTTGGATCGGCGACTATATTAATCGTATCCAAATCTAAATATTCTTTCACGTGGTCTGGGTAGATGCCAGATGGTGAAGCACCTGTTGGTGATGGATGAATAAAATATGTAATGATGCCTTACGTAAATATGATAAACTGAACTACCATTACTGTTCATATAGAGTTACGTATATGGAGCGTTTAATTTTCGTTAATGTTTTTGTTAGAAGGTTTTTTTTTTTAATGTATAGTACTTGATTTAAATCTACCTGTACAAGAAATTTTAATAGAAAATTCGGAAATGATAATTACTATGAAGAAATGAGCCATTATAAGTTTAAAAAAAAAATATATGACTTCGTAAAACTGACTTATAAAATTTAATAACTTATTACAGAAACTTATATCAATTTGGAGACCTGTTGTTTTGCAAGAGATTTTCCTGTAACTTACTTTTAAGAGCAATGCTGTTGCTCTTACTGAGCAACGTTGCTCCCCCTCGTATACCTTCGATAGCTCAGTTGGTAGAGCGGTGGACTGTAGGTGGAATCCGAAAGCAGACATCCATAGGTCACTGGTTCGAATCCGGTTCGAAGGATGTGTTTTTCTGGTTCGAATCCTGAGTTTAGGTAAAATATGTTAATGTAAGGTAGGTGGTTTGTTTACGCATGCAACTGTGTTAAGCTTCTTGAAACACAGACTACATCTAGGTGTCTGTTAGGAGTTTTATAGTTCATCCTCTCTCTCTCTCTCTCTCTCTCTCTCTCTCTGTCTCTCTCTCTCACACACACACACGCACTATACTTATATTTTACCATATTTATCTCTTAGATATAAAAATATAGTGTATCATACGCTTAGCAAAAGAAAACCGGATTTATTTCTATTTCCGATCAGGTAATCTATCTTTTGCTTTTTTCTCTCTTTTACTAAATGACGAATTGGTCTCTCTCTCTCTCTCTCTCTCTCTCTCTCTCTCTCTCTCTCTCTCTCTCTCACACACACACACACACACACACACACACGCTTTTAAAGGATGTTAGCTCTCTCACTTTCTCTATCATTTTGCTTTCGCCCTCTTTCTGTCAACACTATTACCGTCTGCTGATAATACTCATCAAACGAAACAAGATTAACAGATAAAGTAAGAAATACTGGGTGGTTCCTCATGGAAGTCTTATATATCCCAAGCGAAAGTTTGTGTGAGGTTCAACTTTTATGTAGAAGAAAGTCTAATGTTGCAGTTTGTTCGGCGATTATCATACGAAGTATGATGAAATTCAGATATCAGATGCTTGTTAGTGAATTATTGTATTTTACTTTAGTATTATTATTATTATTATTATTATTATTATTATTATTATTATTATTATTATTATATTTCATTCGTATGTCGTTTTGACAGGAAAGAGATATCACCCAGTGAACTGAAGATGCTTATCGAGTAGAATTTTTTTATATTTCTATTTTTCGTGTTTTATCGTGTTCTCCTTACACTCAGTTATGATTTGAACCGAAATCTTGAAATGCAAAATTAACAGTACAACATAAAAACAAAAATCATACATATATATATATATATATATATATATATATATATATATATATATATATATATATATATATATATATATATATATATATATATACACACACATTACACACATATATAAATATACAGTTATATATATATATATATATATATATATATATATATATATATATATATATATATATATATATATATGTATGTGTATATATATATATATATATATATGTATGTGTATATATATATATATATATATATATATATGTATGTGTATATATATATATATATATATATATATATATGTTTGTGTGTGTGTGTGTTTGTGTATGGGTATATATGTGTGTATATGTGTGCGTGTGTGAAGCTAAGATTCCAGCCTTCTAAAGATGCATAGCTAACTTCAAAGTTGCCATGGAAGGTTCCGAATCGAGCAGTTATATGTTATTACCACCTTTCGACTTTGTTACATGAATAACTGGCTGGGAAATGGGAACGTTTCGTAATTAATTGTTAAGACAGTTTAATTATGAACTCGTCTCACTAGGCCAAACGTTCTTTCTTCCGAAAATTTTGTTAAGTCTAGGTAGCTATCTTTTGCATGAATTGTTGCGCTGTATTTCTTCATAACCAGATCTCCCGGATAGCTGAGTAATGCCAAGCGGATATGCAGTTCAGTTACAAAAAAATTAGAAGTTTACAGTTCTTGGTGTTTTTGACATTACGTCAGGAGTCTAAAGAATTGCAAATTTAATCATTTTGACAGTCAAGTAAAGAGAGCTGATAGAAAAATTCAGTTGTAAAGAAAAAAATAAAAGGAGATCAGTTTAAGAGAAGGGGTTGAAGAGTATATAGTTTCTTTGTTATTCAGAGAAATTACGAAAAGTGTTGGAACTGTGTCTAAAGTATTTAGACGTACGAGAGAAAAAGATGTCTTTCTATCAGGTGCTGCTCTTCACACCTGTTGCTTGGCTCCAGATTCTCAAGGTTGCTTATCTTGCAAGAGAACATTGCTCCGTTGTTGCATACCTTCGATAGCTCAGTTGGTAGAGCGGTGGACTGTAGTTGGAAAGTAAAACAGACATCCATAGGTCACTGGTTCGAATCCGGTTCGAAGGATGGTAATTTTGAATGCGTAGATTACCGATGCATATCCATTCTTGAACGCATAGGTCACTCGTTAAAATGCAGGCCATTACCTCATATCAGCTTGGAAGGATAGTAAGTTTAAAGGCAAAGAGTTTTTTAAATTTCGGTTCACAGAGTAGCAATTTTATATCCATATGCCAAAGGTTCGAATCTGATTCGAAAGTTAGCCATTTGTAATGCATAAGCCAGTGGTTGAAATCCCTTTCAAAGGTCAGCAATTTCAAATGCGTAGGTCACTGGCTCAAGTCTGGTTCGAATAAAGTTTGAATGTGAGTATAGTCAAATTCATAGTTCACTAGTTCAGATCTGGGTGTAAGGATAGCAATTATAGATACATGAGTCACTGGTCCGAATCTGATTCGAAGAATATTGGGTTTAAATGAGTTCATTGGTTCGAATCCGGTTCAAGGAATAATAAATCTACGTGCCTATATCAAAGGTTCGAATCTAGTTCGGAGGAAAGTATTTTGTACTGTATGGGTAATTAGTTCGAATCAAGTTCGAAGAACAGTGATCTTAAACGCATAGGTCGCTGATTCAAATAAAAGAGTATAAGTCAGCGGTTAGAATTCGGCTCAAGCGACAGGAATTTTAAATGCGTAGGTTAATAGTTCAGTCCGGTTTGAAAGATAGTAATTCTAAATACATAAGACACTAGATCAAATCTGGTTCGAAGGACAGTAACCTATTGAGTGATTAAAACCAGTTAGACTCTACCTTCTATCTTGAAAATTCATTGGTTATTTATCTGACCTTATTCATGCCCTGTAACTTCTGTAAGGGACTTCATGATTTTATATTTCCTCTGGACACCTTCAGGTCTTTCGAGGGATAATGTCCGTTTCCGGACCGAACATACCTACTCGATTCATTATTATATCTTTTGAATCTTCTTAAAAAAAGTGAAAAAAAAAATCCTATATACATAATTCTTGCAAACTAATATTTATCACAATAAAAAATAAAATATTATATGTAAATAATTGAGGATTTTTTCTAAGTTTCAATTTTGCGAAATGCACTTATATGCCCCCAGGGACTAGTACTAAGCAGGGGGAAACACATTTGACACCCCCCCCCCCACCCAGGGCTAGTACTAAACACGGAGAAATACATTTGATCCCCCCAAGGGGCTACTACTAAACACGGTGAAATACATTTGACCCCCCACCAGGGGCTAGTACTAAACACGGCGAAACAGTGTAGATGAATCACTGTTTCGCCATGTTTAGTACTAACCCTCATGTGGAGTTGGAGTTCGGACCGGAAACGAACTTTTACCCTTTTCAGAAAATCCGACTAGGCCACAGTCCCAGCTTTCGGCTTCATCACATCTTTCGGTTAAACCGTGGGACTTTTTTTTTTTTTTCTGTTGTCTATGCCGAAATGTCATTTACCCATTTTTATCTATAATGGCGCTTCATAATAATGCTATCTTATCTACCAGAAAAGATTAGGGAAAAGTATCTGCTATAAAGCATCACAATTTTTTATCTTATATGGAAAATGTTCTTGTTTTTGTACTCAAGAGCTTCTGAAGGAAATATTAAAATATCAGC
The DNA here is from genome assembly GCA_039081455.1 of Macrobrachium rosenbergii. Classification (NCBI taxonomy): domain Eukaryota; kingdom Metazoa; phylum Arthropoda; class Malacostraca; order Decapoda; family Palaemonidae; genus Macrobrachium; species Macrobrachium rosenbergii. The sequence goes on along the minus strand of JANJGK010000003.1, from coordinate 61,793,294 downwards.
AGTCCGAAAGGATACGGATATTTACAGTTGCCGCTTATGAATATTTACCGGGACATTTAAGTATGAATGCTTTATTAGATTTTTAGTTTTCTGTAAAAGTAAACTATTGTGCCGGCTTTGTTTGTCCGTCCGCACTTTATTTTGTCTCACTTTTTTCTGGCCGCACTTTTTCTGTCCGCCCTCAGACCTGGAAAACTACTGAGGCTAGAGGGCTGCAAATTGGTATGTTGATCATCCACCCTCCAGTCACCAAGCATACCACAAACTGCAACCCAGTAGCCTCAGTAGTTTTTATTTTATTTAAGGTTAAAGTTAGCTATAATCGTGCTTCTGGCAACGATATACGATAAGCCACCACCGGGCCGTAGTTAAAGTTTCATGAGCCGCGGCTCATACAGCATTATACCGAGACCACCGAAAGATAGATCTATTTTCAGTGGCCTTGATTATACACTGTAGCGGCTGTACAGAAACTCGATTGCGCCGAAGAAACTTCTGAGCATTCTTTACTTGTTTATTTATGACATGATTCGCCATGTCTAAGCAAAGCAAATGTCTTTTTTTATGACAAAGTAGAGAAATTTAGGACACCTAAAAGATATCCCAGGTCGTTTGTAAGTTAAATGGAAGAAAAATGTTACGGACATCTTTCAACTGAAAACGAGGAAGAATATGAAAATGAGCGAGTCTTTATCAGCGCGTGAGAGAAAACGTACCTCCATCCTTGTTGCTGTGGTCACCTGTTGCTCGGCATCGGGTCTCACGGGTTCTTTATGCGGGAATGCAGCATTGCTGCATCGCTGTATGGCTTCGGTAGCTCGGTTGGTAGAACGGTTGGGGGCATTGTTAACTAACAAACGGACATCCATTTGGCACTAGTACCAATGATGAAGTTTTACACCTTCAAAGGAGGTGTATAAAATGAATGCTGAAAACAAAGCAGATTTACCATATATGATAAAGACGCACAGGCAGTGTTTTTTACAGGCTTACTAAGATCTGGTCATCGTATCTGAGTAACATTGTAGGCTCTTTTTAATCAGTGCTTTTGACCTCCCTGTATTACAAAGCCACAGTGCTGTTTTGCCGTATGCCTTTGGTAACTCAATGGTAGAGCCAAGGACAGTAGTTAGGTATCATGAACAACCATTCGTATCAGTCAGTTAGAGTGTGTCTGGAAGCCCACATCAGGCTCTGCTTCCCTTTTACACCTTACCAGATTTCGGGCAGCATTAGGGCAAGGGCACTTGTTGGCGAAAGACCAGCTTCATCCGAAGTTAACATTTTATATTAAAAACACAGATGGTCCCATATCTTGGTTTACTTAGACCTGCTCCCCCTGTCTTAGGAGCATTTGGGGGATTCTTTTATCATTTATCTTGACATCTCATTTGGTCCACCATGTGCTTTTCCTCTGAGCACCTCCCTCAGACTTATGCTAATCTTTCTCAACCTTTTATAAAGTCTTTTTTTTTTTTAAAGGATTTTCAATTAGAGTCCATTTTGAAAAGGTTAACTCAAACATTTTCCTTGCCACAGTGCGATCCATCTCAGATGAGAGTTGCCTCCAGCTCTGCGTATTCTACTGATACTGCTTTAGAAGTTTTTGTGGAATTTTCCCCATAATGATAAGGTGATGCATTCATGGGGTCGAGGAGAGTCTTACGGTTAGTCTGGTCAAATTACACCTTTCTGCCTTCCTCGATTTTTCAAGAAGGGTTTAGCAGCCCCTTTTTGGAAGGTAGATTTTCAACACTGATTGTAGAATTCAATGAGCATCTCTCGTGTAGTGGCCGAGATTAAGTTAATTTAATCAGCTCTCCCATCTTGGACATTTACCTTTAATTAAACGCTCTCTAGAGAGAGAGAGAGAGAGAGAGAGAGAGAGAGAGCTGATCAATTGAACTTAATCTCGGTGTGTGTGTCTGTGTGTTTTTGTAAGGTGTTTTGACAGTAAGGAGCTTGAGATTCTTCGTTTCTTGGAGCATTAACTTTTTTTTTATATTTCGTACACAATGCTATTCTTAGGTAGATTAGTATTGAAGGATTTCCTTTCTATCATAAGAGTAAGTTATCTTTCTCTTAATTTTTTGAGTTGCTAGGAGATCTCACTTGCACATAAAAACGAAGATAGGAAATTGTTGTGCACCTGACGAAGTAACTATGTTATTGTTGAGGGTTATTGCTTAGTTTTAGAATCAGAGGTGGTAATGACAAGTAACACTGCTCATACGATACAAGACTTCGATAGATCAGTTGCTAGAACAAAGTTTTGTAGAGCAATGGATTGTTGTTTGAAGTTTCGAATTGAGATCCGTAGTTCACTGGTTTGACAAACGAGAGCATTCTTACGGAAAAAGAGCCAGTAAGATGGTCAACAAACTTGAGTCACATTAATGAAATCAGGTTAGGATCGTCAGTTCATGTTGGATTTGGAAATTCAATATATTTTTTTTTTTCTAGCGAAAACAAAATAGATCTTTGCTTGAACAGATGATTAAAATAAGTATTTGAATACTAACTG
>JANJGK010000003.1:61780770-61788270 GCA_039081455.1 Macrobrachium rosenbergii | reverse complement strand
TAAAATGATGTAAACGAAAAACAAACACATTTTGGCCTGGTGGAATACGCATCAATAATCCAAAAGATTTATCCATGTTACATATTAATTTTAGTTGTAAATTCAGCTTATTAATAAACAATAGCGCTATGTGCTTTTCGGCTATAATAAACAAAAAGCCAAATCTGACCGAAACTGCTTTGACTTGCAGACTTGTTGCATGAAGATGAGAAATTGTCGATCGTCTTAACAAGCAGCAGAGCTCAGGCTAAGAGGCCTTCGATAGCTCAGTTGGTAGAGCGGTGGACTGTAGTTGGAAATTTCAGACAGACAGACATCCATAGGTCACTGGTTCAAATCCGGTTCGAAGGAAAACTTTTGTCGTAATTCATAAAGATTTTAGGGATTTACCAGATTTGAAAAGTATAGGTAACCTTTATGGAATTTATAATTGGAGAATTCAGTAAGACATCAATTGGTCACTGACATAAAGGAAAAATAGAATTGTTCTTTGGACATTTTTACACTACTGCTGTTCAGAGAAAGTGAAAGTATGGAAAGCGCTGACGATATCTCCGCGAGGTTTGAAATACACTGGAGCTGTTGGCGCTTAAACTAACTCATTCAGGGGAGTGTGAAATTAAAGGCCCATTCCATGGAGCTGTGACAGTTACTGGAAACCTACAGCCGTCTCTGTTTGATGTCACTGAATTTCGAAAAAAGACAAAACTGTTGTTTTCAGCCACGATTACTATAGATGAACTTAGGATTGAGTTTCACTTTAGTCAGCATTGTTCCGACGATTCGTTTAATTGAATAAGCAACATCGCCGTTGCTTTGTTTGTCCTCGATAGCTCAGATGATAATTTCAACAGATACAGATGTTGTTAGGTAGGTGGTTCAAATCCGGTGTGAAGGGAAATCTTTTCTTTGGTAACCTGAATCAAGACGAAATTGCAACTGTAAGTTCGAAAATTAGCGATGCACCAGCAGAATAAACTATGTAATTGCCATAAGACTTATTGCTTGATTCTAGAATCATATGTGTAAATATCAACCAACATTGCCCAAAAGTTCCAAGCCTTTGATAGCTCAGATGGTGGAGTGATGGTCTGTAGTTGAAAATTTCAAATAGATATCCAAAGGCTATTGATTCGATAGACGAGTTTTCGCGTAAAAAAAAAGACCAATACACTTATAAAGAATCTTTTGAATCGCAATAATGAAATTAAGTTAGGATTTTCAGCTCGCGTTAGATATGGTAAGAAACGACTTATAGACCCTTTTCCTTGATAATGTTGTACCCTTGTTTAGTTGGGGTGATGAAGTAGGTGGCTGGTAGTTAGTCGAATGTGGTGCTATACTTAACGGTAGGTCTCAGGCATGGAACCTCATCCCTTTAAAGAGATTCGTGACCTCCAATGCATAAAGGTGCATAGTTGTAATGGTGTGTATATGTGTGTGTATGTATATATATATACATGTATATGTATATATATATATATATATATATATATATATATATATATATATATATATATATATATATATATATATATAGACACACAGAAGGAGAGTTTCTTTGTTAGTGTATGCTTATTCACGGTAAGTAGTTTTCCATAACAGAATTTGGCTCCTAAAAAACAAATATCAGTATCACATATATCTCTAATCCCGCTGAATCAAGAACGAACATCCTCCACAGAAGCCTCTACATCAGCAGCATGAATAACCCAGTCTTGGATTTTCAGTCAGGAAATCCAATTTCATTTAATCTTAGTTGGAATTCAAATCTGCTGCGAATATAGAGAACCTAACATAATTACATTACTGAGCTTCACGTGTTTTTTATTATAATACTCCGCCTATTTTCATATGAAAATTCCTCCGAACCGGATTCCAACAACTGACGTCCCTCCACTAACCGCCCACCCCCCCACCTCCACCGTAATCTCTGGTAACATGCGTTAAATGTTATGTAGAGCTTAATGAAATTCATCTAATTCTTACTTTGTTGAGACTTCGAGTTATGTTGCGACAGCCTTGTGATTTGCTTCGCTTCTGAATCCATCTCGCAGGCAACTAACAGAAATTAGTGTTACCTGATGTCACCCTTCAGAACGTTCAAGGTAACTTCGTTCTTCTGATATGGTCGTTAAGAGGTTTGCAAGAGGCTTGTGCCACTAAAAATGCATTACATTACAAAAAAGCTCTTCATCTCGCTTACATGCAAACGAGTAACATTCATGATTAAAACTGCATTGTTTTGGAGAACTGTTGTTTCGCTGTTGAGATGTCGTAGTTGCTTATATTAAACTAATTGTTTATATTAAAGCAACACTGCTTCCTTAGCATCCCTTCGATAGCTCAGTTGGTAGAGCGGTGGACTGTAGGTGGAAATAACAGACAGACATCCATAGGTCACTGGTTCAAATCCGGTTCGAAGGAAACTGTTGCTTTAATTCATAAGAAAAACTTGGAAGCGTTTGCTCTTGTATTTTACAGATAAGCAGCCCGCAAAGTGAAAGTATTCTCTGTGCCAGGTAAATTTAGATTTTCTTTTTAATCAAGCTCAGATAATTACGTGTTATGACGGCCTGTTTGTCTTACAGAGCATATTGCTGTAAACTTGAAGGCGTTCAGTAACTCGGTGGCTTCGAAGGAAGACTCGATCTGTTCCTGAAACACTTCTGCGCTATTAGCTCAGAGAAAGTGAAATTAAGACAGAGGATAACAATATCTCTTTGGGCTTTAAATTATACACTGGCTGTTCTTTCCCAGCACAACCCACCTTCGCGACCTTTGGCGGAATCTCTCACTTCCTGGAAAATAGTCCCCCACCTCCTGTCACCTATATCCCCACACGTCACTATTCACTATCACTGAATCCTGAAATGTTCAGAATAATCGTTTTGGGGGCACTTCTTTTCAGCAATTTTTGTTGTAGATTTACTCTGGATAAAGTATCAGTTCAGTCAGCATTGCTCCAACGACTTCTTGAATTTAATAAGCAACATTACAGTTGCTTTGTTTACCCACGATAGCTTAGATGATAAGTCCAACAGAGATCCTTAGGTGAGTGGTTCAAATCCTGCTCGAAGGAAAATTTGTTCTTTGGTAACCTGAATCAAGACGAATTTCAACTGCAAGTTTGAAAACTAGCGGTACACCTGCAAAATAACTGTGTAATTGCCATGAGACTCATTTCTTACTTCTAGAACCATGTATAAATAACAAGCAACATTGCTCACAAGTTCCAAGCCTTCGATAGCTCAGTTGGTTGAATAGTGGTCTTTAGTTGAAAATTTCGAATAGATATCCAAAGGCCATTGGTGCAACAGACAAAAGATGTAAAACAAAGGCCAGTACTCTAATGAAGAATCTTATGAATCGCAACAATGAAATCAGGTCAGGATTTTCAGCTCACTCTAGATATAGCGGAGAAACGAATTGGACCCTTTTCCTTGGTAATGTTGTACCTCTGCTTAACGGGGGAGTGAATTATATAGCTGGTAGTTAGTCAAATGTGGTTTTGTACCTAACGAGAGGACGCAAGGCTTCGAACTTCATCCCTTTATAGAGAGATTCGTGACCTCCGATGGATAAAGGCGCATAGTTGTAATTGTGTGTGTGTGTATATGTATATATATATATATATATATATATATATATATATATATATATATATATATATATATATATATATATATATATATATATATATATATATATATATTATATATATATATATATATATATATATATATAATTATATAAATATATATATATATATATATATATATATATATATATATATATATATATATATATATATATATATATATTATATATCCACACACAGTTTGTTTATTAGTGTATACATATTCACCGAAAGTAATTCCTAACAAACAAAAATCATTATCACGTCCATCCCTCGCCCCGCAGGATCAGGAATGAATCTTCTCCACCGAAACCTCTACTTCAGCTGAGTTAATAACCCAGTCTTGAATATTCCATCTGAAAATCTAATTTCCTTTAAATTACTGTTGGAATTCAAATCTGCTACGAATCTAGAGATTCTAACATAATTACATCACTGAGCTTCACATGTTTTCTATCATGATACTCCGAGTATTTTCATATGAAAATTCCTCCGAACCAGATTCCAATCACTGACGTCCCTCCACCAATCCAATCCCCCCCCCTCCCCCCCCCCCTCCACCGTAATCTCCAGTAACATACGTTAAATGTTATGTAGAGCTAACAAAAGAAATTACTTTAATTCTTACTCGGTTGAGACTTCAAATCAGGTTGCGAAACCCACATGTCAACAAATGGAAATCCATGTTACCTGATGACACCTTTCAAGACGTACAAAGCAAACCTCATTCTTCAGATGAGCGTGTTAAGAGATTCGCAAACGATGTTTCCCACTAATATACGTTACACTACATACATCACTTGCTATTTTTGCCTATGATTAAAACTTCATTCTTTTGGAGACTGATTGCTTTGGCGTTGAGATCGGGTAGTTGTTTATATAGAGAAGTAACAGCGTCAGTTTCGCATGCCTTCGATAGCTCAGTTGGTAGAGCGGTGGACTGTAGTTGGAAATTTACAAACAGACATCCATAGGTCACTGGTTCAAATCCGGTTCGAAGGAAAACTTTTAATTCAGTTAATAAGAAAAACTGGAAATTAGAAAGTGTATGCTTAAATATTTTAATGTAGACTGTATACCATGTAATTTTAGATTATTTTTAGCAGAATTTCACATAGTTGCATGTTACGGTGGCCTGTTCATCTCGCAGAGCAATATTGCTGTGATGTTTTAGGGATTCGATAGCTGAGTTGGTAGAGTGGTGGACTGTAGCAGAAGAATTCAATCAGATATTCGTAGGTCACTCTTTCAAACGAAGATTGGATTTGTTCTTCAGCATTTCTGCGCCATCGCTCCTTGAGGAAAGTGAAAGTATTTCCACAGCTGACGGTATCATCTTGAATTTTGAATGGCGCAATTGCTGTTCGTTCCTAATCTAACCCATTCTAAGGTGCTGTGAATTGGAGAGCCTATAGTAAGGATCTTTGCGGTTTTCCTGGAATCCTTCTTTCCTTGGACAATACCCCCACCACTCCATCCCCCCCCCCCCAACTCTCCACTATGCGCCGTCGTTAAATCTTGAATTGGCCAAAACTGTTGTTTGGGGAACACTTTCTCAGTCATTTTTTTTATAGATTTACTTATTTAGCTGGATAAGCAACATTCCTGATGTATTGTTTGCCCTTCATAACTCTGTTGAGCGATAGACAACAGCTGGTAATTTCAACAGATAATCCATAGGTCGATGGTTCAAGAGGTTTGTTTGAAAGAAAATCTTTGTATTTGGCAACCTGATTGAGAAAGAAATGCCATATAAGTTATGTTGGAAACTTTACTATTTACAAGACCAGAAAAAGTAAAATTTAACTTTTTCAGTCAAGTGCCATTTAATTCTAAGAAATTCTTATTTTTCATTTTTAAAAAATCTCATGAATAGCAATAATGAAATTAGGTTAGGAATTTCAGCTCGTGTTAGATGGGGGAAGAAACGACATAGACCCTTCCCCTTGAAAATACGCTCAGATAGTGGGTGAAATAGGTAGGTGGTAGATAGATGAATATCTTGTTGCAGTCAACGAGGAGGTACGAGGAGAGGAACTTTATCCCTTTAAAGAGTTCCCAGCTCCCCAATGGGAAAGGGTGCATAGATGTGTGTATATGTATATATATATATATATATATATATATATATATATATATATATATATATATATATATATATATATATACATATACATACACAATCATGGATGTATGCATGTGCGTGTGTTCCAACATAACTCTGAAATGCATTGAGCAATTTCACCCAAAGTTGGTATACATATGACGTTCTACCTGGAAAAGAATACTGTGGGGTAAGACATCACTATAGCACCAAAGGCAGGGGGATGTGGGAAGGTGGTGACATGTAAACATAACTTAAAACGACAGATATTAGTGTCTAATCCATAGTTTTCGAGGTCGCTGAGATGAATATTGACACCCCCAATGCCCTTAAAGTCCAAGTTCAGCCCCAATAAGAAGGGGGGGCGAGAGAAGGGCTGGGAAGGGGGTGACATGTAAAAATAACTGAAAACGACAGATACTAGTGTCTAATCCACAGTTTCTGAGGTCGCTGAGATGAATAGTTACACCCCTGATACCCTTTAAGTCCAAATTCAGCCCCGACAGGAAGGGGGGGTGAGAAGGGGAGAAAAATAAAATGTCAGAAATGACAGATATTAGTGTCTAATCCATAGTTTTCGAGGCCGCTGAGATGAATAGTGATACTCCTGATGCCCTTTAAGTCAAGTTCAGCCCCGATAGGAAGGGGGTGTGAGAAGGAGGGAAAAAATAAAATGTCAAAAATGACAGATATTAGTGTCTAATCCATAGTTTTCGAGGCTGCTGAGATGAATAGTAACACTCCCAATGCCCTTTAAGTCCAAGTTCAGCCCGATAGGAAGCGGGGGTGAGAAGGGGTGAAAAATAAAATGTCAAAAATGCTGGGCAATGTAGTTGAAGCAACTATTTTGATAGGAAAGGGAGAATGTGAGAAGGAGAGGACGTGAGAGAGAGAAAGTAGAGGGGATGTTGAGGAGGAGGAGGAGGAGAGAGAGAGAGAGAGAGAGAGAGAGAGAGAGAGAGAGTAGAGGGTGCGTTGGGGAGGAGAGGGAGAGAGAGAGAGAGAGAAAGAGAGAGAGAGTCTATTCAGAGTGTGTGTGTGTGTGTGTGTGTGTACATATACATATGTGTATATATACATATATATTTATATATATATATATATATATATATATATATATATATATATATTATATATATATATATATACATTATATATATACATATATATATAAAATCAGACGTGCAAGGAGCTTATTCACACAATGAAGCAGATTAAGTGCAGAAATACGATGAGATACGCATTTTATTTTAATCCTACATTTCATTGCAACTTCGCCACGTCTTCAGCGATTTTCTACGAAATAAAATATAATATGTTAGCATAAGATAAGAGCTGATTATAAGATTCAATAGTTGAAAAAGCTAAAACAATTTTAATGGTAAAATTACAACTCGCAGATTTAAATTACATGCACACTTTACTAAAACTGAGACTAGAAGTACAAAAAAATTATAAATAACGAAAAGAACATTTAAATATATATATATATATATATATATATATATATATATATATATATATATATATGTATATATATATATATATATATATATATATATATATATGTATATATATATATATATATATATATATATATATATATATATATATATATATATATATATATATATATATATAAGAACGCCAACACACACAATCAAAAGCAAAAGTCATATAATCATAAAACTACCCCTGAAGACAGCTCCACACAACCAACCTTTCAGCATCAAAGATAAAAACACACTAAAAGTAA
>JANJGK010000003.1:61754650-61774650 GCA_039081455.1 Macrobrachium rosenbergii | reverse complement strand
TTAAGTTATAAAAGAACAACTCTTCTAAACGTAATAGACGGCTGATTCCTAAAAGAGGATAATTCATAATATTTTTTTTAATACAGTTATGATTGTAGCGTTATAAGTCATTCGTGAATACTTAAAATAATAACTGCATTGATGATATATATATATATATATATATATATATATATATATATATATATATATATATATATATATATATATATATATATATATATATATTTATATATATACTGTATATATATATGTGTGTGTGTGTGTGTGTGTAGATATTTTTATGTATTTCCCTGGATTTCTAGATTCGTAGAATGGTTTACAGGCCGGCAACGGATCTTTCTTCAAGTTGGCCTTGGAAATCTGACTTTACGTTAAGGGAAATCATAAAAAGAAAAGAAAAATTGGAATGATTCAATGAGCTTAGGGCTCTACTTCATGAGGGAATGTTATGTAAACACTTTGGTTAAATTAAGTACTTATATTAACAAAAGAAATCCAAAGGAAAATGGTTAAATGAATTATTAGGAGGCTTGCAACTCCTGAAGATCTTTCTACTGAAGTCTTGAATGATGGCAAGGCACAGTCCAAGATGAGTCCACAGCAAGGGCCCTCTGCAATAAAGAGGTAAACATTACACGCCAATAAAAGGAAAATATAACACATACAATGACTCGAGGTTGCACTGATGGTGCCAAGGACTCGAGGAATGAATGAACATTTTACACTGGAACACAGAACATTGGCAATGGCACAAGGATAGAGGTAGAATACTGGCACTCAATAAACACTTCTAATGACAAACTGTCGTGACTGAAAAGTCTTCATTCGTACTTTACCTTGGGGGAAACAGGTCTCTGGCGAAGAATGACGAGGGACAATCATACGTATGGCACGGCACACTATCACTTGGACGATCCACTTGAGGATGACTGTAGAGATGGTAATGAGTCTGGAGTCGGGTGTGGCCAGGGGGGGAAAGAGGGGGAGGGGCTTCTCAGCACCACTCACGCGCGTACAATTTCTCTGGCTAATGCAAAGATTTTTTTTGTCCTGTCCTTTTTCAAGACCTCTGCTGAGTATGGACTGTGTGCAGAGAACTGTCGAGTCTGGTGTCTATGTGAAGAGATGTGTCATTTTCCAGGTGTCCCAGCCATCTGCTTGTATCTTCCCAGGTATCCTGCGGAAAGACAATTCAGCCAGCTTAATCTGCCTTAAGAAAGGTTGTTTTAAGCAGCTTAGTTGGGCTAAGCTGCTTAAGGGAGTGGGACTCAGCCTCTCATCCTCTTACTTTTCAGCCGTGCCCTCTAAATGTCTGTTTCTGGTAAAGAAAAGGGACAGATCGAACTGTTGATAACTTTAATTGTTTTGATATCTAGGTCAACTGGGATCGGCTATGCAGCGACGATTCTACTCTCGATAACTAAGGGCAAATTAAGGGTCGGCTGTGCAGTGACTTCTTGTAACTTATGATAGCTCCCCACAAAAGAAAACATACACACCTTCATTCAGGTGCGCATCTTGATATTCAAGAAGTCGGCACAGATGTTTTACATTACTCTTCTTCCAACACAAAATGGAAAAGCTTTTACTTTACTCTTATCCCCAACACAAAATGGAAAGAAGTTTTACTTTACTTTATTTCCCACACATATTAATATTAACTACTTTAATGTGGCACATTAATTTTCTTCCAATTTATGGTATATGTTACTTTTAGGACTATGAGGACAAGGTAATTTTAAGGCAGGAGACAAAATTTAAGAATTAATTACATATAAGTTCCTTACTTCTAAATAAGTAGCAGCATGCAGTTAGTTTGCCTATAAGAGGCTTCTTATCATTACGATACATCTCCCATATTATTTCCTTTCGAGTACTGATGGGCAGTGTCTAACACGGCACTGAGTGCCTAAAGGATGATCAGGGGATGTGACACATTTCCACCTGATATCTTAAATTCAAGCAAAGGTATCAAGGGCTTCTAACATTATTACCTTGACATGAGAGAGGGGAGGGGGTGGAATGAAGTTCCGTGAATTACAGGAAGGCAGGGGAACTTACCACCACCATCAGGCTGGTGGGCCACACCCCCTGGAGTAAAAGTATTGGTTCAGAACTGCTTTAGGTTTTCTTTCCCTGAGATAGAGTTTTTGGGCACTAGTAAGGCCCCAGGGTGTTACTCGCTATGCTGTCTGGATGAGACAGCAGCTATTTTGTTATCCGTGCCTTTGATGTGCTTGATTCTCCAGTTATAGTCCGGGAGATCAAGGCACCACCTCATTAAGCATTTATTCTGGTTCCTAAATGTAGTCAAGTACCGTAGGGGGTTATGATCCGTATACACTGTCAGCAGGAAAGTGTGGTCAGCATGTTAAGACTCGAAATGTTTCATCGCCAGCACCATTCCTAGCAGTTCCTTCTCGATTGTGCTATAACGAATTTCAGCTGGCTTCAATTTCTTAGCATAATATGCCACTGGGTGCCTAACTCCCTCTTTCTCTTGGAACATTACTGCTCCAATACCGATGTTGCTGGCATCTACGGCTAGGCAAAAAGGCCGTTTGTAGTCGGGGGTATGTAGGACCGGTTTTGTCATTAATACAACTTTTAAGTTATTGTAAGCCTTTTTGCATTCTTCCATGCACCTGAAGGGCTGCTTTCCCTAGAAGAGGTTTGTGATGGGGGCAGCAGCATCCGCGAAGTTTGGGATGAACCTGCGGAAGTACTGTACCATCCCAAGGAAACGTTGGGCATCCCGTTTTGTTCGTGGTAGGCTATATTCCTGATGGCTTGTATGTTCGCCTCCTTTGGTGCTAACCGTCCACATCCGACCTGATGGCCCAAGTATATAATTTCCCCGACTCCGAATTAGCACTTTTTTAGATTTATCACCAAATTGGCATTTCCCAGGGTAGTTAAAATTTGTTCTAGGATTGTTAAGTGCTCTTCCTAGGTGCTGGCGACGGTGTCTTCTAAGTATAACAAGCAGTTCTTTATGCCCACCAGTACCTTGTTCATCAAACGTTGGAAACAGCTGGGAGCATTTTTTTACCCGAATGGCATAACCTTGCATTGGTAGATTATGCTAGGAGTTATGAACATTGTCCGAGGGTGCGACTCCTCCAACAGCAGGACTTGCCAATAGCCTTTCTCCAAATCAATCTTGCTTAGATAGGGGGCACTCCCTAGGCTGTCTAAGCAAGCCTCGATCTGGGGAAGGGGGTAAGGTTCCGACTTTGTCGCTTCATTCAACTTCCTGAAATCAACACAAAGTCGATCCCCACTGCCCTTCTTAGGTACTAGTACTGCGGAGGAGGCCCAGGGGCTGTGACTTTGTTCTATAAGGCCAAGGTCGAGCTGAAGCTGGACCTGTTCCTTGATCCTACAGGCGTTATCCGGGTTGACCTGGTAGTATCCCTGGGCTATGGGTTTCACGCCCTCCTTGATATTTATAGAATGCTGTACTACATCTGTGCACCCAAGGGTGTCTCAGACGACTTGCGAGTTTCGGTCTAATAACCAGCGGATATCTTCCCTGTGGGCGGCAGTGAGACCTGGGGTGATGACTTCCAGATTATTGAGGATTTCAGAGTTAGTGGTGGGCATATAGGATAGAGCAGCAGTGCCAACTACTGCCTCAGGGGTGGATGTCAGGTGTCTCCTTGCCACGGGTCTTTTATGGTTTCAGGAGATTTATATGGAGCCACTTGGCCCTCTGTTTCCCGCAATCCACTAAGTAGTTCAGGTTCCCATACTTTCCCAAGATTTTGTGGGGGCCAGAGAAGTGGGTTTCAAGGGGCCTAGTGGCGCCCGTCCGGAGTACAAGGACCTGATTTCCTGTCTTGAAAGAGTGGGAGTGGGTGGTCTCGTCAAATTTTATCTTCACCTGTTCTTCGGTGGCTGCTTCTGTGGTCTGGGCTACCACCCAAACTGCCTGAAGGTGTTTCTGGATGGTTGGCAATTCTTCCGCCCAATCTGCGTGAGCAGGGTCCGCCCATGCGTCACATAATATATCGAGTGGCGCCCAGGTGGAATGGGCATACAGTAGCTCGAAGGGGCTATACCCGGTGGCTTCAGAGGGAGCGTGGTGGGCGGCAAAAAGGGTGTACGAAAGGTTGTCCTCCCACAAGCCACCTCCCTTGAGCTCCAATTTTTTGAGTGTCATGGAGAGTGATTGGTGGAATTGCTTGATGATTCCTTGACTCTCGGGGTGATAGGGCGTTGAGTGAAAATGCTTGATTCTGTGGCTGGCCATGCCGTCATGGAATTCTTTCAACATGAAGTATTGACCTTGATCGGTTTGTATAGTGGCAAGGAACCCAAATCTACAAAAGAATTTTACCAGGGCCTTCACCGCGTTTTTCGAGCTTTCACTCCTGACCGGAATTGCCTCCAGGTATCGCGTGAAGCGGTCAATGAAGGTAAGGCAATGGGCGTTCCTCGATTTACTTTACATCTGCCCCTGCGGAGTGAAATAGTCAATGGCAACGTCCCTGAAGGGGACACCGACGGAGGGGATATTCCTGAGGGGGCCCTTGGGACTACCTCGTTTGGGTTTCCTGCCACTTAGTATGTAGGGCAGGAGGCAATGAATTGCTTTACATTTTTCTGGATGCCGGGCCAGTGGAACTTACTTTCAACGGCATGACACCGGGGTGCCTGCTGATGCCGTTGTGTGCCAAGCTTAGTACATCCTTCTGCAGAGTCTGGAGGACTACCACGAGTTTATGGCGCACCTGGGGTGGCTCGCTCAGCCCCCGGGTTACTTTGTACAGGAGATCGTCTTCCAGCAGGAAGGCGTCTTTCATCAAATCAGTGAGGGCATCCTCACTGGTGGCAGCCTCGCTGCAGAGGCGGCTGATTGAGGCGTCCACCTTTTACTCTTCAGTTAACCTCTCCCTTGCAAGAGAGGGCAGATCAGCTGCGGCTCTGGTAATGAGGAGATTGATGAGCCAGAGTATTTTCGGCTTCCTGAGGGGCAGGGGTTGGTTCCTGGAGCCACGGGATCGATCCTAGAGACAGTCCAGGGGAAGCAGATCCTCCTGTTGTCGTCAGGGAGGCTGTGGGGCGACTGTAGGCTTGGAGGGCTTTAGGTAGAGGAGCAAGATGGAGGGGTCCCTCCATTGGATAAGATCTTGTCCCAGAAGGAGACGCTTCCCGGTGGTGAGCATCTCAGCTACACCGAAAATGTGTTCCCTCTTGAGAGAGTCATCGCCTGTGGTGACCCTTAAGCCGGCCGTCGGAAGGCCTTCCTATCCCCATTCACCCAGAGGATTGTCGCCCGTTCATCTTCCCGAATGACGGCTCCAGGGGGGACTTCTCTACGCACTATTAGGCTAACTCCCGACCCAGTGTCTATTATGTTTTCTAGATTCCGGGGAGGACTGGACCTGTGTGGAGGCGCGACCCTCATGGACCCAAGCCCAATCCACCTGGTGGGCCGTTTAGGGCAAGTTACAGTGCCTACTGTCTTTGGCTGATTCTAACGAGGGCAACGCTTGAAGTTGGAGGAGTAATGTCCCCATTTTCCGCAATCGCAGCATGTTTCATGGTGGAAATCCTGCCGGGGGCCAGCATCCACTGCAGGCTGTGATCAGGGGCCAGTAGCAGGAGGCGGCTGTGATGTCCTTGGAGGCGGATGAGAGGGAGTCTTGGGCTGGCTGTGGCACTGGTTAGTGGAATGCCCTGTCTTTTTACAATAATGGCAAGATATGGGCTTGCCAGCGGGTCCAATCTTAGGGGGAACTGATCCTCCGAGGAAGGGCAGGGGATATATCTTCTGCCGCGTGGATCCCTCCTGAGGGTGGTGAGTCTCCCACATGTCTGCTATTCGGCAACACTCGGTGAGCGTTGCAGGGGCTTTTTCTACTGCATACGTGGCAAGGGCAGAAGGGGCGCAGCGTAAGAAATGCTCAAATTTAAATTTCTTGAGTACCTCGGTGGCATTAGTGGCCCCTTCGGACTCGAGCCATTTTGCTAACACCCACGCGGAATGGTACGCCCAGTCTGACCAAGTCTGGCCTGCTTTTCTTGTCTGCTCTCTCCAACGCCTCCTCCACCGCTCGGAGGTAGTCTCTTACGCTTTGGTAACTGCTTGGCATACGGCTTCCGAGTTTCCCCTATCCTCTACAGATAGGGCATGGTAGGCAACGAGTGCCTTTCCTCCCAGGAATTTAATGAGAACAAGGGAGAGTTCTGTGGGGGAGAGGGTACAGCACTCCAGGACTCTTTCGACCCTCTCAAGCCATAATTCGGGTTCTGCCTCTGTCCATTTTGGCATAAACGAGTAAGCTTGGCTGAGGGTGCTCATTCCTGCCATAGGAGGTGGGGTTGGTGTTCTGCCATTCTAACATCTGGAGGTCATGGGTGCGCTGCCATTCTCGCTCCTCTCTCTCTTTCTCCTTCTCCTGCCTTTCCTTCTCTCTCTCTTGCCGCTCTACCTCCTCTCTCTTCTCCTGGGCGATTCTCTCTCTCTCTCTCTCTCTCTCTCTCTCTCTCTCTCTCTCTCTCTCTCTCTCTCTCTCTCTCTCTCTCTTTCTTGCTGCTCTATCTCCTCTCTTGCTGTTCCATCTCCTCTCTCTTCTCCTGGGTGATCCTCTCTCTCCTTCTCTCTTGCCGCTATATCTCCTCTCTTTTCACTCTCTCTTTCCTCTCCATCTCCTCTCTCTTCTCCTGGGCGATTCTTTCTGCCTCTCTTTCTCTTGTTGCAGCGTCTAGTTGTCCCTGGACCCAGTCCCATAACTCTTGCCCCGACATTCCTGTATCTTTTCCTGCCTGCATGAATAACTTAAAGTCCTCATTGCACTGGGCTCTGACAGTAGCCATTTTGTCAAACTTAGTTGGCATGTCATTCTGAAGTTAAGAAAAAAAATTAATGGGATCGGGAACCAGGAGATGGGCGTCTCGTAGGACGTGGGTTTGGATGGGTCTCACGCATGATGTGGGCATCTCATAGGACGTCGATTTGAATGGGCGTCACATAGGACATGGGTGTCTCGTAGGACGTCGACTTTGGATGGGCATCTCGTAAGACTTGGAATTGGATTTGCCCACAGGACCTGGAAATTCTCACTTCGTAAGACTTGGAATTTGGTGGAGTCTCATAAGACCTGGAATTGGATTTGCCCATAGGACTTGGAAATTCCCACCTCGTACGACGTAGAATTTAGTGGAGTCTCATAAGACTTGGAATTTGGTTTGCCCGTAGGACTTGGAATTTAGTGGAGTCTCATAAGACTTGGAATTGGATTTGCCTGTAGGACTTGGAAATTCCTGCCTCATACGACATAGAATTTAGTGGAGTCTTGTAAGACTTGGAATTTGGTTTGCCTGTAGGACATGGAAATTCTCGCCTCGTACGATGTAGAATTTAGTGGAGTCTCGTAAGACTTGGAATTGGGTTTGCCCGTAGGACTTGGAAATTCTCGCCTCGTAAGACGTGGAATTTGATGGAGTCTCGTAAGACTTTAAAATAGGATTTGTCCTGTAGGACTTGGAAGTTACTAACAGGAAAAAAACCCACCCAAAAAATTTTTGCTGAGGGTGGCCCGAGTAGGAACAATCTTTATGGGGACACTACTCGGGCGATGAATGTACAGTAGGTAAGCGGGGGGGGGGGGGGTTGAAGGTCCTCTGACTCACACCGCTGTGGGTTATTTTTAGATCCTGGTTGAATGAACCCTTCTGTTTACAAACACTGTCTGGTCTCCTGACTGCGGGAAATTTCCCGGGATGAGCAGATAATAGTAAAAATGACCTCGTAATTTTTCCCTAGAAGCAGAGTTCAAATTTTGCTTTCCTAACACCTAATTCAAGTTTTAGTTAAATTGAGAGAGAGTATTTTAGCAATGCAAGCTGATCTTATCCCATGGGGGAGTTCGTCCACACCTAAATAATTCGATATGTCAAACTGCGGAGTAAAATTTAACACAGAGGAATTTCTTTTGCACTATTTCTCGAAACGAAAATGGCAAAGAATTTAACACAGAGGAATTTCTTTCACACTATTCCTCAAAACAAAATTGGTTAGCACTGGTTATTTCCTAACTACCTATCCTGAAAGGCATGCATTAACAAATCTAATACGGCGGTTCTCTTCTCTCAGTGGGTACATGCGTCCCTATTCCTAATTCCCTAGGAACAGTCACGATTGTAAAATAAAAAAAAATTGCTAAGATAAACACATCACTTACATGGAACTCTCTTGGTCTGTGCTCTTGGTACCGGGTTCGGAATTTGTCTTCCTGCCAGCTTAGCTTTTCTAATTGCTGATTTGGCAAGTTGCAAATGCAACAAAGCAACAATAGAGGGGAAAATGCAACTGCTAAACTAGATCTATGGGAAGATCGCCATTTTTATGTATTTCCCTGGATTTCTAGACTTGTAGAATGGTTTACAGGCCAGCAACGGACCTTTCTTCAAGTTGGCCTTGGAAATCTGACTTTACATTAAGGGAAATCATAAAAAGAAAAGAAAAACTGGGATGATTCAAAGAGCTTAGGGCTCTACTTCATGAGGGAATGTTATGTAAACACTTTCGTCAAATTAAGTAATTATATTTACAAAAGGAATCAAAAGGAAAATGGTTAAATGAATTATTAGGAGGCTTGCAACTCCTCAAGATCTTTCTACTGAAGTCTTTAATGATGGCAAGGCACAGTCCAAGATGAGTCCACAGCAAGGGCCCTCTGCAATAGAGAGGTAAACATTACACGCCAGTAAAAGGAAAATATAACACATACAATGACTCGAGGTTGCACTGATGGTGCCAAGGACTCGAGGAATGAATGAACACTTTACACTGGAACATAGAACATTGGCAATGGCACTGGATAGAATGGCACAAGGATAGAGGTAGAATACTGGCACTCAATAAACACTTCTAATGGCAAACTATCGTGACTGAAAAGTCTTCACTTGTACTTTACCTCAGGGGAAACGGGTCTCTGGCAAAGAATGAAGAGGGACAATCACACATATGGCATGGCACACTATCACTTGGACGATCCACTTGAGGATGACTGTAGAGATAGTAAAGAGTCTGGAGTCGGGTGTGGACAGGGGGGAAAGGTGGGGAGGGGCCTCTCAGCACCACTCACGCGCTTACGATTTCTCTGGCTAACTGCAAAGATTTCTCTTGTCCTGTCCCTTTTTAAGACCTCTGCTGAGTATGGACCGTGTGCAGAGATCTGTCGAGTCTGGTAACCGTGTACAGAGATGTGTCATTTTCTAGGTGTCCAGGCCATCTGCTTGTATCTTCCCAGGTATCCTGCGGAAAGACAATTCAGCCAGCTTAATCTGCCTTTAGAAAGGTTGTTTTAAGCAGCTTAGTTGGGCTAAGCTGCTGAAAGGAGTGGGACTCAGCCTCTCATCCTCTTACTTTTCAACCATGCCCTCTAAATGTCTGTTTCAGGTAAAGAAAAGGGACAGATCAAACTGTTGATAACTTTAATTGTTTTGACATCTAGGTTAACTGGGATCGGCTATGCAGCGACAATTCTACTCTCGATAACTAAGGGCAAATTAAGGGTCGGCTGTGCAGCGACTTCTTGTAACTTATAATATATATATATATATATATATATATATATATATATATATATATATATATATATATATATATATATACACATACACACATACATACATATATACATATATATACATATATATATTATATATACTGTATATGTATATATATACATATACATATATATATATATATATATATATATATATATATATAGAGAGAGAGAGAGAGAGAGAGAGAGAGAGAGAGAGAGAGAGAGAGAGAGAGAGAGGCAGCATCAGTGCACTTCTTATTTGTAAGTATTCTTGAATGAATTTTAATGATAAAAACTAAAACTGTTTTTAAAAGATTATGAATGATTCTTTTAAGAGTCAATTTCCAATTTTGCTCAGTTCCAAAAAAATTATTTTCCGGGTTTAGCACTGTCTATGATGAGCTTATTTACCTTGTCCAATCGTCGAACCTATGCCATGTTGACCCGTAGGCTTGTAGCGCAGTCAGTGCACCTCAAGCAGTGCACTAGCTGTAAGGCGTCCCTTAGGCCTGTAGCTGCACCCTTTCTTAGCCTTTTACATCCATTCCCGCTTTCTTTTTTCCGTCTTGATGTTCAACTTCTCTAACTATTTTCGAACGTTGGTTTTTCTTGCTGCTTCACCATCAGACCCTTGTACTTCATCTCTTTATCTTGCTGTTCAACCAATTTATCTTGCTGTTCAACCAATCTATCTCCTTTTCGCTGTTATAAGCACTGTATGGCTTCAGGTGTCCCAGCGCTTAGTTTGATGGCCTGAATTTCATGATTCATTTATTTATGCGCATCCCTTCTTCGGGGTGATATCTTGATGACAGACATTATCATCCAGCTTCGATCTTAAAGACATATGTGCCCATCATAATTTTCCTTTAGGTGTAAGTTTATTCTCAGGGCCAAATGAGTTCGATATTTATAGGCTCTTTGTGGTGTAATTGGAAATATGCTTCCGTGTATCTGTTTATCTGTTTGTTTACCTGTCTGTCTGTATACACACACACACACACACACACACTCACACACACACACACACACACACACACATATATATATATATATATATATATATATATATATATGTGTGTGTGTGTGTGTGTGTGTGTGTGTGTGTGTGTGTGTGTGTATGTGTATGTATATATATATGATCAACAAACCAACGCAGTATGCCAACCTCATACAGTCGCACCAACAAAAGAGAGAGAGAGAGGGAGAGAAATTCATCACGCCAAGAAATTGCAGACTCTAGGGTTCTGTGTTGGAAAATTCTGTCCCCCTAATGTATCATTGGAGAAAATTGGACAATAAACTTAGGACTGCAAACTACTTGCTGTAATAAGGCACTTTGGAAGGGAGCTCTTGCAATAGGCGCGCGATAAAAAAAAGGAAAAAAAAAAGTAGCTTTACCGCCAACAATCAGGCGTCATGCTGTTTCGTCGGGAATGTCACACGCACAAAAGTGCCAATTTTGCTTGATGCAGGGTTTTATTATTAATTTGGTCCTGTATATCTCCTTTTTATTGTTTTGTTAATTTTTTTTTTTATTTTTATTCTTCGGTTCAGTTGCCAGAGCTCTTTCTTTTATCGAAATAAAGTATTTTACCAAGAAAATGTATAAACCTTATTTAGTACCTAGAGGATGTATAAACTTTATTTAGACAATTTCTTAACATAACCCACATTTCACAGAGCGCATTGGCTGCTTGTTTGGAAATAGGATGACAGAAAAGTTTCTGTATCCTTGGATGAAGACAGAACTGCTGGAACTTTTTATCTAAGTTCCTTGATAAGGATTTTTTCACCACAGTATTCAACTTAAATAATAAATTTTTTCTAAGATTAGCAAATTCGACAGACCAGTTTGACTCCAGTGAGGCTTCCCCATCCTTGTGCAAATATGCGTCTGAATTCAACAGATTTTCACTTTCTATCAAAAGAAAAATATTACTAAGAAAAATATGATCATTTGCAGTAAGATTTCCTGTGTCCCTTGTCGATAACTATTGCTTTTAAAGAATAACAGAAGCTGAAATAATGATACAGTATTAATAATTACAATAATAGATAAAATTTATTTTATAGTCGTTGTATGCTTTATATATATATATATATATATATATATATATATATATATATATATATATATATATATATATATATATATATATATATATATATATATATATGTGTGTGTGTGTGTGTGTGTGTATATATATATATATATATATATATATGTGTGTGTGTGTGTGTGTGTGTGTGTGTGTGTGTGTGTGTGTGTGTTTGTGTGTGTATATATATATATATATATATATATATATATATATATATATATATATATATATATATATATATATATATATATATACAATGTTTGTGTGCGTTTGTACTTACGCGTTTATGCGTATAGTTATTTAAAATAGCCTACCTTCCCTACGAAGAACAGACTGGCCAACCATTTCAATGAATTTCCCTCCTTTGGAGGTACAATCTCTTTAAGATCCTTTCACATTGTGGTCATCAGGTGTGCCAACCTTTCCGAAAGGCAACTTAAAAAAAAAAAGTTTCGGGGCGGGGATGGGATCTTGAACATTATCTTAATTCAGCCCGTAATTAAGGAAACGTCGGCTGCACATGCAAAGGTAACGAAGCCTCTGGTTACGGCCGGACCATAAACGGCTTGAACGTTAATGCTAAATTGGGCTTGAGGGAATAAAAGTGAATGTTTCCGAAAAAGAACCGCCCTGAATTTTTATTCCGTTTTAATATGCCTGCCAGTGACGGAGTTAATTTCCAATAGTGAGATGCGAGGGGGCGAAACTGGGTACTGGAGAAAAAATAGAAGAGAGGAAAGAGAACATGGAATTTTGTTTTGAGAATAAGAAAATAAACGGAGGGGAAAAAAGCAGTTACATTTTACACAAAGACTAAAGTGGTGGATATTCATTATTTTAAAGCTGTCCTCTATATACACTCTCCTCTAATTCTTTAAAAAAAAATCTTTCATAAACTTGATTTGGGGAGGAAATTTTCGGTTTTGAAAGAAAAACGGGTAAAAAATGCCCCGAAGTTTCTTCTGCGAAATCGAGTTTTCTGTACAGCTGCTACAGCATATAATCAAGGCCACCCAAAATAGATCTATCTTTCGGTGGTCTCGGTTTAATGCTATGTGAGCCGCGGCCCATGAAACTAACCACGGCCAGGTGGTGGCCTATCCTATATCGTTGCCAGAATCGTAATTATGGCTAACTTTAACCTTCAATAAAATAAAAACTACTTAGGCCAGAGGGCTACAATTTGATATGTTTGATGATTGGAGGGTGGATGATCAACATACCAATTTGCAGCCCTCTAGCCTCAGTAGTTTTTAAGATCTGAGGGCGGACAGAAATAAACTGAGGAAAGAATTAAGTGCGGACGGGCAGACAAAGCTGGCACAATAGTTTTCTTTTTCAGAAAATTAGGGAATGGAATAAATATTTGTATTTTTTCGTTTATTAACTTTTAGAAAAATACAAACTTGATTTTTGGCTGTGGCGAAGTTGTACTTGATATATTCATTGTTCTCCCTGTTTAAAGATATGTCGTAAACTTGATTTGGAAAAAAAATTTTATGAATGAATACAAGAGAAACAGCCAATTCTCTGCTTATGGCAAAGAAGTATTTTAATTCATCAACTTTTCAACATGTTTTTAATTTAGCATTATGAAAGATTTATTACGCTATATATATGTGTGTATATATATATATATATATATATATATATATATATATATATATATATATATATATATATATATATATATATATATATATATATATTCTGTATATACTGTATGTATATATAGATATAAATATGGATATTGAAAGATACTTTCACTAAATTTATCGGAACAGAACGTTCATGTAATGATGATGAACTTCTCGATTGCCTAATTTATTTTATCACGATTTCTCTGGAATCCTTTGGCAAATCCATATATGAAATAAAACTAATAATTTTCGCTTTCCACTCCGAGCTTCGACCTCGTTTCAGGGAAAGAAATAAGCCCAGCGTTTCGTCTGCTAACTTGCGAAGAAACCTGCATTTAATTTCCCTTTCAGATTTTCAGATTATTACAAGAGAGCTCAAAGCCAAAAATATTATGAAATCGAAATTTTAAAACTTCACTGCTTGGCTGCTGCTCTGGTACCAATTATTATGAAATTGATGATCATTATGTGAAGGGAACTTTACTTATGACCTCCTCTCATACTTTGCTGTGACACCAGTTTCACGTGAATCAATAAATAAGTCATCCTCTCGTACTCTACTCCGCCTACCTGAGAGAACTCCTATGTTATATATATATATATATATATATATATATATATATATATATATATATATATATATATATATATATATATATATATATATATATATATATATATATGTGTGTGTGTGTGTGTATAAAATATACGGAGTCAGTACAGCCATGGAGACAGCATTCAGAGATGTAAAATGAGATGCACAAAGCGAATATTGATAATCTGAGATATTTCATTCAACCCTTTTACGGCGATAGGCAACTTCAGATCGACTTTACTTGGTGCCATGTGAAAACCATTAGCTCTTTGCTCCTATGCAGACGATGCATTACTAGTGCCACTAACAAAGATCTTAGAATCCATAGGATTTTATATTTTCCTGCTTTTTTTCCAAATTTCAATAATTTTTTTACGCATAATGTGAGACTTGCAAGGTAAAATAATGTTCATTCCTGAAAATAATATGCTTAAAAGATGTTGTAAAAAAATTTGATTGAACTGGAAGCATTTCCAGTTTTCATGTGAATGAAATGAGAATCAAAATCAATTCTGCAGCGAAGGGGGTAAGTAAAAAAAAAAAAAATTAAAGAGCAGAAGGAAACTGTGTCTTTGGAGAGACTGTGTGACATATTCAGGCTCTTAAATGTAAACTAAATCCCTGGAACACTATATGGTCCTTTCATTCTAGTTCTCTGATATAAATCAAATCATTCCGGCTCTTGTATGTAAATTAAATCTTCTTGCAAATTTTCTGTGGTATTCATTCTGGCTCTTGTATGTAAATCAAGTCTCTTTGCAAAGTCTTTGCTTCATTCATTCTGGCTCATGTATGTAAAATTAAGTCTCCGTTCAAAGTGTGTGTCATTCATTCTGGCTCTTGTATGTGAATTAAGCCTCCTTGCAACATCTGTGTTATTCATTCTGGCTCATGTATGTAAATGAAGTCTCCTTGCAAAGTCTCTGGGTCAGTCACTCTGGATCTTGGATGAAATTGAGTCCCCTTGCAAAGTCTGTATCATTCTTTCTGGCCTTGGATGTAAAATTAAGTATCCTTGCAAAGTCTGTGTCATTCTTTCTGGCTCTTGGATGTAAAATTAAGTCTCCTTGCAAAGTCTGTGTCATCCTTTCTGGCTCTTGGATGTAAAATTAAGTCTCTGTGCAAAGTCTGTGTCATTTTTTCTGGCTCTTGGATGTAAAATTAAGTCT
Source organism: Macrobrachium rosenbergii (assembly GCA_039081455.1). Classification (NCBI taxonomy): domain Eukaryota; kingdom Metazoa; phylum Arthropoda; class Malacostraca; order Decapoda; family Palaemonidae; genus Macrobrachium; species Macrobrachium rosenbergii. The sequence continues at coordinate 61,759,575 of JANJGK010000003.1, read as the reverse complement.
CCTTGCAAAGTCTGTATCATTCTTTCTGGCTCTTGGATGTAAAATTAAGTCTCCTTGCAAAGTCTGTATCATTCTTTCTGGCTCTTGGTTGTAAAATTAAGTCTCCCTGTAAAGTCTGTGTCATTCTTTCTGGCTCTTGGATGTAAAATTAAGTCTCCTTGCAAAGTCTGTGTCATTCTTTCTGGCTCTTGTATTTAAAATTAAGTCTCCTTGCAAAGTCTGTGTCATTCTATCTGGCTCTTGGATGTAAAATTAAGTCTCCTTGCAAGTCTCTGTGCTTTTCATTCTGGCACTCGAATATAAATTAAGCCTCCTTGCAAAAGTTCCTATGTCATTTATTCTGACCCTAATATGTAAATTAAGCCTCCTTGTAAAGTCTCCGTGTCATTCATTCTGGCTCTTGAATATAAATTAAGTCGTCTTGCAAAGTCTTTGTATCATTCAATCTGGCTCTTGCATGTAAATTAAGTCACGTTGAAGGTCTGAGTTACTATGCTGAATGTCGTAAGTAAATAATTTCTCTATGAGAATTTTGTTTCCTTCATTCTGGTTCTTGAATAGAAAATAAATCTCCTTGAAAAGTCTGCTTCATTCGACCTAGCTCTTTTATATCAAATTAATCACCATGGAAAGACATCATTTTTGGTCCTTCGTATAAGATAAGTCTCGTGGGAAAATCTCAATTATTAATATAAAATATGACTTTGAGAAGTCTGGCTCTTGCACATAAAATAAGTATCCTTTAAAAGATGCAGGTCATTCATTTTCCTTTAATATAATTTTTCTGCTTCATTTGACGATTTACAGTTTCTTTTTTTTTATCTTTTTGCACTAATATTGTCGTTTTTTATATTTTTCATCTGGTGTTATACTACTTTACTGTTTACCATTGTTCAGGTCCCATCAGATTCATGAAAGCTGAGCTTATTATTATTATTATTATTATTATTATTATTATTATTATTATTATTATTATTATTATTATTATTATTATTATTGCAGTCGTTTTGTTGTTATCGTTCTTAATAATAACTTATTTTTAGCAATATTAGTCAGATTTTCTTGTTGCCTTTATGATTTTTTTTAGAAAAGTGCCAGTTGATATAATGATAATGATGATGCTGTTATTAATATCCACACCTACCGTACACTAACAAATCTTTGGAATTATTTCCCTTTTGCTCAGCGTACTGAGTTGTTAAAGTATCCTAGGCATTTGTTATATTGCTTATGACCGTTTGCTTAGAACAGTGGTTCCCAAAGTGGGCGGTACCGGCCCCCTGGGGCGGTGGATTGATATCGGGGGGGCGGTGAGGCAAAAGGGGGTGGTTGGGGGGCGACAGGGTGGCATTAAGAGCATTTAATTTTAAGCAATTAAAAGCAAAAAAAAAAAAAAAAAACACACAGACTTAAAATTACCGAACGTGGTGATCTACGACTTCTTAGTGAGTTTCAGCCTGATGTGGAGAAACCGATATCCCTGCGCCAAGCACACCCATCCCATTAACAGTAATTGTGAAGACCAAGTTTACTAAATTAAGTATTGTTTGTGAAATACATCTTCGAGTTTAATATTGTTGTTTTCAATTTGAAGCAAACCGTCCCGCCCCCCCCCCCAAAAAAAAAAATAATACTCGCGTGTGTGTATCGGCGGGAGGGGGGCGCTAGGAAACCATCTGGAAGCCAAGGGGGCGCCAGCCTGAAAAAGTTTGGGAAACTCTGGCTTAGAATATAAGGAAAATACAACATTAGGAATCATTTCTGATTGCTCGCACATTAAAAAATAAGTGCTTGCATGTTATGTGGGAGTTATAAGTTATTAAATTTTATATATATATATATATATATATATATATATATATATATATATATATATATATATATATATATACATATATGTATATATATATATATATATATATATATATATATATATATATATATATATATATATATATATATGTATGTATAATTTGATAACTTGTGACCTCCACATTAAATGTACCAATAATCATTAATGGTTCCTAATCTGATATTATAAACACACACACACGTATATATATATATATATATATATATATATATATATATATATATATATATATATATAATATATATATATATATATATACATATATATATACTGTATATATTGTGCGTCTGCATGTTTGTGTATGTGTATGTATAATTTCAAGTCTTTTACATGTAAAACCACTTCAAAGCCAAACGCGCATGTGCGCATAGGAAATTTTAAAATAACTGTGGGCTACTGAAAAGAAATTCGTACCTCTTACTAAAGAATGGTAAAAATTTTTGCATTTATTGAAGCGTTCCTTCCCAGAAATTTGCATAATTTGTCTTTTCCTGGACCCTACTCTCTCTCTCTCTCTCTCTCTCTCTCTCTCTCTCTCTCTCTCTCTCTCTCTCTCTCTCTCTCTCTCATGGTTGAGCTTTTGGTACTGTTGTCGTTATTGTCTTCTTTCTCCTGGTATTCTTTACCATCTTCTTTCTTATTGTATCAAGTATTTTCCCTTAATATTCTTCTTCTGCCATACTTTTTCTTTTATTTATTACTACTTTTTTAGCATTCCTTTTCTGTTTTCTCGATATTTTTATTTTAGTATGATTTTTTTAAATTTTACTTTCTGTTTTACATATTCCAATTCTTCATCCTTTCACATACGTTCAATTGTTTTTACCTTTTTCTTCCTCCTCTCTTCATGGTTTACCGTTTTCCTTTTTGATGATTTACTTTTGTCTTTTAATCCCTTATATCTGCGTTTCCTCCCTTTCTTTCTGTCTTCTTATTCTTATTCCATCTGTTTGTTTCATATAGCTTCGTTTTGTCACTTTTTCTGCCCTGTAAAATTTCCTTTATTTCTCTCTCTCTCTCTCTCTCTCTCTCTCTCTCTCTCTCTCTCTCTCTCTCACTCTCTCTCTCTCTCTCTCTCTCTCTCTCTCTCGTTTTCACTTTTCTCCGAATCATTCCATTGTTAAACTTTATAAGATTCGACCACTATTTTCTTAATTCAACCCCTCTAATGTTATCAATTCATAATCAATCTGCCAAAAAAATAAAGCAAGAGGCCGAAAATGCGATAGGACATATGATTTGAAATGCAGCCAAAGATTTCTCGAATTCCACTCTTTATTTCTCGCTATCTTGAGGTAAACTTCGTCTTTGCTTTCTGCCTCCGTTTTTCCTGGTATTATAACTTTTTCTTCCTTTTCTTTTTATTTTTCCTTTGTTGCTTTTGACTTTGTTTAGCAAGGGACATTGGTTACCTATCCCATTATTTTCTTTCGTACTCGAAAGTGAAATCTTTCACCGAGATGCTATTTTGAAAACTGGAACTCTTTGGAGAGATAAAGAACTGCAACATTATTTAAGCGACATTTAGATAATGAAATGATCAAATGAAGATCTGAATTTGAGGGAAAAGGGCTGCTCGTTTTCAGAAAACGGAGGCAGGCCATCACTGTTCCTCATCTTTTAGCGCCCTTCCGAGGGCCGGCGCGTATATGCCAGCGACATCCCACAGCGGACAAGACGCGATATATGCGAATGGTGGCCGTTGTCGTTGTTGTTACTATTTTTCGGCGGCGCTTCGTGTATTTCATTCTCTATGGCGCATCTCATTATGGCGTTGTCTCATTACGGCGCTCTCTGTTCCTGCGGAGCCTCGTATTTATTTCCTTATTTCGCCGTCGATCATAGCTAGCCGGGAGCTCTACCCACCCCTCCAATGAAGAACGGCTCTGTAGCAATTCATTATAGAAGAAACAATTTCCTGTTTTCATACACTTATTTATTTCAACATTTATTTGTTTCAACATTTCACGAGAGAAAGAGAGAGAGATTATGGCGGCCATTAAAGCCGCATCAGATGTTTCATTGGAGGCGAGATTTTTCTTATCTGTTTTTAGAAACCCCGAGAGTAAGGAAGGGAGAGAGAGAGAGAGAGAGAGAGGAAAAGAAGCTAAGGACTGAAAGGGTGGGGTGGGACCTCCCTTCCTGCCCTGTGCCTCTTCTCCTCTTCCTATCTCTCTTCGCAGAGAGAAAGAAAGAGAGAAAGAGAAAGGGACAGAGATAGAAGAAGAAGAAGAAGAAGAAGAAGAAGAAGAAGAAGAAGAAGAAGAAAAAGAAGAGAGAGAGAGAGAGAGAGAGAGAGAGAGAGAGAGAGAGAGAGAGAGAGAGAGAGAGGACTGAAAGGGAGGGGTGGGACCTCCCTTCCTACCCTGTGCCTCTTCTTCTCTTCCTATCTCTCTTCGCAGAGAGAAAGAGAGAGAGAGAGAAAGAGACAGAGAAAGGAAGAAAGATTTAGAGAGAGAGAGAGAGGAAAAGAAGCTGAGGACTGAAAGGGAGGGGTGGGACCTCCCTTCCTACCCTGTGCCTCTTCTTCTCTTCCTATCTCTCTTCGCAGAGAGAAAGAGAGAGAGAGAAAGAGACAGAGAAAGGAAGAAAGAATTAGAGAGAGAGAGAGAGAGAGGAAAAGAAGCTGAGGACTGAAAGGGAGGGGTGGGACCTCCCTTCCTACCCTGTGCCTCTTCTTCTCTTCCTATCTCTCTTCACAGAGAGAAAGAGAGAGAGAGAAAGAGACAGAGAAAGGAAGAAAGAATTAGAGAGAGAGATAGAGAGAGAGAGAGAGAGGAAAAGAAGCTAAGGACTGAAAGGGAGGGGTGGGACCTCCTTTCCTGCCCTGTGCCTCTTCTCCTTTTCCTATATCTCTTCACAGAGAGAAAGAGAGAGAGAGAAAGAGACAGAGAAAGGAAGAAAGAATTAGAGAGAGAGAGAGATAGAGAGAGAGAAAGGCCTGACAGGGAGGGTTGGGACCTCCCTTCCTGCCCTGTGCCTCTTCTCTTCTTCCTATCTCTCTTCACAGAGAGTAAGAGAGAGAAAGAGACAGAGAAAGGAAGAAAGAAGT
>JANJGK010000003.1:61747923-61750423 GCA_039081455.1 Macrobrachium rosenbergii | reverse complement strand
CTTAGAATATTCCTCACACCGTTGGACTGTGGAACAGTCTTGCTGAGGATGTCGTCCAATTGGAACTTCAAAAGTTCAAGCGAAGATCCAACACATTGCTACCCTAATACAATTCTCTTTGTATTTTAATAATTAACTTATCTATTTATTGATCTGTTTATTTGTTAATTTGTTGATTTATTTTTTCTCTTTTAATAAGTGATCTCTTCTTTGTGTATTTCCCATTACCTTCTGTTGCTTCTGTGTAATGAACACCATATTCTTTGGAAGCCTGAATATCACGTCAGTGGTACCTTTGGGCTTGTTCGATATGAATAGGGTTCATCTTCTGAAAAATAATAATAATAATAATAATAATAATAATAATAATAATAATAATAATAATAATAATAATAATAATAATAATAATTATAATAATTTCCTATATTCTTATTTGTATTAGGAAGTTCTATTTCTAATACTGTTATTGGCTTTTGGAGGGATCTTTGCCAATTTATTGTCTAAGTGGTTTTTTGGGTTACATGAACTACCATAGTAGTCTTTGCGGGTATCATCTCCAATGTTCCTCTCTGTCTTTGTGAACGGATTTAAGAATGATAAGTGATGATGAGTCATATTTGACAGTTTAATGGAAATCAAGAAAAACTTATTAGTGACTATGATGAAACGTCTGTGTATGACATTAGCAAATAGAATAAAAATAAAAAATCAGTATAGATAGTACATGCGTCTTCCTTCTTACTAAGTGTAGCCGACAAAAGAACATATTTAGGAGATACCATTGCAAACGGTAATGCTTGAGAAATTCTTATTCAGTATTAGCATATTTGTACCGGATACGAAAGAACATTCGGCTCACAGTGTACTTCAAAGTAACGAATTTACTCTAATGCTTCGATCCTTTTAATTTTCTGAAAACTATTTGTCTGCCCGTGCGCACTTTTTACTGTCCGCACTTTTTCTGTCCACCCTCAGATCTTCAAAACTACTGAGGCTAGAAGGCTGCAAATTGGTATGTTGATCATTCACGCACCAACCATCAAACATACCAAATTGCAGCCCTCTAGCCTCAGTAGTTTTTATTTTATTTAAGGTAAAATTTAGCCATATTCGTGTGTCTGGCAACAATATAGGACATGCCACCACCGGGCCGTGGTTAAAGTTTCATGGGCCGCTGCTCATACAGCATTATACCGAGACCACCGAAAGATACATCTATTTCGGTGGCCTTGATTATACGATGTACAGAAAACTCGATTGCGCCGAAGAAATTTAGGCGCATATTATACTCGTTTATTATTGTTTCTGAATATATTTTGACCAAATAACATTTTTTTGAATTTTACTTAAAGAAGATATATATATATATATATATATATAATATATATATATATATATATATATATATATATATATATATATATATATATATATATATATATATATATGACTATTTATCACATCACCGTGATTCATATACAATCAGAAAGCTACAAACGTCCTTTAATATCCAATTCGCTCTACCTCGGAAATAATATATTTTCATATATGTTACCGAAGGGGAATTTTTTAGTTGATAATAAGTCCACCGTCCCGTGGGGTCGAACCAGCGACGGACGAGGACTCAGGACTACAGGGACGCACTAACCCATTGTGGCCGAATGGGTTAGTGCGTCCCTGTAGTCCTGAGTCCTCGTCCGTCGCTGGTTCGACCCCACGGGACGGTGGACTTATTATCAACTAAAAAATTCCCCTTCGGTAACATATATGAAAATATATTATTTCCGAGGTAGAGCGAATTGGATATTAAAGGACGTTTGTAGCTTTCTGATTATATATATATATATATATATATATATATATATATATATATATATATATATATATATATATATATATGCATATATGTGTGTGTGTGCGTAGACTCTACTTCTCACTTTTGATTAATTTCAACAACCACAATGCCCTCCCACTTCTCGAATTCTACGCACTTTTTGGATATGCTTGTCACTATAGAGCTCTAGATCCAAATGCAAGAATATGAAGTAATTCTGATGTAGCAAAGAATTCGAGAAGCTAAGAGGGAATTGTGATTATTACAATTGCATAGACACATACAAATATATATTATATATACAGTATATAGCCCATATATATATATAATATATATATATATATATATATATATATATATATATATATATATATGTATGTATATATATATATATATATATATATATATATATATATATATATATATATATATATTGCATAAACAGAGTGTGCGGCCAAGAAGAAAGTGTGGCAACGGAGTACAGTTTCGCCTTTACTTTAAGGCATTTTTTAAACAAACTCAAGCGAAGGTGAAACATCTTGCGTTCTCTTGTTACATTCCTCGTGACCATATACTTTGTTTACGTTTCGTTGCAAGATGTTTTATGTGCATGTATATTTGTGTATGCATGTATTTTTATGAAGTAGCTGACCCTGTAGACCTTTT
>JANJGK010000003.1:61685423-61742923 GCA_039081455.1 Macrobrachium rosenbergii | reverse complement strand
TATATAGTAACATATTCGATTAGCAGTTTTATAGCCTAGCTCTAGGAAGAATTAAAAATTGCAAAGTGCAAAGCCATATTTTGATAATTATATTTAAGGACTGTCTGAGTGATTTGAGTACCCCAGTTTTTATGGGCCATAACATATAGTAAAGGTGTACTACATAATTATTGATGAATAAGAATGATAATATATTTTATAGAGTAACTGAATATACAGTGCAATTTTTCTTTAAAAAGAAATAATAATTTTCCCGCAGATTCCTTCTACGTTATCTCAGCTGATCTCTCTTCCTTCTTATACGTACTTTCTATGCTAAACCAGAGAGAGAGAGAGAGAGAGAGAGAGAGAGAGAGAGAGAGAGAGAGAGAGAGAGAGAGAGAGAGAGAGACCCTGTCTGTGTGCTAAGTGTGTGTCCTGAGCAGAGAGTGGGTATGTCACTCCATCCGAATAGTGAAGTTAGCCTAACTGCCACTGCCACATGCAAAGGACTGCAATGTTCCAGTTGTTGCATTATTATTATTATATATTCTCAGGATACGGCCATCTGGGGGGAAAAGCTACTTGCTCGGAGAATTACAAGTCAGTCACACTTGCTGGATGTAATCATAGCATTTGTTGGATTTCTTAATTTAAGCAAGTTGTGAACAAAAGGAACGGAGAGCCTTAGTATTTTTGGATATTCTGTCTGTTTTATGTATTTGCCTTATGACAGTGCACAAAGTTTACGCGATTTGTCTAATCTTGTTGAATTATCTGTGTGATCCAACAGAAATTGAGTATTCAAGTAGACTAAATCCTTGACGCATTTTATACTTCTCCAACCCACTTATTCTTCCTACTTTTCGTTCGAGCCTCAGAAATAGTTAAGTTTTATTTGTACTGTAAAACTTTTTTTTTTAATCTTTTACTTAATAAAATCAGTTCATAGTAACAAAAGGGACTTTCCATCTTAACTTGCTTATCTAGGAATATCTTAATATTGTTCTTTTAATCTTGGCAATGTGCACATTCTCGGATACTCTTCTATGACAACTTTCTCCCGGATAATAATATTGTTTCTCATAAAACTATTCCCGTAATTGATTTGATTTCGCTTTGCTAGTCCATTTCATTACGATTACGGTAACTGATCAAGAACTTTGTCATTCATCATGTATTTGTTTAATTTATACAAAAGAAACATTCAGAGCTAATGATTTTATCTTACTCATGTTCTCTTAACCTGTAGATAGGGAGTGTTACAATATTTTTTTCATATAATTTACGACTACCGTAAAAGAACACACACCAAATGTACGCAACATATACGAATATCTTTTCTTCCATAACGTCCCCCGTGTGGTGTGGCCTGTTGAACAAAACTTGTGACTCGAACTTCCGTCCTTGCAACTGGCCCCTGCTCTTCTTTGGGTCGATTTCAGGCACATGTAGCGGTTTTAACAAATAAAGAAGTTTTTCCATACTAGGAGGCAAAATTAACAATAAGTTTTATATGATAATTTTGTCGTAAGTCTCTGGTAAAGTAAAAGTTTTACTGTCTGTTCCATTGAGGGTTGCTTTGGAGCAAGAGCTCGTGCCAGCACAAGACTGGCTTAATCTAGACAGATAATCTGTTCCATAACTGTGAAATGTAATCTAATAAATAAAAATAGTAATCTTCACTTTATAAATTTCGTGATATAAAAAAATGTAAGCTTCCATTGTGAAGACCAATCATTTCTTTTTTATTCAAGTACATTACTCAGCATTGACATCAATTGTAAAATGTCAACAGATTCAATATCAACGTAAATTAAAATATACAGAAAATATAGATATAGCTCTATTTTTTGAATTGCCATAAGAATTTTTTGCTTCATAAGCAATCTTTTTTTTTATATTTGTAAGGCCTATAGTACTCTGTGCTTCAGAGAACTTGGTATTTATGAACAAAATAGAGGATATTTGAAAGATGTGTAAGTACAAATTGTCATGGTAGGAGTGTGACGGGGAGATCATAGTGCAAACGAGCAACTTGCAGGAAGATGTGGTGTCCATGGGCTAGAAAATAGACTGAGATATCAAAGATTAAAATGTTCTGAACATAATGACAACAGTAAATGAGGCCCAGTTAGTCAAGAAATTTGTTGCTATGGAAATAGGGGGATGAACACCAATAGTATGTCCTAGACCATAGGAGAATGCAGGCAGAAAGTTCACAGAACAGGCAAGAGATGTATTTACATACTCACTATATATATAAATTATATGCATACATACACACGCACACACAAATATACATATACATGTATGTATAAATATAAATATATATACGTATGTGTTTATATATATATATATATATATATATATATATATATATATATATTGTATATATATTCATGCCCATTACCCAGAAAAATATATGTATATATATTTATATATATATACTTATACATATATATTATACATATACATTATATATATATATATATATATATATATATATATATATATATATATATATATATATATATATGTTATATATATATATATATTTATATATATACATTTATATTTATAAATAAATATATATATATATATATATATATATATATATATATATATATTGTTATGAACCACTTTTGGTTCAGCAGGTTCTTAAATACAAACAAAGTTACGGGACTGGAATGACTGGCAGAAATTGAGGCAGACAAAGGAGGAAGGAGCTGAACGAAACAAAAAAAATTACCTTAAACTAATTTATTATACTAAGATATATACATATATACAAGTGAGTCCAGGTTTAGCATACATAATTAAATAAATATTAACAGCAGCAGTCAAAATTAATAAACATGTCTTAAGGACCACTCAAATGCCTAAACAATCTCAATCAAAATAATGATGAAAAAGCATCCCAAAATACATTTACTTGAGCCATACACTGCTCTACACCATTAATAATAATAATGTAATAAAAAACATTACCCGAGCCATACACTGCTCGACACCATTAATAATAATAATGTAACGAAAATCATTACCCGAGCCATACACTGCTCGACACCATGAATAATAATGCAATGAAAATCATCACCAGAGCCATACACTGCTCGACACCATTAATAATAATAATGAAATGAATAATTATACCAAAATAACATCAATTACTAGAACAATACAGACAGCGTAAATAGATAAACAGACATTGCCAATAAACAAACAGGCAGCATAAACAATCAAACAAATGATAAAGCAACAACATGAAATCACTCGGGGTAACACCGATAAACAATCTCAATCTCCGTGGAGATAACACGACAGACCCAGCTGTCAAGAAGGATGAATGCAATCAGACGAACTCCTGTGAAGACACCAAAGCAGCCACCAACTGCTCAACTGGAACACAGTCATCATCACAGATGAATTACAGGAGAAACGTCGAAACAGCACGTCTGCTGTTATACAGGAAGATCCACGGAAGGCTATGATTTAGCTATCCCACCATCCTTCAGCTGATGAGGCCAACAGGTAAGGAATACCTGCTGCTCCAACAAAGACTCCATGTTGCTAAAGCTGCCGGGAACCTGACTCGCTGCTATGCTAAACCCGACTGCCACTGTCAGAGACAACGCGACAGACGTCAACTTTCCTTCAAAGAAAAAATAAAAAAAAGTAAGGAGGCAACAACCCACCAAGGGAACAATCGGCAAACGATTGTCCCAACAGACGTACTAAACCTCACACCTCCTTACCTAACAGAAAAAAAAAAAAATTTTTTTTTTTTTTACACTTCACACACACTCTCTCTCTCTCGCTCTCTCTCCTCCAGTGCCGTCACAACCCTGCCAGATAAAACAGAACCGATCCTGAAACACGGTCGCCAAATGTTATGAACCACTTTTGGTTCAGCAGGTTCTTAAATACAAACAAAGTTACGGGACTGGAATGACTGGCAGAAATTGAGGCAGACAAAGGAGGAAGGAGCTGAACGAAACAAAAAAAATTACCTTAAACTAATTTATTATACTAAGATATATACATATATACAAGTGAGTCCAGGTTTAGCATACATAATTAAATAAATATTAACAGCAGCAGTCAAAATTAATAAACATGTCTTAAGGACCACTCAAATGCCTAAACAATCTCAATCAAAATAATGATGAAAAAGCATCCCAAAATACATTTACTTGAGCCATACACTGCTCTACACCATTAATAATAATAATGTAATAAAAAACATTACCCGAGCCATACACTGCTCGACACCATTAATAATAATAATGTAACGAAAATCATTACCCGAGCCATACACTGCTCGACACCATGAATAAAAATGCAATGAAAATCATCACCAGAGCCATACACTGCTCGACACCATTAATAATAATAATGAAATGAATAATTTTACCAAAATAACATCAATTACTAGAACAATACAGACAGCGTAAATAGATAAACAGACATTGCCAATAAACAAACAGGCAGCATAAACAATCAAACAAATGATAAAGCAACAACATGAAATCACTCGGGGTAACACCGATAAACAATCTCAATCTCCGTGGAGATAACACGACAGACCCAGCTGTCAAGAAGGATGAATGCAATCAGACGAACTCCTGTGAAGACACCAAAGCAGCCACCAACTGCTCAACTGGAACACAGTCATCATCACAGATGAATTACAGGAGAAACGTCGAAACAGCACGTCTGCTGTTATACAGGAAGATCCACGGAAGGCTATGATTTAGCTATCCCACCATCCTTCAGCTGATGAGGCCAACAGGTAAGGAATACCTGCTGCTCCAACAAAGACTCCATGTTGCTAAAGCTGCCGGGAACCTGACTCGCTGCTATGCTAAACCCGACTGCCACTGTCAGAGACAACGCGACAGACGTCAACTTTCCTTCAAAGAAAAAATAAAAAAAAGTAAGGAGGCAACAACCCACCAAGGGAACAATCGGCAAACGATTGTCCCAACAGACGTACTAAACCTCACACCTCCTTACCTAACAGAAAAAAAAAAAAAATTTTTTTTTTTTTACACTTCACACACACTCTCTCTCTCTCGCTCTCTCTCCTCCAGTGCCGTCACAACCCTGCCAGATAAAACAGAACCGATCCTGAAACACGGTCGCCAAATGTTATGAACCACTTTTGGTTCAGCAGGTTCTTAAATACAAACAAAGTTACGGGACTGGAATGACTGGCAGAAATTGAGGCAGACAAAGGAGGAAGGAGCTGAACGAAACAAAAAAAATTACCTTAAACTAATTTATTATACTAAGATATATACATATATACAAGTGAGTCCAGGTTTAGCATACATAATTAAATAAATATTAACAGCAGCAGTCAAAATTAATAAACATGTCTTAAGGACCACTCAAATGCCTAAACAATCTCAATCAAAATAATGATGAAAAAGCATCCCAAAATACATTTACTTGAGCCATACACTGCTCTACACCATTAATAATAATAATGTAATAAAAAACATTACCCGAGCCATACACTGCTCGACACCATTAATAATAATAATGTAACGAAAATCATTACCCGAGCCATACACTGCTCGACACCATGAATAATAATGCAATGAAAATCATCACCAGAGCCATACACTGCTCGACACCATTAATAATAATAATGAAATGAATAATTATACCAAAATAACATCAATTACTAGAACAATACAGACAGCGTAAATAGATAAACAGACATTGCCAATAAACAAACAGGCAGCATAAACAATCAAACAAATGATAAAGCAACAACATGAAATCACTCGGGGTAACACCGATAAACAATCTCAATCTCCGTGGAGATAACACGACAGACCCAGCTGTCAAGAAGGATGAATGCAATCAGACGAACTCCTGTGAAGACACCAAAGCAGCCACCAACTGCTCAACTGGAACACAGTCATCATCACAGATGAATTACAGGAGAAACGTCGAAACAGCACGTCTGCTGTTATACAGGAAGATCCACGGAAGGCTATGATTTAGCTATCCCACCATCCTTCAGCTGATGAGGCCAACAGGTAAGGAATACCTGCTGCTCCAACAAAGACTCCATGTTGCTAAAGCTGCCGGGAACCTGACTCGCTGCTATGCTAAACCCGACTGCCACTGTCAGAGACAACGCGACAGACGTCAACTTTCCTTCAAAGAAAAAATAAAAAAAAGTAAGGAGGCAACAACCCACCAAGGGAACAATCGGCAAACGATTGTCCCAACAGACGTACTAAACCTCACACCTCCTTACCTAACAGAAAAAAAAAAAAAATTTTTTTTTTTTTACACTTCACACACACTCTCTCTCTCTCGCTCTCTCTCCTCCAGTGCCGTCACAACCCTGCCAGATAAAACAGAACCGATCCTGAAACACGGTCGCCAAATGTTATGAACCACTTTTGGTTCAGCAGGTTCTTAAATACAAACAAAGTTACGGGACTGGAATGACTGGCAGAAATTGAGGCAGACAAAGGAGGAAGGAGCTGAACGAAACAAAAAAAATTACCTTAAACTAATTTATTATACTAAGATATATACATATATACAAGTGAGTCCAGGTTTAGCATACATAATTAAATAAATATTAACAGCAGCAGTCAAAATTAATAAACATGTCTTAAGGACCACTCAAATGCCTAAACAATCTCAATCAAAATAATGATGAAAAAGCATCCCAAAATACATTTACTTGAGCCATACACTGCTCTACACCATTAATAATAATAATGTAATAAAAAACATTACCCGAGCCATACACTGCTCGACACCATTAATAATAATAATGTAACGAAAATCATTACCCGAGCCATACACTGCTCGACACCATGAATAATAATGCAATGAAAATCATCACCAGAGCCATACACTGCTCGACACCATTAATAATAATAATGAAATGAATAATTATACCAAAATAACATCAATTACTAGAACAATACAGACAGCGTAAATAGATAAACAGACATTGCCAATAAACAAACAGGCAGCATAAACAATCAAACAAATGATAAAGCAACAACATGAAATCACTCGGGGTAACACCGATAAACAATCTCAATCTCCGTGGAGATAACACGACAGACCCAGCTGTCAAGAAGGATGAATGCAATCAGACGAACTCCTGTGAAGACACCAAAGCAGCCACCAACTGCTCAACTGGAACACAGTCATCATCACAGATGAATTACAGGAGAAACGTCGAAACAGCACGTCTGCTGTTATACAGGAAGATCCACGGAAGGCTATGATTTAGCTATCCAACCATCCTTCAGCTGATGAGGCCAACAGGTAAGGAATACCTGCTGCTCCAACAAAGACTCCATGTTGCTAAAGCTGCCGGGAACCTGACTCGCTGCTATGCTAAACCCGACTGCCACTGTCAGAGACAACGCGACAGACGTCAACTTTCCTTCAAAGAAAAAATAAAAAAAAGTAAGGAGGCAACAACCCACCAAGGGAACAATCGGCAAACGATTGTCCCAACAGACGTACTAAACCTCACAATATATATATATATATATTTATATATATATATATATATATATATATATATATATATATATATATATATATATATATATATTACCTATATATAAATAAATAAATAAATATTACATATATATATATATGAAAAGCATATACTGTGGGTCACAAGTATGTTATGAATTATAATACACAACGGATGTTGAATTAACAAGTGGGGAGGAAAACTTTCCCAAAATCTTAGAGAGAATGTTTAGCTATCATCTGACGCATTTCCTCGTTAAATAAGGATGGGGTCAGGATTTTCGAGGCGTGGGATTATGTGAGATTACACCGTATGTACGGTCGCCAGAAGTGTCCAGGTTCTGGTGAGGAACCTGTGTTTGTGTTTGTCTTTTGGGCAGAGTCCCAAGGTGTGTAGGGATTAGGTTGAAAGAAAGGAATCGTTAGAAGACCAACATTGAACCTTTTGAAAAGTCTCGAAAAGTAAAACCGAGACTTGTGTTGTGTGTGAATTCAGAACTGAGTTGAACATTGCAGTTTCGAGGTAAGGATCATATCTATTTACCAAACTGTAGATTGTTTTCTCCATTTCTGTAATATGTATTTTGTTTAAACATTTATGGTTGAATAACGTGGGAGGAATTCCCTTATCTGTATTTTTTTGTGCTTTGGAAACTAAAGAAGATTTTACTCGTCTTCTTCAGATATTTCGTTGAGTAAGAGGTCGAGAATGTACTAATTGGGAATATGTTAGACTTTGACCTATTTTTGACCTGTTTATTTTATTTGATGACCAAGGTGTTAGTCACTAGTATTGGTTGGTCTAGAATCATCAATTCGATGGATTGCGTATCAAAATTTCCTTTAGTTATGATTTCCATTCATATGTCCGTAGCTTTTGCTGAATTACTTTCGTTAAATTTGCAAATAAAATCTAGTTTTGTATCTGGGTGTTTAATTCCAGTAGGCCTCCGTCTGAGGTTAGATACAGGGAGAGGAGTCCACGAGGGAAAAGGAATTTGCTGATCCAGGGCTGGCCACCGCTACCACAGAATCTTAGAGGCGTAAGTTGATATGGTGCTGTTCCTAAAACAGGTGCCCTAATTGGCCTTGTGTAGTGTCATAATAGTGGTGGCAGCGGTGTTAGACATGAGTAGATGGTCAAGTAGGTAAATAGATAGGGTATAGGTTATGCCTCCAAAGAGAGATATCTTATTAATACTGGTATTGGCATCTCAGAATAGGATTTTGATGGTTCAGCAGTTCAGTTTAAGGAGATGTTGTGAAATGCACTCGAGTTAGTATTTCGCGAGCTTGAGCATCTGTGTGTGTTTAGTGGTGCGTCACGCAAGGTTTTAGTGTGTTTATAGGTATTTCGGGGCTTTAGTTCATACTGGGGAATGTTGGGTATGTATAATGTGCTCAGTGTGTTTAATTGTGGTATCTTGATCGCTTGTGTGTGGTAGAACGCACGAAAACACGCAGGTGGTTTTCTCTCTCTCTCTCTCTCTCTCTCTCTCTCTCTCTCTCTCTCTCTCTCTCTCTCTCTCTCTCTCTCTCTCTCTCTCTCTTTCTTTGGTGAGAGGATTCTCACACCCTCAAGCAACCGTCAAGCAGAGGCGTACGTAAGTGTTATCATTTTTTTTTATAGTTAATTTTAGTGTCAGACTGGAATATGGTTTTTTTGATTGCACTGCAACTAATATTCGGGCAGTGGTTGTAGTGACGTCATCCCCAGAGTGACGTGTTAGTGACGTCATTAGTTTGGGCGGAGTTTCTTGCCTTCTTCGCCATCCTTTATGCAGCGCATTTGAATTTTGGGCGTGGCATATGTGTTTTTTTTATATAGCAATCGGCAGTTCGCATCGGTGTTTACGGTTTAATAAAGGAATTATTTAATTATTGTATTATCTCTGGGGACTTTGATTAATGGGAAATAATTTTATTTGTCAGTTGTTGAGTTACTGGGAGTAAAGATTTCTTGTGCATACATTTCTTAGATTTGAAACTTTTTTTTGTATAGTTACATACTATTTTATTTTGGGTACATATGTGCGTGTATGCAAAAGGAGAAGGTGCTTCTTGGCACCGGGAGAGGCAGAAGCGTCTCCGAAGTTTTGTGCTTAGCGGTTTTTTTTTTTTATGTTTCAGCAGATCATGGATCGGAGATAGGGGGGAGTTATTGCACTGAAGAGAGCGGAACGAATTCTTTTCCTCTCTCTCTCTCTCTCTCTCTCTCTCTCTCTCTCTCTCTCTCTCTCTCTCTCTCTCTCTCTCTCTCTCGTACGTTTAGGAGAGACTGAGTGTTTTTTTTTTTTTTTTTTTTTGCCCTTGAAGGTGCGAAGTTTATCTTGACCTACTTTGCGGTCAGCTGTGCGCTCGGCCTGCCTTCCCCCCGCCCCCCCACCCCCTCTACATGGGATTTTGGATTTAATTGTGGGTTTAATTAATTTTGATTTAATTGTGGGTTTGATTAGTACTTTCTTTTGATTTTTGGGGATTAATTGTAAGAATACAGGGAATTAAAATTCTGGGTTTCTTACTGTATGGAGAATTCTTTCAGGGAAAATGGTTTTCTTTTGTTTTTTTTCTGTAAGGTGTGTCCTTTCGCAGGACCTGGGAAATTTTGCACTTGTGATCAGCCAAGAATAAGTCAACGGATTTATTTACGAAGAGGAAAGCTGCAAAAATAGGGAGAGGAAATAGTGATCAGAGATTCCCTAGGTCAGCCTATGGTTGTGTAAGGCGCTGAGATTCAGTCCGCAGCTTGAGGGGTTTTGTTGAAGTTTGAAATAGCCAAAGGTTGATGGTTGGGTTGAGTTCTTGGGCCCCACGGGTTCGTTGTTTTAATTGTAATGTGCAGGGACACATTAAGAGATTTTGCCGTGTTAAATATTGTGACGGTTGTAGGAGTTATGGTCATCCTTGGCAGTCTTGTCCATCTCTGAGACAGTATAATGGTAGGCCTACATTTCAGAATTTTGGTAGCTCAGGTAAGAAACTTCATCAAGCGGATTTTTCGAGGGGATCTTGTGATCAGCGAGCATTGTCTAAAGACTGATCAGTTGCAAAGGAAAAACTGGATGGGTGTCTCTTGTGATATAGGACTTCTGGGGGAACCCTCAGAGGCAAAACCAGTGGTAAAAGGGTCTGTGCATGAAATAAACGTGAGGGTTTTTATACATACAGGCGCTTCTATTAATTTGATGAATTATGAGTTGTTCTGATCGATGTTTTCCGATCATTCTTTGAGACCTGCTAAAGAGACAGCATGTGATGTTCAAGCAAATAGGTTACGGGTTTAGGGATACGTAGATATGGATTTATCTCTTGGGGGTAGAATTTTTACAGAACCATTTTTGGTTATATGGGGGACTGCTTTGGGAAATACTTTGTTACTGGGTCATCCAGCATGTCGGAGACAAATCTCGGTTCATATGTAAGTGTAGTGGTTGATGAGGACGGATCGGGTGTACATGAGAATTTGCGGGTGGATGCTGAACATGTGTCGGTGGGTAAGAAGTGTTATAAGGGGGTTTTGTTAGATGATGTGGTTCTTGGTCCTGGCATGGTTTCTATGATGAAAGTTCGATTGAAAGGAGTGCATTAATCCAAACAGGTGTGGGTGGATAGGTGTAGTGAAAAGCTGAAGGGGTTAGTGTGTACGGGTTCTATAAACAAGGTATCGAGGTCAGGGGATACTTGGGTGGAATTGCTAAACTGTAATGATTCAGTTCGCAATTATCGGAAGGATACTTTTGCAATCGACTTTGTTGACTGGGTCGATGAAGATAATTCAGTGGCTATTGTCGGGGATTTTTGTAGTTTTTCAGAAGCAGATTTACAGGCTAAGAGGCAGGTTTTTAGGGATCATTTAGCCAATGCTGATTATCAAGAATATGTTGGGGGTGTGGAAGACGTTCTGGCTGAGTTTGCGGACATAGTCGCACTCAAAGGGGATAAGTTAGGGTTAACAAATGTGTTAGAACACAAGGTTCAGTTGGAGGGCGAGACTAAGCCTATTTTTGTTCCTTCATATAGGATTCCTTTTAAGATTAGAGAACAGGTAGAGCAAGAGGTTAATAAGTGGGAGGAAGAAGGCATTGTTAGGCCCAATTCCTCGTCTTTTAATTTCCCGCTGTTGGCAGTGACTAAGAAGGATGGTTCAGTCCGGGTTTGTGTCGACTTTAGGAAGTTGAACTAGTGAACTATTCCTGATCGCTACCCTGTGGCGTGTTTGCCAGATTTATTTGTTGAGATTGGGGCCAAGAATATTTATTCCTCAATTGATCTGATGCAAAGGTATTTGCAAGTACCACTTAGCAAAGAGAGTCGAGAGTACATGGCTTTCTCTTTGCCGAAGGGGCATTATGAGTTCACACAGATGCTGTTTGGTTTATCAGGTAGTTCTATGACATTTACTAGACTAATGAATACAGTTTTGCATGGCTTGTTAGGGGGAAAAAGTCTCCCTGTACATGGGTGACATACTAGTTGCCACGGGTTCGGCAGAGGAACATTTAGAGGTTCATAGAGAGGTTTTTAGGATGCTTAGGTTAGCGGGTTTGAAGATAAAGTTAGCTAAGTGTAATTTTCTGAAGAGGCAAATAGTATATTTGGGTCATGTCATTTCTAAGGAGGATGTTGAAGTGAATGATGATAAAGTTAGGGCAATTGTGGATTTTGCTACTCCCAAAAATAAGAAGCAGATTCGGTCATTCTTAGGCATGGCTGGATCTTTCCATAGGTTTGTGAAGGGTTTTTCTATTCCAGCGGCTCCCTTGACAGATGTCCTGAGGGATGATGTGCAGTTGTATGGGGGAGATGGATAGCAATTAGCTTTTCAGAAGATTTGGAACGTCCATCACGTTGGTAACGGACGCTAGTTACGAGGGTATAGGGGTATGTCTTATGCAGGGGTTCGATTGAATTTTACAGTAGGAAGTTTAAGACACGGGGTAGTAATGAACGGTTGTGGTCGGTAGTGGACAAAGTGGCCTTTGACGTAGTGTCTAGTTTGGTGCATTTCAAAATGCTTCACTTGGGCAATCAAGTAGAGGTTCTTACAGATCATAAGCTATTGTTGGATCTTTTTAATAAGCCGGATCTTTCCCCTAAAGGGCTAGGTGGTATCTGATAATCAGGGATTTTGATGCTAAGCTTAGGTATATAGAGGGTAGACATAATGTTGTAGCAGACACCCTTAGTAGAAGTTTTTCTGATGCAGATCGTACTCATGTATGTTATGTATCTGGAGATTGCATAGACTGGGATATTAGCTTGGTAGAAGCTAAGCAGGATGAGGATGAGATTTTGGCAGACGCAAAAGCGTTTCTTAGAGGGGAATTAGTTAGGAAGGGTTATAAGCTGCCTTTTGTAGGGCTTGAGTTAGAGGGTAATTTGTTAGTTAGGAAGATTATGTACAGACTGAGGAATAGTCCCTAGGAGTTTAGTGCCTATGGTTCTGGATATTGTTCACTGTAGGTCTGGCAGTCTGCATTTGGGTATTGAGAAGACGTATCAGAATATTTGGGGACAATTCTTTTGGAAGAATATGCTCACATCAGTGTAAGACTTTGTGAGGGGTTGTTTAGTTTGTGATGTGTGTAAGCCATCGAGGGTCATTTCTCGCAAATTGGGTTCATTTCCTATTCCCAGCAGGCCGTGGGCAAGAGTCCATATGGACCTACTGTCCAGTTTTTTGTGAATCTAGTTATGGCCATAGGCATCTGTTGGTGGTTGTTGACGAATTAACGAGATTCGTAGAGATTTTTCCATTGAAGCATAAAACTGAAGAAGAGTTGGCAGTCGCATTCTTTAATGGGTATATTTGTCGTTATGGGGTTCCTGAGGTGCTGATTACAGATAATGGGAGAGAATTTGTGAATAAGACGTTAGAGTGTCTTGTAGATGTGATGGGCATTCGAAAAGTCACTATTATTCCCTATAGACCAGAAGCTAATGGGCTGTGTGAATGGGCAAATAGGAAGGTTATTGAAGCTCTCAGGATGACTGTAGGGGGAAACGATGTAAATCGGGATCGATACATTCCACAGGTACAGCATAGCATTAATTCCATGGTTAGTGATACCATTGGAATGTCACCCAATGAAGTGCTGTTTGGTTACCCAGCGCGGGGCACGTTCGATATGTTGCCTATTCCTTCGCGGGATGGTACTGTGAGGGCGCTTGTGTCGGCAGCAAAAGAGAGATATGTGCGTCTTGCTAGGAATCGCGAAATGAAAACGTGGGGTATGGGAGATAGAGGTAATGAAAAGCCGGATAGAGTTAAAGTTGCTGTGGGAGACAGGGTTTTTGTGAAAATAAATGTCAGGAATCAGTTGACCTATAAGCTAGGTCCTAAATCTGGTTTTAGGAGTAAAGAAAGGGAATAGATTTGTGGTTCTAGATGAGAATACGGGTGTGTCTCGGTTGACACACATATCTAAAATTAAAAAGATAGGTTAATGGGAATCTTATGGGTTAGTTCCTGTGTTGTAGTGTGGTTATGATAATGTTTATTTCTTTCCCCTCTCTCTCTTCGTTTTTTTTTTTAGATCTCTTCGTTGAGTGAGTCGGTAGAACTGCGGACTGGCACTCGCTGGGCCGGAGTTCGAATCCCCGGCCGGCTGATGAAGAGTTAGAGGAATTTATTTCTGGTGATGGAAATTCATTTTTCGCTATACTGTGGTTCGGATTCCACAATAAGCTGTAGGTCCCGTTGCTAAGTAACCAGTTGGTTCTTATCCACGTAAAATAAGTCTAATCCTTCGGGCCAGCCCTAGGAGAGCTGTTAATCAGCTTAGTGGT
Source organism: Macrobrachium rosenbergii (assembly GCA_039081455.1). Classification (NCBI taxonomy): domain Eukaryota; kingdom Metazoa; phylum Arthropoda; class Malacostraca; order Decapoda; family Palaemonidae; genus Macrobrachium; species Macrobrachium rosenbergii. Next base: position 61,728,619 of record JANJGK010000003.1, on the reverse strand, counting down.
CTGGTAAAACTAGGGTAAACTTAACTCATTGGGTTTTATATGGGCGTGATTTGCTGTTTTTTTTAACTGGGGAGGACATTGGTCCGTAGAGTTATACAAATCTTTAATTGTCTGAGTTCAGTTTTTTGCTCTTGTGTGTTGAAATACTTAGTTGAAATTAAGTGCAAAATACCATGGATTTTTCCCCCCGTTTTGAGAGCTGGTATCTTACAGATTCTTTCTTTTGTTTTTTTATGCTGAAGTCTCGTATTCACATGACTTTGGGAGTCGTGGCATGGGCTAATTTCGTAGTGAGGTTAGGCCCGTGTGTTAGTATGTAAGAATATTATGATGTGCAGTATTCGTCTAACGCAATATCTGTAAGGATAGAGTTTCAGAATAAAGTGCTGTTGCTTAGGGTTTTTTTTTTTTGTTGGGGGGGGGGTTAAGTTGAATATCGGATGGAATCTCTCTGCTCTGTTACGGGTTTGTGCAAATCATTTAGGGTTCAGGATAGGATTAGGCAGACTTTAATATGGCTTTAGGAAGACTTTAATATGGCTTCCAAATTTAGATGTTTTGATTTTTCAGTTCTCTTCTAGGAGTAAGAGGGCTGCGCCATTGGTAATTGTAGTTGTTATGATCACAGGAGCGATTACTAGTATGTCAATTGCTAATTTGCTGAGAACTGGCCAGGTGTCGACAGTATTTGCTAACCAGGGTAAAACTTTGATGACTTTATGAGATAGTTATGAGTAATTACGGTAAGGTTTTGGGACTTTAAGGACTTCTGTAAATGGGTTATTGGTCACGAGTTGATAGAATGGGGGGAGGTTTTAGATGCTACGGTAGCTTTGTCGTCCTGTTAAACTACCTTGTTGAATATTGAGTAAAGAGCGGAATACTAGTCATTGGAAATTCAAACTCAGGTTAAGTCAGTGGTTGCCGTTTCTAAGGGGAATTTTGGGAGATATTTTCCCTCTCGGATGTTTAGAATTGCCTTTAATGAATTCAGTAGATCAGCATGATTCTCAGGTAATTTTTACTGTAAAGAATTTGTATGGGTAATATCTTAAAGTTAGTGTACCTGATAGGGGGTTGATTGTGGAAATTCCAGTTAGTGACTTGGAATTGTTTCATAGTTTCATCAAACGACCTTTCCTTAGTGGTTTTAATGGTTCAGTAGCAGTATGGGATAATGAGGAGACTATGTACCTTTTGGGGGACCAGTTGCAATCCTCGGCTGTCAAATGTAAGTGAGGATGTGTTTTAGTTCATGATAGATATATTTGCGACAGTTGTATTTTCACACTTATCTACGCTGACTGGTTAGGATGCGAGGTGTTAGTACATAGCCAGACTCCTTCTGATTGTGACTTTCAACTCTTCCAACATGAGTACAAGGTAGCCTTTACGAAGAATCTCAATGCAGTGTTTTGCCGGTGTTGCAAAGTCTCCATCCGGTGCCATAATTTGTCAGATACTTTTCTTCTATGGGAATCAAGGCTGGTTGATGTGGTGTGTAGACTGGTCACGCCGAGGTTCTGAGTTTTGGACAAGAGTGTCTTCAACTCTGCTCTTCTTATCTTCATGCGGCATCTTCACGGGGACCGTCAAGTGGTTTCGGTGCCGCCTTTAAGGGAAGTGATCACTACTATCTCACCTCTGTCTCCAATGCTGGAAGATGAACTTTTCCCCATCCCGAATCAATACCTTCTTATCGCTATTTTATCGGTGATCTGGGCTGTTGTCGTCATGCTCTGCATAAAGAGGAGTGTGGTTTCTGCATGAAAACAGTGTGTGAGTAATCCCTCACATGAAGGGCAGCCTGCTGGGGGTGTGGCTGTCCGTTTAGTACACGAATCTGGAAATTAGAAAGTACTATTTCCCTAGTGCTGGGGGCGGCACTTCTTTGGGTGGCTGAGCATCTGAAAAGCATATAGGTCACAAGTATGTTATGAATCACAATACACAATGGACGTTGAATTAACAGTAGGGAGGAAAACTTTCCCAAAATCTTGGAGAGAATGTTTAGCTACCATCTGACACATTTGATCGTTAAGTAAGGATGGTGTCAGGATTTTCGAGTCATGGGATTATGTGAGATGACACTGTATGTACGTTTGCCGGAAGTGTCCAAGTTCCGGTGAGGAACATGTGTTTGTGCATGTCTTTTGGGCAGAGTCCCAAGGTGTGAAGGGATTAGGTTGAGAGAAAGGAATCATTAGAAGACCAACATTGAACCTTTTGAAAAGTCTCGAAAAGTAAAACCGAGATTTATGTTGTGTGTGATATCAGAACTGATTTGAATACTGCAGTTTCGAGGTAAGGGTCATATCTATTTACCAAACTGAAGATTGTTTTCTCCGTTTCTATAACATGTATTTTGTTTAAGCATCTATGGTTGAATAACGTGGGAGGAATTCCCATATCTGTATTTTTTTTGTGCTTTGGAAACTAAAGAAGATTTTGCTTGTCTTCTTCAGATGTTTCGCTGAGTAAGAGGTCGGGAATGTACTCATTGGGAATATACTGGACTTTGACCTGTTTTTGACCTGTTTATTTTATTTGATGATCAAGGTGTTCGTCGCTAGTATTGGTTGGTCTAAAATCATCAGTTCGATGGATTGTGTATCAGAATTTCCTTTAGTTATGATTTCCATTTATGTGTCCGTAGCTTTTGCTGAATTACTTTCGATAAATTTGCAAATAAAGTCTAGTTTTGTATCTGGGTGTTTAATTCCAGTTGGCCTTTGTCTGAGGTTAGATACAGGGGGGAGGAGTCCATGAGGGCAAAGGAATTTGCTGATCCAGGGCTGGCCACCGCTACCACAGAATCTTAAGAGACGTAAGTTGATATGGTGTTGTTCCTAAAACAGATGCCGTAAGAGATTAGAACCCTAATTTGCCTTGTGTAGGGTCATACCATATATATATGTAAATATATATATATATATATATATATATATATATATATATATATATATATATATATATATATGTATGTATGTATATATATATATATATATATATATATATATATATATATATATATATATATGTAGTTACAATGAAGCATATCCAAAAGAAAATTGAACAGTAACTATCGTTGAATTATACACATCGAAACTCTGCCGTTTTCTTGATTTTCAGTGATACAAGAAATGCTAACCAAAATATAAACTGGGATACTTCAGACAATCTGTTAAGGAGCACTCATCGTTTCAAAGGCCACGTACTAAAATTATTATTATTATTCGGTAGATGAACCCTATTCATATGGAACAAGCCCACAGGGGCCATTGACTTGAAATTCAAGTTTCTAAAGAACATGATGTTCATTAAGAAGTACGGGGAAGTAAAGGGAAATACAGAAAGAAAGAAGAGATGCCACTTATTAAAAAAGAGAAAAATATATATTAAACAGATAGATAAAAATGTATTAAAATGCAAGAAGAATAGTATTAGGGTAGTAATGCATTGCAATTTCACTTAAACTTCCGAAGTTCCATCTGCACGACATCCTCTTGGAGGTTGTTCCACAGTCCCACCGGCTGTAATTGAGCCAAACAAACTACAACACCTTGTAAAGGAAACCAGATAAGATCGTCCATATATATTTGGATCCCAACTGAAAGGTGACCTCCCATCCTCTGGGCATAGCGGCAACCTAACGAAACTCTATATATCCCTTAATTGCCTGTCATTTAGAGACTCCTTATTTAAATAGTTCTAATGGACTATAACAGAACCGTTATTATATATATATATATATATATATATATATATATATATATATATATATATATATATATATATATATATATATACATACTTGTTATATGCATACATTATATATTTATATGTCTGTGTGAATGTTTGAATGTTTATGTACTATAAAAATCCGAACCACTTGACAGACCCAGACAAAATTTGGCACGTGGCCCCTATGTGACCCCAGGAAGTTTATAACTCAAAATCAAACCCCTACCCCATGACAGATATCAAACACAGACAAATTGAATGAAATTTTCGTTTTTACCAATTTCGTCAGGTTTTCCTTCAGGTGTTTTATGGGTTTATGGTAATTTTTCGCCTGAGCGTTCCAGGTTTTCTTCCGGGCGTTGTTAGACGTATGATTAACCGTTTTCTTAACATGAAAGAGAAAGCATTTCTGATAATAATACCATGTAAACAAACGCATGTCTATTTGATTCTGTGTTGTACACAGTGGAAATATACAGTGTATATATATATATATATATATATATATATATATATATATATATATATATATATATATATATATATATATATATATATATATATATATACAAAAATACGTGAGTGTAAATATAAGGACATTTAATACCTAATGACCATAAAACATGTATAAAGCCATAGAGGGGAAAATGAAAACTTGATTCTTTGACATCGTCAGACGATATCAAAAAGGCAAAAGTATTAGCTACACTCAAGTTCATCCTTTTACCTCCGTGACTGTATACATATATACGTGAATAACACACACGCATAAATATATACATGCATACATACATACTGTACATACATATACACACATATATATAATATATATATACACATATACATATACAATATATAGTATATATATTTAACAACAGCGAATATCTATTATCAGTTATAACCTCCTCTCACTTTTTCACCTTTGAGAAACACTGAAAACATGATGATGATAACATTCAGCAGGCGTGACTATAAGATGCGCTACTTAGAATTCCAAATCTGATTATCGACGACCATTACTCGTCTTGCTAAATTACCAAAACGAATGATTAAAGACTTTGGCCTCTATAGCTGGCACCTGCGGGGCTTGAGTTCTACTAAATGTACGGGTTGTACTTTGTAGTCCTTAAGATGACATTGCTTGACTAGGCCTAATACTTTTTATAGAATGATTCCTTATTCGAACGAGCAGGAGAGAAATACTTATCCCTTTTATTTTATCTTTTTAAGAATGGTATACATCTGTCACCTTAACATTCTTTTTAACAATAGCCAGGAAGACATTTAGTAAGCATGAGGTTAGGAGAGGGAGAGCATTGCCTGCTACTAATAATCTGGAAAGTAAGTATAAAATAATTTTGAAAAAATTGCTGTTGTTCAGCAGTATATATTATATCCCCAGAAACCAGTAATCAAATTAGTGCTAAAGTCAAACATAAAAATAATCATGCGCTGTTAAATTACCGAAGTACCTCTGTAGCAATTGCAACTGTGACCTGATTGTATTCTTCCCATTACAAATAAATGCATTTCACGATAATAATAATAAAAAAAATCGTTTCAGAGTGTTCAAATAATAAAAATATTTCACGCTGTTATTTTCCAATTGCAAAATACTCGTCATTTATAATTATTAGATTTCAGCGTTCATATCAATTGTGAAAATGTTTCTCCATTTATTTTGACACAAGTGATTGAACCGACACACAACATTTCATCAATACTGAATTGGAGATTAACATCCACAATGATCTGGATATCAGAAACTATAGAGAAAGCTAACGAGAGTATGCTTAATTAAATATTACAAGCACGTTTACAAAATTCAGAGGAAAACAGAACCTGTTTTTTCTGCTACTTCGGCCATACAGTTTCAATTTATGATCAAGAATCAATTTATGATCAAGAATCACTAAATACTAAAAGCGTAGCCCGTGCCGGGAGTCGAACCCAAGCCAGTGTAGGGGCCAGCTGCAGGGGCTGAGGTTAGAGTCACTCGTTTAGTCCACCAGACCATACGGGATACACTTTCTTGGGGACAGTATTTGGATGTCTAACCTCCATAGCTTTAGTAAGTGGCCCTTTTATCCTACTGGCATATGAAATTATTGTTATTATTATTATTATTATTATTATTATTATTATTATTATTATTATTATTATTATTTCTTGGGGACAGTATTTGGATGTCTAACCTCCATAACTTTAGTAAGTGGCCCTTTTATCCTACTGGCATATGAAATTATTATTATTATTATTGTTATTATTATTATTATTATTATTATTATTATTATTATTATTATTATTTTATTATTATTATTTCTTGGGGACAGTATTTGGATGTCTAACCTCCATAACTTTAGTAAGTGGCCCTTTTATCCTACTGGCTTATGAAATTATTATTATTATTATTATTATTATTATTATTATTATTATTATTATTATTATTATTATTATTATTATTCAGAAAATAACCCCGGTTCATAAGGAACAAGCCTACAGGAGCCATTGACTAATTCAAGCTTCCAAAGAATATGGTGCTTATTTGAGAGAGATTACAGAAGATAGTAAATTTCTATCACTATTTATGGAAATACTAAAAGCATAACCTCTCAACTCGAAATAAATACGTGTCGATTATTGTGCGCATCATTGAGCATATCAGGTAAAAACAGAAATGAGAAATTTCATGAGATCAGTAACAGATAAGTGCTACAGACTAACACACACACAAACAAAGCCACTCCAACATCTAAAAACATAACAGACACCTCACACGTCTCGACTGTCGACTTACCCGCGCAATGTCTCCTCGCTGCTGGTAGAAAGGGCGCTGGTGACTGGTAAGATACATGTACAGTACATACGCTACCGGGGTCTAAGCATTGACAAGCAAGGCAGCCGATCGAGACAACAAAGTATACCCCAAAGCCAAATCAAAGTCATTTAAAAAGAAGGCATCGTGCTTACACCATACTAAAGGGAAAAAGCACGTTAAAAGAAGAAAAAGAAGTAACAGATAAGCATTGAAGAAACGCAAGAGATTTATTCAGCCGGTTATGTTGACAAGGAATGAAAACAAGCAAAGGAAGAAGGAAGACAAAGGACGCAGTAGAATAAATCGGTAAGATTCGCTACAAAGATTCATAGGTAACTCGCTGTAAGATCGTTGAAGCCACTGAAATGATTGATGAGTATGATGAGCTTTGTGCAAGTATGTCTCATCCAGTATTCAACAGTATGACTGTAAGGATTTTTCTTAACATAAGTTAAGTATACCTTAGTTTAACCAGACCACTGAGCTGATTAACAGCTCTCCTAGGGCTGGCCCGAAGGATTAGACTTAATTTTCCGTGGCTAAGAACCAACTGGTTACCTAGCAACGGGACCTACAGCTTATTGTGGAATCCGAACCACATTATACCGAGAAATGAATTTCTATCACCAGAAATAAATTCCTCTAATTCTTCATTGGCCGGCCGGAGACTGGAACTCGGGCCTAGTAGAGTGCTATCCGAGAACTCTACCAACCCGTCCTACGAGGAACTTTTTTCTTAACATGAGAGAGATAAAATATAGTTATAATATCCATCGTATAAAAGCATGTCTAGATGATCCTGTATGGTATACAGTACATATATATATATATATATATATATATATATATATATATATATATATATATATATATATATATATATATATGTTTGTGTGTGTGTGTGTGTATATGCATATGTACATTTATACATATATATGTGTGTGTTTGTGTGTGTGCGTGTTCATGTGTATGCTTATTAGTATGTATTATTTACATAGAAGTACATAGTATGTCTATGGGTGTATGCATGTAGGTACTACACAGTCTATAGACAACCATTATGCACTTGTACTGAGAGGGTGCCATTTGATATTTCCCTCCCTTACATGTAAAGAAAAACACACCGATGTTTTAACGACCTGTTTAGTGACCTGACCCATTAGCATGATATCACCTCACACTTTCATCCATCGCCTCAGTAACATCAAAGTTTTCCCAACATCTTGTCTCTCGCTGTGCAAATCGATTTGACAAATTACCTCGTTCTTTTTTGCATCAAGAACTTCGACCTATCCGTGTAGGCTACGCCTTTCTTTGCTTGTCATGACATGCCTTTAGAAAAGTATTGCAAAACAACTCCTTAATATACTGTATTTTTTCCCGGTCGTTTGCCTTTCATTCCCCGTATGTTCTCTGTGTTCTTAATCTTTGAAACGGTTAATCTGTTGCCCTTGCCTTATACAATTAATTCAGTAAAGTTATCGTTCAGAGTGCCGATGGTCATAGTGTTGCACGTTTATCTTTACAGTTTGTCATTGGAATTAAATAACAATAAGCTGTAGGTCTCGTTGCTAAGTAACCAATTGGTTCTTAGCCACGTAAAATAACTCTAATCCTTCGGGCCAGACCTCTCTAGGAGAGCTGTTAATCAGCTCAGTGGTCTGGTAAAACTAAGGTATACTTAGCAACACATCCCAATATCCCTCAGGTACCAGCGTTCCCCATGTGATCTGTTGGACAAAACGAGCGACGATAACCAACGCCCCAACGGCTGGTACCTGTGATGGCTTGAGCTCGGCTCCCTGTACAGTCTGTTATTTTACTAGACAATTTTTTTTAGATCTTATTCAAGTAAACAGTCATAAAGACAATTGTAATTCTTCATTTTTGGATCTGCAGTGTTGATCAAATTACAGTCAGATTTTCACTTTTAAAAGGCAACTGTGTATCAAAGTTTTCTTGGCAGTTAATTTTATGTCGATTTATGAAAGCATATCCCCAAGAGTATCTGCAAATATAAGTACGATCTTTAACATATAAAACGAATTTATATGTAAAATCAATCTGTAAAATTGGCCTCCCAACTATATTATTGTAATCCAGTGGGATGATAACAGATACTTGAAATTGTGTTTATCTGCGAAATGAAAACTTCCTCCCCTTCCTTTTGTATAACATCAAAGTTGTTTTTAGGAGTAATGCTGAATTGTTAATTCAGAATTTACAGATATGTAAATATTTGGTTTTTAATCACAAGAAAAGACTGATTTGGTTTGGTACAGATTACTGAATCAAAATACTCACTGCCCGGGTGAGTTCCATAACGTTGTCTTGCAGGTAGTAAGATAATGTCAGTCGTTAAAAGATATTCAGGCTTTATATATATATATATATATATATATATATATATATATATATATATATATATATATATATATATATATATATATATATATATATATATATATATATATATATATATATATATATATATATATATATATATATATATATGTATATATATATATATATATATATATATATATATATATATATATGTATATATATATATATATATATATATATATATATATATATATATATATATATATTATATATATGTGTGTGTGTATATCTATATTATATATATATGTATTATATATATTATATATATTATATATATTATATATATATATGTGTGTGTGTTTGCACTTATATATATGCATGTATATGTATATATTTATACACAGGATCATCTGGACATTCATTTATATCCATGATGTTATTTCAAGGTTTTTCTTCGCGTCTTAAGAAAAGACTGCAGTCATTCTGTTAAATACTAACATATATTTTGTACAAAGCTCATCATACTCATCACTCGATTCAGTGACTTTAACAGTTTAAACAAACTTGTAAATCTTTGTAGAACCTTACTAATTGATATCACTGCATCATATGACTTCATCCTTTCCTTGCGAGCTTTCGTTCCTTTTCCGCGTAACTGGCTAAATAATTCCATGGTGCTTCTCCACTCCTTCTTCTTCTTCTTCGATTTAACGTGCTTTTTCCCATTTTTATATGGGGTAAGCACGATGCCTTCTTTTGAAGGACTTCAGTCCCAATATATTACAGATCTTGATAAATACTTCTGTTCTTTTTTCCAGACATATTCAATAGTACACACAAAAATTGTCATTTATTTTGGTTAGACAGATTTATCTAATAAGATTTCCATTAACATCGATGAAAAATTGTTATCGTCTATAAATTCTCTCAAATGAACACCATATTCTTTGGAAGTTTGAATTTCTACAAAATGACCCCTGTATTCCTGTTCTAAATGAATAGGTTTTATTTCTGAATAATAATAATAATAATAATAATAATAATAATAATAATAATAATAATAATAATAATAATAATAATAATAATAATAATAATAATGATAATAATAATAATATAATAATAATAATAATAATAATGGAAAGAGAAACCCAGAAGATTCGTGTGTATAACTTGTTTACTCGTAAATATTTACATGTTACTTTTAGAGTTTAAAAGTAACATGTAAATATTTACAAGTAAACAAGTTATACACAGGAATCTTGTGGGTTTCTCCTTCCATCTTCAGAAGAAAACTGAAAGAAGTTTTTTGTTTGGTTAATAATAATAATAATAATAATAATAATAATAATAATAATAATAATAATAATAATAATTTCATCTACCAGTAAGATTAAACGGCTACTTGTCAAAATTAAGGGTGGGTACACATCACAATGCTGTATTTTCCCTTGTGAAGTATTAGCCATGTGGTCTAGTAGACTAAACAAGGGACTCTAACCTCAGCCCCTGCAGCTGGCCCCTGCACTGGCTTGGGTTCGACTCCTGGCACGGGCTACAAGTTTCAATATTCATGAATTGAAACTGTATTGCCCAATTAGTTGAAAAACAACTTGAGTTTTCCTCTATATTTTGTAAATGTGTTTATAATATATAATTAAGTACTCTTGTTTGCCTTCTGTGTAGTTTCTAATAGGCAAATCATTGTCGATGTTAATATCTAATTCAGTGTTGATGAAATGTCTCTGTTGCTTAGTTTACTTGTCACTGCAAATGGAGAATAACTTTCACAATTGATAAGAATGATGAAATCCAAAATTACCAGTAGCGAGAAAGTTTTCCAACTGGAAAATAAAAGCATGAAATCTCTTCATCATTTGGCTACTTCAAAAGGATTATTCTTTATCATTACCTTAAAAATCAGACACCTAAACAGTGTTTGTGTTTGTTATTGGAAGAATACGATAAAAACATCACACTTACAGTTGCTTCAGAGGTATACAAGTAATTTAACAGTGCATAATTTTTTACACTAGACTTTATTTCATATTTACTTTCCAAATTGTTAGTAGCAGACAACTCCCTCCCTCTCAGTTTTTGGTTACCAAACGTCTTCCAGGTTATTGTTAAACAGAATATTTAGATGACAAACTTACACCATTCATAAAAATGTAAAATGAAAGGGATAAGTATTTCTTCCCTGCTTGTTTGAATGAGGAATCATTCGATGATAAAGTATTAAACGTGATCAGGCAGTGTCATCCTACGGACTGCCATCTTACCAACTGCAAAGTACGTGGAGTCGAACTCAAGCCCCGTTGGAGCCACCTGTAGAGCCTTAAGTCATAATCACTCGTTTAGGCGACTTGAAAAGACAGGACATTGTCTTCGAATGACAATATTAAGGTCTGGAGTCAGAGGTTTTACGTTTTAGCCTTGCCTGCTAAATATTTATCGCATTACGTTTTCAAGATGTCTCAAAGGTGTCGTGAGTGAAGGATTTAAGTGATATATATATATATATATATATATATATATATATATATATATATATAGATATAGATATATATATACATATATATATGTAATTTATATTTATATATATAAATGGATGTATGTATGTACGTGTGTGTGCATGTGTGTGCATGCCAGCATAACTCTGAAACGCATTGAGCAATTTCAACCAAACTTTGTATACATGTGACTTACTATCCAGAAATTAGCCCTGTGGGGGTAAGACATCACTAGCACGAAAGGGCACCAATGGGGGTTGGGGAAGGGCTTCCCTGAAACGGGACTGTTTCTGCCCGTAGACTTAGTAACTAATTAAATTTTACGAAATTATCATACCTAATTTCGGTATACGTATGACTTACTATCTGGAAAAGAATACTGTGGGGGTAAGACATCAATGGCACCAAAGGGGAAGGGGGTGGAGAAGGGGGAGACAGAGAGAGAGTGAGAGGGAGAGGAAGTGAGGAAGAGTAGAGAGGGGGTTAGGGAGGAGAGAGAGAGAGAGAGAGAGAGGAAGTGAAAGAGAGAGAGAGAGAGAGAGGAAGTGAAAGAGAGAGTACAGGATGTGTTAGGGAGAAGAAAGAGGGAAAAAGTGAGAGAGAGAGAGAGAGAGAGAGAGAGAGAGAGAGAGAGAGAGAGAGAGAGAGAGAGAGAGATTTTATCGGTTGTCATTCAGAGCCATACTGGGAAGGGCTGGGTTGGTCAGCTAGTATATATATATATATATATATATATATATATATATATATATATATATATATATATATATATAATTATTGTGTGTGTGTGTGGGGTGGGGGGGGATTGTTTCTTTATAGACATGCATTTTGATGCAGGTATTATTATAAGATATTTTTTCTCTCTCATCTAAAGTAAAAACTGACAGTCATTCTGTTGAATACTGAATAAAATGTATGTGTAAAAAAACTCATCATATTCATCAATCGTTTCAGTGACTTCAACGGTCTTACAGCGACTTACCTATGAATCTTTGTACAGAGCCCTACCGATTTATTTCGCTCCATCTTGTGTTTTCCCTCTTCATTTGCTTATATTTATTCCTTGGCAACATAACGGGCTAAATAATTCCTTGGTGTCTCCAATCCTTCAGTCTTATCCATTATATTCCATATAAATTTTTTTTTTATTTGTTTTGGTGATACGTTCAGTAATGGACACAATAATTGTCAGTTAATTATTTTGGTTTGAAGGATTTAGCCATGTAATATTTTCATTATTATTGAAAAAGTTTATCTTATGTAATTTCTTTCAAATGAACACCATATTCTTTGGAGGCTAAAATTTCAAGTCAGTTGCCCCCGTAGGCTTGTTCCATATGAACAGGTTTTATTTTCTGAAAAATGATAATAGATATAATAAGAATATTAATTATAATGATAATGGTAATTTCATCCGCCTGTAGGATAAAACGGGCACTTAACAATGGTAAGGAGGCTACACATCCTAATACGCTCCCTCCCGCAGTGTTCCCCGTGTGGTCTGGTGGACTAGACAAGCGACTCTAACCTCAGCCCTTGCAACTGGCTCATGCACTGACCTGGGTTCGACTCCCGTTAAGGGCTACGATTTTATGATTCGTTGATTCTTGGACATAAATTGAAGCAGTTGGTCAAAGTAACAGAAAAACAGGTTTTGTGTTCCTCTCTATTTTGTAAATTTATTAACAATACGTAGTTTAATCATAGCCTTGTTTCCTTTTTCTGTAGTTTCTAATAACCAAATTCATCATTTGAATGCTCTTAAAGGATTATTTGTTATCTTTACCTTGAAACTCAAGGTACCTAACTAGTGCAAACATCTGTAATGGGAGGATTACAAACAAACCAGTCGCACTTGCAGTTACCTCAGAGATACCCAAATAATTTCACAGTGCATATTTGTTTTATGCCAGACTGTAGCATTAATGCGAGCATGGGATTCTGAGGATGTGAAATGTCCTGCGGAACAACAGTACTTTTCTGAGAATTATTTCATGCTTAACTTCCAAATTATTAGTAGCAAACAACTCTCTCCCTCTCATTATCATGTGCTTACCAAAAACATTCTTCCCGGTTATTATTAAGAGGAATGTCAAGATGATAGACTCACACCATTCATAGAAAAATAAAAAGTAAATCGATGAGTATTACTCCCTGCTTGGTTGAATAATGCGTCATTTGATAAAAAGCATTAAGCCTGGTCAAGTAATGTCATCCTATGGACTGCAAAGTATAACCCATACATGGATTCGAACTCAAGCCGCAGATGAGCAAGCCGCAGAGTCTTAAGTCAGATTCGCTTGATAAGGAACTTGAAAAGACATGAAATGGAATTCGAATCACAATGTTAAGGTTTGGAGTCAGAGGTATTACGTGTTAGTCTTGCCTGCTGAATGTTTTTCTCATTAAGTTTCAGTGTGTATAAGAGGCGTGGTTAGTGAATGTTTTAAGTGATATAGAATAGATATTTGCTTTTCTATACATAGATACATATATATATATATGTGTGTGTGTGTTTAGGCTTGAGTTGTATTTTGCAGCCCCTAAGATGACATTACTTGACCTGGCCTAATAATTTTTATCGAATGATTCGTTATTCAAACATGCTCTGGAGATATAACTGTCCCTTTCATTTTACCTTTTTTATGAATGGTGTAAGTCTGTCATCTTAATATTTTTAATAATAACCTGGAAGACCTTTGTTAAGATATGGGAAGTTAATACAAAATAATTTTCGGAAAACAGCAGTATATTTCATATCCTCAGAAACCCATGATGAAATTAATACTAACGTCGAGCATAAAAATAATTATGCATGGTTAAATTACTGGAGTACGTCTGAAGTAACTACTTAAGTGATCTGATTGTTTCTATTATTCCAGTTAGAATTACTTGCATTATTTAGGTGTCATGAGTTTCAAGACAATGATAAAAAATAATCCTTTCTGGAGTAGTCAAATTGTAACAATATATCTCATTGTTTGGAAAACAATCCCGTCATTTATAATTAATGAATTTCCGCGTTCATATCAATTATAAAAATGTCTCCCAATTTATTTTGGCACTAAATTGACAGCAACATATCATGAAGACTGAATTGGAGATTAACAAACAATGATTTGTTTCTTGGAAGCAATGGAAAAATCTAACAGGTGTATGGTTAACTACATATTGCTATTACATTTACAAAATAAAGAAGAAAACAAAATCTGTTCTTCTGTTACTTCGGCCAACAGCTTCAATTAGTGATCAAGAATCAATGAATGTTAAAATCGCAACCCGTGCCGGGAGTCGAACCCAAGCCAGTGCAGGGGCCAGCTGCAGGGGCTAAGGTTAGAGTCGCTCGTTTAGTCCACCAGACCACACGGGGAACACTCAGGAAGGAACCGTATAAGGATGTGTAGCATCCTTAACGTTGGTAGGTGACCGTTTCATCCTACTGGCAGATGAGATTATTATTACTGTTGTTGTTGTTATTTTTATTATGAATATGGAACAAGCCTGAGGGAGCCATCTACTAGAAATTGAAGCCTTGAAGTAATCTGGTGTTCATTTGAAAGAAACTGCAGAAGTTAATAAACTTTTATCTCTTTAAAATAAACATTTATCACTGTTTATGGAAAGATTAAAAGTCTAAATCTGCAAACCAATACAAATAGCTGGCGATTACTGGGTCCATTACTGAATGTATCGAGCAAAAGGAATAATATCCTGTATCGAAATGTATGTCTACATAATTCTGTGTACAAATGTTTAAATATATACATGTCTATAAACAAACAAGCGCATGCACACACACACACATATATATATATATATATATATATATATATATATATATATATATATATATATATATATGTGTGTGTGTGTGTGTGTGTGTGTTATAGACATGCATATCTTTAGATATTTGTGCACAGAATCATCTAGACATGCATTTAGATACAAGATATTATTACAAGATACTCTTTCTCTCTCACAAGATAAAAACTGAGTCATTTTGTTGAATACTGAATAAAATATATTTGTAAAAAACTCATCATATTCATCAATCGTTTCAGTGACTTCAACGATCATATAGCGGCTTACCTATGAATCGCTGTAGAGAATCCTACCAGTTTATTTCACTCCATCCTTTGTCTTCCTTCTTCGTTTGCTTGTTTTCATTCCTTATCAGCATAACGGGCTAAATAATCCCCTGTTGTCTTCGATCCTTCAGTTCTATCCACTATAGACCGTATGAAAATTTTCTATTCCATTTCCGTGATAAAAGGTTTCCGTATCCTTGTTTCATTTGCATAGTTTTTTACTGAAATAATAATAATAATAATAATAATAATAATAATAATAATAATCTTATCTGCCATTAGGATAAAACGGTCACTAACCAATGTTAAGGGGGCTACACATCCTAATACGGTCCCATACTGAGTGTTTCCCTGTGTGGTCTGGTTGACTAAACGAGCCCCTCTAACCTAAGCCCCTGCATTGGAGTTGGTTCGATTCCTGGCACTGGTTACGATTTGAATATTCATTGGTTCTTGAATATAAGCTGAAGCTGTTGACCAGAGTAATGGATAAATAAATTTGGTTTTCCTCCATTTTTGTAAAAGTATTAGCAATATGTAGTTGGCTGAAGAGGACCATTGCGCAAACGGTCGAAAGCTCCCTTTTGCATTTTTTTGTATCTGGAAAAATACAGTTCATCAATTACATTATTGTGGCTTTTTTACTCATTATTTTCGATCACAATACAGTGATGTACCACAGATTGTGACCTTTTTCTGAAGTTTCTAACAACCAAATCATAGTGGATGTTAACCCCAATTCAACACTGATGAAATGTCGCTGTTGGTTCAGTCATATGTGCTACTGTAAATGGAGAATAACTTTCACAGGTGATATGAAAACTCAACTCCAGAATTACAAATCATGAGAGTTTTCCAGTTGGAAAATAACAACGTGAAATATTTAAATCATTTGACTACTCTAAAAGGATTATTCTATTTCATTATATTAAAAATCAAGGTACATAAAAGTGCACACATTTGTAGTGGGAAGAATACAAACAATCAGACCACACTTACAGTTACGTCAGAAGAATTCAAGTAATTTATTTAACGGTGCATAATTGTTTCATACTAGACTTTAGCATTAATGTGATCTTTGGATTCTGGGGATCTGAAATGTCCTGCGGAACAACAGCACATTTCTGAAAATGGTTTCATATTTACTTTCCAAATTATTAGTAGCAGACAACTCTTTCCTTCTCATTATCATATGCTTACCAAAAATCTTACCGGTTATTAAAAACAGTGTGAATTTGGTAGATTTCTACCATTCATACAAAGATAAAATGAAAGGAACAAGTATATCTTCCCTGCTTCTTTGAATAAGGAATCATTTCATAAAAAGTATTAAGCCCGGTTAAGCAATGTCATCTTATGGACAGCAAAGTACAACCCCTACAGGAGTCAAACCCAAGTCCCGCTTGGGCAGCTGTAGAGGCCTAAGTCATAATCACTCGTTTAGGCAACTTGAAAAGACAGGAAACGGTCTTCTAATAACAACATTCAGAAATATGAGTCAGAGGTTGTACGTTGTAGTCACGCCTTCCGAATGTTAATATCATCACGTTCTCAGGGTGAGTGAAGCTTTTAGTTGATAACAGATATTTGATACTAATCCACACACACACACACACACACACACACACACACACACACACATATATATATATATATATATATATATATATATATATATATATATATATATATATATATATATATATATATATATATATATATATATATATATATATATATATGTATGTATATATATATACATAGGTACACATATATATACAGTATATGCTACGAATGTCCCGAAGGTACTTACTTGATTCTGGGCGGTAACGGATGAACGCAGTGAGTTCCTTGCATTATCAAGAATTTTACTGTATTTATTACACATCTGACTCAATATTAGGGCAACTTCGTAGACAAACCAAGGGAAAATCTGTGGCTTAGGGCCTTCTTCATGTAAGGGGAGGTTATGCAAACTCAAGGGTTCTCCTAACCAATTATGTTTACATAACAAACACAGATCAGAAGAATGACGAATTACTGGGCAGGTAATAATAACGGCCTGCTAAATGAATGAATCCTACACAGGATAAATATTCCACGCCGATGATGTCTTCATAACAGGAGACATCGCAGGGGTGGGTAGAAGGGGTACTGCTCATGGGATAGGGCCGAGTGATTCCACAGTCGAGGCCTATCTGCAATATATGCAAGACGGTTACTTGCAAGAATAATAAGACGCTCAAAGGGAACTGAGGCAATGGACATATGGTGCCAAATAACTCAGTTCAACACTAAATGCATAATTATGTTAACACTGAATGCTCCAACACAAATTACTGAAGGTGATCGCACAATGGAAAAGAAATTAAAATCAGACAGAGAAATTAACAGGAATTGTGACTAACTGAGAAAACTTATTCTGATTTTACCTTCGTCAAGAGGACAGTGTCCTCGTTCGATAGGGTGCTGGCGATGGAGGAGGTAATTAAGGGAAGTGCCACTACAAAAGTATACTGGTTTGCACCTTGAGGTCGAACACGTGGAAGGTTCAAGGGTCAGGCAAGGTTAAGGACATCTGTCCTCAACGATGTCTGCGCTCTTCTCTCTCTCTCGCTTGCTGTTGCATCGTCTATAAATAACCTCGGAGATTACACCCCTGCTTCTGGGTAGATGGCGCAAAGGTCAATCTTCGTCACGTGTGCTATATAGACCACATGGCATCAGTTAAGCCTCATGGAGGCTTTTTAACATGGCAGGCGGCGCCAACTTTCTTTTTTTTTTTTTTTTGGCTCCTCCCTTACCCATTGTCTGGCTGCAAAGTAGGTACGAAGGTCACCCAGAAACAAGGCCTTAGGCAGTCATTTGAACAGAGAGAAGGGTTAGGCTTAACCATTTTAGGAATGAATGAGAGGGTTTATGAAGGGACGAGTGGAAATCCACAGTTCTAGTAATTAAAACAACTGAAATGAATTTTATTTCTTTCTCAGTTATGTTACGGATGTAAAAACGGGTGAGGTGACTTGGAAAGAGGTTCCATCCGTTGCACCTCCCCAACCAAGTTAGCATTCACACCCTAAATCGGAAGAGAATGATTACCAGCAAGCAAAGTCACTTAAAGACTTTACTTTACTTCTCTCTCATTTTCCTTTGGTGCCTTACAGTTTAACTTTAACTTCTGTGTAGCAATTAATTTCACGAGGCAAAACAACAATGTGACATTTACGTTAATGCAGAATAAATACTTGCTGCTAGAAACTACATATTCTTATCATTAAATTCCTATTATGTTAAGGTAACATTAGTCAGAATATTCTCACAGTGTAATGGTATAGTTAAAACAACGAATTAATACTAGGTTAATTCTAGAGATACTTCATGCACTCTTAATAATAATCAGTTACGAATTTTGCACGCATGCAGTTAGTCTGCCTCGAAGAGGCATTACAATAAGGTAAACGTGGGCTTAGTTAGGTGTTTCCACAATACCTGAGCAACAGCTCAGTGCCATTCAGGCCCTATAAACACAAGGTCGCGAGACTCGAGGTGTATTACAGAGATTCACAAAGAGAATAGGTGATAGATTCAGAGTAGTCAATGATTGCAAATAAAAGATGATGATTAAATATGCCGAAATTACATTCCTTAGCCTATGGAAAACAGCTAGGGTCATTCTTAGCCCAAGAAGGCCACAAAGGTAGCTAGAGGGCAAGATTCCTCCGGGAGAATCATTTGCCAGCATCTATGATAATGGCACTGTGCTAAGTTGGCTCTCATATAATAATAACTAATGGCGATGGCATATCGTATTTTAAATGTATCATGCGATGGTAAGCATGAAAGGGAAGTCATAGGACTTATACAGTGGCATATCTGTCAATGGCACTCTGCATTGGCAGAGGGGATTAAAGTAAAATGGGGCCTTGGTGAGGCATAAAATAAATTTGAGTAATAATCGAAATAAGGAAGAGAAAATGTTAAAGGAAAAGAATAAAGGATAGAGTTCTAAGGGAAATAAATAGGTGAAGGACCCTGATATCCTCTCCTGGGATAGAGGTGTCGAAGTCTTCGTAGGGTAAAGGGATGGCACTGTGCCAATTTGGCATGGATGCTAGGAGAGGTCGGGGGCTCTCTTTAAGCTACCTGGAATTATCCACGCCCGTGGTATTTCCTCCACAGACCTCTCTTACTTTGATGGTTTGTCTTGGTCAGGGAATCGGTGGAACCAAGCCCGGGGAGGGTATTTGAGTGCCACCAATGCCGGCTTCTTTGACAGCTGACACAGGGGCCTTCTTTGCAAGTTCTACCATGATCTATCACAGTTCCTTGAGTTCATCAACCATTTGAGACTTGGCAGAATCCTTACTCACAGTTGTGTCTGCGGCGGACTGAGACAGAGAAGAAGCAGTCGTGGGGGCATGAGAGGCTCGCAGGTAAGAGTGACCAGCTCAGGCACGGGTTGTGAGGCCGCACCTTTGGGTGAGCTTCCAGCATGGTCATAAGGATCCGTCTCTCTTACCGGCACTGGTAGCAGAGCCAAGCCGGGAGAAGAGAGGGGACCTGGACTGGGATCTCTGGAAATGATATCGGGGGCGTGCTCTGGCACTGGCACTAAGGCAGGGTCAGGCACTAATATTTGATTGTGAATCAAGTGAGGGATCTCCTGAAGGGGGATCTATTTGGGGGCCTGCACTGGCACTGGGGTAGGGCCAGGCACCGGAATTGGATTTGGAACCGATCTTGATGGAGGGATCACTGCACATCGCACTCAGGTGGCACTGGCAGTGGAACAAATGCAGGCGTTGGAGGCTTACTCGTGCCTAATGAATGATTTGGGGGATTTGCTGTAACTTAGATGGGGACTGGAAGTCCTGCCACAGGAGGAGGTCATACCTTCCAGGAATGTATCTAGCTACTGCATGGTTGCAGATTTCAGATCTGTGAGGTCTCATTACCCTCAACTTGACAGTAGGAAGTATCATCTTAAAGTGATTGATACCTTTAATCGTGACAAGTTCACGTCTGTTAATGGTAGCTCCACGGGGAACTTTGTCTTCCCTTATGAGGGACATTTGTGCACCAGAATCATCAAATGCCTTGACCTGGCTGGCAGGGCACCTACCTGGGGGAAGTGCCACATAAATGGGACCCTGGGCTGTAGGACCTAAGGATGTTGGGTCAGTGACTGCCAAGGCAAGGGCTGGCGTACTTGACTTATTATTATTAGGGCATTTTGCCCATTGGACAGTGACCATAGATTTTGCAAGCGGGGCAATGAGTCCGACTATAATCGTTACCTGGCACTGTCCCATTGGAGGGAGCAGGCCCTTTATCCTTCGTCCACAACCCAGGTGTGGCTCGTTGAAGTACTGTCCCGTTTGAGGGCTTAGAGGGGTCTTCTGGCTGATTCTCACCCTTCAAGCAGCACTGTTCAGTGGGATGCCCTGCTCTCTTATAATACCCACACACAGGTTTCTTATGGGGGTGCCCATTCTTGTGAGGTTGCTGGGAGTTGGTTGAGGCAGGCAAGGAAGGATATAGTTTTCATCCATGGGAACTAAGATGGGGATGATGCTTATCCCATATGTCAGCCCAACAGCAGCACTCGACCACTGTCTTAGGCGCCTTATCACATAGATGAGTGGTGAGAGCTGGCAGGGCACAAAATAAGATGCCCTCAAGCTGAAAGAGTTCAAGGACATCCTCCACACTAGTGGCTTTGAGAGTTTCTAGCCACCGTTTTAGGGCCTGGGTCTTTTTGAAGATCCACTCAGACCAGGTTTGGCCTGATTCCTCGGGCGTATTTCTCCACCTTGTCATCCAACGATCGGGAGTTATTTCAAAAGCCTTTTCCCAGAATCAGAGACACTTCTTCCGTAGAAGGCTGATAGGTCGTCAGGACCTTTTCAATATGGTCAAGCCAGGCTTCAGGCTCGGCTTCGTCCCATTTTCTTATGAGGGTGCCTACACTGCTGAGGGTTGAATGAGGAGAGGGTGTTGGTGTGTTGCACATGTCATGAGCTGCCAGTGCAAGCTGATGAGCTCTTTCTTCCTCCCTCTCCTGTCTTTCTTTCTCCTTCCCCTGTCTTTCTTTCTCCTTCTCCTGTCTTTCTGCCTCTTCTCGTTTCTCCTGGGCTATTTTTTCTTTCTCCTTCTCATGTCTTTCTGCCTCTCTTTCCGCTTGGCATCGTCTACTCTCTCTCGGACCCAATCTCTCAGGGCTTGTCCTGACAGTTCCATGTCCTTTCCACCGGACATGTAGAACTTGAAGTCCTCATTTTGCTGGGCTCTGGATGTTGTAGACATCTTGAGATAACGCTTATGTGGGCATGACCCATTAGAAAATCAATATGTCTGAAAAGACTCAGAACTGTTCGAGTGAACAGGTTTAATATGTCTGACGAGACTCAATATTGTTCAAAATGAATATATTCAGGGGGTCTGAATAGACTCAAGTTGTCTGAAAAGACCCAGTTGTCTGAAAAGACTTAAATTTCAGGGTGTCCAAAAAGACTCAGTCGTTCGTAATGAACGAAAATTAGTTTGTCTGAATAAGACAAACATCAGGGTGTCTGAAAGACTCAATTGTTCAGAATGAACAAAATTAGTATGTTTGAATAAGACAAATTTCAGGGTGTCTGAAAGACTCAATTGTTAAGAATGAACGAAAATTAGCATATCTGAATGAGACAAACTTCAGGGTGTCTGAAAACACTCAGTAGTTCGGAACGAACGAAAATTAGTGTCTGAATAAGACAAATTTCAGGGTGTCTGAAAGACTCAATTGTTAGTATGTCTGAATAAGACAAACCTCAGGATGTCTGGAAAGACTCGGTTGTTTGGAATGAACGAAATTAATGTCTGAATAAGACTCAACTTCAGGGTGTCTGAAAGACTCAATTTGTCTGTAAAGACTTAGTTCAGGGGTGTCTGAAAGACTCAGTAGTTCGCAATGAACAAAAATTAGTATGTCTAAATAAATCTCAAATTTCAAGGTGTCTGGAAGACTCAATGGTTCGTAATGAACGAAAATTAATATATCTAAATAAGACTCAAATTTCAGGGTGTCTGAAAAGACTCAGGGGTTCTTAATGAACGAAAATTTAGCCCAAGCTACCGTAAGCCTTTATGTATATTTTATTTTGCAGAGAGACGCTGCAGAACTAATTTTAAAAAAAGGCTTACGGGGTTATACACTTATGGTGTGTAAAGGGAATTTTCCTTGCTCTGTCAAATAATTTTAAATGTGGCATAATGAAAACAATACATTGATCCTATCGAATATTAAGATATCCAACACACGAGGGTAAGACAAAATGCTTAATCTTATCACATGCACGGGGCAGTCTGGAGGACAAAAGGTTATGCGTGGGGAAGGAAAGAAATTGTTATTCTCCGTTATCAAAACAAACCTTTGCTTGCACGCGACTAATAACAGTACTTTAATGTGTACTTTTGGTCTCGTGACATCTGCCGTCAATGAATGAGTCAGGCAGGTGGCGTGGGGGCGTCTCTTGACCGCATGTCTGGCATTTGCCTGGGCCTACACTTTTTCCCAAGCTGGGAGGCTCCCGCAGTGATGAATGGAAAAGGAAATTCTCGCTAATATATTCGTTAATGAATAAGTTTACATTAATGCTACGGGCTCGCCGAGGAATATCCGACCAAGTTTAGGAATTAAAAGTTTATTACTCTCAAAAATGCGGCAAGGTGCACGGACGTATGGGTAAAATAAGCGAGCGAAAGGAAGGGATTTATATATGAGCACTTTGTGTGCGGTTTTTATAACAATGGAATTTAGCGAGCAAAAGGAAGGGATTTATATATGAGCGCTTTGTGTGCGGTTTTTATAACAATGGAATTTCTAATGGAACTCGAAATTAAAGATGGGGCTACTTGGTCTGGAACTGAAGATTCCGTGTTGGAATTACTATTCTCCCATTCCCATCTTGAAAGCGGAAATTTAGATTCCTAAATACTTCCTAGCTTTTCCTGTCGATCAAGCGAGAGAGAGAGAGAGAGAGAGAGAGAGAGAGAGAGAGAGAGAGAGAGAGAGAGAGAGAGAGAGAGAAGATAAATCCAGCGATGCGAAAATAGTGTTCCTATCTGGGAATTTGGGACTTTCAAATTGTCCTTATCACGTGGACAAAGGAATAGGGGCTCTATTCCTTTTTATTAGCTCTTCAACTGAGTTGCTCCCTAGCTTCCTGTTCTTAAAACATGCAGCTAACATGCAACAACACAAAAATGTTGTGGAATGGTTAATACACTCTCTTCTCATGAACTAATTTGGCATACACGTGGTCTGTCAATTACCTAACACTGATTGCAGTCGCTTTTCGCACCTAGCATGACCCTAACCAAAATATTTTGATGCATACTTATGCTGTGGAACTGGCTCTTCTCATGTGCTTAAAATGGAGGGATTATGATACCAGGGTCGTCTCTAATTATGCAGACCAGCTGATAATTGCAAAACAACTGCATCCTGGCATGGTCGCCAGTTGCTACAAATGTCCCGAAGATACTTACTTGATTCTGGGCGGTAATGGATGAACACAGGGAGTTCCTTACATTATCAAGAAATTTACTGTGTTTTTTTGTTACACATCTGATTCAATATTAGGGCAACTTCGTAGACAAAGCAAGGGAAAATCTGTGGCTTAGGGCCTTCTTCATGTGAGGGGAGATTACGTAAACTCAAGGTTTCTCTTAACTAATTATATTTACATAACAAACACAGATCAGAAGAATGATGAATTACTGGGCAGGTAAATATAAGGGCCTGCTAAATGAATGAATCCTACACAGGATAAATATTCTAAGCCGATGATGTCTTCATAACAGGAAACATTGTAGAGGGGGTAGAAGGGATACTGCACATGGGATACAGCCGAGTGATTCCACAGTCAATGCCTATCTGCAATATATGCAAGACGGTTACTTGTGAGAATAATAAGATGCTCAAAGGGAACTGAGGGAATACACAGATGGTGCCAAATAACTCAGTTCAACACTAAATACATAATTACATTAACACTGAATGCTCCAGAACAAATTACTGAAGGTGATTGCACAATAGAAAAGAAATCAAAATCAGGCAGCGAAATAACAGGAATCGTGACTGACTAAGAAACCTTATTCCGGTACATTACCTTCATCAAGATGATGGTTTCCTCACTCTATAGGGCGCTGGCGATGGAGGAACGTAAGGGAAATGCCACTACAAAAGTATACTGGTTCGCACCTTGGTGTCGAACATGTGGAATGTGTGAGGGTCAGGCAAGTGTAAGGACATCTGTCCTCTGTGGCATTCTGCACTCTTCTCTTTCTCGCTTGCCATTGCATCGTCTATAAATAACCTCGGAGATTGCACCTCTGCTTCTGGGTAGATGGCGCAAAGGTCAATCTTCTCCACGTTTTCTATTTAGACCACATGGCATCTGTTAAACCTTGTGGTGGGTTTTTAACATGGCAGACAGCGTCAACTTTCTCTTCTTTTTTTTGGCTCCTCCCTTGCCCGTTGTTTGCCCGAAAAGAAGGTACAAAGGTCACCTGGAAACAAGGCCTTATGCAGTCATTTGAACAGAGAGAAGGGTTAGGCTTAACCATTTTGGGGAATGAAGGAGACAGTTTATGAAGGGGTGCCTGGAAACCCACAGTTCTAGTAATTAAAACAATTGAAATGAATTTTATTTCTTTCCCAGTTACATTACGGATGTAAAAACGGGTGAGGTGGCTTGGAAAGAGGTTCCATCCGTTGAAATTATATATATATATATATATATATATATATATATATATATATATATATATATATATATATATATATATATATATATATATATATACATATATATATACACTATATATATATATATATATATATATATATATATATATATACATATATATATATATATATATATATATATATATACATATATATATATATATATATATATATATATATATATATATATATATATATATATATAATATATATATATATATATATATATATATATATATATATATATACATACACATATGTATCCAATGCAGCACTGAGGAATGCGTGCTTGAGAATATCATTAAGTCCATGTCAGAAGGTGAGTGGAAACCAGGAATTTGAACAAGTACTTTTGTAGTTTATTCTGCATTTACAAGTTCACACTTGAATACAAAAGAAGTTGACAGAGATTTATATACAAAAACAGAAGGTGGGGGCGGGGTTACAGTTTGTTATTCTGGGCAGCATGTTCTTTAAACAAAAAAGACAAAAAGACAGGGACAAAGGATCAAGGGATAATCCAGGGTGGAGATTAACATTCCTGGTGGCAGTAGCTTCAATGAACACAGTCTCTAGCAGATTTCTTTTCCAATGGTCTTTGACCTTACAGATAACAGTTGACTTGTCCCAGTTCGTCGTATGGCCTGTCTTAAGCCAGTGATCCACAATGCCATTATTTGATAAGCCTCTTGAAATGGCATATTTGTGTTGGGAGCTTCTCACTTTTAGTCCTTTTGATGTTTGACCAATATAAATCTTATTACATTCTTTGCAAGGAATACTGTATACAATATTGTTTGAATTGGGTGGGCTATTCATAATTAGTTTATTTCTCAAAATATTATTATATTTAAATACTAAGTTAATATCAATAGGTTTTAAAATGGGCACTGCAGGAATGAAACTAGGATGAAATGGTAAACAGAGAATATTCTTAAGTTCTTTGTTAACACTGGTTGGATTGTAGTATGACTTTTTTGCTTTATTTTTACAATGTTCTCAAAAATATGGAGGGTAACATAATGAATCTCCTATTTGATGTTTGACCCATTAGCTGATGTCGTAAAGAGTTTCAGTTCTAAAATAAAAACTATACTAAAGGAATTCGGTTCAATAAAAGAGAAAGTCTCAATGATTGGCCCATCCTTACCATGCATTTACGGATTAATCAAAACCCATAAAAGAGATTTTCCTATTCGGCCCATTATCAGTTAACTGGCTCTATTAGTTATAAACTTTCTAAATATCTAGTTAAATTACTGTCACCTATTCTGGTTACCATTTCAAATTCCCATTTACAAAACTCTGTTGATTTCTGTGCTAGACTTTCCCATAGTGAATTATCCAGTACTGACAGATTAACCTGTTTTGATGTGACATCTTAATTTACTAAAGTTCCAGTTGATGACTTACTTCAATATCTATCACAGCATTTGGACTTGTATAATCTAGAATTACGTACCAATTATTATTAATTTGATATCCCTTTGTATAAAAAATTGTAGATTCACTTTCAGTGGTAATTTTTATGAACAAATATTTGGTATGGCTATGGGGAACACTCTTTCTCCACTTTTGTCTAATATTTACTTGGAGTTCTTTGAGTCTAGACTTATTCAAAGAAATCTATTCTCTAAGGTGTTTTGGGTTAGATATGTAGACGATTGTTTTTGTATTGTAAAAGAAAATGTAAATATTCCTGATTTCTTGCAAACGATCAATAATCTTGTACCATCCATAAAATTCACAATAGAATATAAAGAAAATAATTGTATACAATTTCTGGGTGTCTTATTTATTAGAAAGTATATAGGAAACCCACGAATAACTTGTCATATATTCATTTTTACTCTAACCATGCTAAACAAATTAAGGTGTCAACGTTTTCCAGTGTATATCTTAGGGCTCTTAGAATTTGTAGTCGCGAATTTTTGAAAGAGGAGTTTAAAATCATTGATAAAATAGGAGATTCATTATGTTACCCTCCATATTTTTTAGAACATTGTAAAAATAAAGCAAAAAAGTCATATTACAATCCAATCAGTGTTAACAAAGAACTTAATGTTCTCTGTTTACCATTTCATTCTAGTTTCATTCCTGCAGTGCCCATTTTAAAAACTGTTGATATTAACTTAGTATTTAAATATAATAATATTTTGAGAAATAAACTAATTAAGAATAGCCCACCTAATTCAAACAATATTGTACAGTATTCCTTACAAAGAATGTAATAAGATTTATATTGGTCAAACATCAAAAGGACTAAAAGTGAGAAGCTCCCAACACAAATATGCCATTTCAAGAGGCTTATCAAATAATAGCATAGTGGATCATTGGCTTAGGACAGTCCATACGATGAACTGGAACAAGTCAACGGTTATCTACAAGGTCAACGACCATCGGAAAAGAAATCTGCTAGAGACTGTGTTCATTGAAGCTACTTCCACCAGGAATGTTAATCTCCATCCTGGATTATCCCTTGATCCTTTTTCCCTATCTTTTTTGTTTAAAAAACATGCTGCCCAGATTAACAAACTGTAACCCCGCCCCAACCTTCTGTTTTTTATATATAAGTTTTTTTTATATATATAAATTTCTGTTAACTTCTTTTGTATTTAGTGTGAACTTGAAAACGTAGAATAAACTATGAAAGTACTTGTTCAAGGTCCTGGTTTTCACTCGCCTTCCGACGTGGACTTATTGATATATATATATATATGTATATATATATATATATATATATATATATATATATATATACATATATATATATATATATATACATATATATATATATATATACATATATATACATATATATATATATATACATACATATTCGCACTGCAAACAACAGAAAATCTTCTAGACATGAGTTTGTATCCAGAGTATTATTACAAGACATTTTTTCTTTCTCCTGGTAAGAAAAAACCACCGACAGGCATACGTTTGAATGTTGATAACTTGATGAAGACATATTTGTACAAAACTCATCATACTCATCAATCGTTTCAGTGACATTAACGATCTGCGATAGCTTACCTGAGTCTCTGTAAAAAATCCTGCCAATTTATTCCACTCTATTACTGTGTAAGTTACGACTTCTTTTGCTTATTCTCATTTCTAAATGATTTTCTGGTGCTGCTCCAGTTCTTCAGTGCTCATCTCTCCATGAAGAACCTGTTAAAAGTTTTCCCACTCTTTTTACCTGATACATTCAATGATGCACACAAAATTCGTTATTTATCTCTTTTGGTTTTGGCATATTTAGATTTTTAATTTCCTCGCACATAGTAAAAGAAATTGATCCTTTATAGTTCTCGGAATGGATAAAACTCTTACCCAAATTATACCGGCTGCACACCCCAATACCGTCCCAATTACAGTGTCCCCACAATACCCTCTTCACATTGACGTTCCCCGTGTGGTCTAGTGGACAAAACGAGCGACTCTAACCTCAGCCCCTGCAACTGGCCCTTGCACTGGCTTGGGTTCGACTCCCGGCACGGGTTGCCTTTTTATTACTGTGGTGTTCTTGAGCGTAAATAGCAACTGCATGGACGTGAGGCGAATCTGGGAGTTTAAAATATACTACGGAACAGCACCGCTTTTGTAATGATTATTTGATTCTTACTTGCAAAATAAATCGTAGTAACGTTAATTCTCTTTGTCATAATTTTACTAAACACATTCCTGGTCAGTATCAAAAAGGATGTTAAGATGTTAGATTTGCATAATGCATATATAAAAGCATGCATGAATGAGAAATATAAGTGTGTCTTCTGTGAGTGATTAATGTAAGGAATTATTCGATATAAAGCATTAAGCCAGGCCACGCAATCTTCCACAACGCTGCAAAATATAACTCGTATTTGGAGTCGAACTCGAGACCCCAAACTGCCAGATGCAGTCTTGAGTCGGAATTACACGTTTTGTCAACTTGACCATAAGCGCAACGCCCTATAAAGAATAGTATTATTTATAAAGGAGGATTAGACGTGGGTGATAGTTTTAACTACAGTAATGGGTATTACTTGATATATATATATATATATATATATATATATATATATATATATATATATATATATATATATATATATATATGTGTGTGTGTGTGTGTGTGTGTGTGTGTGTGTGTGTGTATACATATATATATATATATATATATATATATATATATATATATATATATATATATATATATATATATATATATATATGTATACACACATATATATGTGTGTATATATATATATATTATATATGTGCGTGTATCCTTTTTAGTTTGGGGTTTGCCACACCAATTTACAAGACGATGTTTTCCAGCCGATTGACACATCTTTAGGAAACTGGGCCTGTAAGATATCAGTTCTGACACAATTATTTAACTTGAAAGTGGATTCATAAATTGTGATGCCTTCGATGCACGATGCACTCCTGTTGCAAAGAACACTGAGAAACCAATTTTGATGAATGCCGAGCGGTACTGATTGCTCCGTATATTAACACAATACTTGTCTCGCTACTTTTCTTATATAAGTAATGCAGAACCATAAATACAATAAACAGATTCATAAATTGTGATTCCTTCGGAGCGCAACTCGCTGTGGTTGTAAAGGAAAACAGCGAACAATCCATTTTTAATCAATGACGAGTGGTACTGGGTGCTCGGTATAACAACGCAATATTTGGCAATGATTGCTGTTGCCCGCGTGGTCGAGTGGACTACGTGACGCGAAGTAGAGCTTAGGGTCACCCTCCCGAAAGGTTCTGGTTCGAGTCCCGGAGTGGGCTTCGTTTTTTTTTTTTTTTTTGGGTTGGGGGGGCGGTTGGTGGCGTGCGTAATATTAAAAATCCTTAGTAACACCAGTCCTCACTAATATCGTCTTCCAAAATGCAGGATAAACAGTTCAGACGAAAATAACTTTTATAATCTGGTCTTTAAAATCAGTGTAATACTATATTTTATATACCTTCTCGCCTGATAAATTCACGATTATCTAGAACGTTAAAACAATATTTGCTTCATTCCACATATTTGTCATTAAGAAAGTTATCATTCTCAACGAATATTACTTTTCTGAAATTATCATGAATTCATTAAATCTGTATCAAGAAAACAAAGACAAATCACATTCAAACTTATGTAACGGACACGTTATGTAACTTACTTCTTTATGCGCTTTCTGAAACTAGAAATTAATCGGAGAAGCTTTGGCTGAGAAGGTAATAAAGGACTTGTTTCAATGTGTCCAATGTCGCTTCCTCTCACTTGACCTGTCTCATTTGGTAGATGTTTTAGCGCACAGTGATTTTCACGTGATCATGACCAGTCAAACAGGATGGTACTCAAACTCTTGTCATCTTCTTCATTAAAGCGAGAGAGAGAGAGAGAGAGAGAGAGAGAGAGAGAGAGAGAGAGAGAGAGAGAGAGAGAGAGAGAGAGAGAGAGAGAGGTCAACCATGAAAATCCTCTCACGAATTCTCTCACGGGCATAATACTGTTCTCTGAGTCCTTTTTGGCGTACGTTGGCCTATGAAGCTGCTGAGAGTTTATGATGAATTCAGTACATGTAGAAAACACCGTGTCAAGCTTCTTGGTTATGTACAAAAGAATCCACAGTAATGTACTTCACTAGCAAGACGAAATGTACTTGTAAAAATATGTAGAGCTCTCATCTTTCGGCCATCCTTCTGTGAACTTGATCTCTCCACAGAAGGATGGACGAAAGTTATAAGCTTTGTATGTATGTTTACAAAAACATTTCGTCTGGCTAATACGTATATATTACTGTGGATCTTTCCAAAGGCAGGTGTTGGTATTTACTAGCCTATGTATTTAGACAAAAACAAATTTGTTCGGATGATTATAATGTTACATCGAAGAATTTTTCCCATTAGCCTAAGGTACGTTAAACTGCTATATACTCTTCGGAGACCCACCTGTCGTCTCTTGGAAACGTCCATAGAATACATAGAAAATCCAAAGGGTCTCTGATGTGTGTGTGTGTGTGTGAGATTGTGTATTTGTGTGTGTGTGTGAAGGCTTCTTTCATTAGATATTCGCGCATTATTAACAGTGTTCTAAATAGCATTTGCACACAACATGCTTACATGTGAATGTGGATTTGAAAAATACAAGCCTACAACAGTTTTGTTGTTCATCAAGTGGAATGTTTGTTCGTATGTGCATGCGTTATTCTGTCATTCTTGCAACGAAAAGCAAGCAATAAATTCGGTACCAAGTCTGTTTTTGTATCCCTATTTTTATGCATACCTCAATATATAATATAATGAGAGAGAATATGTATGATTTTCGAGACATCACGCGTAGGCTGACGTGTATCCATGCCCGAAAATATAACTTTTCATAGAAACGTTCCTATGGAGTAGAATGCGTAAACCTTCTACATTATGTTCTTTTGAAATATCTAGGACAAATCTACAAGACAGTCATGATAATAATAATTGAAAATATATATATTTTTATATTATTATTAAAATGTTTCAATGTGCAGTAAGGTATACGCTTGAATGTTAATTAAGACATTTGTACAAAATTCATCATACTCATCAATCGTTTCAGTGACTTCAACGATTTGCGATAGCTCACCTAATTCTCTGTAAAGATTCCTGCCAATTTATTCCATTCTATTATAAGTTGCGACTTCTTTTGCTTGTTCTCATTCCTTGTCATCGTAGCGGGATAAATAATTCCCCAGTGTTCTTTCAGTTCTTTATTTCTAATCTTTCTCTTTTGAACATATTAAAATTTCTGTACCTCTTTGGCCTGATACATTTAATAATGCACGCAAAAATCGCTCTTTATCTCTTTTGGTTTTGAGAAATTTATATTTTTAATTTCCCTGTACATAGCGATAGAAATTGATCCTTTATAGTTTTACAAATGGATAAAACTGTCAATTACCCAAATAATGTCGGCCGCGCATCCGATACTGTTTCACTTAGAGGGTCCCCACAATACCGGGCCTTTTTATAAATGTTCCCCGTGTGGTCTAGTGGACAAAACGAGCGACTCTAACCTCAGCCCCTGCACTGGCTTGGGTTGGACTCCCGGCACAGGTTACCACTTAAGTGTTTACTAGGGTTCTTGGTCGTAAATAGAAACTTCATGTGCAATGTAGTATAATAACGGGTTAGTTTTGTTTTGCCAGTATATTTTGTGTGTACATATGTATACAGTGTATAGTTAAGTATACTT
Organism: Macrobrachium rosenbergii; assembly: GCA_039081455.1. NCBI lineage: Eukaryota > Metazoa > Arthropoda > Malacostraca > Decapoda > Palaemonidae > Macrobrachium > Macrobrachium rosenbergii. Next base: position 61,696,095 of record JANJGK010000003.1, on the reverse strand, counting down.
TTGTTAACTTTCTGTTTTAGCTTCTCATAACCAAATTATTGTTTACGTTAATCTTCCGTTCAGTGTTAGTGATATGCTATTGTTGTGGTATTCAATCATTTGTGTCAGTGTAAGTGAAGCAACGCTTTCACAGTTGATGTGACTGGTGAAAAATATCCAGTAATTATAAGGACAAGAGTATGTCATCCTTTTGGAAAATGTCTATGCGAAATTTTTGTTTTATTTGACTGATTCAAAATATTTTTTATCTTTATCCTGAAACTCAAGGCATCTAAACAGTGTATGAACTTATAGTTAGAAGACTACAGCAGAATAATCAAATCACATTTGCACTTTTACCCGAGATGATCGAGTAATTTAACATCGCATGATTAATTTTGCCTTATGCATTAATGGAATGAGGGGAATCTGGGAGTTTAAAATATGCTACGGAACAGCACTGCTTTTTTAATGATTATTTGATTCTTACATGCAAATAATTCGTAGTAACGCTAATTCCCTCCTTGTCAGGTTTTTACTAAACATATTATTGGTCAGTATCAAAAAGAATGTTAAGATGTTAGATATATATATATATATATATATATATATATATATATATATATATATATATATATATATATATATATATATATATATATATATATATATATATATATACACATACATACATATATATACATATATATATATATATATATATATATGAAACATACATGAATGAGAGGAATAAGTATGTCATCTGTGAATGATTAATGTAAGGAATTGTTAGATATAAAACATTAAGCCAGGCTTAGCGATCTTCCTGCAACAAGGCTGCAAAATACAACCGGTATTTGGAGTCGAACTCAAGCCTCCAAGTTGCCAGATGCAGAGTCTTGAGTCAGAATCACACGTTTTGCCAACTTGACTACAAGTGCAACACCAGTTAAAGAACAGTAAAATGATATGTGGAGTAACAGAGGTGTATGAAAGTATTAAAGTATTAACTACAGTAATATGGGTATGTATATGTATATATATATATATATATATATATATATATATATATATATATATATATATATATATATATATATATATATATATATATATATATATCCTGTACTGTATATATATATATATTTATATATATATATATATATATATATATATATATATATATATATATATATATATAGCCTGTACTGTATATATATATTTATATATATATATATATATATATATATATATATATATATATATATATATATATATATATATCCTTCAACTTGTCAATATAAAAAGCATGCTTTTAAAAGTCCAAATAGGAAGTAATTTACTATAACCAATTTATGAGCGGACTCCGAGCCCATTTGCGACGTTGCCAGATCCTTCTGACCATTTTAATCCACACCTGGTTTGACCTCTTTAATCTATGGCAGCTCACAACAGGCGCAACATGCCAGCACCCTCTCATCACTCAACCCTCAGCATTATAGGCACTCTCGTAAGAAAATGGGACAAAGCCAAGCCTAAAGCCTGACCCGACCATATTGAAAAGGTCCTGACGACCTATCAGCCCTCTACTGAAGAAGTGTCTCTGATCCTGGGACGGCACCTTGAAGGAAAAGCTGCCATTGCCTTCAATACTTTCCCTCCTGAGGATCAAGGAAATCTTGCCCTTGTCAGCCAAGTCATTATAAAGGCTTTTAAAATAACTCCTGACTGTTGGAGGAAAATGTGGAGAAATATGCCCAAGGAATCAGGCCTAACCTGGTCTGAGTGGATCTTCAAAAAGACCCAGACCCTAAAACGATGGGTAGAATCTCTGAAGGCCACTAGTGTGGAGGATGTCCTTGAACTCTTCCAGCTCGAGGGCTTCTTATTTTATGCCCCGCTAGCTCTCTCCACTCATCTATGCAATAAGGCGCCTAAGACAGTGGTCAAGTGCTGACGCTGGGCTGACATATGGGATAAGCATCATCCCCGTCTTAGTTCCCATGGACGAAAATTATATCCCTCCTCGCCTGCCTCAACCAAGTCCCAGCAACCTCACAAGAATATGCACCCCCACAAGAAACCCATGTGTGGTTATTGTAAGAGAACAGGGCACCCCACTGAACAGTGCCGCTTGAAGGCTGAGAATCAGCCAGAAGATCCCTCTACATCCTCAAACGGGACAGCACCCCAACGAGCCACACCTGGGTCGTGGACGAAGGGTGAAGGGCCTGCTCCCTCCAATGGGACAGTGCCTGGTAAAGATTATAGCCAGACTTAATGTCCGGCTTGCAAAGTCTATGGGCACTCCACCCAATGGGCAAAATGCCTTAATAATAATAAGTCAAGTACGCCTGCCCTTGCCTTGGCAGTCGCTGACCCAACATTCATAGGTCATCCAGCCCAGGGTCCCATTTATGTGGCACCTCCCCCAGGTAGGTGCCCCGCCAGTCAAGTCAAGGCATTTGATTATTCTGGCACACAAATGTCCCTCATAGGGGAATACAAAGTTCCCCTTGGAGCTATCATTAACAGACGTAAGCTCGTCACGATTGAAGGTATCAATCACTTTAAGATGATACTTCCCACTGTCAAGTTGAGGATCACGAGACCTCATAGATCTAAAATCTGTGACCTCGCAGTCACCAGATACATTCCTACAGGTTGTGACATCCTCCTGGGGCAGGACTTCCAGTCCCCAGCTAAGTTACAGCAATCCAGGGATCCAATTCCCCCAAATCATTCATTATTCACGAGTAAGCCTCAAACGCCAGCATTTGCTCCACTGCCAGTGCCACCTGAGTGCGATGTGAAGTGGTCCTCTCCATCAAGATCAGTTCCAGATCCCATTCCGGTGCCTGGCCCTGCCCCAGTGCCAGTGCCAGGGCCCCAAGCAGATCCCCCTCCAGGAGATCCCACACTTGATTCACAATCTCTGCCAGCGTCACTTGGATGCACTGAGCAGTGCCACGCTCCGTCTGTCCCGAACGATGAGCAACTTCTGAATCAACCATTAGTGCCTGACCCTGCCTTAGTGCCAGCGAAAGAGCACGCACACCCCTGATCTCCATTCCAGAGATCCCAGCCCAGGTCCCCTCTCTTCTCCTGGCCTGGCTTTGCTACCAGTGCCGGCAAGAGAGATGGATCCTTCCTACCATAGTAGAAGCTCACCCAGAGGAGCGGCCTCACAACCCATGCCTGAATTGGTCACTCTTACCTGCGAGCCTCTCACGCCCCCCACGACCACTTCCTCTTTGTCCCAGTCTGCCGCAAACACAACTGTGATTAAGGATTCTGCCATGTCTCAAATGGCCGATGAACTCGAGGAACTGCGACGGCTCATGGTAGAGCTTGGAAAGAAGGCCCCTGCGTCAGCCGTCAAAGATGCCGAGACAGGCAGTACTCAAATACCCTCCCTGGGCTTGGTTCCACCGATTCCCCGACCATGACAAACCATCAAAATAAGAGAGGTCTGTGGAGGAAATACCACGGGCATGGATAATTCCAGGTAGCTTAAAGAGAGCCCCCGAGCTCTCCTGGCACCCATGCCAAACTGGCACAGTTCCAACCCTTTTCCCTACGAAGACTTTGGCACCTCTATCCAGGAGAGGATGTCAGGGTCCTTCACCTATAGACGATGCAATGGCAGTCGAAAGAGAGAGAAGCTCGCACAACACCAACGAGGACAGATGTCCTTAACCTCGCCTGACCCTCTAACTTTCCACGTGTTCGACCCCAAAGTTCAAACCAGTATACCTTTGTAGTGGCATTTCCTTTAATTCCGTCCTCCATTGCCAGCACCCCATCAAACGAGGACACTGTCATCTTGACAAAGGTAATGTACCGGAATAAGGTTTCGCCAGCGCCCTATCAAACAAGGACAGTGTCATCCTGACAAAGGTAAGGTACCGGAATAAGGTTTCTTAATCAGTCACGATTCCTGTTATTTCTCTGTCCGATTTTTCATTTATTTTCCATTGTGCGATCACCTTCAGTAATTTGTGTTGGAGCATTCAGTGTTAATGTAATTATGCATTTAGCTTTGAACTGAGTTATTTGGCACCATCTGTCCATTGCCTCAGTTTCCTTTGAGTGCCTTATTATTCTTGCGAGTAACTGTCTTGCATATATTGCAGATAGGTCCCAACTGTGGAATCACTCGGCTCTATCCATGTCAGTCCCCCTTCTACCCCAACTGCGATGGTTCCTGTTATGAAAACATCATTGGCGTAGAATATTTATTCTGTGTAGAATTCATTCATTTAGCAGGCCTTTATTATTACCTGCCCAGTAATTTGTCACACTTCTGATCTGTGTTTGTTATGTAAATATAATTAGTTAAGAGAACCCTTGAGTTTACATAATTTTCCCTCACATGAAGAAGGCCCAAAGCCACAGATTTTCCCTTGGTTGTCTACGAAGTTGTCCTAATTTTGAGTCAGATGTGTAATAAATACAGTGGATTTCTTGAAACTGTCAGGAACTCCCTGCATTCATCCTTTGCCGCCCAGATTCGAGTAAGTATCCCTCAGACATCCATAGCAATATAAATATATATATATATATATATATATATATATATATATATATATATATATATATATATATATATATATATATATATATATATATATATATATATATATATATATATATAATATATGTATTTTTGCATACTTATGTGTTTACTTGTTTACATGTGTGTATTGCACATTATATAGACATAAATGCTTGTATAATATGTAAGTTATTATTTGATATCCCACCACCCCCATCCTCACTTGCAAAAGAAAAAGTCTGAAATTCCCATGTGCTGTATACAGGATGATTAAGTGGACAGTGATCTAGCGCATGCGCAGACTGAGAAGTCAGTCAAGTCGGTCATTCTAGATCAGGGCCGTCTAACCCGATGCCCGTTGGCCAAAAGTGGCCCTGTTTGTTTTCGAAAGTGGCCTGCTAGAGAAAAATAAGTAGAAATCTATTGTATTTCTCTTTTTTATATCATAAAAATTAGATTTACGTTTTATCCTGAATAAAAGAAATATTCCTTGCAAAATCAATAACTACAAAGAAAAGTTTCATTGGCGTCTGTTGTGTGTTACATCATATTTTCAAAAGATGCGATTTATTAAAAATAACAAAGCCGATCATATAAAACGCTGTACTAGTAACTGGGCTCCGTTTTGGTCTTGTTTTAACATTCTTATTCTGTAGTTGTCCCTTTTTCATTAGGAATAAAGCGCCGAGATCACAATTTCCTTCTCTTCTTATATATATATATATATATATATATATATATATATATATATATATATATATATATATATATATATATATATATATATATATACAATGGTGGCCCGCATGACTTTTTGTTTTTTCAAGAGTGGACCTTAGACTAAACAACTTGGAAGGCCCTGCTCTACATAGATTAACTTGCCCATTTGCTGTACGGGCTCTTTTCCCTGGACAGACCCTAACCTCCGTATGCTTCCTTCTTCTTCTTCTTCTTCTTCTTCTTCTTCTTCTTCTTCTTCTTCTTCTTCTTCTTCTTCTTCACACCCCAGGAGTTCAGTGAACTTATTTAGGATTTGCTACATGGAAGGCCAAAAAAGTTCTTGGTTCATGGCGAATTCGATCGACCCTACTGTTTGACTACGAGTCGCATCCTGCTTCACGTACAGTCATTTCGATGGTTGTTTTTCTTTTATTAATCACTGTTAATAATGACAGCCGCCCCCCCCCCAAAAAAAATAAAAATAATAAGTATATTTGTTACTCGTCTCAGGCCGATGGTTCCCATATTCTTCTTGTATTTTCAGTTAAAACATTCTCTCTCTCTCTCTCTCTCTCTCTCTCTCTCTCTCTCTCTCTCTCTCTCTCTCTCTCTCTCTCTCTCTCTCTCCCCCTGTGTGTGTGTATGATAATATACAGTCCACGTTTCACGTGTAGCCAAACGTACTTGACAGTTTGAATATTGTATTCGTTGGATAAAATGAGAATGAATATGAGGTTGAGGACTGAGGGAACACTGCTTATTCATTAACTAACATAGATAGCATGGTTACTCATTTTATTTTTGCATGATGGGCCCTCAAGCTTAAAGCCTCCCAGTGATCTCTCACAGACTTTAATCAGGCGGTGAGTACGAGTCTGCCTTAGAGTATGAAAGTCTGAATCGGACAGGTTAAAAAAATATCTCTCATTAAAGAAATCAGTCTAACTTATATGGGTGAAGAATGGCGCTTCACAAGGCATCGAAAAACGTTACGTGTGTTCAGTGACGTTAATTTATGCGTGGGTTCGTCATTCCTATTTAAAAGACGATGCTTTCCAGCCGATATACATATAAGTAGGAAACTGAGCATGGGCCTATTAAGATATCAGTTCTGACTCACAGTTACTTAACTTGAAAGTGGATTCATAAATTGAGATTCCTTCGATGCACGATTCACTTCTGTTGCAAAGAACACAGTGAGCAGCCGATTTTGATGAGTACCGAGTAGTACTGTTTGCTCCGTATATTATTTTAACATAATATTTGTCTTGCTACTTTTTTTTTTTTACATAGGTAATGCAGAGCCATAAATATAATAAATAAATTCATAAATTGTGATTCCTTCGATGCGCGACTCACTTAGTTGCAAGGAAAACAATAAACAATCCTTTTTTAATCAATGACGAGTGGTGGTGGTTGCTAGGTATAAGAACTCAATATTTGACGGGAGTTCAACCGTCGGTGTGGTCGAGTCGGTTAAAACCTCATGGGGTGCCTCGTGGGGCCCCGGTTCGATACCGGAGTTGCTTTTTTTTTTTTTTTTTTCATGCTTATTATAAGTACCACAAAACCTTCCTCCAATTTCGTCTCCCAAAATGCAGGATAAACAATTCTTTCGAAAGTAACTTTTATACCTGATAAATTCACGATTATCAAGAACATTAAAAAAACATTTGCTTCATCCACATGTTTATCATTAAGAAAGTGACCATTGTCAGTGAATAATTGTATTACTTTTTTCTGAAATTATCATGAATTCATTAAATCTGTACCAAGACAACAAAAGACAAAGCACATTCAAACTTATGTAACTGTCACTTTATGTATCTTGCTTCGTTAGAAATTACTCAAATCAGAAATTAATCGGGGAAGCTTTGGCTGAGAGAAGGTAAAGGACTTGTTTCAATGTGTAAAATGTCGCTTTCTCACTTGACCCGTCTCGTTTGGCAGATGTTTCATGCGCACAGTGAAATTCACATGATCGTGACCAGTTAAATAGGATGGTATTCAAACTCATGACCACCTCCTTATTAAAGCGAGAGAGAGAGAGAGAGAGGGAGGGAGGGAGCGAACGTCTACCATGAACATCCTCTCACGAATTCTCTCACTGACATCAATATTGTTTTCTGAATCCTTTTTGGAGTACATTGGCCCATGAAGCTGCTGCGAGTTTATGGTGAATGCAATACATGTCTGCGTGTAATATAACAAACACCGTTTCGCGCTCCTCAGTCATGTACAGAATGATCCACAGCAATGTACTTGACATGAGATGAAAATTAATGTATCTGTAAAAATATATACAGAGCTCTTAGCTTTCGTCCATCCTGTGAACTTGACCGCCCCACAGAACGATGGACGAAAGCTATAAGCGATGTATATATGTTTACAGATGCATTTCGTCTCGCTAATCACGTATATCACTGTGGATCCTTCCGTACACAGGTGTTCGTATTTATTGGCCTATGTATCAGGATTGGTTCTTAGCCACGTAAAATAAGTCTAATCCTTCGGGCCAGGGCTAGGAGAGCTGTTAATCAGCTCAGTGGTCTGGTAAAACTAAGGTATACTTAACTTTTATGTATCAGGAGAAAAACAAATTCGTTCGAACGCTTATAATGTTACATCGAAGAAATTTTCCCATTAGCCTAAGGTACGTTAAACTGCTATATACTCTTCGGAGACCCACCTGTCGTCTCTTGGAAACGTCCATAGAATACACAGAAAACCCCAAGGGTCTTTGATATGTGCGTGTGTGTGTGTGTGTGTGTGTGTGTGTGTGTGTGTGTGTGTGTGAAGGCTTCTTTCATTAGATATTCGCGCATTGTTAACATGTGAATGTGGACTTGAAAAATACAAGCCTACAACAGTTTTGTTGTTCATCAAGTGGAATGTTTGTTCGTATGTTCATGCGTTATTCTGTCATTCTTGCAACGAAAAGCAAGCAATGAATTCAGTACCAAGTCTGTTTTTGTATCCCTATTTTTATGTGTACCTCAATACATAATATAATGAGAGAGAATATGTATGATTTTCGAGACATCACGCGTAGGCTGACGTGTATCCATACACGAAAAAATAACTTTTCATAGAGACGTTGCTATGGAGTAGAATGCGTAAACCTTCTACATTATGTTCTTTTGAAATATATATACGAGAAATCTACAAGACAAATGATGATAATGATAATTGCAAATATATTTATTTTTGTTATCATTACAATGTTTCATCATTCAGTAATAAACAAGTAAAAAGTACGTCGAAATTTCTTCGGTGCAATCGAGTTTTCTGTTTAGCCGCTACAGCATATAATCAAGGCCACCGAAAATAGATCTATCTTTCGTTGATCTCGGTATAATGCTGTATGAGCAGCGGCCCATGAAACTTTAACCACGGCCCGGTGGTGGCCTGTCCTATATCTTTGCAGAAGCACGATTGTGGGTAACTTTAACTTTAAATAAAATGAAAGCCACTGAGGCTAGAGGGCTGCAATATGGTATGGTTAATGATTGGAGGGTTAATGATCAACATGCCAATTTCCATCCTTCTAGCCTCAGTAGTTTTTAAGATCTGAGGGCGGAGAGAAACTGGGCGGATAGATAAATGTGTGGACGGACAGACAAAGCCGGCACAATAGTTTTCTTTTACAGAAAACTAAAAATCTGTGCCAGATGTATAATATAACCTTACACAATTGTTACAGAATATAAATGAAATTCGTTTGTTTCAAATGGGAAAGAATAGATAATGACAGAATCCAATATTAATCCGGATAAAATTAGTGGGAAACGAACTTTAACTACTTTGGAAAGGTAAATTTATAGGTTTTTGTGGTAAAACACAAAAACTGCATACATTTTGTATAAAGATACAGAAGTCTGTTTGTGCGTTTATTCTCCATATCCTGATCCCCTAACCAAACAACTAGAAAGTACAACGAAAAAAAAGAAAATTAAAGCAAAAAAGTATTTAGAGAAAATGGCGTGGTTTCTAACCGTCACAGTTCCTCGTTGGGTAAGTGGGTTCCGTTCTCAGCTAGCACTCTGCTGGCCGCAAGCTCGAATCTCCGACCGGCCAATGAATAATAAGAGGAATTTATTTCTGGTGATAGAAATTCGTTTCTCGCTATAACGTGGTTCGGATTCTACAATAAGCTGTAGGTCCCGTTGCTAGGCAACCAATTGGTTCTTAGCCACGTAAAATAAATCTAATCCTTCGGGCCAGCCCTCTCTAGGAGAGCTGTTAATCAACTCAGTGGTCTGGTTAAACTAAGGTATGCTTTAATTACTTATCTTTTTCTAACCGTCACCAAGCACTTTGATCCTCAGCCAGTCAATCAGATTCGATCAGTGTAACCTTATCAAAGCCCGGTAACGGGAAATAGTTATTTAAAAAGGAATCACAAATGCAAAACAGATACCACCTACGCTTCTCTTGATCAAAAACCACAAAATAAAGCGTACTAAAATCTTCAATCATTCGGTCAGTGGCTAGCACTCTGAAAGATCTCAGAAACACAAACATCTACAGAGTAGGCGCACATATATGCCCCGTTCCCTTTTTTTTTTTTTTTTAGGCCTGTCCGATTTTACAGGTAATCCGCCGTCACCTTTGTGCCTTATTGAAGTGCGTAGACACTCTCGCTGATTTACAATGTAACTCAAGCGGATGAAATGAAGTATCCTGCTTAGAACGTTTTTCCTCAGTTTTTTCTCCTCGAAAAGAAAGAACAGAGTAAAATAGTAAATGGCAGTGTTAACTCAATTTAAGATGTTATCAGTATAAATTCCTGGTAGGGGTTTGTAGAAGACATCTGTAGAAGTGAGTATATATATATATATATATATATATATATATATATATATATATATATATATATATATATATATATATATATATATATATATATATATATATATATAATCCTTGTAGGGGTTTGTAGAAGACTTCTTTAGAAGTAAATACATACATACACACATACATATATATATATATATATATATATATATATATATATATATATATATATATATATATATATATATACATATATACATATATATATATATATATATATATATATATATATATATATATATATATATATATAGATATATATATATATATAGATATATATATATATATATATATATATATATATATATATATATATCTATATATATATATATATATATATATATATATATATATATATATATATATATATATATATATATATATATACTCGTATAATATGATTGTTTATGAGCACAGGAAACTGCTATGGTTGCTTTTCTTCACATAAAATTAGTTAAACAGTGAAGGTGACTTTCATTCATTACAGTGCGTCTTGTAGTTGTTTACATATATATACGCGGTATATTTGTTCTAGTATATTGATGTTATATATTCTTC